>NW_024121100.1:9654069-9853898 GCF_016745375.1 Pimephales promelas
TCGTCATTTTGTTGTTTTGTTTATATACAGTGGATAATCCAGATTTTCATAGGCATCCCAATCGTACTAAAAAGTTTTAAAAAACGCCAACGATTTGATCCAGATCAAAACTAGGATTGGGTTTTGTGATCTAATCCAATTTCAGAAACAAAAATTCTTCTTTTGAGCAACCCATTTTCAAGATTTGACCAATCCAATCAGATAACTTTTGACCAACTTGTCCATGGTCCGTCATCTCATCTCTCCTGTTTTTTTTCCTCATGCAGAATGACTAATGCGTGTCACAAGAAGTGTGTTCCGCCTCATTACAAGGAAGCAGAACTTTCAAAGGGGGAAGCTGTGTGTCTGGACCGCTGTGTTGCCAAGTACTTGGACTTGCATGAGAGACTTGGCCGTAAACTCACTGAGCTTTCCGTTCAGGATGAAGAGGTGATGAGGAAGGCCGCTGCGGGCACTGGATAAGACCTGACATGGACTCCAAGGGTGGGGCTGAAGGCCTTGGATGGGCTCGGTGGGCACTTTGGACATCCGTTACGGGGAAATCAGGCAGCATGTCCATTGGACATCAATATAAATATTATAACATGAACAATATTGAGACAAATATTGATTCAATGTTAGATATGCAAGGAGGTGGGATACAGCTTGCCCCAGGAGTTGTTAGTTTGTTAGCATGAACATTATTTACATCACAGGAATAAAACCTTGTGTGGTTGGGGAGATATTTTTGAGTGTTGTGAAATTGTGTCCTTGTGAAATCGTAGGTGACTTTTTTTATGTTGACACGTCATTGTAATTTTTTACATTCTCCGAGTCATTTTACAAAATGTACCTTTATTGCATAACAAAATTAAAATGTTTACCAATCTGATTAGCTTCTGGCCCTTTATTTCAAATTAGGAAGAGAGATTTTGCTGATAAGTTTGGAGAACACCTGACGAGAGATCACAGACCATTCCTCCATTCAGAATCTCTACAGATCCTGCAGATTCCCAGATCCATGTTGGCACTTCTTCTCTTCAGTTCAGACTACTCATTTTCTATCTATAGGGTTCAGGTCAGGGACTGGGACGGCCAATAGAGATGCTTGGTTTTGTGCTTGTGATGTTTGTTTATGTATCACTGTCCTGTTGGAAGATCCAAATATGGCCAGTTATAAGATTTATAGAACAGGCTGTCAGGTTTTTATTTTTTATCAGCATCATTAATCCAGTCTTCAGTGTCACATCCTCCAGGAATCATAATATGCTGATTTGCTGCTCAAGAAATGTTTTATTATTATCAATGTTGAAAAGAAAAAGAAGATTATATTTCAAATACATTCTGTTCTTTGGAACTTTTCTATTCATCAAAAAACAGTTTTTTCCGTGTGTGTGTGTGTGTGTGTGTGTGTGTGTGTGTATTTAATTGGGTCAGGGTTGTTACCCGATGGTTGAGATCGTAGGTTTCAAGAGGATTCATTTAGAGTGACTGCTGGATTGTCAGTATGCTAAAAAGTATTTTTGAGGAGATGTCACTGAATTCATCTTCTTTTACTAGTCTAACAAATCTTCAGTATTCAATGGGACATTTCCTGTTCATTTTTGGAGCTTGACAGACATGGGCTGCACCCGAAATAAAATAAACCATTAAATCATATCCTTAGTTTCTGTATATATGACTTTTTCACCCATTTTGCTTGAAATCATCTTGAAGGGTAGCTAAACCCTAAAACAACTTTTTTTTTTAGTTAATGATCTATAAGACGCTTTATTAATGCTATTCATTGTTTCAAGTACATTTTTTTTTTGACATTTTAGTATAAAGTGTTTAAATTCTACAATATATGGTGTAAAAGCGTCTGAGTTCTGCCCTCTTCAGGTTGAATGGTGGCTGCCTATGCTACTGCATTTGAATTTTACTATTGGAAGTTGTGGTGCCCTGTGATGTAAGCAGGCACCAGCCAACCAAGCCCTTGCCAGAGAGTCCTGTATCAGGTGCTCTGACCAGGGGTTTAGTTACCCTTTAAAATGTATTTAATTGCTCATTGTTGCAGTTGGTCCAACACTCCCAGGTAGGTTGGCATGGTTTTTGCCTTCTAAGCACTTGGCCCTGATTTTTATTATGTCCTGATATGTAAAACCATAGATTTCAAAAGGGTGTACTTTCTTTTTCACATGACTGTAGAAGGGCAAAAACACGTTGAAAGAAGTATTTCCGAATTCCTACTCATAAAAGCCAGAGTCAGATATTGAAGGCACTTTTTTGTTTCTCATTGTATATTAAAAATAAGACTGCATATGTAAATGAGTTTGGTATGTTGATAGAAAGGCTATTTTTTCCTCATTAATTTCCTTTCACAAACATTTTGCGAGAGAATACAAGCAGGCTGTCTTCCAATTTCCTTGTGTAATAGGCTACTGTGAGCATACCCGACATATCGAAGCACTACCCCTTTAAGAAAATGGGGAACTTGAGAGAACACTTTCATTTCCTTCTCTGTTTTCTTAATAAAACCAGCTCGCAACTGTTCCAAGGGGAGAAGTTTTATTAGAGTCTCGATATAAGTTGCTTAACGTTGAGTTTCAATCATTTAAAAGACTTTGCAGAGTTTGTTGTAGCGAAGTTCATCGTTACCAGTTTGGTGAGTTATTTGCACAAAGTTAATGTTTAAGTTACTTCGCCCTACAGTATCGGCAAGCTTCATTGTATAATAGAACTACCTATAAATGTTTTAAACTTTAGCGGTGTTGATGTCGATTTAACCGGTTTTGTACACTTGTTTTATATTTTCAGATCCCAAACCTTGTTTTTTTATTAACTCAATAATAAATGAATGCATTACTTTAATGAAATCGTCATTATCAGTGATCTACCTGTCCTACATCTCTCTTGTGGTTAAGGAGCAGTGCGGCCGCCAGATGGCAGCAGTGATCACTGAAGATAACGTGTACAGCGAGGCTGAAGTCAACGACGCGCTGCCTGCTGGTGGAGATGATCCGGTGGAGCTGCCCGGTCCTGATGGAAACATACAGGGACAGGTAGCTTGAGCTCTGTCAAAGACACGGCATGTTGCCTGATATTTCTTCTGGTAGCTACTTTTGCTGTAATGACGACAAGACGGCTTGAAACTTTTTGTTAGCAGAATACAATCAACAGATTAGATAATCAACCCTAGTAATTTTAATGATTATAGAAGTTTCTAGAGAACTGTGTTCTTCTTCAATTAAAGCAACAGTTGTTTAGAGGTACTTAAGTAAAAATAGTGCTACTTAAGTGATAAATTACTTGAGTACAAGTAGAAGTACTAAAAACTACTCAAGTAACTATGTTACTTAAAGTAATATAGTATTATTTTCTAATTTTTAACCAAAATAGGGAGATGATAGTGATCTGTTTCATTCATACTGGAAGCCTACTACTGATTCATACTTTGTGCAGAAAGTCCACAAGTGAGATTCGTAGAAGTATTAAACTTATGACGTTTCAGGAAATACCTTACATGGATGTAATAATATGCAAATGGAGACGTTTTGACTGATGAAACACGAAGACAAACACATAGCGATAATATTTCTGTGTTCAAGCTATCACAGGTATTTTCATAAGAATGATGTGTGTCTTTAAAGGATAGTTCACCCAAAAAGGAAAATTAGCCCATGGTTTACTCACTCTCAAGTCATCCCATGGTTCCCATGGTTAGCCCATGGTTTACTCGAGTTATATTTAAAAATGTCCTGGCTCTTCCGGCAGTGAATGGCTGGAGAAAATTTGAAGCCCAAAAAAGTGCATCTGTCCATGATAAAAATGCTCCACTTTTCTCCAGGGATTAATAAAGGCCTTCTGAAGTGAACCCATGAGTGCGTGTAAGAAAAATACCCATATTTAAAACATTATAAACTAATCACTAGCTTCTGCATCGATTTACGGTGAAAGACTAATCCCCGAACCGACGAACAGCATAATGACTTACATGGAAGCTCAGAGGTAAAAGCAAAACAAATCCCTGGTCGCAAATTATCAATTTTGAAGAGAAATGCCGGAGGATTTCTATATAATAGAAAAGGAGCTTCAGTTTGTTGCACAGCCCTATTTGTTTAAACCGCGAAAGGCGTCTTAAGCTTATGATACTCCTACATCCTACGTAACATCATACATGCGTCAGGGGTTACTCTTGTGGCACAAGCCAATTTGCGTATGCGTACGGTCGTCTGGCGGAAGCTAGTTATTTTATATTATTATGAAGTTATAAATATGTATATTTTTTTTTACAAAAACCCATGGCTTTGCTTTTGATGGCTTTTATTAACCCACTAGAGCCATGTGGAGTATTTTTTTTTTTTTTATCATGGATGGATGCACTTTTTGGGGTTTTCAATTTTTTCCAGCCATTCACTGCTATTATAAAGCTTGGAAGAGCCAGGACATTTTTTTAAAATATAAATCCGATTGTATTTGTCTGAAAGAAGAATGTCATATACACTATGACTTGAGGGTGATTAAACCATGGGCTAATCTAAATTTTTGAACTTGTATGATAGAATTTAATAAAATAATATATTCTCACTGTGTCAAAAAGCAACATGAAACCACCGACGTAATTTCTAAACACTACTGACATGTATTGTGATTTAAGAGCAAAACATGACATTACATTCATAAATTATAGTGTTTGACGATATGCTAAGCAAACATACTAGCTTTCCCTGTTGTCAAGAGCAATTGTTTTATTACTAATTTTGAAAAGTTAGTTCAGGTAAGATAATTTGAATGTCATCATTTCATAATTGAAAGCAAAGAAGGTTAAGTGAGAGATGGACAACAGCATGAATAATAAAAAAAATTAAGTTGGGTAATGTAGTTTTTAACAATGTTAAATTAACCTAAATGCTCTTTTTTTTTCCGTCCAACCGAAAATGTGCTGGGAGCCCACATTGCTCTAATAACAATCTACACTTTTACATACATCTTATTGACATCATGCAATCTTATTTCACTGTTAAAGGGATACTTCACCTCTAGAAAGATGAATGTGTATTTAAAATGGGTCATTTATGTAGAAGAAATGTGAAATTAGTTTTGAATGTGAAGCTTTCTAGATTGAGAAAATGTCTTTTTGGCATTTGTGGATGAAACACAACAGCTCCCAGAATGCTTCGCTGCCCGGAGGCCACGCCTACCGGTAACAGAGAGCAGTAGTTAAACAACAAGGCTAGGCTACTAGTGAGTTTCTGTGATGAGTCTGCCCGGGATTTCGAGATCGCCGCTGGATATTTTCAATGTTGAAAACATTTCTGCTGATTAATATTTTTGTGTAAACCATCATCATTTTTTTTTCGGGATTTTTAAATGAATAAAAAGTTAATAAATATATATATTTATATATATTGGTAATATAATTATTTGTTTCATTATAAATGACACTTTTGATCAATTTAATGCATCCTTAACTTTTAATTTCTTTTAAAAAGATCTTACTGATCCCAAACATTTGAACGGTACTATATATTAGCAAAAACAACTTGATTGAAAAGTTGAACCAAAAAATGGACATTTATCAATGTCATAAATATGCTTAAATGTAGAATCTCAAATATTCAAAATTATTAAAAAAAAAATAATAATCAAAACGTTTCTTTGTTTAACTTTTGACAATTTTCTCTGTGTCCCTTTGCTCTACTAACAGGTGGAGGAGTTTCTCGGCCCACATCCTGATTACGATGAGGAGGAAGAGGAGCGCAAGTACTATAGACGAAAGAGGCTGGGTGTAGTGAAGAATGTGGTGGGGGCCAGTTGCGGAGGAATGATCATCTACAGTGTTTACATGGGTCAGCCATTTACGCACCACACACCACAGGCCAGCGTATGATTCAGTCCAGCGATGACCTCATCCTCTTTAAAGTCTGCGTGCACGGTTTTATATAAAGATTCTACTGTAAATACGACATTGAGTAGGACTCTACGTCTCAGTGGGATTTTATTATGCACTGCTTCTATGCAGTGCCAATGATTATGACATACTTTGTGGATGGCATACTTGAGTGACACTTCACTCATCTGGTCTTTTTTAGCAAGTTTATTGGCATTAATGCCTCAAAGATGTCTCATTTGGTCTGAGACTGTGAAATTGAGGAACAGCTGACAAATATCTTGCCATTTGGCAGTGTTGTGCCTGTTTTTTATACAAATTGTTGCTCTGTAGGTCTGCTACAGATGCAGTTAATTCTGCACTACGATGAGACGTACCGAGAGGTCAAGTATGGCACCCTAGGGCTGGAGGATATCGACAACAAAATGCTGATGGGCATCAACGTTACGCCTATCGTCGGCTTGCTCTACACACCGGTGCTCATTAGGTAGCATACTGTGAAACTGACTGTTGTTAGTTGTTGGTATTGGGTAATGCTCATGCAAACTTACATTATTCCGCTTTTCTCATTTAGTTTGGTTCTTTGGATGTTTGTTTGTCACCCACCAACACTGTTATTAGCAGCACTTCTTTACTGTCCACTTAATGCTTGAGCAGTTTTGGCCCCAAAGGTCTTCTCACACCCATGGTGTAAACTAAGAATGACTTTTGATAACTGCAGTTCAGTACGGCCAGTGTTGGGAGTAACGCATTACAAAAGTAATACACTACTGTAACATATTACTTTTTGCTGTAACGCAGTAGTGTAAGGCATTACTAATCAATTTCCAGTAATATTTTACTCGTTACATGTTCAGTGAGGCTTGTATTACAGTTGTATTACAGTGTATTGTCTGCTTTTACTTCTTAAAGGCAACAGACTATGTGCAAGTTTTAAAGCAGTCTTTTAGTTTCAGTTCAGCGCGGTCGCGTCTGTAACATTGTTTTTTCCTCATAAATGCGAACACGAAAACTAAAATAAAATGAATATTTTAAGTTCTATGGAGACTGGAGAGCCAACCCTTGCTCATCCGATTTGCGCAGTGTAATTAACAGAATTACAAAAAATATATTTTACCTCCTATTTTTTTGTCACGCATGAATGTGTGTCTTTTCCCTAATATTAAAAATAAAACATAGACTGATATTTGTCTAATGTCTGAGTCCTTTAAGGAAGTAGCCTATATACGTTTCAATACATGAATTTTCTGAGAATTTTTATTTCAAGTTTTGACTGCAAATGTCATCATGTCCATAATGCTGGACTTCCCCATTTGTAAATAATTTATCCTCAACTAGTTTTGTGGTGTAGGTCTACATATTTTATAATGTTAACTTCAAATAATACTAATAGCCTAATTTAAGGATAAGGCAGCATTGGATCTGGACGGTAAGGAGAATAACGCTGGAGTTGGAAGAGGTGTGTCGCGATTTTGTAGGTTCGTGGATGTGGCGAATCGCGATTTCGGTTTCATATTGCATATCGTTACAGCCCAAAAGTTAAGTTCTACTTAGTTATTTTGGTGAAAGTAACTCAAAAGTAATACATGAGTAATGTAACGCATTACAATTCTGGGACAGTAATATTGTAAGGTAATGAATTACTTTTAAATAACAGTAACAAGTAATACCTAATGTATTACAGTTTGAAAGTAACTTGCACAACACTGAGTACGGCCACTATTTCACTATTCTCTATTTCTTCCTCAGATTTCTGGGGACTAAATGGATGATGTTCCTAGCTTCAGGCATCTATGCTCTTTTTGTTTCAACCAATTACTGGGAGCGATACTACACTCTTGTACCTTCAGCTGTGGCCATTGGTGTTGTCATTGTTCCTCTGTGGGCATCCTTGGGAAACTACATTACCAGGTGAGGGCGTAGATCTTATTTTAGTTTTGGAAGAAATTAATACTTTTACTCCACAAGGATGCTTTAAATTGATCAAAAGTGACAGTAAAAAAAAATTATTAAAGGACAAAATTCTAATAAATGCTGTTCTTTTGAACTTTTTATTAGTCACAGAATCCTGAAAAAAAAAATCTATATTAACCAGAACAATGTCAACATTTATAATAATATTAAGAAATGTCCCCTGACATACGGTTATTTTATTATTTTATAATGTTTCCCGGGTTTCCCTTATAATGTTAGTGTGTTTTTAGATCAAAAATAGTCATAGACATTTTTCCTAGCCTGATTTTAGCCTCTGATTTGAACGTTCTGTTTGAGGGGGCGTGTCTGCTCTGGGATTCAGTGTAACCGCCCACTGCTGTGATTGGCTGACATGCTTGCTTCTGTGAAACTCTCTCAAATTCTTTTACTACAGCTATTATAGGTTTTTACTATTACAGCTATTGAGATTAACAAATCGTGAAAAGTTTTTAAAGTATTAGATCTATTCTCATCACATAAAATGTTGCTGTGATGAGCACTGAGCGAGCAGATGACAGCCTGTTGATCGCAAAAATTAAGATCTCATCATTGTAACGCAGTTTCTGCTCTCTAATGCTTTCACCAATGCAATCACGTCGATGATGTACAGTAAGAGCTTCGTTGTCCAGTGTCACGTGCGTCATTGATTTCATAACGAGTTGTGCAGATGAAGTCGTGCTGTGTGGAAAGGTTGTTCTGTGAACGCTTTCTGTAAAATTTGTTTACAATTTAAATAAGATTATTTTCATCCTACTAAAAGAAATGATGTGAAGTTGATAGTTTAGTCACTGGCTTGACTTATGCATAAACAGTACTGAACGATTTTGAGAGAAAGATTACCTGTCTTCTTAACTTGAACAATTAGGCTACACATCAGAAATGGATGCTTGGTTGCTCGATCGATTTATTTTCAGATGTTCATCGAGGCCAGCTCTGTAATGGCCCAAGTTGAGGAAACAGTCGTTGGTGAAATGTTTGGACCACACAAAACTTTGCGAAATTGTTTCGGCGCATTCCTAGAGAAAGATAGCCAAAGCTTGGTTTACACAGCCACTGGGGGCCATATACAGGTTAGGGGAACTAATATTAATAATAAAAACCCTCAGAAAGTGACAATTTCATGTCAGGGGACCTTTAAGCTCCAAATTAGCATATTAGACTGATTTCTGAAGGATCATGTGACACTGAAAACTCAGAAAATTCAGCTTTTCCATCACAGAATAAATTAAATTAAATATATGAAAATAGAAAACAGTTGTTTTAGATTGTAATAATATTTTGCGTTATAACCATTTTTATTGTATTTTTGATCCAACAAATTTGGTGAGCAGAAGAGACATGAAAAAAAAAAACAATCTTACCAACCCCAAATTTTAAGCGGTACTGTATATGCCAATCATTTCATGTTTTAAGCATTTATTTTACTACTTAAAATTGCGCTAATTCACTTGGCATAATATTTATCCAAATAAAGCAAAACCAAAGGTGCAGTTGTGATACATATTTTATTGTTACAATGACAAATATTACAGATTTTTAAAATGTATCTCTTTAAGTTGATTTTGTGTTTATATATTTAGCGGTTTCTGGCCATAACGTGACAATAATTACTGGTATTTGTTTGTTGGTATAGGGCAGAATTATAAAACTGGTGAATCCTTAGCTTTGTGTAATATTTTCAAAACAAAAAATGATCCTAGTTTTAGCAGTTACTGTAAGCCTTTTCTAGGTTGATTTCCAATAGTGCAACACCAACTCAAGCAATCAAATCCGTGAGTTGATAAACTGGAAGTATTTAGGAAGCCTGGTCATTATTTTTCTGATTATTTAGCTGGCAGTTCTCAGCTCCTCACATCGTCTAAGCAAAAGCTCACTACTCAGTTATACTTATATTTGTATCTTACTTCCCACCTGTGTGCTTATCAGAATGGCCCAGCAGTACTACGAGTATGTGAACTATAAGGACGAACATGTCCAGGAGCAGAAGAAGCCCCCCAAAGGAGCCTTCCATCCTTACATCATCATTTTCCAGTCCGTCTTCTACATTATTTTCCATGTAAGTTAAGATAAGCAGTAAAAAAAGGCACTCATAAAATGTGTGAAAGGCTGTAAGCAGTATAGTTAGCATCTGATTAGTTGTGTTCTCCCCTTTGCCATCATAACTAACGTATTTGTGTGTATTCACAGCTGCGTGTGTGTGTGTTTGTGTGTCAGATGCCAGCTGCATATGTGGGTTTGTGCATTAACATGCAGTTATTTATAGAGTTCACTCACTGTCTCTCTTCTCTCTCCCTGCAGCTGAGTTTCGTGTTTGCCGAGTTCCCCATGGTGCTGTTCCTCAATAACTTTCTGAATGATTACAATCACACTCTCTTCAAAGTCACACAGTGTGGTAAAATCCTCTTTTTAGCTTTACACGCTGACATTTTTGGAGCGAAGTATGACATTTGCAAAGTGTTAGTTCTCATGTCCTTTTGTGGAGGTTTGACATGCTTGATTCATGTAGAATAAGAACAGTAAAAGAAGAACTTTATAAAGTAGTCCAGATTTTCGAAACTTTGAGACTTAAAAAGATGTTCTTTTGTTGGATAATTCTGGAAGTTATAAAAAAAACGATAAAACTTCCACACCAAGCATAAGGTATAGATATATAACATATATTTATAAGGGGGCAACAAAACTTAAAAACAAGAAAAACTTAGACACTGTGGAAAAACAATATCTCACCTAAACAGCTGTTGTTTGAAAACCAAGAAAAAGTTCAATCTCCATGTGCAGTGGCCCCAAAAAGGATCGACACATAAGCCATTCTTATAAATGTATGATTTACATAACAAATTATCATACCAAATGCTATTTATGTATACACTGCCATTCAAAAGTTTGTCGGTGCAATTATGTAAGGGTTTTTACAGAAGCCTTTAGTTTAATGCTCACCAAGGCTGCATTTATTTGATCAAAAAAACATTAATATTGTGAAATATTGTTACAATTTTAAAGATCTGTTTTTTATTTGAATGCGTTTTAAAATGTAATTTATTCCTGTGATGGCAAAGCTGAATTTTCAATATTCAGTGTCACATGACCCTTCAGAAATCATTTTATTATTTAATATTTTTGAGGAAACAAAGACATTTTCTGTCAGCATTGTTCATCAATTAAATTTATGTTAAATATGGCCTAAAAGTGTCCAAATGCAATCAACACCAAAGAAAACAATTTCAAAATCTTACCAAAACCATCTTGTATAAACAATGTGTTAGTTCCATGTGTTGATGATGAGAACATATCTCGCAAAATAAAACCAAACGTGTCAAGAATATTTACAGTCGGTTGGATCTGATGGGAAAAAAATCAGTCATTTGGCAATTAAACTTCACACTTCTGACTTGCTGAAAACCAAGGGCGTCAGCACATCTGCTCTTCAATGCACTGCTGTGTCTGGCTCTTCCTGGCTCTCAGCAGAGATGACGATAAGGCTTTTTTTAAACCAATATTTGAAATAGCAAAATGGCCAATCACGCCAAATCACCAGCATCACTGCAAAATGTGGGACGTCACCCACTTGCCATGTCATGCAAAAACCTGAACCAAGTCTGTTAAACTTTATGCATCCAGACCAAATTTTAGTTTAAAACATTTGCAGTCTTATTAGATACTCTGTACAAAATTATAAATGCAACACTTTTGTTTTTGCCCCCTAATTTTCTCTTCTCATCTCATCCTCTCTCTCTCTCTCTCTCAGGTGCTAGTGGGAAAGGCGTGATCGAGAATTTCAATAAGACAGTCTTGCGCAGTTTGCCTCGCTCTCTGCTGCTCATCGAGGTGGAGAGTGTGCTCATGGGGGCGGCCTTCCTTGCCATGCTTATTGTAAGACCATTATTTTCTTTATTATCACCATTATGATGTCTTTATTCTCTGCATCATCTTAAGTACCCCCCAACATAAGGACTAAATCAGTGAGTAAAACACTAGATACAGTTTAAAGCCAACAATAGTTTGACCTTGATAGACCTCTCACATAGACATTTCAAATTGAGCCAAAGTTTAAGGGCTTTTTTTTGTTTGTTGTAAATATAGATAAAAAATTAATATCTTCCCTTAGAAATGAAAATCTTTTATTTAACCCCAAGTAACTCTGGTAACACTTGACTTTATTACTATAGTAAAACAGTAACAGCAAATGATTACCAACAAATGATTACAATACCAACCAAACCCTAACCCTAAAGTACATATTGTTAATTAATATTATTAATTGTTTAATTACACTGTAAGAAGGACAGTGTAAAAAGGTGTGACTGATTTTCTTTTCTTTATGAAAAATTTCCATGTAGTGAAAGTGAATGAGTCAATGACAAAAAAATTATAAAATGATCATAGAAGTGGTACATATCACACATGCACTATATTCCAAATCTTTGTGGGGTGAACAAACTGAAATTTGATCATTGTTCAATAAAAGATACTCTATATGTAACTTTTTTTAAATTAACAAAATTTAAATAATGATTCAATACACATTCACCCTGATTCACTCTTGTAGTGCTATTATAAGTATTTATATTTTAGACCAAGCGGGATGTTTTTCATACAAAATTGTGTACTTGCATCACTCGTTCGTGTATGTCTATGTCACATCCGTGAATAGAGAAAAGCTGCTTCGGTTTCATAGGTTAGTTGTCACAATGAGTGAGAAAGGTTGACATGGAGCAGCTAAATCTCCAACCTCTGGGGAATCACCAGTATAAATCACCAGTAGTTTGGCTTTCCGGAGATGATGACGAGAACTGAAGGATTTGAAATGTTGTAAAAGCAACGCATAAATGGCGTTTTTATTACTCGATAGGTGCGTAAGGTATTTTACTGAACACATACCGTAAACTCCCATATGTAGCTCTCTAACTGAGTTCACTGTAAAACATTATCTATTGTGACAGAATTTCATTATGGTTGTTGTAGCGCTGTGCTGGAATTTATTTTCAAATAAGTACTGTGTCTATTAATGGATATAGCTACGGTAAGTCTGCTAGTCAGCTTGAGATCCTTTCCATCTAAACTGGATATATATTTAGGATTGAATGTTTTATGAGCAGTGGGATAACCATATTACAGTCACACAGAGCCGATTTATTATTTGTATGTAGTTTTGAAGAATTTTAATTAGGAAAATTTGCCTTATGAACAAGCTAAAATAAAATAAAATATAAAAACGTATTTTATTTCAGTTGAAGTTCATGGTTGTAGTTTGTTAACTATATTATAATCGATATTTACCTCACACTTATGTTGTTCCAAACCCATAAGGTTTGATTAATCTTAAAAGCACAAACTAAAATAATTTTATTAAAAAACCCTGGGAGGTTTTTTGTCCCTCCATTGAAAGTCCAGGTAAAATATTCAAAAAGGTCATAAAGGCATCATAAAATTAACCCTAATGAATATAGATACTTAATCAAAGTCTTGAAGAGTTATGATCGCTTTAAATGATGAACAGATTTAATTTAGGCCTTTGTTCACTTATAAATACACACAAATCACATACGGTAAACATGGAAGTTTGTGTGATGCGTCCCATACTAGAGCAAACCTCATTGGTTCAACTTTAATTGTTATTATAACCCTGAATTAAGTTAACTAAAAAATCCTGCCCTTGTTTGATATCAGCAAAATATAATTTGGTATGTTCCTCTCACAAAGTTATCATATGGTTTCAGAAGACTTGCATGAGTGTTCCACTTTTAAGCTTTTTCATTTTTGAGTGAACCCTTTTAACAGTGTGCTTCCAATGTTCCCCAAATAGTTCCTGGTGTTGTGCGGAGCTGCATATCGGCCCACAGAGGAAATTGACCTTCGCAGCATCGGCTGGGGGAACATCTTCCAGCTGCCCTTCAAGCACTTACGTGACTACCGGATCCGCCTGCTCTGTCCGTTCTTCATCTACTCTGGCTTTGAAGTGCTGTTCGCCGTGCAGGGACTCACACTGGTGAGAGAAAATAGACTGTGTATAGACTTATAGACTATAGACTTTATCAAATGTACAGTTAAAATCTGAATACCTTCGTCCATATTTTCGAAAAAGTTTCTGACGGTGAAATCAAAAGCACTGGCACTGATCTGTGATAGGTCTGTTAGCGCATTAGGCCCAACCCCCTATGGATGGGTTTGAAAGGGTGGGAACTTGTGCTTGTAGTCTTTACAGAAATCCCCCCCTCTTACACTTCCTCCTACAATGACGAAAATGCCGATTTTTACGTCATTGTAGGAGGAAGTGAAAAAGGTAAATAGCAGATTTCTCTCGTCTCAGGGGAAAATGAGAGTGTGCTGCATGACCATTCAATAGTATAACTGGGTTTCTAACAATGGAAATCCCTTTAAAACAATGGAGTGTCCCTTTAAAAATATCTTAATTTGACGACATGAGGGTGAGTTTAAAAAAAAATAATTTTAATTTTTGGATTAACCATTTAAGCAACTATGAAAAGCAAGTAAACCAATTTATCTGGTATTCAGGTTAATTATGCTATTAAAGTAACAGCGCACAATCACTCATAACCTAAAACAGATTTTCTCTGTTTTTTATCCCTCTTGTTCTCTAGTCATATGGAGTGTGTTCGGTCGGGATGGAGAAGCTGTGGTTGTTGGTTATGGTGTATGGTTTGTCAGCATCAATCTGTTCGGGGCTGGCCCTGATGCTGCTGCGCTTTCCCAGGCCGGTTATTCTTCTGTCGGGAGCTTTTGTGCACTTTGTGCTAATCATAACCCTTATGTGCTGGTCGCCCCAACCCAAAACACCAAGCTATCTTCCGTATCTTTTGGTGCTCGCTGCCCTCTGGGGTCTGGGCACTGCTTTCAACAAGACTGGACTGAGCAGTGAGTACAAATGGCATTTATACATTCAAAACATACAGGATGTAGAAAAAAATACAGGAAATAGCCATCTAGACTGATTCTGGGAGAGGTTATAGCAATCACATCAATGATATTACAGTTAACATTACATTGTTGTGTGTAGTTTTGCTGGGGATGCTGTATGAAGACAAGGAGCGACTAGACTTTGTCTACACCATCTACCACTGGTGTCAGGCCATTGCCATTTTCATCGTCTACCTTTGGTCTGCATTGCCTATGCGAGTAAGGCCTTTATTTCTTTAGGTTTTGATTGCATACTTTGCATTTGCTGTTACGGGATGCCAGTCAAACAAAAATAAGGGTGCAAATATGACTCGTTTAATTTATTAATTATCAAGAATCGCTTGATGAAGGTGGCTGTTCAGAAGGGATTTAGTTGTATTTCAGTGTATTTAGTATAAATTAGTTCCAAATTAATGGTGTTACTTTTGAGATCTAAGTTGTTTTTGTGCTATATAAATATCACTCTGTGATTAAATACTTCTGCTTGTTTAAAAAAATAAAGAATACTGTCATAAGTCACATAATTCACCTTAATTACACATTGTCACATTACATTTCCCTGTTCATTTCGAATGAGATTGATGAAGGTAACTTAGTGGTTAAGTGACGAAGTCAGTTGTAAACTCAGTAACAACTTGATTCTGAATGATTCACTGAGTTTGATTCAAGTTCAAAGCCATTCTGTTTCCGAAAGTGTTCGACTGAAGGCGTAGTCACTTATCTACTGCTGTTTAATATTGTTTAGTCTTTTCAATAGTAATCAACATGATCGGGAATTGTGTGATGGTGAAAGATCTTGCAGATATGCACATCGGGTTCAGTCAGTCATACTAATTCACAACGCTGAAAAACAGAAAGCTGCTTTGTTTGAAAGTGATTTCTGTGTCAGTTGTTCGTACATCTCACACCATTGACAATAGATAATAGATTTAAGTTTGTGAATCGGACTTCAGGCTGTGTTATTCCATACACGACTGGCATGCACTCTAATAAGATGATTTTTGATGAAACAATTGTCAAACTTTTTTAACATTTTGGTGGTCATTTTAGTCACAGTCTGGAGTCCTATTTGTGCGGTCACTTTAGCTATATTTTATGGGCAAAAAAGTCTATTAAAAATGTATGCAGCACAGCTCAAGCAGAAGCTACTTTCAAACCAATATTCGCTAGGGCTGTCAAACGATCGTGATTTATCGCATCCAAAATAAAAGTTTGTGTTACCATAATATATGTGGGTGCACTGTGTATAATTATTGTATATATATATATAAATACGCACACATGCTTGTATATATTTAAGAAATATTTTCATGTATTTACTGTATATAGATTTAAATATAATTTATATTATATATAAATATAAATATTTTATATATAAATAATAATTTTTTTCCAAAATATACATGCATGTGTGTGTATTTATATATATATATATATATATATATATATATATATATACACAAAATAATTATATACAGTGCACCCACATATATTATGTAAACACAAACTTTTATTTTGGATGTGATTAATCGAGATTAATCGTTTGACAGCCCTAATATTCGCATGACCAACTTGAACATGAGCGAAATCTCTGTGGGGAATTTCGCTTTCACGCGTAACTCCTGATCGCACATATTCCTACTAAAATCACTGGATTTTGTCCACAAAATTCATTATGTTACTGCACCTTAATATGAGAAGATTTTTTGTTTACATATTAAATCAGAATTAAAAATCAATGTTTAAGATAAAGATTAATTCAGCTGCTCGTTTTCTCTGGTCCCTTTCCAAGGCCAAGCTCGGACTCCTGTTGTTTGCTCTGATCGTGGCATCTTTATGCTACGTGCAGATGGAGCGTCGCCTGGCGAAGAAAATCCAGTTTAGGTTGCCACGGATTCCGCGCCCACGACACAAGGTAATTCAGCTATTGAAGTCGGCACGATGATAGTATTGTCTTTCCGATTATGACATATATTTGAGTGAAATGGCTTCTGAAATGAAAAAAAATACATGCTTGGCGGGTCTTGATTTCAAGTTTGTAATGTTTTGGTTCATATGAAATTGGGTGTTGCTACCTAAATGGAGTCAGATCAGAATGCAAGTTTACAGTCAGATGTGGAGGTTATTAGTCACACGCAAAATGAAAAGAACAGATGCTGTTTCGAGAGGAAGGGGAGGTTAAAGTTTTTGATTAAATATTACAGGTGCACATGAATAAAAAATGAATAAATTCCATGGATAAAAAAAAAAAAAAAAATGCCCATTTTGATTTCATTGGGACCTTTACAAATCTGTGGGAGACTTAGAGTTTATTAAAAGAAAAAAAAAATATTGTACACATTATTATTAGAAGTTGATTTTTTTCTGTAAATGCTATCCTCAATTTGTAAACCAAAAAAATAAATAAAAAATGCACTTACTATGTTGTATTTTTGTACAAAAATAAACTGTTCTTATACACTGTAAAAAAAAAAAAAAGATTGTTGGTTTAACTTAAAAAATGAAGGAACCTGGCTGCCTTAAAAATTTAAGTTCATTGAACTGGAAAAATTGAGTTGAAGACAGTGAAAGTAATTGATTTAATCATCAGAAACTTAAAATATTATGTTATCTGAACAACATAAATGATTTAAGTTGATTTGACTAAAGAAATAATGTTGTGATTACAAATCATGAGCCTATTTTTTTACAGTGTTGACTACTGTTACAGGTGGATAAACTTCTGCTTTTATCATTATTATACTTCCATATCACTTTCCTTGCTAATATCTTGCATTACTATCCCGTTCCTCAAAGGTCAAAGGCTACCGATACATTGAGGAAGAAAATTCTGATGAATCAGACACGGACCTGAGTGATGCTGACGATGATGAGAAAGAAGAGGATGAGAGAATGTTGGTTAAGGAGGACAACAATACAGACGGCGATTCCCAGGGTTCACCGGGACCAGAGAGGAGCGGGGTTAGGAGGAGACAAGACAATCCTGCGTACGAGCAGGCCGGAGAGAGAGAGGACTATGTCCAACACACGAGGGACTAGAAAAGGAGAGGTGAAAGATGAGAGGAAGTTGTAAAATACTGAATAGCCAGAAAGAGAAGCAATGGTATTGGAAACGTTTACTGACTTTTTTTTATTAAATCCGACTTCTTTTCTTTGGATAGAAAACGTGTGGGCCACCGATGAAAAAATGAGAAGGTCAGAAAGTTGTCCACAGTAAAAAATGAAGAAAAGTAGAAGAGAAACAAGCATTTCATTGAAATGGGAAGTGAAAAGAGGAAATTGATGATACCTTGTAAGGTTAGGTGGTTTGTTGCCATAGAAATGGATAGCCTCCATTTTGAACTTGGTCAAGGTGATGCGCTCGAGTGGTGTATTTCATTCTAATTCCGATTTACTTCATCCACTTGATGGCTGTTTTCCTCATTGTAACCGAAGAACCAAATAGCTCTCTCGCAAAAAAGTGTTACATTTCATTTTAATTTTCATCTATGATGTTATAAAATCAATTTTAAATATTGTAATAAACATGACAGATGATCTATAAGATTTAAAATGCTGCGTTATAATGTTTTTAAGCAAGCTATGATGTGCTATAATATAAATATGATTCAAAATTATATAATAAAACAATTTAGTGTACAGTATTTCGGTATGTTTCTTTTTCATTTGTATTGGATGTACCGATGTTCTGAAAGCAAAAATATGAAAAACCCTTTAAAAACACATTAGCACTAAATGTGCTAACTTTGTACTAGTGGTCATTGTTTTTAATGCACCTGACAGGAACACACAACAGATATTTCATCATTACATCATATATATTCATCAATAATTTTAAACCTGCAGATCTAGACCATTGGAGGATTGTTCTTCTTTTTTTTTCTTTTTTTTTTAATGAATTCATTGGTTTGTCAAGACTAATTAGAATTTAAAATGCTACAAAATGATATACCTTCTGTCTTTATTAAAACAGTTATTAAATACATTAAAAAATAAATTTCCACATGATTCCAGTAAAGCGGAATCTGCATTTATATTTTGCATGTGATAGTCACCCCAGCATAAGCCTTGATATATTTCTAAAGCATTTACTAGATATTATATATGGAATAATTATATTCGTAGTATGCAATATTATTTAAAAAAATGGAAATATTGAAACTTAAAAAAATTGTATTTCATGTCAGTTGTTACGATACTGTAACATACAAGACTATATAATATAATCTGTAATTTTTACCTGATTTTAAAAAAAAATTTGTACAGAGGACAGTTAATAATTTACCGTTGGTAAGTGGCCACTTACATGCCATCAGTTTACACGCAAACAGACAAAACGACCAAATATGCTAGTTTGAGGTGAGTATGCATTTATTAGTCAACCGTCATCCTCCAAATGTCCAACGTCACACAGCATGACATATTTGCATGTAAAGATATACATCTTGAGCTTCTGTGCACTTACAAATATGAGTTCATAAAAGAGCATTGATGTGTGTCTGTAAATGCGTGTCATTAGAATTTTTTTGTGTAGTACTAGAGCACCACAAGTGGAAACCACGTGCAACCAGTGAAGGTTTTACAATTTTTCACACTGCACCTCATAAAGTGACTGCTGCTAGAATGATTGACGCGACTCCTCTGCTTCCTCACTCTGTCTGCACACTTTTCTTCCGTTTTTCCCATCAGGCATTACTGTTGGATTCTGCGGATGGACTGGATCTGAGGGGTCTGGCAGTGGGAGCCCCAGTCCTTCCAGTGCTGGTAGTCTCCGCTGTGCTTGTCACACTCCATAACGTACTGCTGTCCTCGATAGCCAGGGTACTCGTAACACACAAAGCTGCAGGGAAATGGAGGATGTGAAACAGATGGAGAGGTAAAAAAAAAAAAATATTAAGCAAGGAAATGAGATGCAGCGACTGGCTGCATAAAATATGACAAGCTGTTTGGAGAGGGAATGTTTAAAAAGTGTTTTAATAGAAGAAGATTATCTTGAATCAAATTCTTCATGGATTATAATGTGCATTAGAATTTTAATATTAGAGCTGGGCATTGACACAAATTTGGTGATTCAATTCCATTTTTGATATAGATTAATTGGGGCCTTCTGTGTTTTGGTTTGCTCTATCCTCTGCACTTCCACATTCGTCAATATGTCCCGCATCGGGTCAGAGGTCACTCTTCCACTCTTCCATATGACCGTTACTGGATGCCATTGATAACATTTATAAAGTTTATAAATATTCATATTTTTCTCACAAAAACGCATTGCTTTGCTACAGACGGCCTTTATTAACCCCCTGGAGCCGTAAGGATTACTTTTATAATGGATGGATGTGCTTTTTTGGGCTATTGTTACTATTCACTCCCATTATAAAGCTTGGAAGAGCCAGGATATTTTTAAACGTAACTCTGATTGTGTTTGGCTGAATGAAGAAAGTCATGTACACCTAGGATGGCTTGAAGGTATGTAAATTCATGGGATCATTTTTGGGTGAACTATCCCTTTAAGTCGAAATACAATGAATATACAACATAGTGCATAATGTTTATCAAAACTCTCTCTAAGTTCAATTTTAGAGTTTCTCCGCCATTAGCACAGCTGCAGCACACTGGCAATCTTGAGTTTGGTTTGAATGACGGCGCGCTGTGCAAGAGAGGGGTGTGATCAGCGTGTACACGAGCGTGATTGATGCTGCTAAGACACTCCTCCTGGCTCTGATTGGTTGTTTCTGACCGGGAGCGGTGTATTTCTGCAAATGGCAATTGGACCACTGGGAGGAGCCAGACGAGCTTGATTTTTTCACAGATTATCTGTCTCAAAGTCTACTGTCAGGACATAATAACAGTTTTAACAAATAAGTAAAAAAAATGTTTACAAAAGTTGCCTACTGCAGCTTTAAATGATCAGTTTCTGTGATGATGTGCACTGAAAGGCAGTTATAACATCATTACATAACATATGAGGTGGTCACAGATAATGTATTGCTGTGATGCATGAGCTCTGTGATCTCTCATCTGACGGTATGTTTTGAGAGAAAGAAAATCATTAACACTTCACAAGTACAAGGACTGGATTCTATGGAATGTGAGCCAATGACGCTGGTCTCGTCTGTGTGTATGTGTATTGTCAGCGCAGCTGTTGAGCATGAGAAATGTTCAGGAGAACAGTAGTTTGGCACTAATGGTGTTTTGTTGAGTGTTACTCACGCGCCACACTGCACATGCATGGAGCCCACTTGCTTGTCGCACCAGCCCATGGCCTGCAGAGACGGGTAATCGTCACACAGCTCTACATTGCGGCCCAGGAAGTTGTCCTTCTCATAGATGACCATGCGACTGCTCTGGTGGGCCTACAAATGGAGAGAGAGATTGGAAGGAAATGGGGGGGAAAGCTTTAAAGAGATGGTTTTGATGAGAGACACCTGTTTGTTTGAATGAAGTCAAGCCATCTAAAACAGGGGTGTCCAACCAAGCTCAGTCCTAGAGGGACACTGTCCTGCAGAGTTCATATACGGTTTCAAACGTGTTCTGATTTTGATTTGCAGTTGCTAAGGTTTTTTGCCTGTTGCTACGTGGTTGCTTATCCAAGAAAGTCGGCTCAGCTCTGTCTTTCATTTTGAGCCTATGAGATTTTATTTTTTCGTTTTATTGTCAGTCAGGCAAAACTCAGTCAAATTGCTTAGAAAAGTTTGAGAATAAAAGTTGAAGGCATCAGTATGCGCTCACACACTCACAGCGCTGCATATGGGGCGCAGGGACATCATCCTTTCCACATGGTAGCCCAGACTGCCGCTGTAGGCATCCCAATGAGGATATTCTCCTTTTTCCAGGACAAACTGCTGCCCCTGGAAGTCATGGTGCTCGTATCCCACCCAGCTGCACAGAATTAAAGAGAATTAAAGCATTTACACTACTGGTCAAAAGTTTGGAATAATTAAGATATTTTTAAGCTTAATTATTAGCTCTTCTGCTTTTATTTGATTAAAAACACAAAACTGTAATATAGTAAAATATTATTACTACGTAATACTGTTTAGTATTTTAATGTATTTTAAAATGTTATTTATTCCTGTGATGGCAAAGATGAATTTTCAGCATCATTACTCCAGTCTTCAGTGTCACATGATCCCTCAGAAATTATTCTAATATGCTGATTCGCTGCTCAAGAAACATTTATTATTATTGTCAATGTTGAAAACCGTTTTTGCTAGTTAATTTAATTTATTTATTTATTTTGTAGAAACAATGATACAATACCATATATAAAAATACATATTCTAACTATTCTAAACTTTTGACTGGTAGTGTATAGGGTACTTACAATCGGTTTGGAAGAATATATGATGTTTTGTTTTCATTAAAAGATAAATTTAAGGTATTTAGCTTTAACTAGCCTTTAACTTGTATTAAGTTAAGTAAATTATTCTCCTAAAGGAAGCATAACAAAGAAATGCCTGAAACTACACAAGTAATCTTGAAATTTGGCAGCTCAGTAATTCGCATATTTGATTATTTCCCAAATCATCATCACATTTTACAAATCATCTCAGGATGAAACACTTATAAGGTTGCAAACACATCTAAAAGTGTAATTTCCTTACTAACTGGCAAGATTTTGCAATCATTAACACAGAGTGGGCGACTCACGCGCCGTTCTCCACACGGATAGAGCGGATGTTGTCAAACCCACGCTCCTGGATGTTTCGGCACTCTGAGGTGAGTTCCTGACACTTGCCTTGGAAATGCTCCTGCTCGAACACGGTCACCTGACAAACACACATGCACATGCCACAGTTCCATCTAATTTGGAAAAAACTCTCTCTCTCCAGGCAAACTAAAACTCTGGTGCTTTTTGGTCTATTGCCGAGGTTGCTGTGGCCACTGACTGTGTATGAGGTTTCTTTGACAACACTGGATAAGCTGGAAGCATTAATAAGTTCATACATTAGGAAATGGATGGGAGTTCCACGCTGCCTCAGCAGAGTGGGACCTTATAGTAAAGGAATATTGCAGCTGCCAGTCTCTGCTTTAACCGAGGAGTTTAAGTGTGCCAAGGCCAGACTGGAAATGACCTTAGTAGAGTCACGCAACAAATGTGTAAGGGAGGCAGCCCCTGTGTTAAAAACTGGTAGAAACTGGTCAGCAAAGAAATCTGTGGTAGAGGCAAAGGCTGCCCTTCAAATTGGGGATATCGTGGGACAGGTACAGCATGGAAGAGGGGGTTTTGAGCTCTGTTTAGCTCCTCCTAAATGGCACAGGGCCCAACTCAAAGGAGGAAGCTGGTAGTCAACAAGGTGCGAAAGCAGGAGGAGAGGATGAGGTGTATAAAGGCCATTTCCCAGGCCAAGCAAGGAGAGTGGATGAGATGGAAGAGAGAGGAACAACGCAAGATGGGCTGACAAGGTCAATGGAAGAGAGTAGGACCAGTTTCCTTATCAGGTCAACATATGATGTTCTCCCATCACCGCAGAACCTAAACCTCTAGGTAGGAGAGGATCCCCCTTGTCCTTTGTATTCATCACCTGCCACATTAAGGCACATTTTGACAGGATGTACGGTGGCTCTTAGCCAAGGTCAGTTTACTTGGTGCCATGACCAAGTACTGCAATGTTCGGCTTTAGCATTGGAAGGCAAGCTTAGTATGACCAATAAGTTGCCGCCTGCAAAACATTACACACAGAAGACAATATTCCTCCACCCAAGTGAGCAACCACCAAGAAAAGTTGTTAAAACCAATTCTTGCCCAGGACTACTGGAAGCTGCTAGGGACTGGAAGATGCTGGATCTTGATCAACAGCTTATTTTTCCACCTGAGATTGCCACCACAAGCCTATGACCGGATATTGTTTTTTGGTCTGGATCAGCATGCATTGGTCAACTGATAGAGTTAACAGTGCCATGGGAGGATGCGGTAGATGAGGCATATGAAAGGAAGAAACTGCGGTATGCTCATCTGGCCACTGAATCAGAACAGCGAGGATGGAGAGTCCAGGTTTATCCAGTGGAAATGGGTTGTCGAGGATTTGTGGCACACTCTACAACCCGGTTCTAGCCTGGTTAAAACCAGACCATTCTCAGTTGTAACAGAGTTATGGTCTTGAAAAGCATCATAGACAAATCATTTCCAGAGGGGCGTCACCAACGGACGCCGCGGGTAGACCTAAATCCAATCAGAGCGATGAAGGAGATGTATGCAGAGTGGCGGCCAGCGGAAAAACATTTCCGAGTGTTGTTCTTTGCTCAGTTTTTAACAAAAAGGAAACATTCAAATCACTTAAAACAGATTCGAACGAGTAATGCTCGACGGCGGCATCTATCTTTGTAATGTAGGCTACAAAATCTGCTTCAAAATCCCAGCGCTGTCGTCATCTTGTAAACCCTGCCCCAACGTTTCTGATTGGTGCCACGATTTCGAAGGATTGGAAATGGGCTTGAATGAGCTCTTTGCCAGACTAACTTTCAGAGCAAATCTAAATTTGCCAGAAGTTGTCTGGGTTTTCCCAGTCTAACCCGGTTCCTCAAAGACGTCGGATTTAGTGGCGTCGCACAGTAAAGAACTTATCTGAAGCAGCAGAGAGGAGCAGCAACTGGCTGTGGTTGAGACGGAAATATTCTGGCTGGCTGTGTACAGGCCGCCACACTACGGTTTCGTAGAATTCTTGAAAAAATAGAAGAGTCTGTAGGTTCATTTGTATAGTTTGCATAGTAATTACAGTTATTACGTTCCTGTGTACAGTATATTACGTGAATGAGGGTTGATGTTTGGGCAGATATTGTGTTTTGCGGTAGGTACTATGGCATATGGAACCGTTGCCACTGAACCTACTTTAACAAAGAAAGTGGAGCTCGACAGACTTAGGTTGGCACGTTGTGGAGAGATTGTGAGATCGTGGTTAGGTCACATGTGAACTATGAGGAAGGAGCAACCTTAGCAGCAGGAGGGATGTAGAGGTCAGTAAGCTGGGCTGAGTTGAGTGGGGGACGGAGGGGGGTGACTCTGGGATGCCAGAGTCACTGTCGAGCCCTCTTGAGGTGTTGTGGGCTAGTCGACGAAACACTGAGGACAGAAGGGGCCCACTTGAAGACCCTAGTGATGTCCCCTACTCGGCTCAATCCAGACAGTTGTGGTGCTGGTCCAATGGGGAGACCACACTGTAGTTGCAGCCGTTGTGTGTGCTGACGTGCCAAGTACACTGCAGCCGTTAATGCCGGACAGAAGGAGATTTGCATCAGCATATGGAAAGAAGCGTAAATGGATGGAGAAGCATAGTTTACTGTAAAGCTACATCTAATTTTGTGCTTATCTTGGCGAAAGCTGAGTACAAATCAGCATGAATTTTAAACATCTACTCTTGTGTAATGGAAATCTCCTAAATACAAAACCACAGGCCTCCACTACTTTCATTATGTCCTGTTGTGCAATAATGAATTCTACACATCTTGGACAAGAAGCAGCAGCAGAATCAACCATTCAGAAAGTCTTCATCTATGCAGTCTGAAAATCAATACCTAAGCAGAAGCTGCCTTTGCTGAATCATTGATGGCTTGGCGCCTTGTTTCTCACTCTCAGACAAAGAATCAATAGTTTGTTACTCATTCTTTCATTGTGCTTCTTACATTAGAGAAAGTGTGGAAAGGTTTCTTTTTACCTTAAAGCAAGGGGCCATGTCTATCCCAGCCATTGATGGGTTTGTTTGGATCTTAGTTACTTTGTTCATCTTCTTTCCTGCACAAAAGGGAAGGCTGAAAACTTCTGCAGATGTATTTTACTATACAACAAACTTTGGGACATGCACAGTTGTTACATATTGTGTGAATAACATGCATTTGTGCATTTTAGACAATTTATGGACAGCTAATGGATCCCTATTGATTCCAAGTATTTATAATTTTTTATAATATTTATGTATAATTTACATTGATACATTATAGCTCTCACTTGATTCTGATAAGGATTTCATCTCTCTTGTATCACTTTTGTGCAAACTTTTTGCAGTGACAAAGTGGCAATATATTGCTAACGTTACTATACTCAGCAGTTCCCAGAAAAGAAAAGGGAATGTAATCATTCAGAAGAATAACCAGTGAAAAAAACTAATTTGAGTTCTGTGAAAGAGAAGGCTACATTTTCTACTTTTTTTCTACTTCTATTTTTTACATGTTACATTTTAGCACGAACTTGTCCATTGAAAACATTACTTGGATTGCAGAGTAAATAAAGCGTATTACTTAAATAATATATTGCATGTAATATTGCAATAGTATAGGCTAGTGTGTTTGCTTGGATTATTGTTTTCTGCTTTGTGCCCTTTTCTTAGTGGAACTTATAGGCCTATACTGTATGTGTAGCCTACATTGTGCAGGCATGTATAAAGAAACATCAAATGACAACTTATTTGATGTTGGCAATATGCTATTTAATAGCAATTCAAACACAACATTCAAGCTGACCAAGTTTGACTTGGCACTTTCTAATAATAGCTATTAGTTTAATAGCTAATTTTCCCTCTTAAATTAGCCCTACATAAAACACGGATTCCATCTATTACTCTAGATTTTTCTTACCTGAATCTCCACCTGTCCTACTTTACAGTGATGCTCGTCAGTCCCGTTTGGCAAGAAGTTTTATGATTATTTGGCGCTTCTATTTTATAGCGACCATCACAGGGTGCACGTCGCAGCGACTCTGAAACTGATGGAAGGACCAGTTAGGGAGTGTGTGTGTGCGTGTGTGTGTGTGTGTGTGTGTTTGGGTGTGTTTATGAGATCATTCTTTTTATTTTGAGTCCAGGGTAGTGGAACATTTCGCGCCGTCAGCGCATTGGATTTGATGAAGCCGTGAGTGAGTGAGCGCGCGCGCCCGTGGTGCGCGTGAATGCAGACACATTGAAGAGCCCGTTCTCATTGAACCGCACAATGGAGCCCAAGCGGCAGTATTCCTGGTCAGCACTGTGCATCGTATGGTACACAATGAGCGGTCTATAGGTGGAGAATACAGGGATTTGACCAACTGCATGGGTGGTTGTCCTCTCTTTCAAACCTCCCAGAAATATTTCTGTTTGGCTTCTGTCTTAAGGTCACAACGGCTTAATCTTCAGAAGTTTTGGAATTTATTTTCTTTTTCTATATTCTGTATAAGACATCAATCCTATTCAATATGTTTAGTAGGCTAAAAATAATAATAATAGGCAAAGTAATTTAGTAGTAATTTTGTTTAAGAAATGGAACTTTTTCAAAGCTTAAGTAAAAATGAAGATAGGACGTTTCTGTAATTCAGACAGATATTTTCCCTTTATAATCAAGTTTCTAAATTCATCAAAATGTCTTTATCCAGACTGTGTAACATGTGAACAAGTGTAACATTATGCCTGCTCATGACTGTCTCCTTATATGACCCACATTAGTGTTTTGGCGATATGTGATATGGTAATAGCTTAATATTTACTGAATATATGCAAATTATAATGCAGTTAAAAAACAGTAGGCTAAGTGAAACAGCCGGCATTATGGACCTCACTCACACAGTGCTGCATAATTTAGCATAATTCACATTTTGTGGCTGCATATAAAAGTATGTACATTATTCTACATAGGATTTTTGTAACAAGCTTTAAAGCTGCAATTATTAGGGTAACAGTACCACTAAACCATAAAACTTCCATTTTAATTGGAGCAGTTTTACAGGCAAATTAGCCTACTAAAAAAAATGTTTAAAAAAATCACAGTTATCTGCACGGTTGCCAGAGCTTTAACACAACATATGGACTGCATAAGCATGTTAATGTACTTGAGACAAATACTTGGCATCAAAAATATCTGAAGATATGAAGAATAAATTCAGTAAATGTTTGGAAATTCGCCAAGTCTTCAATTTGGTGCCTGAAGGTTTGGCTCTGGTGTTCCCTAACATTGATAACATAACATAACATAGCCTACTGTAAGTGTACTGTGGCTAAAGGCTAATGCAGTTTACAAACGAGACAAAACCTTGAACCTCTGGCACCAAATGAATTAGTCTTTTATGAAAAATATCATAGCATTATCCAACGTAAAAGAGTGGAATATATGCCAAATAAACCTTTGGTGTGTGAGAGTTTGGCTATGGTGTTCATCACCATCAAATGTTATTTTTACTTTGGTTTACTTTCATCAGGTTTTATGTAGGCCTACGTCATTTCACAGTCTAGAATTTGTCCTGTGAAGGTGTCCAAGTCCAACAGCTTAATTTTGTAGTCACTTTGTAAAGTTTCAGAACTGGACACACTGACACAAGAAGTTGTTTTTTTTTTAACTGTGGAAGCTCACCTTGAGTTTGAGAAAGAATTATAGTACTCCTATCTTCTCTTTCTGTCTGTCTTCATCTATGTCTATCTCTCTCTCTCTTTCTCTCTCTCTGTGTTTGATGATGGGGTGATTCTTTTCTGTGTGTGGGTTGGTGAGCTCAGCGAGTTTGTTTCTGTGGGCCTAATCCCCCCATGCTAGGCGCCAGCCTATAAAAGGGACACGTTTGCTTTCAATACACACACTGACACACTGATTGAGACAGACAGCGGCTACTGACTAACACACAGGTAAGAGACTGGGGTCTGTGAGAAAAAACAAACCTAGAGAAAGGCATTCCCACATTTCATTTGGTTGAAGTCAACTCCAGCTTAATTAAGAATATCTCGAACAGCTTTGACACATTAGTCACCGGTAGAAAGCAATTAAAACGTACTTTATACATTGTCAGGGTGAACTGTAAGTGTTTAGTCATAACAGAAAAAAATTGATATAGACAAGAAAAAAAAACGGTCGTTGTGAATATGAAAGAATGGGAGAGAGATAGAAAATGTGAAATTAATTAAAAAGTAGTTTATTAAAAAAGCACTACCAAATTATACTAAATTATATATTCAGTTACCATTTATTACTTACTTGGGTGGCTGTTGATTTAATTAAACAGGTTTATGTAAAAAGCCTTGTGAAAATATGGGGCCATGTTAATTTAATTTCTTTTTTATAGAATTATATCAGTTAATATTTCATCAGATACATTAGAAGTCTTATTCCATGTTTCAGTTTTAATATTCAGCTTGATATTACAGCATTTTGTCATATATTTCTAAATTAGTAAGCACAGGCAAATTATGTTACGTATGAGCATTACACATCTATTACACTTTTGTGAAAGTGTTTCAAAATGAGTGGGTGAAGAATTGATCCAGGGGTTATAAATGTGTTCGAATGTGATTTGTTAATTGCTTTGAGCAATATTTAGCACTTGACATCACTATATGTCCAACAATAGATATTTCCAGCAAGGAGGCTGCAAATTATTCACATTCCTCCACTCATACATATGCTCTCTTATCGTAGTCATCATGTCCACTGGTGGAGAGAAGTCCAAGCCCGCCTCCCAGCCTGATGGAAAGGCTGCTCAGACTCAAAAGAGAACCGAGATGGGTGTGGGAAATTACAAGGTATGTACCATACCATATTTACAGATGCATTAAGGTTGCATGTGAAGACTGATGGAATTGCAAACATGAATGATGGAAACAGCTGAGCAAAATTCAGTTTCCATAGAAATAGATGTGGGTGTTGTATATACAGTATGCATTATTTTAAGCTAAGCTAAACTAAAAACTTCAACTTTAATTTATTTAATTTAAGTTGAAGTTTTTCAACTTAAATTAAATCTCTCTTTGCATAACAACCAAAAATGACCTAGCTGTCTCTTCTCTTTGTTCCCGTTCAGATGTTTGTGTTTGATCAGGAGAACTTCCAGGGCCGCATGATCGAGATCTCCAACGAGTGCATGAACGTGTGTGAAATGGGCATGGATAGAGTGCGTTCCCTCCGCGTGGAGTGTGGCCCGTGAGTGTTTCTGTGATACATATGAGTGACTTACCGATTGGTCTGTATTTCAACTCTTCCTCCATTCTCTCCGTCCTTCTTTCTTTTCTTTAGTTGGGTGGGTTGGGAACAGATGAACTTCTGCGGAGAGATGTACATCTTGGAGAAGGGTGAGTACCCCCGTTGGGACTGCTGGAGCAACTGCCACAGGAATGACTACCTGCTGTCCTTCAGACCTATCAGAATGGTATTCATCCCTTATATTCATTATACATGTGTATGAATGTTTTCATTTAGCTGATTTTTGCAAAATCGTCAATTCAGTTTGTTTCATTAAGCCATTTGGGCAATGAAAGTTTGAATCCCATCCTTATTCTGTTCCTGTCCAAAAAGGCTAAAGTTAACCTGAAAAAGAAACAATTATTTTTAAAATCCATATTCATGGGTGTATTCGCTGCCACACTGAGTCATGGTGCTTTTGCAGGCATTGCAACTTTGAATCTTGAATCTGGCTCCCAACATTTCCAAGTTCCATCACACTTTTCTCCAATCATTTCCAATTATCTCACACACTCTGAATCCATAAAAGTGTCAAAAAGGCCAACAATATTTAAATCCATATTCATTGATGTATTCACTGACACACTGAGCAATGGCACTTGCTTTTGCGGGGAACGCAAGTTTGAATCTGGCTCCCAACATTTCCTAATCTCTTCCCACTTTTCATGTCCTGTATCGCTCACTATATTCATAAAACCTAAAAATATTTTTCTTTTGAATCCATACTTATCTATTAATAAATATTTCACCTCAAACTCCTTGTTTGTTCTCCTCACAGGACCCAGAAAAGCATAAGATCTGTCTGTTTGAAGTCGGTGAGTTCAAGGGCCGTAAAATGGAGATTATGGATGACGATGTGCCCAGTATGTACACCTTCGGCTTCACCGACCGCGTTGGCAGCATCATGGTCAGCTGTGGCACGTAAGTGTTCTCCTATCAAAGAAATCTGAGGTCAAGCAGACCTGATAAAAAATAGATCTGGTAAGAGAAATTTGAAGTCTGTGATCTTTAAGTCATACACTCACTTCCTAAATCCACTGAGTTTAAAGCAGAATTCTGTTGGGACCACTATCTTCAAATATGATAGACAATTAGGATACAGTTAGGATTAGTGGTATGTTTCTGTTCTGGGTGAGAACTTCCTGGGCATCCATGCAGCCTAGGGAGAGCAGCAATAACCCCCCTTAGGGTAAACACAACAGAACCAACATGAATATTTGCAGATATCATTAATTGAAGAGTTCAGATGCAAAAGCCTCTAAATGCCAATTGAAATTTTCTTCTTTAATGATGATTTTTATCAAACTTGTATATTTAAGTTCAGTCATTTCACTTAAATAACAATTAATAGGTAATTATCATTGCCATTTAAGTGAAATCACTGAACTTAAATATACAAGCTTGATAAAAATTATCATTCTAGAAGAAAATTTCAAATGGCACTTAGAGGCTTTTGCATCTCTTCAATTCAAGATTTAAAGAAAAACAGAACTGAAGCTACGCTTGATGATTGTATTTTTTTTATTTATGTTATAACACTTTCACCTAGCACTTAAAAAGTTTATAAAATATGGCACTATAAAAAATAAAAAAAAATGTTGGTGGGACCAACCCAACACCACAGAAAAACGTATGATTTTAAAAGCCCACCACTAAACATAACTGTCACTGGGGCGTAAGCAGATCATACGTATTAACCATTAGTTTACCAAAAAAAAGTAATAAACGAACGGCCATGAGATTGTTTTGCCAGGAATATCTGTTTGTAATAGCAGGCTTTCCGGAAACCTGTTTGACAACAGTCATTACTTTGGCCTTGCATTACACAAATCAGCTTTATAGTTATGCCACCTAGATAAACAAACATAAAGATAAACATTTGTGACTCTCCTATTCAAACTCGTTCATCAAAATGAACAAATCTTTTACCGAGTCAACTCGTTCATTTTGTTCGTTGAATGAACCAAATGACACGAAAAAAAGATTAGTTAATTTTGATCAACGAGTTCGAACAGGAGAGTCACGAACGCGTATCACACCCTAACCCTAACCCTAACAGAGCAAGACGACCAATTGTGCTTATAAAACATAAACTTTTTTTTTTTTTAAATGAGCGTTTCACTTGATAAGACCCTTATTCGTCGTCTGAAATCGTTTAAAGCCCTTTGAACAGTTTGCAGTTTGCACTGAAACTGTCTTTTGGACCTTGAACCGTTTGGTTCCCATTGAAGTCCATTATATGGAGAAAAATCCTGGAATGCTTTCATCAAAAACCTTCATTTCTTTTCGACTGAAGAAAGAATGGCATGGATATCTTGGATGACATGGGGGGGGGGGAGTAAATTATCAGCAAAAGTTTTTTTTTTTTTTTAAAGTGAACTACTCCTTTAATACTTCTAATATTTCAAATAATTAAAATATGAATAAAATCATTTCCAGTGTGATCGGTTTTACAATATATAGCTAATTGATAAAAGGGCTCTTCTCTATTCTGAATTCTGTTCTTCACTTTCATTTATTCTCTATGTTTGTGGTGTCTTTCCTCTCACCTCTCGTTTCAGTTGGGTGGGTTACCAGTATCCTGGTTACCGTGGCAGCCAATACCTCCTGGAGAAGGGTGAATACCGTCACTTTAATGAGTTTGGCGCTCGTCATCCCCAATTTCAGTCCGTCAGGCGCATCCGTGACATGCAGTGGCACCCAGACGGCTGTTACACTATGGCCACCAAGTGAGGGCTAGGGAGGACGAGAAAGAGAGGGAACAGGGGAGAGAGAAAGAGAGGAGGAGGAGGAGATGAAGGAGGTGGAGGGGGGAGGGCCAGGAAGGAGAGGAGGAGCGCACCACCCGAATGAGTCATCCTGGGAAGGGAAAGAAGGAGAGAGGGCTTTGCAAGAAAAAAATAGTGACAATAGAAAATGTGGCTGCTGACTTCAGAAGATCTTTCCGAGCCCTCTTAATTCTCTCTCCACTCTTCACGTCTTCTCCCATCTTCTTCATTCTTCCCTCTTCCTCCTCTTCCTCATCCTCCATTCACTTTTCCCCGGAGGAAATCAGTCCATCACAACGAGCCTTACCTGATGCCTGACTCGTGTGGGTCAGGGATGATGATTGACGTGGGTGGGTTGGGGGCGGGGCGGTGGGTGGCAGGGGGAGGGGTGTTTTGACCTAAAGGCCATGTAAAAATCTCCACATCCTTTTTGGAACGGTAATAAAAGTGACACCTGTAACTGTTGTTCCCTGATATCACTGCTGATTGTCTCTGTCCATGCAGGCATTCACCCTTTACCATCAATACATCAAATCACATTTCCACTCTGACTAAAATGACTGACATCAAAACAAAAAATCTGTCTCGAGTCAGAAGAACGGGGCACATTATTATAACACCGACTTATGATTTAGTGTTCAGTTTCTACTATTATTCAAGTTGGCGTGGATCTAAAGATGATAAATGATCTGAAATTTCGTCAAAATGTTGTAGATTTTGAATAATTTTATAAATTATAAATAACTTAACTAGGGATGCACCAATATGAAAATTGTATCTGATAGCAATAACCGATAATTCTTAATATTTGAAAGCCGATAACCAATATTTTGGCCGATAAATCTAAATCCAGATTTTTATATAATTTTTGAGAGCCTGATTACAAAAGCAAAAGTTCCCACACACAATTAAAATGTTCTCATAGTTTTATATAGCCTATATGACAGACTTGAGCTGCACATATTGCAATTTTTGAAGTGATTTCAATCATATTTCAAGTCGTTCAAAAGCGTCATGGCGAACAGTGAAGTGTTTCAGCTGAAGGAAATTATCCTTTGTTTATCGGCTTTAATATATTTTGGCCAAATTTTCTTATCGGATCGATAATAACAACATTGAAAATGACCAGCCGATACCGATATGGTAGCTGATATATCGTGCATCCCTACTTTTTACAGTAGCCTATATATGCAAAAGTTTTGTCACATGAATATCCTGTAACATGCTAAAAGAACAGAATCATAAGAGTCATTCATACAGGGACAGATTCAGGAGATTGAGAATCAAGATGAGATCAAGAATGAGATCATAGATTCAAGATGATGCAGTGCCTTCAGGAGTTGGCCTTCAGGAAACTCTGACTCCATCCAAAATTGCATCTTTATTTGAAGTAATTAGTTTGCTACTGTTAAACTACTACTGTGCATTCACAGTATGAATGTATGTAGTCTGAATGCAATCTGGACATACAACATTTTTCATGTTGTCAAGTGACCTTCAGTGTCAGTTGCGTCGCCATTCACAGATCCTCTCTCATAAATTTGCACTTCAAAATCTCATGGAAAATAGTAACTTTTCACTAATGTTTTTATGAGTACTGTGAATTCAGACATACTATTATTGATTTCACAATCTCTTTTTCACCTGCTGTAAAATAGTGAAGTGCATATTCAAATGTAACCTTTTATTTGATTTATTTAATTAATCTTTTTTAGAGAAATATTACAAAGAGTTACAGCAAAAATACATTTTAATTAAATTTAAAGGGGTCATATAATGGTACATGCACTTTCACAAGTTGATTGTACTAAAATGTGTGCCCGTACACAATTAAGTCATTACTTTTGTTTGTTTTTCCGCACAAAAAGCCACTGTAGTCACATGGAATATTTAAACATTTTCTTCAATGACTTTCTGGGCCATCAAGTTTCAATCCCTTAGGGAGCCTATGGAGGAGTGATCCACCTCTCAAATTTAACCAAAAATATCTTCATTTTGCTAAGAAGCTGCTCCTGAAAAAAGAATCTGTACCAACTATTTACATTACTCTGCACCTCCATAGGAAGTAAGTGTAAAGTTTTATTAACCTTTATATTAATCTTTGCAAATCACAAAAAAAAAGGTTTTTCATGACCATTAGTTGTAACGTCAATCTGTCAAAGAACTAACATATACTTCAGTAAAGACAGCGTTCGTATCTCGCTACTCTACCCTGCCAGTGCTTACAAAAATAGATCAAAGAGACATTACGTTAACCAAGTATTCAACCTACCCCGTCACCTAACCGACGTTGAAGGTAAAGCGTCATTTGTATGACGGCCCGGGATCGTCATGTTACTGACGTTTAAGGGTACCCTAAAAAGGCGGATGTTGACGTATGGTCAAAAGACCGTGTTAGTTCGAGCCTTAATTGATCAAATCGTCAAAACGCTGCTGAACAGGGGCAGGGTGAGCGAAGCTCATTATCATTTAAAGGCATATGCACCGAAACGGCACGCTGAAAACAGAGCTGATTTTGACCGGGTAATATTATTGTTTTCTTAAAATACTAATGAGAATTTTTTAATAAAAGCATACTACAAAGTTTTTATTTAGACCCTAAACATTCATATTAAGTTGTAAAAAATGCCATTATATGACCCCTTTAAGAATATGGTCATAAAAACTACATTACATAAAAAAATAATTAAAAAAAACAAAACATGATATGACCCTTTAAATGGTTTAAATACAGCAATAGTGGGATTACTTGGATATACTTGGATTACTCGGATACTTGGATTACTCTTTTACAATACTTGGATTACTCTTTTAAAATGAAGATTCTGAGTCAGCCGTCCCAAGTTGATTACTATCAACATTTTTGGAGCATGTGCTTTATGTGTCCTGAAAAAGAAACAGCGTTTGTTTTGTCTGCCTGTTCTTTGGATTGGAATGAAATTTAATAGCATCTAAAATGGAATGATCAGACAAAAATAAGACAGATATAGGCTTCTGTCATCATGAACAGAATGCTTGTGGGTTTGTACAACATCTGACCAATCTCTCCATGCACATGCATATGTAATTCTAAACCTTCCTGAATGAATTAATAATTTATTTGAAACTGACATTTCCCACACGGCCGAAACAAATACACAAACACAATTAAGATTCACCTCAGCTCCACACAAAATCCAGCCCTTTCATTGACGTCAGTCGCCCCAAAGTCTACTTACGCAAACATCCACACACACACACACACACACACACACACACCAGGCACCTTGGGAAATCTAGTAACTCCACATCCTAAGTGTGTGAGTAGCCTTTCTCTCACGCTTTTTCCCTCCTCACACTCTGAGAGGTAATGAAGAGCAGTTAGAGGATGATACGGGACAGAGGCTGGAATGATTTACAAGAAAGCTAGTTATCACACAGCTCAGTGGGATGCTAAGTTAATTGAATCTCACTCTTGTAGTACCACACGGCCACCACAAGAAGGTACTAACAATAAGATCATCAAAGAAGCTTAAGCTTTGTCAGTCCTCTTTTTCTTGTTTCACACATTTTCTCTACTTTTCCAGCTTGCTACTGGCAAGTGTGGGCAAATACGTCAAGATGACGTCAACAACACCATAGCTTCGCATCGACACACACATACAGTGTGCAAAGAAACCATTATACCTGATTCTTCAGTAATTTAAAATCACATTTATCATCAGTTTAATCAGATTAGCACATTCGTTTTCCTTCCAAAACCCAATATCCTCTTTGACTAAAGGGTTTTCTGTATTCCATTTAAACACACACACACACAGAGAAAATCTACAGACATGTCCTTTGCCGTTTCATCTCTCTTTCTGAACCTCATGCGTGTGTGTTTGTGTGTGTGCGCCACAGTGGGTCTCTTTCTTGCGTCACGGCTGTGTTGTGAGTTAGCCGGGGGAGAAGCGGTTCTTTTTATGGAACTTCCTAAAAAGTCTTTCCGCCGAGAGTGATGTAAGCTATTTGTCTCAATGTTTAACAAACGAGTGGGTGTGAACCTATCAGTGAGATAGAGTTAGAGAGAAAGTGACAAAGAGATATAGTGTAGAGAGTGAGGACACCTACAAAACTGCATATTTATCATTGATACACTGTTAAAAAAAAGATTACTCAGTTTCTACCTGATCTGACTCTTAAAAAAAGACGTCTGTAATGATGTCTTCCGAATATATTAGGTAATTAGGTCATATTATGAATAAAACTAGTAAGTTTAGATGTTAAATATTTTAACAGTACACTCTTTGACAACTTTGTCACTTATCTGATGCATTTTTGATGATTTTTATCCTTGATCACTATCGAGCACTCTCCCTCCATCTCCTCTCTTTGCCACAGCTTGTCCCCATTTTGCCAGCCTCCTTCTCTCTTTCTCTCTCTCTCTCTCTCTCTCTCTCTCTGGCTGATGGTGTCAGAGCTGCATATGGATCTGCGTCATCGGTGAGCAGTGTCTGATTGACTGGGTTAAAAATAAAGAGCAGAGAGGGGTGAGAGTGTGTGAATGAGTGAGAGCATGAGGCTGAGAGGCCGTTGGGATGCTGGGGCAAGTCTGAGGAATCTGGGGGAAGAGCCATATGTGAATAAAGGGTATTTTTAGCAGGAGAAAATGAGTTACTGTTAGATAAGAGTATGCAGGAAGATACTCTTAGAAAAGAGTATACGTGCAAGCAGGATGATATATGATATTCATAACCTCTATGGGGAATAAAAACACTTTTTTTGTGTGTTTTTGCTTTTATTACTTTTTAATGTCTATATCAGGGGTTCTCAACTCCAGTCCTCGCGACCCACTGCTCTGCATATTGTGTATCCCTTACTTAACACACCTGATTCAGATCCTCAGCTCGTTAAGATAGACTCTACGGCTGTCCTAACGAGCTGAGCTCTGAATCAGGTGTGTTAAATAAGGGAGACATACACAATATGCAGAGCAGAGCATCTCTTCCCCCCCCCCCCCTCTCTTGTGCTGAGATCACCTGAATTTCATCCAAAATATAAATTAATTTAATGTGAAAAATTATACAGTGTTATACATGTTTGGTGCATTTGAAATGTCTCAGAGCGACTGGTAAAAATGTCTCATTGCCAAAGAAGTAAACCAAAAGGTAATAAAGTTCTTAAGAGTTTAGAAATATTTTGCACACAGAAGGGTGTGACTTTCAGGCAAATGGTGTAACCTCTGAATGTAAATTTCCATTGTTAGCACATGTTTCCATGTAAAAAGACGTTTCTGTCTATAAAGAAATGCAACAAAAGAATCAGGGCCTTCTGTACCTCAGATCAGCCCGTGAATGTTAAGAGCCGCCATGTCTCAGCTTCATGTATTTCCTAATGTTGGGTCCGCATCTCTTCTCTTTATTCAAGAGCATTTGATGTTATTGTATTGATTATATTTGGTTACTGATTATAAATTATGATTATGATTGGCATGATACATTTACCTGACGTAAAAAAATTGTTACATTTGATTATTGACTAGAATTGATTATTCTTATTTTCATTCAAGAGTTAGAATAGTCAAACATTCGCTCACAATTAATGATGCACGGATATCATTAAAACCTTTTTTTTTAATTTATGGAAAATACATATGAGAAATATATTTGATTTAATCAAAATTACTTATAATAAAAGTACATTGTTAATCATCTTATAATTAATTACACTATTTGAAATTAGTATAAACAAAATCCATCTTACTATATATCAAAAATAAATTTGCCACAATTGCCTAAATAATGTTACAAGATGAATGCTCTAAATATCACATTTTGAATACAAAAAAAATGAAATGTAGGGGAAATGAAATGATAATGACTTAAACCACTTACTAAACCACGAGGAAGTGGTGGCAAGTCATAATAAGTGAATCATAGAATCATTCATTCATATGTCAACTTCATGAATGGGAAATTGAATCATTGAATTACCCGATTTAGTAAAAAAAAAAACGGTGTATTATTTAAGAATGAAACATTACTATGTGTTGCAGAGAGACTTAACTTTTCTGCTTTGTTTGGAACTATTTTTGTTGGCAAAATACTTGGGAACAATCAGGAACCAATCAACAAGAAAAACTACAAAGGACTACAAAACATGGCACAGAAGAGGAAATAACGAACAAAAGTCCACACAAGACAAGGGAAACACAAGACAGGAATCTCCATATGCCAAAAAACAAACAGATGTTGTCTTAAATCACGTGTCGCATTTATACATTTTTTTTTTTTTTTTTTTTTTTACAAATCATTGTGAAAGTGTCTATTTTAAAGTTTGACAGCCACATCCCTTCATCTAAGTTGCTACTCACCCTGATCAACTCATCTACGACACTTTCTTGCCCATCAGGACAAACAAGTTCAGCAACGACATCAAATATGTTCACGTTTATGTGGCATGTGAAATTCCAATTTGATAGGCACAAAAAACGGATTTGAAAGGACACTCTGAAAAGGGGTATTGAGCGTTAAGATTCCTCCAATCATTTTTCTATTTGTGGTCTGTCTCCTCCTTTGGTCACTGATATCACTTATGACTCGACCAATCAAATTAAAGGGCTGAGACTGACTATTGTATAAAAAAAAAACAGGAAATGACAGCGCTATGATCACATTGTTACATTCACAGAGAGACACATAAACACAATGTAGTGGTTCAAGCTGAGTGACACACAAGCACAGTTCCACAATGCTAGCTGTTCTCACACACACACACACACACACACACACACACACGCACACACACACACACAGGGTCGTACAGTTCTAGCTGTGTCTGTACACAAAGATATCACACACTTTGCCCACACACAGAAGGCAGTGAGCAAACTAACACTTGCATCCCTCTCTTTGAGTCTCACAAAGAGTCAGTGCAGAAAAGAAGGTGAGGAAGAAAAGAATGAGTGAGAGAGGAAAACAGCACGGTAGAGGAGGACAGTGAAGATGTCACCAGAAGATGAAAAAGCAAAACAGAAAAAAGTGAGAAAGAATGAGGCAGGAAGAGAGTTAGGAAGAATCACAAAAGGGATTTGTCAGAAAGAGCTAAAGAGAAGAATTGTGCAGAAAAGAAAAGCAGAAGAGAGCGAGAGAGCCTGCTTTTGGAGAGAAATATATGGGAGAAAATGAAGGGAGACACTCAGTGACGGTGGATCATCAATGGCAGAGGAAACAGATGAGTGAGAAAATAACAGAAATGGACTGAAGGATGTGGGTCAGGGTTATGCAACAACATACGCTTTGTTTGTTGCGCATATACAGTATGTAGGTGTAGATATATGTAACTATAGGTGCCTAGACAACACTGTCCATTATAGATGTCTCCCTAATCAAACACACCTGATTCAACTCTCAAGGGTTATCCCTTGGATAAGGAAGGCATCAAACACTTATCATGTTCCGGGTACTTCATTGGTAATTTTAAAGATACTCTGAGAGCCTATGGATAAAGAGAGATGCCTATAGATTTCCAAGGACATTTTGAAAATCTAAACAACCATTTTCTAGTAAAGAATGTGGAATGTAAAGGTTCCATGGATGTTAAAGGTTCTTCATGGAACCACAGATGACAATAAAGAGTGTTTATTTCTAAAAGTGAACATGATACTGAAAGATATTTTGTATTCTATTCTCTGCTTTGTGTTCTGCGTTTTGTTTATTGGACTTTTAGTTATAGCATTTTACCCTGTTCCTGTTTCCTGTCCTGAGTGCCATTTTTGCAGTCATTTGTAGTTTTCCTACTTGAATAGTTCTGTGATTATTCCCAGTTGTGTCTGGTTTGCTTTTTACCCTCTGTGTATTTAAATCCCAGTGTTATTTTGTGCTCTTTGTCAAGTCCTGTCCAAAACAGATTTACATTTGGTGCTGCTCATTCTGTTCTCTGGTCTCTGTTGGTCTATGGATCCAGCTCTCTTTTGTTTTTGAGTTTGTTTTATATATAGATTTACTGTATATATGTGCTTAGACAGGTGCCAATATGTTAATATAGATAGATTCATACAACTAATGAAATGTAGATATACACTCATCTAAAGGATTATTAGGAACACCATAATACTTTGTTTGACCCCCTTTCGCCTTCAGAACTGCCTTAATTCTACATGGTATTGATTCAACAAGTTGCTGAAAGCATTTTTTTTTAGAAATATTGGCCCATTTTGAAGGATAGCATCTTGCAGTTGATGGCAAAGCTCTCATTCCACCACATCCCAAAGATGCTCTATTGGGCTGAGATCTGGTGACTGTGGGGGCCATATTAGTTCAGTGAACTCATTGTCAGGTTCAAGAAACCAATTTGAAATGATTCGAGCTTTGTGACATGGTGCATTATCCTGCTGGAAGTGGCCTTTAGAGGATGGGTTCATGGTGACCATAAAGGGATGGGCATGGTCAGAAACAATGCTCAGGTAGTCCGTGACATTTAAACGATGCCCAATTGGCACTAAGGGGCCTAAAGTGTGCCAAGACAACACCACCCACACCATTACACCACCACCACCACCAGCCTGCAAAGTAGTAACAAGGCATGATGGATCCATGTTCTCATTCTGTTTACGCCAAATTCTGACTCTACCATCTGAATGTGTCAACAGAAATCGAGACTCATCAGACCAGGCAACGTTTTTCCAGTCTTCAAGTGTCCAATTTTGGAGAGCTCTTGCAAACTGTAGGCTCTTTTTCCGTCTTCTGCTGTTGTGGCCCATCCGCTTAAATCACCTTTCTTTCCAATTCTGACAATTAGTTTGGAGTTCAGGAGATTGTCTTGACCAGGACCACACCCCTAAACCCATTGAAGCAACTGCCATGTAATTGGATGATTAGATAATTCGATAATTGCATTAATGAGAAATTGAACAGGTGTTCCTAATAATCCTTTAGGCGAGTGTACGTACTGTATATAGGCCTATGCATCTGTAGATGTATCTTAGCATATTTAAAGCATCATATCATCAATTGTCACATACGTATAATAAGTATATCATTAAACTGCAGTAAAAATATATAATGGTAGTAACGACTTAAAGCTCCAGTTTAGCATTTTAGATAGAACAGCTTGAGTATATAAATAATTTTGTTATACCATGAGACCATGCGACACTGAGGATGAAAACCACTAGTCAGTGACAGGCTTTAATGAGATATGCTTTATGAAAAACATCAGTGACATTCAGCTTCTTAGTGTAATAGAGACACATTTTGCACTTTGCAATACAAATCACAGTACGCTATACGTGGGGAAAAAAAGCTTTTCAAATGAATTCAAAGTCACAGGCATCAGGCATTTGAACACAAAGCGTCTGAATGCGCAACTAGGCTGCTTTGTGTTTTGTTTTGTTTTTTTGCTTGGTTGATGTCATCACATACAGTACACTAAAAAAAAGCAGTCTAGTGTTGATTTTAGTAGTGTGACACAGTGTATTATGTGTACAGTCAGCTTACTGTATTTAACCTTGTACCTTTACCGTTTGTTTTCCTCTAGCCGCCAAAACACATAAGTATACTGAATAGAAGTGCATTACAAAATATCAAAACAAGATGCGTTTGCAATTTTGTTCCCAAGATGTCATAGCAGAATAACCACATATTAATACATTTTTGGTGACACTTTATTTTAGAGTATCATTAGAGTATCAGTTGACTGCATGTTGCTTAAAGGTGCCATCTGGGAAAAAAATTCAATTCATACACCATATTCCATACCAGATGGAGGCAGTATACCTCTAGAAAAATACCTCCGCGGCCGCGCGCACTCATGTCTTCAAACAACACGGGCGAGCGGGTCTCCCTCACGCATATTAATCAGTAAAACTAATAGTAAAAGGTTGGAAGACCTTTTCAGAGATTAGAGACTAAATGAACAACATCTCAATACTAAATTATAAAGGCCGTCTCATAGACAAGCCGGTGCATTTCGACGATATGGGAAAATTAAAGCCCAGGCATTTTTAGTTTATGGTATTTGTTTTGTTCATGTTACATTTTTATCATTAGTTTGAATTAATTTGACAGACAGCATTCTCTGATGTGGACCAAGCTAGCGCCTTTCAGAGCTGCCAACTCTCACAAATTCACCGTGAGACACACAACTTTTCACACACTCTCACGCCACATCCATTTTGTCATGCACAGAAAAGGACACAGAGACCGATCTCAGCTCTCAGATTCTGTTCATTTTATTACGCAATTCAAACAATAAATGCAGTTTTGGCGCTTGTAAATGTTAGACGACAGATCCCTAGCGCACGTGAACCGATCATCTCTACTAGCTAATGGTAAACGAACACGAACACTGTTGAAAGATATGTTACAACTTACCAAAATGTATTCCTCATGCATAATATCGACCAATCATTTATTTAACTCATCCCTGAACTGAAATTTAGTAGCGGGCTGTATTTCCACACGACATCACGACATGACATCAGGTTCAAGTACACACAAGCCGGCGCAACTTACTCGTGTTATTGCAGTTTGGCTGGTGGTAACGTTGCCCACCCGCATACCGCCTCCCATGGCCGAAACTGGTATTACGACACCTGCCGGGCCGGGGCTAATAATTTAGCATGCTAATTCAGGTTAATATCTCGGCAGCACTATAACTTGTCAGTTTTTTAATGACATCATTGCACTTATTTCTTCTCATTCTTTTGATGTGTGTAGCTCATTTTTTGGATATTTTTACCTCAATTATTCCATATGGCACCTTTAAAGGTGCCATCTAACATAATCAATCAAATCCTACTCCATATTCCATAACAGATGGGGGCAGTATACCTCCAAAAAATGACTTGTGCTCCTACCATCGCGCATGTTATTCAAATCATTTGACATGATAGTAAAAGTTTGGAAGACCGCAGTTTCACGTGGAACTTTTGGAGATTTTTAGAGATCAAAGACTCAATGAACTAAACACTAGAGTGAACTAAACTAAACACTATGAATCTCAACACTAAATGATGAAGACCGCCTCATAGATCTCAAAAACAAGCTGGTGCATTTCGACGGTATGGGAAAATAAAAGCTTGGGCAATTATTTGAAGTTTATGGTATTCGTTTTGTTCATATTACACTTTTATTGTTAGTGAATTAATTTGACAGACAGCATTCGCTGATGTTGATCAAGCTAGCGCCGTGAATTCACCGTGAGACACACGCAATTGACACTTAGCAAGCAGGTTAGTTAAGCTGTCAGATTCTGTCAATTATATTACGCAATTCAAAGAATAAATACCGTTTTGGCGCTTGTACATGTTACACTACAGATCCCTAGAGCACGTGAACCGATCGTCTCTACTAGCTGGAAAAAGAACATGAACTCTGTTGAAAGATACAGTATGCTACAACTTACCAAAATGTATTCCTCATGCATAATGTCGACCAATCATTTTTTGAACTCTTCCCTGAACTGAAATGTAGTAATGGGCTGTATTTCCACACGACTGACATCAGGTTCAAGTACACACACAAGCCGGCGCGAGCGCGACTCACTCGCGTATTGCAGTTTGGCTGGTGCTAACGTTGCCCGTCCGCATACCGCCTCCCATGGCCGGAACTGGTATTACGATACCTGCCGGGCCGGGGCTAGTAATTTAGCATGCTAATTCAGGTTAATATCTCGGCAGCACTATAACTTGTCAGTTTTTTAATGACATCTTTGCACTTATTTCTTCTCATTCTTTTGATGCGTGTAGCTCATTTTTCGTATATTGTTACCTCAATTATTACATATGGCACCTTTAAGGGACCGTTAAAACGATGATTATTTTTTACACTTCTCTAGGGTCTGGACCCATCAGACACACACTAATTATTCATTATATACAAAGCTTTATGAAACTCCTAAACTAACATCCCAAATGAACACTAGGGATCAAACAGTGTCACGTTATACGGCTGAGAAGGAGATTTTATGTCCACATTCCAAAGGGCCACATGCGAGAGACAGAGAGACAATGGGAAGACAGAAACAATCTTTAATACAGACTTTGCTGCATTAGACTAACTGATCTATAAATGAACATGCAACATAGCATGTGTAAATGATTTACTGTCTTGTTGTGTACTATTATGTATGGTATGTATTTTATTATACAACCAGCTACCGGTCAATGTAACTTCTGTATCATGCCTCCTACCTAATTAATCCTCATTTAATGACTCACTACTTGAGTTCTACTTGTTCAAAGCGCTGTACATGCTAATAATTATTCTTCTGTGGCCATGGAAGATACCCTTTTCTTAGAATAAATTAATAATCAAAAGAGTTTGGACGAACTGATTAATTTATTGTAAGATTAATTTAGCCATGTCAAGTTAATCCAATTAACGGACCCATATGCATTAATAATCATAACAAGTTATTGATTATTAATATTTCCTTGAGCTGAGTTCCACTTCAGACGTAGTTCTTCATAATTACTATGTACATGTTCCATTACGTGTGCAGAAATTGAAACTGAACCTAAACTTCTTTTTATGATCTTTCCTTATGTGAATGTTGTTTTAAGGCAACATCCATACATTTCTAAGTGTCTCTTAAGTGTCCAAATACTTAACACTAGATTTAGTTTGATCGATTTCTTTATAGTAACATAAATTGATGAAATCAGTAAATCATGGCCAATGCAGAGTGCATGAAAGTTGTTTTAAAGAGAGCGTGAGCAAATATGAGAAACACAGAGCGGAAGTGGGTCTGTAAGTAGGCAGAGGAGAAAGAAAGACAACGATTAACTAAATACAATGCTTCTGTCAAGACAGACAGGAAAAGTCTGACAGCTTGTCGTTCTCTTTTTGTCTAAAGCGTGACTTGACGTCTCTAACTAATTATAATCTTGTGTTGTCATAGTAGGTAGTGATGTAAAATGCTGAAAAACTTTCCAGATGCAAATGGATGTTTCTTTAACTATAGGGCACTTTTAAATCCAACTTAAAAAATAAACAAAAAATTGTAAGTTCACATTAAACAATTAATTTGAAAAAAGTTTCAATGTGATATTCCTAAAAATATGAATTATTGCATGTACTGTAGAATCATTATAATTATATACGTAAAATCATAATAGCATTTATTGTGTGAATTTGATATTTATCATTACACAGATTATGCCTGTCCCTCAGTTTTGGTTTGATACCATAACCCAAAATTTTGATACTAATAAAGGTAAGAAGTAACCTTGTTTACCAAGGTTACTTGTGCTGTACAAGAATATGTTGAAGTGTGAAAATATGGTATGAGAAATATGTGATCTGTGAAGAAGTCACGGGAAATATCACTTGCAAGCAGAATATTTTCACTGTGAGTCATATCAAATAAAGCTGTAGCCTTGTTAAATAAAAAAGGTTTTAAAAAATTTAATTGTGCATTTAATGGTGGTTTAAGATGAAAAAGCAATTTGTCCATTACAGGTTGTGGGGGTTGGGAGGGGGGTTACAAAATGTTCACAGGTTAACAGTGATAGTAGAAAAATCCAACTAGTGTGTTTTAAAAGTGTTGTAAATGGGTTTCATTTTTGGCCAAAGGCGCCCAAATGCTTGAATTTAAGGTTCGGGTCTTTCTGTGTGACTGAACAAGTGTGTCACATTATTTTGGTGCCATGATCCAACTGGGATTGTTGTGAAGCCAAATAACTTCTTGTTTCTTTTGTAAACATGGCAGTATTTTCATTATGTTTTACAGTCTTCAAGATGATCTACTTAAGCAAACCTCAATGCTATAAAAAAGAACAGCATCAATTTTCTGCCCAATCTCTAGTGGACACTTTATTTTGAATAGCCCTGCAAAAGTGTCTGAAATGGATTTCATCTAATCAGAGCAATCAAAGCACATTTTCAGAGGGCCTAGACATATAAGCCAATCTAATAAAGACATAATTCACATTTACGTCTGCCATAGACATTCTAAAACACACAGATAACACATTTAGAAGTTATTTACACCTATAGACTGCATATGTGCATAAATATTCATGGTATTAATTGACGAGTCACGAGTGTATTAGGTGTAATGACAGTTTACATTAGCAAGTAAGGCTCTTGATACTACAACATCAGAATTTATAGATAAGGTTTCAAAAAACAAAATAAACAATTGTGAAACATTGATTATAAAGATATAACCACAAACAGGAGGATGAAGATTGAAACACACTCCTGGTAGGTGCTAGAAGCAGCAAGACTTAAAGAGTTTAGGAAGGAAGAAATAATGAGCCAGCGAGGGGAAAAAAAGAGAAAGGTACCTCAGGGAATTTTAACATTTGATTGTGGTTGTGCATCATTAGATTCTCCTGAAGTCTGGTTAAAACTGGCTTTGTTGTAACTATTCTTGTACCCTTGCTGACGAGTTACTGTACACAGGAACAGAACAGTGATGGCTCGGTATATGAAATCATGCTGATAGTAGTACGTACATAGCCTCACTGCGACTCAATTTACTTGATAGACTAAAGGAACTTCAATATATTTAATTAGCTGAAATTAAATAATTTTACTTTGTCCTCATTCCTATATATTTCGATTTCCAGTGTGGAGTTCAGTTTTCCAGTGTCACCCCCCCGCTTTGAAAGTCAGTAATAGTGGGAATACGCTGATTTCATGCAGCCGCCATTTTGAAATCGAAATCGAGTCTTTCGAAGTTTCGAACCACAGAAGTAGGCTACAGCTAGACAAAAATGCCTTGGACTACCAACCTTAAGCTACTATAGCGATTTACACTATTGGATGTTAATATCCAATATAGGATATGTACTGTATATAGTCAGCCCGTTCTCATCCCAAGGCGTCACATAGTAACGCTTTTGCCAAAGCGTAGACATCCAACGCATATGGCACCCTTTAGCGTCAATATGAGACCCAGATATATATGGGCCAGAAGGCGCCTTCTAGTGGTCTAACCCTAACCCTACCCCAACCCTAACCCTACCCCAGACCTAAACCTACCCATAACCGAAGCATTATTGACGCTAAAGGGTGCCATGTGCGTTGGATGTCTACGCATTGTCAAAAGCGTCACTATATGATGCCCTAGGATGAAAATGCGTTGATATACAGTAGTTTGTTCCTGCTTATTTAAGTTCTGAATTATATGTATAAAAATATTTTATTTATAAATGAATTTCATTGTATATAGTCTAATCTAAAGTATGAAAGAAATGTATGTAATTTTTAGAACAACTTAATTTCTACAATAAACACAACAATACACCATTAAATCCGTGACTCTCCTATGATTAAAAGCGACACTTCCGGTTTTCTTCCCATAAGTAACATTTACTTATGTTGTCTAGTAAATGTAAACCTTTTTATTTGATTCCATTAACTCTTAAAAGTATGTTAACGCACAAATGTCCACTCACCCTTCTGTTGTTCCAAAGCTGTCCGAGTTTACATCTTCTGCAAAACACACAAAAAAGTTATTTTTTTTTAAGAATCCAAACAACATTCAACCCCATTTATAGTTTCATTGGAGAAAATGAGAGTTAATAAATGATTGCAGAATTTTTATTTTATGGGAAAATGTTCCCCTAATTTGGGGATCAGACACCTCCAAACCACCCCAAATTTGCTTCTATAACACGTAGAAAACCAATGAGGGTCGTGACGCAGGTCTCTAAAGTTATCCGTGCTGATTTTATTCTGCTATCTCTGTGCAAAAGGGCAAAGCAAATCTGTCATTGTATGTGGGCTGCCTCTGTAGAGCACTCCCTTAGGGCACTACAAAGCCACTCTTGGAACACTACAGGGGATACAGCTTTCATGCATTAGGCTGCTGGCCCGCACAATAATCAAGCCTTATGCGCAACATCCCTCTAAGTGCAGTCCCATTTCACTCTTGTTCCACAATGAGTCATGTGTTGCTTCTCTCCCATGTTTTTAATTCCACAAACTCCTCCTTTCCAACCACACTCTGTACTTCCTCCTTATCCTATTCTTCCCCCGGCACTGTCTTTTTGTTGTTGCTTTTTCATTCATTTTCTTAGACGACTGTACCACGACCCAGATGCTGTCAGTCATGGCATTCACTTGGCTTACTGTTGGCGATAGGATAATATACATGAGACATGAAAACCTTCACACACACTCACACGTCCAGCTGGTAGGTGTAGGTGGAGCGGGGAAAGCCTGTTCGTCCAGTCATCTTGAGTTTTTGTGGAGGTGGAGAGGGAGGGAGGAAAAGAGAGAGGTGTCCAGAACATGAGCGAATGGAGGAGGCGCTAAACAACAACATGGACATCCTCGGGTCTACCGTCTTTCAGTTTGTCTGTCTGTTTATTACCAGGCTCTCTGATTCTGGTTGGTCAGTCATGGTATTCTAATAATGGCTAGGGCAGTGCTGTATACCTGACCACTCTCCCTAAAACTCTGTTACCTACAAAACTGTGCTCGTGTTTGCTCTCTTTGTGGTCTTTGTGAGAAACGTAAGAAGCAATATAACTTAAAAAACAATTGCTGTTCAATACTGACTGAGTTCAGTTTTCCTGGACACACCTTTGTACATATAATTTCAAATCAAATCAATATTTCATGTCCATCTATTTGTTTATTTTGTGTCAGGGTCCTAATCTTGTCTGGGTTAATTCTGGAGCAATATACAGGAATGCAAGAGCATAAGAAGCACTTTTCACATACGGTATAAACGTTTAATGAATCTAATAGGATACCATACAGGCCTGTGCATGCATTACAAAAAAAGCTTTGAAGTAAATAACGTTTCTTAAGACTCCAGGAAGCTGCCCATTTGTTGACCAAATTTGGTATAGTTTTTTCTTTCCTTTCAGCAGTAAATGCCAGTGATTGCTTTATTCTACCATAAATCCCTTAACGATTATCTCAGTGTTAAAGCTTTATATTCTATATTTGAAGTCATGACTCTTATGTCTCTAGAGCACAAACAATGCGTTTGTTTCATTAATAATGCGGAGGACAACATAATCCAAAGAGAGGCAGATCTGATTTTTCAAAGCCAAGAAACGAGCTGTGTGTTTCTCTCATGTGCCTCGTGCGCTCGTCCTCGCATGCCGGGCACTGTGCCTGCGCTCCCCCACCCTTTCCAAACTACGTCTCCACAATCGTAACTCTGAGCAAAGACGTCGAACTTCCCTCGGTCCAAACTGGTGCGCGAGAGCCCTCCCCTCCTCTCACCGTTCCGCCTTTTCCGTTTGCCACCCTCGCTTGGGCTTGACCTGACTAGTGACGTAGAGAGATTCCGTGGTGCCCACAGCCGTAGGCGCGCGCTCTTCTCGAGTATAAAACGGGCCCAGGACCCATCATTCGGCACTCTCTCAGTCGCTCCGACTCAGGAACCAGAGCATCAGCGGAGATAGCAAGGAATCAGTGGCTAAACTCCTTAGGCTAACTCGCTCTCGGCTTTGGTTCGGAATGGAAACATCAACTTTTACGCGGAGCCAACGCTCCTTTGCGCACAACTTTAAGAGTGAGTTTCTGCTTCTTTAATTTTTATCTTTAGTCTGATTGTGCTTTATAAATGCTTACCTTTCTTAGCCGTTCTAATGGAAATGAATGCATTTAAAATAATTCAAGAATTTAGAATATGACCACATTTGAAAATGTGCATGGCTTTATGCAAGGACAGTTGGTTGTTATATATATATATATATATATTTCTTTGGTGCTGCGATGTTTTGCATTAATGTTTTAGTGCTTTAGATTAATATTTGATTTGTACCAAGTGTACGTGTATTAATGTTTTCTGAACTTGGAAATACATTTATATGGAGAGAATTATGTTTTGGATGTAAAAAAAATCTAAATTGTTGTATTAAGTTTGTAAGTGACAACCTGCAGTGATAAATTCAAATTTAAAATGAAAACGTGAAAATTAACTTTCAATTTAGGAGTTGAAACTTATTATATCGCGTAATAACGAGAGAAATGATTTTCACAATTTACATAAATGAAACAAATACGTTGTATTTGGAGAAAACGTTTTAGTTAATTTGTAGAAAATTCGTTTTGAGATTCATACATTTTGAACATTTTTCAAAAATCAGTAGTCGTTGTTATCGTTTGTATTTTATTTTCATGTTTGTAAAATGAGACTTACATACCAGAAGAGCTCCGTTCTAGACATTAAGCAGGAAACATGCCCTTATAAGACTCTGTGATGTGACGCGCTCCTCTCTTTCCCTCAGGCGCGCTCTCGCTCTGGCTGGTGGTCTGGCTGGTCGTGGTAAAACCCGTGCCTGCGCAGAACTGCCCTCACCGGTGTGTGTGTTACCCGACCCCCATGACTGTGAGCTGCCAGGCGCAGAACTTCACCATTGTTCCCCACGGCATGCCCTTAGAATCCCAGCGCGTTTTTCTGCAGAACAACCGCATCACTGAACTGAGAGTGGGGTCTTTTGCTTTTGGCACACAGGTAAGGAAGTGTATGCGGGCTCTATATATGGGACAGAACAGAACAAAACATTTAATATACATTTGAAAGGTAACAGTCCTTTTGGTTGTTCAATTTACTAATTTTGTCTTCCTTCTCAACATCTCCCTCTACCCTTTTCCTTTCCTTTCTGTCCACCAATTCATCCCATTCCAGGTTTTGTGGCTTTTCTCCAACAACATCACCTGGATTGAGGCTGGTGCATTCAGCGAGCTGCGCGATCTGGAGGAGCTCGATCTGGGTGACAATCCTCACCTGCACCGCCTTGAGGGCGGAGCTTTCCGTGGCCTGGAGAAGCTTCAGAGCCTCCACATGCACCGCTGCCGGCTAGCCGCCCTTCCCCATGACATCTTCCACAAGCTCTACAGCCTGCAGTTCCTCTACCTGCAGGAAAACCAGCTCCACTTCATCCAGGACGATCTCTTCTCCGACTTGATCAACCTCAGCCAGCTCTTCCTGCACGGCAACCGCATTCGCACTCTGTCCGAGAACGTGTTCCATGGCCTGGTCAACCTCGATCGCCTGCTACTGCACGACAACAGGGTCCGTCAGGTCAATCGCCGCGCCTTCCGCGACCTGGGCCGGCTGACCATGCTCTTTCTCTTCAACAACTCCCTGGCAGAGCTGCCCGGTCAGGCCATGCGCGACATCTCCTCCATCGAGTTCTTGCGGCTGAACAACAACCCCTGGGCATGCGGCTGCGAGGCTCGTCCCCTGTGGGAGTTCTTCAGAGGTGCCCGTCTGTCCAGCTCAGAGGTTCTGTGCGCTTCCCCAGCTCCTCGTCGTGGACAGGACCTGCGCTTCCTGAGGGAGATGGACTTCGCCCTGTGCCCCTTACCCGACCCCGGCTCCCTCGCTGGCTCCACCACCACCACCTTCAGCACCAAGACCCGCTGGTGGTTCTCCAAGAACAAGCCCGTCAGCACCTCGAAGGGTATCTATGAGAAAAGCTCAGAGACCAGGGCGTACCCCTTAAATGGAGGAAAATCCCAACTTCCCTCTATCACATCTACATCCACAAAGTACGAGCTCGGGGAGGAAGAGGCTCTGCTTCCCAAGCTTGACCCGGAAGAGTACTGGGCCAACTACGGCAATGAAGATGCGGGCATCACCTCCCTCCGCTGCTTCGAGCTTGAGTGCCCTCCCGAATTTGACTCTCTGCCACCATCTTCCTCTTCTTCTCGCTCCTCGTCTTCTGTTCTCTTGCTACTCTCTATGTCTGTTTTGACTGTCTGCATCCATCTTCTGTTTGGCTGAATATGTCAGAAGAACCCTCTTCCCCTTCATTTTTTCTCCTCTCTGGAGGAGGGAAAATCACGTTTGCTCGATTTAACTCTTCAATGCCTTGATTCCTGTTTACCATCAACCTCACCTGTATCTTTGTTCTGTTCAGTTTGAGCCTCTAGTTCCTGGTATCTAGAGGGCACTACACTGATTTAGGATACAGTGGGTCAGCAGGGAACGTTGGGCAGTACAGGGCCTTAATGGAAAGTAATGAAAACTGTTCACAGGGCTTGGCTAGTTAAGCAGATACTCGGTCCTTCTTTTTTTAAGGACAAGTGTATTCTAAGCCATTTCTGTCACAGTCAGTGCAGACAGAGGATAGAAATTTCCATCTTATGTTTACGTACAATATTTGTATGCTTTTAGACTTTTCAGCCACTCTAAGTGCTTCTATGATAGTTGTAATTATCGCCTGTGATGTCACCATGACACCCTCTTTCCAATAAACGCTACAGCTCGATTTTTTTCAGTAGTTACTGGTAACAATAGAATAATGAGCAAATCTTTTTATTCCCCTTGGGAGTGATCGAATGTAATATTTCCTCTATTATAACAGAAGGGTCTCAAAACCATTCAGGGCTTGAAAGGCACAAAGGAACGCCGTGCAGCAACAAAGCAAGATAGACGAAGCATACTGGAGTGAGGAGTTTGAAAGTGTTACAACACAGCTAAATCAAGATGAGAGAGAGAAAGCACGCGCAAGAGAAAGAGAGACAGAGAGTACGCACAAGAGAAGGCGAGAGATTTCATTACATCACCAACTAGCTATGACAGCAATTATCACTTGTGTAAATATGACATGTTGGCAGAGGGAGCTGTAAATAGCGCTATGAAAGGCCTTATGTTTGTCACTGTTCTGAATGGCCAAGGATGCCACTGTGAGTAATGTCTGTGATATTATTGCAATGGTCAGTGCATGGAAAGATCAATGGTACGAGAATGTGCGAATGTTTTTTATTTTTGTCAAAATACTGTTAACATGTTATTACTGTAAAATACACAACCTACATTGTTACAAGACTTTTGCTCTTTTATTGTTCTGTTCAAATCTGGATAACAGCAAATTCCATCCTTTTTCATTTGAAGTGTTGATTTAAAACTAAACCAATCAATCAACAGCTTGCAGCTAGTCAAAAAAAAAAAAAAAGAATTAGCAAAATGCTAATGCTAAAACTAAGACTGAATCCAAGACGAGGCAGTATATTGAGGACACTGTGGAAAGATGTGTTTCTTAATGGGAATTGACTACTTGGGCCAAAGCCAATTGGAATATCAGTAAAATGCGCTAACTGACAGATTGGTCGGCATTCAGAGTTATGTCTACCATTGGTCACTGTTGTGATGAGAGTAGGTGCAAAAACAGACTGTTTGGGCTGCTCATTGTGGGCATGCTGAAGACAATGGCTTTATTTGCTGTTCCTCACTTATTCCCTTTTTCAAACTGCAATAAAGAATCGAAAGGCTTAAGGGAGAGAGCAAGGACAAGAGGAGAGAGAAAAGGAAAAGGAGAGAAAAAGAAAAAGCACAGAGAGCAGGGGTGGATGTGGGCGGTAGAGGCGAAGATATGGATGAAAAAGGATGGACATGCCAATAAAGAAGGAGAAATGCAATCTAAAGTTAATAAATAGGAAAAGATTTTTTTTTTTTTTGGTCAACTGTTAATTCTAGCAATATCCTGTTTTGTGTTTACCCTGAGACAGTAGAGAAGCAGATAATACTGCTTTTTTTGTCCCACAGATGTTTCCATGACAAATGTATGTCTTATGATTGTTTTTATGACGTAGGAATGTATATCTCAGCTGGTTGGGAAAGGTCAAACTGCCTTGAGGTGCTCTCCAGCGACCATGTTTGTGAGGTCGCTCATAGATGACCAAAGCATTAGTTATACCTTTTTACCCAGAATGTATGCAGTTGAATGTAAGAATGTGAAAAAAAATGAGCTGCTGAATCTTTTCACTACAACACAAATTGACGGACAGAAAGCATGATAAATGAATAAATGCTTATCTGTGGATACGAAACATCTTTGGTGTGGGCGTACTTTCTTTATATCTTCGTCCAACGGCTACGACTCTACAGTACAATCTCACATGTGCCTTCTCTCCCTCGCATCTTTCAGTCTGACCTCCCTTGACACATACAGACAGACAGACAAATAGACAGACACACTGGTGCACACACATCTACTCCTCACTGCTTGTAAAGTTCTTTGAAGGCAACATCATTCACTATATCATGCAGTTACCATGCAACGCACTGGCCACCATTCAGAGCTTCAATTCATTTCAAAATGAAGATGCAAAATGATGATGTTATTGGAAAAGGTATTACAAAGCACCCCAGCTGTACTATTGAATTGGGTTTTTTGTAAATTAAGATTCAGAAAGCCTTTCTTTCTTTCTTTCTTTCTTTCTTTCTTTCTTTCTTTCTTTCTTTCTTTCTTTCTTTCTTTCTTTCTTTCTTTCTTTCTTTCTTTCTTTCTTTCTTTCTTTCTTTCTTTCTAAAGCTGTACTGTCTTTAGCAGATGGGTCTTACTGAAAGAGCAGCAAGATGCAGAAAGCTTGCTTCGGTCTCCCACCATGTGCTAAGGCAGGCTGTGCTTAACACAAACGTGAACGCGCGCACACGATCCCGGTGAGAGGCTCAAGTGCTTTTCTCTCAATTCCACATAAATGTCCATAAAAACTACTGCCAGAAGGCTGTTTCATTTCCCAATGCTTAATCTTCAGCCTGTTTGCGTTACATCTAGCACTGATTGCAGATTAAATATGTCAGTGTCTTGTAAATGATGCTTTTGTAGCCTACGATTACTATATTCAACTCAATCATCCATCAATTGAGTAAACTGTTTATGGCCAATTATGATGCATGGGGCTATTTTTTGAATCTGGCCTTTGATTGCAAGACATCAGAATCTCGATGCCCCATTGGACGAAGTACAGTTGCGCAAATTGTCCCTTCACCATCCCACCCACCATCTGCATTCACATTGGCTGTCAGCCACGCTACTTAACAATGAGACACAATGAGTTGGCTGGCAATGGAGGGGTGGCGACCACGTCATATCACTGAATATTAGTTCAAGAATGAGTCATTGGATGGGGGATATGTGTGAGGGAGACAGAAATGGGAGGAGCGACGACTTACTTTGTGTTTGTACGTGAGTGTGTGTGTTTGTGTGCAAGTGAGTTTACCGGAAGTTGCTCATCACAGTGAGTGTTTGGAAGTGTTGATAATCGCCCCCGCGAGAAAGAAATGTCAAATAAAGTTCCTGGTACATCTCGAAATTTACAAACAGACAAACGCTTAGTTCATTTATGCAGAAAGGTGCACACTTTTGCAGAGCTGAAATCGCATTTTCTCCCTAACAAACATGATTACAAACTTATCACACATTTCTCATTTCTAGCTGCCACTGGGATTTCATTCATAAATTATCAATAATTTTAATACATTCCCACATCTCTGTCTAGCATGCAGTTCAGCACAGCTCAAAGCTCTCTTTCTTTATTACACATTCTGTTTTTTCACACTCTTTCTTCGTTCGGTCTTTCCGCTCTACGTGTCATCATCAGCTCCTCTCTCACCCATCCCTCACCAACATTTTTTTCCCCAGCTCTTCTTGACAAGAGCATGTCACCTTTATCTTCACATCAGCTGTCTCCCTTGACACTCCTCTCTTTTCTCTGTCTTTTAGGTTTAATTAGGTGTTCAGAGACAGGTGCTTTGTTTAACAATGAATCCAAATATGGATTTATAATTAATGCCCAACATTTAATGATGTTTTCATTACCAGAGAGACTATCTGTTGAGTGATGAAAATAAAGAGTGGGGAGGGTGTGTCAACTCCCATTTCTATACCTTAAACACATTGACAGGTTTTCATCTTGTATGTTTTAATGTGCCTTCAAAGTATAAGCATCGTTAAACGCGTATTTCTCTGCGCAAATGGATGAAAGAGACAGTGGATGACGTTAAAACTTGAAAGGGTACCAAAAGGAGAGAGAAAGAGAGATCAGACAGACTGCAAGAGACATCAGCAGGGCTGAAATAGTGTGCGAAGCGGTGAATAAAATGCAGGGAGGAGTGAGAGGAGATGTGAGATGTTTGAGTCACATTCTTGGCAGATTCTGGCGCCACAGACATTTGGAGAGTTTATGAATTGCGTATGCAAAGTCGCACACTTGTGCGGGTGCACACATTCACAGTCATTTATCTCTAATCACACTTTCTCAGAGCGCTGCACTCTTCCTGCAGTGAGGCAGACGGTTTTCAAATGGAGTGCGTCATCGCTCTCCTCAGTGGACAGATAGTTCACGTGCCTCCAATGCCTGCATATCAATCTCACACATATACCTTCAACCAACTGTCTGACGATACTGATTTCATGTGAAACTTAACACTCACATTCACTGCAGCTATTTAAGTGTGTGTGTGTGTCTGCCTTAATGAGGCAACACAACCCAATCTCAAGGGAAAACAACCATTTTATGAGGTGCCAATTTAGTTTGATTTCAGATGTGACCCCAACCAACCCCTAAACATAATTAGATTAGAAACAAATTAACCATCAATTCACCAAACCATCGTTACGAATTGCCACAAGATGGTATTGGGAAACATCAAAATGGAACTTCATTAGAACTCGTTCAACTCGTGAGACGACTTGGATGTTAGCATATTGCTATTTTAAAATATCCACAAGTTTCCTACGCCCCATGAGGCCTTGTGTCAAAAGTGGGCGCGTCTTCCGGTTCGAAGTAAACAAAGCGCGACTTGACCATGGACTTGACATGCTTGACACTCGTTCATTCAACAGTTTACATTCATTCAAGTTATAGCGATCCAAACTAGCTAACGATGTGGGAACACAACCTCAACAAAATTAAAAAGGGTGAAATAACAGTACCTTTACCCTCCGCAGTAGTTGGTTGGGAGTATTATAATAACATTATTAATAATCAATACTCATCAAGGCATGGTGACAGACAGTTGTGTGAGCTGACAAACAATTAAAATAAAAAAATACACACTTAGTCATTGAGCTTTGGAGTTTATTCAAAATTATAAATGAATGTGCTACTTGAATTAACTGGCACATTTGGTATTGTCAACTCAGGCTTTGATCCTGAGTTTAGGTAATGCCGAGTTTAGCATTTCAATCACATGCTGAGAGAGTTTATAGAATATTAAGAATTTAAACAAATGTACACAGGAAGATTCGTCGTCTTTTGGGAGGTGATGGAAACTACAGTCGTTGGCAGGATCACTCTGAATTCGTTTTCGGCTTATGTTCAAAACAATCACGTTTAAGTCACTGAATTAGTTTAGTCTGGTTATACGTACAACCGCGAACAGCACATGTTGTCCCTGAGCTCCGTAACGAAATCTCTCATAAAGATTTGCGTCTTTAAATACTAAAATAATTCTCCGAAAAACAACTAGCCTCTTCGCTAACTAACACACAAAATACCATTGGAATGCTACTTCCGCCGCCTTGCCGGAAGTTTCACCCACTTTATTTTTTACAGGAGCGCCCCCCGGAAAATTGTGGATATAGTATTCAATAGAGAGCCTAAGTCCCTCCTCTTCCGGTCGACCACCATGGGACCTTATTTCGGAAAAATATTGCATGGTAGTCAATGGCGAGAGACAACAAATATTTTGATCTTGAATTGCACATATCTTGTTTGTCAATTTAAAATATACATTTTAAAGTAAAGAAAGTCGCAGTTTGATGTAAAACTGTTGAGGTATAAGACTGTGAAAATACGTAATTACAAAGACTACAAACCCCAAAGGCGCACATTTTCTCTCAATGAATGAAGCTAACTTTACTGAGGCTAATGTCTGTCATTGTTTCTATAGTCTTACGTTATAATCGTAACGTTACGGCATCATGCTGGGGCTGTTCATATGTGCTCTTGCATTCAAATCAGCTAGACAGAGCAGAACACAGAGACAGTCAGACATTTTTAAAAGCTGAACTATTTTTCACTTGACATGACATCTTATGACATGGCAGAGGACGCTAAAAAAAGAAAAATATCCTGAGATCCTGACTACTCACAGACAGCACCTAAAAAACGCACTCTGTTATATCCATATAAATTGTAAACATAAATCTTAATGGGGAAAAAATAAAAAGAGACAAATGTTACTTCTCAAATTCCTATTTCTTTCTTCGCTGCATGCTACTGAAAGAGTACCCATAAGTCCCTGATATTTGACATTTATTCTAACAGTTTAGTGCTGTTGTTGTTCTTAATAGCGGCATATATATTTTGGACTATATCAGGTGAGAAGAAAAGTATTGTGAAAAGAGTATTAGTTTTGCTTCCCATCGACCCACATACACTATTAATACATTTTCTCCAGACAGTTGATGACGAAACATACGAACAAATAAAGCGTCATCCATTTTTCCTGGCAATCCTTTGATTCCGCATCCAGAGTCATCATCAGTCAGACCCCGGCACCCACTAATGCACTCAATAAAAATAACATGAACATCCGCCCAGCTTCTCTTCTTTCTTATTGTGCTTTGAACACTCAGAGCTTTTTGTAATCTCTAATTTTGTGTGATATTAAGTTTGAGACACAATATCATCTGCAGCAACAACATCGATGACCAAAGTCACAGTCAGAAAAGACAGAAGCTAGATGTTTGTCTGCTGCACTTTTGCACACATAATAATAACCTTTATTTGAATTTCTGAAATGACACTGCTTGCATCCTTACAATTATTTGAATATTCAAGCTAGTTTTAAATAAAAGCGATTTGTACTGCTGCTTATCATATTTGATTCAGAATATATTTAGGGCCTCTAAATATATCAACATGATCAAAATATTAATGAAAAACCTGTTGTACAATCTTCTATCTGACTTTATGTCATCCAGTTGATAGTTTATACTTTTTTACTGGGTAAAAGGTCATTTATTATAATTTTGTGATATGTGGTAAATCCCCATTCAGTCGACGTCAACGACATCCTCCGTTTACTCCTTCAGGGTTGCAACCAGGATGTTTTTGCTGTGAAGTCTTTACTGATTTTTAGATGTAAACTTAAGAATAAGTTTTATATTGTTAGTAATAGGCTTAGTTGATATCCATACATCATTTTCAGAAAAGTCATGTTAAAATGTGAGCATCAAATACGATACATCAATGAGTTCACTGTACTAAAATGGCCACCACAGTCACCAGATCTCAACCCAATAGAGCATCTTTGGGACATGGTGGAATGGGAGCTTCGTGCCCTGGATGTGCATCTCACAAATCTCCATCAACTGCAAGATGCTATCCTATCAATATGGGCCAACATTTCTAAAGAATGGTTTCAGCACCTTGTTGAATCAATGCCACGTAGAATTAAGCCAGTTCTGAAGGCGAAAGGGGGTCAAACAAAGAATTACTATGGTGTTCCTAATAAGCCTTTAGATGAGTGTGTGTGTGTGTTGTGATTCCTGTCTTTTGTTCCCGTTGTCTTGTGTGGACTTAAGTTATTTCCTGTTCTGTGCCATGTTTTGTAGTCTTTTGTAGTTTTTCTTGTTTATTAGTCTTTCCAGTTGTTCCTGATTAGCCACGCCCCCTAGTTATCTTGTTTTCCTGTCAATTTAAGCCCTGTGTAGTTCAGTCTTGGTGAGTTCTTGATGTTGTAATGTTGGTTGTTTCGTTCCTGAGTCTATGTCTGAATTTGAGAAGTTTTGAGTTTATTTAATTAGAGTGTGCTGCACTTTGATCCTGCTTCCTCCTATTCAACAACATGACATCATTACAAAAGAACCCATCAAAACATGGACCCAGTACAGAATCAGATAATGTGACTCCATCAGGGAGACAAGCCCATTGAAGAGTACTGGCACATTTGGCTGTTTGATTTAACATATATATAATTTTTTTTCCATGGAGGGCTATCCGAGCCACTCAACTCCCTTATGCCATTTTATCATCCTAGCTGGAGTCTTGGAAAACATCTTGTCCATGCTCTTTTACTGGCCTGTTCACCTCTATGGGTTCGTAACGTGATATGTTGGCTGTCCTGTTCTCGAGTCTTGTTACCATGTCTGTATTTTTTTAATTTCTAGTTTATTTATTAAAATCACTGCTGCACATGGATCCCGCTTCCTGCATCTGCTTCAGTTACAAACATTTTGCCCCCACAATAAAAACTACAGAGCTTTTTTTTCATGAAACTAAACATTTAAATATCATCTTGCATTTTATTGGGAGATAGAGTGACAACTGATGCATTTTATGCAAGTAATCTCATCAGCTATACTGTAATGAAGGTCTTATTGATTTATATAACCAACAATCAGAATTTCTTCTTACTTTTTGATAAATATCCAACTGCCATAAATCACATATTTTAGCTTATTACATACATGTTCTCTTATAGCATATACACCATAAAACACTTGTGTCAAATATTTCAAAAAATATGATACAAAAAATGTTTTTAAGATTAAAGGTTCAAATAAATAAATAAATAAACTTTTCCATTTTAAAAAATATATTTCATGTTAGGATTTACAGGATAGGCTACTATTTTTATTAAAAGAGCTTTTTAATAATCACATGTCTATGCCCATATTTATGTCTTCCTTCCTGCATTCATTATCAAGTCTTCTCAAATTTCTGTCCCTCATCTTTCAATGCACGCACACTGTCGCTCTCTGCATCATCTTGTCTACGTCCTCCCTACTGCTGTTTTCGTCATTCTAATCTCTTTTGTTTAAATTCATGCCTCTTCTCCTTTTACACCCATTCTCACGTGTCTTCTTCAAACTCCTTCGCTCTTTGTTCCAATTCCCGCCTCATCCTATTTTTGCTCTTGCTTGTCTCGGCAGTGCGTAGAAGGATCTCAGTGAGTCAAAAATAAACCAGGACAGATGCAGAGTTGTGCCCTGGGACACTTGCGGATCCCCTATCATCCCTCTCAAGATGGCCGACGATAATGAGTCATCCGCTGCCTCTCTAATCATCTGCCTGCCAGACTTTGCAATCTTCTTCATACAGTAGATAGATAGACAGACAGACAGACAGACAGACAGACAGACACCCAATTGTTTGAGACAGGAGATGTAGACACCTTGAAAATGTACTGCATACTTTTAGGACATTGAATCCTTTTGCTTCAGCATCTGATCCTGACCACTGTAGTTTCCGTGGGCTTCTGATGCCCTCAAGAGGTAAAGGTTTGCAACAGAGTTATCCAATGACTCAGATTTGCCTCTGCTCAGTTTGTTTTTTATTAATAATAACTTATCTGTTGATTAGATCTATGGGAATGCTTTGGCTGTTTATAATCTGCATGTCTGTTTATTCCATAACCAATAATTGTGTTGCCTATATGCACTAACGAGATTTAAAATCACAACAACAACTATAATAACTAAATAAAAATAGGCTACTCAAATTTTGATGGCATATAAAAGTTTTAGCTAAAGTGTAAAAACTCCTATTTGTACAGATTATCATTGTCAGTGATGGTTTTATCAATAAAAGGTTAAAATATTTTTTTAAGTTTCAGATTAATTGCTTTTTGGTGACGTGGCTGATTACGTTACAGTTGATCATCTGTCCATTATCGTATTGAGCCCGCCCTGACAATTTGATTGGTCCGAACAGCTTTGGTTCGGGCATTTTTGCTTCAAGTCCAGTCCGAACTTCCCGACCTCAAATGTTATGGGCGGGGCTAAGTTTGGCTGGTATCCAGATAGTGATGACGTACTGCATTAAATCCAATACTAGTGGACGCATGCTTTTTTATTCCCCACTCTGTTCTAAAATTGCATTACTCCGTTCAATCACAGTGTTGATTGCCTATTTAATGCTACAACAGACACTAAGCTCTAAACCAGGGGTAGGCAAATTCGGTCCAAGAGAGTTCTGTCCTGCAGAATTTAGTTGGAACTAAATTGATTTGTTAAATTAATACATTGATAAATTGATTTGATTATCAAACACACCTGAACAAGCTAATCAATGTCTTCAGGATAACTAAGGCTATAGAAAGGAGAGGTTTTTTCAGTGTTGGAACCAAACTCTACTACAGGACAGCGGCTCTCTACGACTGAACTTGCCTAACCTTGCCCACCTATACCCTAACTGGTTTGTGGGGAAAGCACATCCGTATTGGAATTAATACAGTACACTTACAGAAAAGATGTGTAAATAATTGTACCTTAAGGGGGAAATCAGCTCGTCACTGGGGCAGTACCCTTAAAAAGCCATCTTTGTACCTTCTTTTACCCTAAATATTTGTACTGGAGTAGCATACTGTGAAATAACCTTTTAGCTCCAGTGATAAAGTGACCCGTAAAGGTACAATTTTTAGAAAAAAAAAATCTGAGAGTGTACGCAAACAGGCTACAGCGAGGACATCTTGAAATACTGGGCTGCTTCTCCTCCCCAAAAATCTGTGATATACCTTCCCACAAAATGAGATACAAATTCTGGACACCAGAAGGCAGTATTGTATAATAACCACCAGATCTCAACCCTATAGAGCATCTTTGGCATGTGGTGGAACAGGAGCTTCGTGTCCTGGATGTGCATCCCACAAATCTCCATCAACTGCAAGATGCTATCCTATCAATATGGGCCAACATTTCTAAAGAATGCTTTCAGCACCTTGTTGAATCAATGCCACGTAGAATTAAGGCAGTTCTGAAGGCAAAAGGGGGTCCAACAAAGTATTACTATGGTGTTCCTAATAAGCCTTTAGATGAGTGTTGTGATCAAAATTGGCAAAATTTACAGACTTTCAGCAGTTTGCAATGAACAAATCAAACAAAAGTAATTTGGAATTATTTCCATTACACGAAAGTAGATGTTAAAACTTCATGCTGATTTATACTTGGCTTTCGCCAAGGTAAGCTAAGACGTAGCTTTATAGTAAACTATGCTTCTCCATCCATTTACGCTTCTTTCCATATGGTGGTGTGACTCCCCTTCTGTCCAGCGTTAACGGCTGCAGTGTACTTGCCGCGTCAGCAGACACGACGGCTGCAACTACAGTGTGGTCTCCCTAGTGGACCAGCACGACAACCGTCTGGATTGAGCCTAGTAGGGGACATCTCTAGGGTCTTCAAGTGGGCACCTTCCGTCCTCAGTTTTTCGTCGACTAGCCCACGACACCTCAAGAGGGCTCGACAGTAACCCTGGCGTCCCAGAGTCACCCCCCTCCGTCCCCCACTCAACTCAGGCCAGCTTACTGACCTCTACAGAGACCTAACCACAATCGCACACAACCCAACCATACGCGCCAACCCGTTTGATAATGGCTGTCGAACCCCACTGGTGCGTTATAAAGCAGTTTCAGTGGCAAACGGTTCCGTATGGCATACCACCTACCGCAAACCACAATATCTGGCCAACCACCGTCATTCAAACAATATACACAGGAACGTAATGACTGTAATTTCAGTGCAACCTATACAAACAGACTCTTCAAGAATTCTATGAAAACGTAAGGTGTCGGCCTGTACATAGCCAGCTAGAATCTTTCCGTCTCAACCACAGCCAGTTGGTGGGCTGGTTCATAGTTCAGCACAACAAATGTTTCAAGTGGTTTCCCCAAATTACCTGGGACATCATTCCCATCATTCCCCAAATTACCAAAGGCAATGTTTACACAGAAACGATTCTGAAGAAAAAACGCAAAAGTGGCGTTGCGTCATCACTTTTTATTCTGCGTTTAGACGAGCGTTTTGGGTGGGAAATCCGCGTGCAAATGGTGACGCAAAAGTGTGTGAAATTCAATGTAGTATGCACTTCAGGGGGCTAGGAGTGCATACTACAACAACACCAAGTCTATGCGCCTGCGTACAACCTTCACTGTCAAGCAGACTTTTGCGTTTTTACCGTTTACATTGGAAGGCGGCGGTGGAGCGTTTTTAAGATTTCCACTCTGGAGGGTGGTTTCACTTTTTTGCGTTTTTAAGCCTCAAAAACACTGTCGCCGTGTAAACGAAAGGCACATCCGATAAAATATTTTTACGTTTTCACCGGAATCGTTGTCGTGTAAATGGGGCCTAAAAGGGACATCATCATCACCAGGGCAAGGGTGACACCACCGATGAACAATCAAGACTAACGAGGAGAACAGGGGGGTGTGGTAAAAAGGTAAACACAAGACAACGCAAACACATAGTCCAAAACACAGGCCATGGCTGCGTTCAGCCCCGACAAAACGTTGCACAACATTTTTTAAACAGAAACGGTAATGCGTTGAACACACTGTTCTGATGACGCAAGAGTTGCAACTATGGCAGCTGAGAAGTGATGAAGCATGATGGAGCATGATGAAGTCGGTATAAATATGTGTTTATGTATTTGCTACAAAATATGCCTGATGTTACAGTTACTGCACTTGCTGCCCAGAACACAAGAGAACATCCCAATCGAGTGAAGGGATTTGTGGAAACTGGGAGCACACATTTTACCTAATTCAGACTAAAACACATTCTATTTAGCCTCATATACTGACTTTATTTGTTGTAGTGTTTTAATACCCTGTATTTTCTTTCTCATTTTTAGGAAAATCACTTAATTACAGTACCATTGTTTATTTCTATACCAAATGTCATACACTTGCATTGAAGCTAAACATAAACAGCTACATCATGTTGATATCCTATATTTAGGGCCCGAGCACTAACAGTGCGAGGACCCTATTGAAACTGTTAGGATTATTTTTTTTTTTCTTTTTTCTGCAAAGTAAGTGCCATTTTCGGGGCCGCAACATGCTCAAAAACTCACCAAATTTGGCACGCATGTCAGGACTGGTGAAAAATTTCGTATTTTGTGGGTTTCGCGGATGGGCGGGGCAAAATAGCACGATAGCGCCACCTAGAAAATTGGAAAAAATTAGCCCCTCGTCCACGTTCAACCTACATGCACGAAATTTGGTGGGGATGTGTATCATAGCAAGACGCACAAAAAAGCCTCAAGAACCCATACCCTAAACTCGACAGGATGTCCGCCATTTTGAATTTGGCGGCCATTTTTGGACGATTTACAGACTCCGTACTTTAACGAACTCCTCCTAGGGATTTAGTCGGATGGACTTAAAATTTCTGCTGTGCCTTCTAAAGGCATTGACGATGTAAAGTTGTGCTATCTGCGCGTTTTCGTCGATGGGCGTGTCCGTGGCGTCGAAGATTCGCCATGAAACAGGAAGTTGTAATAACTTGGCTGTAAATGCCCAGACCTGCACGAAATTTTACACATTTGACTAGAGTCCCGCCCTGAACAAATCTACATGCCGACATTCACCCACAGTCATAGCGCCACCTGCTGGCAACAGGAAGTGACCTTTAACGTAGCAGCCCCCGCCATATGTTTGACCGACATGTACGAAATTTCTGTGGTACATCTACCATGACCAGACGTACAAAAAAGCCTCAAGAACCCATACCCTAAACTCGACAGTAAGTCCGCCATTTTGAATTTGGCGACCGATTTGGGACGATTTACACACTCCGTACTTTAACAAACTCCTCCTAGGGAATTAGTTGGATCAACTTCAAATTTCTGCTGTACCTTCTAAAGGCATTGACGATGTAAAGTTGTGCTATCTGCGTGTTTTCGTCGATGGGCGTGTCCGTGGCGTCAATGATTCGCCATGAAACAGGAAGTTGTTGTAACTTGGCTGTAAATGCCCAGATCTGCACGAAATTTTACACATTTGACAAGAGTCCCACCCTGAACAAATCTACATGCCGACATTCACCCACAGTCATAGCGCCACCTAGTGGCAACAGGAAGTGACCTTAAACGAAGCAGCCCCCGCCGCTTGTTTGACCGACATGTACGAAACTTCTGTGGTACATCTACTATGACCAGACGCACAAAACAGCCTCTTGGAGCGATGCCCTAAACTTGACAGGAAGTCCACCATTTTGAATTTGGAGGCCATTTTTGGACGATTTACACACTCCGTACTTTAACGAACTCCTCCTAGGGATTTAGTCGGACCGACTTCACATTTCTGCTGTGCCTTCTAAAGGCATTGACGATGTAAAGTTGTGCTATCTGCGCATTTTCGTCGATGGGCGTGTCCGAAGCGTTGATGATTCGCCATGAAACAGGAAGTTGTAGTAACTTGGTTGTAAATGCCCAGATCTGCACGAAATTTTACATATTTGACAAGAGTCCCACCCTGAACAAATCTACATGCCGACATTCACCCACAGTCATAGCGCCACCTGCTGGCAACAGGAAGTGGCCTTTAACAAAGCAGCCCCCGCCGCATGTTTGACCGACATGTAAGAAATTTCTGTGGTACATCTACCATGTCCAGACGCACAGAAAAGTCTCCTGGAGCGATGCCTTAAACTCAACAGGAAGTCGGCCATTTCTAATTTTCCGACATTCACCCACAGTCATAGCGCCACCTGCTGGCAACAGGAAGTGACCTTTAACGAAGCAGCGTAGTAAATACACAGCCGCACTGGCTGAGCTGCAGAAAATGCAACGCGGCCGCCTCAGACCCCGACGTGCTACAGGTGCGAGTGTCCGAAGCGTTGATGATTCGCCATGAAACAGGAAGTTGTAGTAACTTGGCTGTAAATGCCCAGATCTGCACGAAATTTTACATATTTGACAAGAGTCCCACCCTGAACAAATCTACATGCCGACATTCACCCACAGTCATAGCGCCACCTGCTGGCAACAGGAAGTGGCCTTTAACAAAGCAGCCCCCGCCGCATGTTTGACCGATATGTAAGAAATTTCTGTGGTACATCTACCATGTCCAGACGCACAGAAAAGTCTCCTGGAGCGATGCCTTAAACTCAACAGGAAGTCGGCCATTTCTAATTTTACCGCCATTTTTGGATGATTTACTCATTACGTACTTTAACTAACTCCTCCTAGGGCTTTAGTCGGATCGACTTCACATTTCTGCTGTGCCTTCTAAAGGCATTGACGATGTAAAGTTGTGCTATCTGCGGGTTTTCGTCGATGGGCGTGTCCGTGGCGTCGATGATTCGCCTTGAAACAGGAAGTTGTAGTAACTTGACTGTAAAAGCCCAGATATGTATGAAATTTTACACCTTTGACGAGAGTCCCGCCCTGAACAAATCTACATTCCGACATTCACCCACAGTCATAGCGCCACCTGCTGGCAACAGGAAGTGACCTTTAACGAAGCAGCGTAGTAAATACACAGCCGCACTGGCTGAGCTGCAGAAAATGCAACGCGGCCGCCTCAGACCCCGACGTGCTACAGGTGCGAGGGCCCGCCCATCGCTGCTTGCAGCTTTAATTTTACAATAATGTCTCCTAATAATCCAGTTGTTGCATATAGGCTACCGAGCTGCATCGAACATGTAATTTACATTTGTAATTACTTTCCTTGAAAACTTTACTTCAATACTCCGTGCTTTATATACATGTTGCTGCTGATTGGACGGCAGTTCTGACACACCCACCAAAAACGTATCTCAAACCCATAGCACACCTGTGCACACCGTTGTTGAACATATTTACGTTTAATCCCACTGGTCACAATTGTGACTGCATCTTTTTTCTTCTTTCTGGAAGCTCTAAAAGTGTTGTAATTGGCTTTGGGCAAGATATTCAACTTTCAAATGAAAAATAAATTGTCTTGATTAAAATGTATGTCATGTGCCTAGTGTGAAAGGTCAAATGAACAGATCAGTTTACCTCCTGCTTGCACATAAAGAAGATTTCTTCCTTTAGACAAAAAGTAATATGTAAAACACCTTAATTAACAGATAGAACTATCATAATTTGTTTATTCTTTAGAGGGTCTATATTTGCCCAGGTAGATTATTGAATGGCGACGCAGAGGTGAAATATCTAGAGGATGAGGCAGACGTTCATGAGAACCATTTGGTGTGCCCCACACAAACAAGCCTTTCTACAAAGTATCTTCAGTGCACTGAATGAGTGGGGACACACACAAACATCTCCTTGATGTCCAGGGCCAAAGTCCTTGGTCTAGCCCATAGAGGGCTAGCCGAACAAGAGGAAGTTCCTTCAGGGTGTATCTTTTTACATGACAACTTTTTCACCAAACTAAATCTCCTTCATGAAATGACAAAACGAGGTTATGGATGTCTTGGAATGTGTTGTGTAAATGGGTCTAATTGAAATTGTATGAATTCTGACAACTGTTTTGTTGTAACAAATTTATAAATATTATAAATGTATAAATAATATGAACAACTCTGTTTCTTTATTTTAAACAAATTCAACCCAAGCACTCTTTGGTGATGTAGATGATTACATTATGGTTGATTGGTCCAAACAGCGTTGGTTTGGGGATACTTGCTTCACAATGGATCAAGTCCAGACTGAATTCGGCTGGCTTCCAGGCTCCTGCCCTAGATGATTAGCACCCCAATTTGTTGTTATTTTGTCCTATTTGATCAAGTCTCATTCATGTCTTGTTTAAAAATCATGAGGTTCTTTGTCAATGTGAAATTTTGTCCTTTTATTTGCTTTTTTTATATTCTGTGATCAACATCAGTCATCTGTATTTCGATCTAGTCACTGAATTTTGATTATCCTCAGTGGATTTCCAATTATTAAAATATATCACACTTGGATTCTACATTCTGTCTTTAGTATTCATCTAGTTCCTTGTGCTCACCTTAGCATTACATTAGCTCAGGACAGAGCCGGCCCGAGGCATAAGCGAACTAAGCGGCCGCTTAGGGCCCCTGACCACCAGGGGGCCCCTTATCGGGGTTATTTTTTATTTTTATTTTTTTTTTAGATTACTTAAACAAGTGACATAAATCAATGAATGAATGAAAATGACTGAATGAATCATTCAAGACAACAAAACTCTGATTTAATGATCAATATACCTGCCTACAAGACAGTTACAACTGTTGCTGTGTCTGCCTGCGTTTAAAGGGTTAGTTCACCCAAAAATGAAAATTAAGTCATTAATTACTCACCCCCATGCTGTACCAACCCCGTAAGACCTTCGTTCGTCTTCGGAACACAAATGAAGATATTTTTGATTAAATTTGAGAGCTGTAAAACTACCACATTGGCTCCTAAGGGACTGCCTCTTGACGGCCCAGAAAGTCAATGAAGAAAATGTTTAAATATCCCAAGTGACTACCGTGGCTCAACTATATGTTTATCAAGCGACGCGAATACTTTTTGTGCGAAAAAACAAACAAAAATAACGAGTTTATTCGACTATTTCTTTTCTTCCTTGTAGGCCAGAACGAGAATTCCTTAGATTTCCACGACGCAATGGACGCATGCGCGAGATTTGCGATCTGCTCACACCAGCTTACACCAGCTTAGATCGCAATTCTCGCGCATGCGTCGTGGAAATCTATAAGGAAGTCTCGTTCTGGCCTACAAGGAAGAAAAGAAATAGTCGAATAAACTCGTTATTTTTGTTTGTTTTTTCGCACAAAAAGTATTCGCGTCGCTTGATAAACATATAGTTGAGCCACGGTAGTCACTTGGGATATTTAAACATTTTCTTCATTGACTTTTTGGGCCGTCAAGAGGCAGTCCCTTAGCCAATGTGGTAGTTATACAGCTCTCAAATTTAATCAAAAATATCTTCATTTGTGTTCCGAAGACGAACGAAGGTCTTGCGGGGTTGGTACAGCATGGGGGTGAGTAATTAATTACTTAATTTTCATTTTTGGGTGAACTAACCCTTTAAGTCATGCGTCTAGATCATAGACTGTAAAAAAACGGGTTGAAGAAATATTGTTTAGGCCACTTTGTTTGATATAATCACAACAATTTAACTCAATTATGGGAATTGAACTCAGATCTTCTAGATTAAAGCCCAACGCTTTATCAACTGAGCCACTGCATCTATTGCGGGTTTAGTTTTATTTGTTGGAAAAATAAATATAGAAATATAATTTGACACAAGAGGGCAGTATAGCCCTATTTATGGTTCTGAGTTTAAACTAAACCGTGACATCTACACGTTTTCCAAATTGGACCAACGTGATTATTTCACGTCTTGTCGTGATACGGGTTGGGCACTGAAGTTACAGGAGTTTCTTCCCGTTGCTAAGCAATGGAACTAGGTCGAGTATTTAAAAGGTTATGGGAGTTACCATCTCATGATGTGCATGTAAATATCTCATCGCATGGCATGGAATTCAGTTCCCTTTGTTGGTTTTGAAAGTAATAATGAATTTATAATTTCTTTATCTGTGAGTCCAGAATGTCAACATACGGATTGCCTTGTTGTTCAACTTGGGGATCATGAAATAAAATTGAATGAACGCCCAAATTCAGAGTCTGTTTACAGGAATACTGAAAGATCAGCATTTGTTATGATGAATTTGTTTGAAAGGTCTCACATCATGTAGGATATAGTGTGCATTCTCCATTGCCAGACATATATACTGTATTCTATTGGCTACTTTATTTTTACCATATCTTATGTCATTTAGGCCATATCTATGCATGTCAGAGAGTTGATGTTTTCCTGTATATTTCCCAGTAAATTACAGTCTAACCCCAGCATCTGTCAGGCTACTCTTGTGAAATATGTTTTTGTTCACTGAGCAGTAGATTTGTGTTATTTGGTCTACAAGAGGTGGTGTGACAGATGTTGGTCAGATTTGTGGGGATATTAGAGTGGGTGGGGGAGACGCTTATCTGTAAAACTCCTGCTGTCCCTTTAATCCTCAGGCCAACACAAGCGTCTTGTCTGTCTGCCTCCCTCTCAGACACACGTATTTAATATGTCACTGTGTCACTTTTTATCCTTCATTAAGCTGTTTATGTATGTCAGTTCATTACTAAAATTATTAACACATAAACCGTTTGGAAGTCCTACCACTGCTTGTTCTTCTCACGTCCCTGTACACCAGCGTTTGTTCAAGTGTCCGTCACACTCATAGGTCACGCTCTTTCACAAACACCCAAACACCTGAGATTCCAACATGAAGAGTGAGTTTGACAAGTCCCGTCAAACGCTTCCTTGCATCTTCTCATTGGTAGCTCCGGATGGAGCGACAGCAGCTCTCGGCCAATGAGCTCACAGGAGGGCGGGGACGTCAGACTGTTCTGGGAGGCTCGAGGATGTGGACTGGAGCTCGTGCCGCTGCGCTGAGCTGAGCGAGGTGAAAATACGTTAAACCTGTCGTTAGCTTTAAGCTACGCGAGCTTTATCAAGTCATATGCGACAGAATATAGATTTAAACGCTTATCGAGAACGCCCAGATTTTAATAACTCGAGTGTGTAAAAAAAGGCAAAAGATTCATAGTTTGGACGCAGGCTAACTGGCTAAGTGAGCCGTCGGCAAGACCCCACCACCCAAAGATTGAAACGGAGATTAAAGCCATCATCGAATCTATTAAAGAGGATAACCAATGTCACACACACCAATCCTCTAACGCAGCGACGCCAATGAACTGACAGGTAGGTCGCCAGTGGTGTTACATTTATTTCAACGTAAACACTGTTTTGAAAAAGAAGCTATATAATGCTAGCTGTCATGCTAATAGACCTGCCCAGCTGTGCTACAACTAGTTAGGATAATGTCAATCTAACGCTTCCATGTTATTTATTTATTGATTTCCTTAAGCACGAGTAATTTATTCTGTGCATGTTATTTGCTGTCATTCCCCGTGTAGCAGAATAAGTCATGTTTTCAAGGGTGTGACTACATACTGACTTTATATTGACATGTAGTCGCTGCAGTGTTAAGGTTAAAGCCTGGAATGTGTGTTTTAAATGGCATTTTCGATTCGGTTTTACTGAGGTAATCGATCGAGGCCCCGTTGTGCTTCGCGCGACGCCAAAGCCTTGACCGCGCGCTCGGTATCGGCGTCGTGCGGATTCTTGTCGGGGCCTAAACAGTGCAGCTGCAGCGAAACACACCCAAAAAGATACACTCACCGCCTCAAAGTGTGTAAGACAACGCCGCACTGCTTTTTAATTTCCTTTTAGCTATTTAATCGTGCCACCTTGGCATAATGAGATCATGTTTATTAGTTCTGCACGTTTTGTATTTTAGTCACACGGGAGTCATTCTGCTTCATCAGATCACCTATTGTAAATTCAGACCGTGCACAAACCGTGTCACATACAATCAGTGACTCACGTATGAATGAAAACGTGCTGAATTTGAGCTGTGCACGTGAAAATCAAATGTTTTCTGGCCGTAGTCTGTCTGTTTTTCTACTATTACGCATAAAGGTTTGCCAGTTTAGGTCTGGTGTTTATCTTTATTTCCATTTTAAGTGCAGAGGGGTGTGTCAGGGAAGACTGGAAAATAGAAAAGTTCAAAAGGGTGACAGATGTCTCTCTCTCCCTCTCTCCTTATAGAATCAAAGAGATGCTTTGCTTCACTCTCACCATGTGAAATTGGCAGGCATTTATTGGATTGTAAGAAATGCAAGTTGCCTCAGTTGGCAGGGAGTGTAATGCCACATGGCTTTAGGTTTCATCATTCTGTTGTGTTAGTGGACAGTGAGGAGGAGAAGAGAGGGAATTCACATAAAAAGGGATTAATGAAGTGGAGGAATATGTACACTGTGTGTTTGACTTAGACCAGAAACATGCTTTCACATAATTGAACATTCCCATCCCTATGCAAGCGTGATTTTGTGCTGTTGCATTTCGAAATGTGTCAGACCGCAATGCCTTATTTCACCTAATTCTTAGGTTTTGTAAAATCCAAAAGTGTCAGGAGAGAAAAATCTATTTGGAGCAAATCTAAATGAATTCTCATTCATACATGTTTACAAAAATCAGCTCATACATATTCTAAAAATGACATTGCAACAAAACAAGGTTTATATGAAATTATTATTATTCTGTCACAATTATTGTAATTTTGATGTCACAAATGTTGACCTATGCATGTTGAATAACTGCCAGATTGTCTGTAACACCATGTCCTAATCAAATGTATCTTTTCTAGTGGTATAACAATACATCAGGATTGGTGCATCAATTATATGACTAACAAAATGCTACCCATCATTTTATATATATTTGTATTTAGGTATAGCCTAGTGAAAGACTTGTTTGAATGTTATAAAATGTCAAATTGTCACTGAGCTGTCATCAAATATTTTAGATGTGTAATGGTTTAAATGACTCACAGGTTTGGTTTGTCACGGTTTTAGGTTCACTGTTTCTGGTATGTGCTGTGTTCAGGAAAAAAAGGACTTCTGTCAAATAATCACACTATAACAATAACACAAATAAATACAATAGAGAAAGTATACCAGTAAAATTAGTAAAATGATGCATCGGTGAAAGTTTTAGCATCTATCGCAGCCCTCTGAATCGTAATCGAATGAAATTGTGAGGTGCCTAGAGATTCCCACCCTCCACACTGACATACTTTGGAGTGTTTTCCCTTGGACTTTATGCAGGGTTACACAGCTATGGCAATTTTAGACCAAACCCCGGGTCAGGTTACCAAATGTCAGGCATAGCTAAACCGATAACGAGGTTGTCTGAAATTGGTTTGAACTACTTAGCTGAGCAGGTTTACATCTGCATCTGCATATATATATATTATTTTTTTTTTTTCTGAATTGGACTTAGGCTACTTCCTATGTACAAGAAACTTCTCTCAAAAATGAAATTTCTCAGTGAAATTCCTAGAAATCCAATATTCCAAATTACATGAATGAAACCCCACAGAAGGTGCATAAGTAAGTGCATTAATTCAGCAACTACAATCTCAAATATAGTGCAAGTGGCTCATTTGTCGGTTTTCAGATCATCTGCGCATTCTTTTAACAGAAAAGCTCTGATTGGGGGATTTAAATTCTTGAAATCTAGCAACTGAAAGCATGAAAGCTTATAGTGGCTTGTTAAAAACATTGTGATATATTTTGTCTCCTTTTATTCAACAAAAACAGAGTTATTTAGGGCGATTTTATTTTTTACCAAAAATTTTAGTCTCGTTCTTTCCATCAACAATAATGCATGTTGATATTGTCACACAGTTATCGTGTAATGTTGTTGGTGTCATCTTATTGCCTCGTCTTAGTCATGGGAAAATAATGTTGTCAACGAACATTTTTCGTAATAGATTTCATTAACGAAATTAAGCCTCTGGAGCTGAAATTCAGTTATGGTAATTTAGGCATTTAATAATCTGTAAATCTGTATATTTTAAAAAAAATTCACATTCTGCCCAATGATATCCTACAAACATGATATTGAAGGATATGGAAACAAATATATAATGTAATATAGACTATACAATATATTATGTGCAAAAAGATTTTGTTTTTGTAAATGAAAATAAAAACAAAAGCACAAACTAATTATATTAGCCTGCATTTGATTAACCCATTATAATAAAATCACTTAAATAAAAATATACTTGTAGGTTTAAAATTCCACATATGGCACATTTATTGTCTCCAACAACAAATATTTTAGCAATATGTTTATTTTAGTCAGAATTGCGCTACTATTCAATTGTGCTCCCTCTGTTTGGTGTGCATGGGCACGGTGGCTCTCCTTCGCGGAAGCTTGAATTTTAACGGAGATTCAATTAGTCCTCTCCTGACAGTAAAATGGACACATTTGTTTTACTTTCTAACATTTACAGATAGAGAATATACTTGTGAAATGCAAGTTGAACACTGAGGAAGGCACTACATCTCAAACGCATTAAACAGCAAGTATTTATCTGTCAGTCAGCAACAGTATCTGGCAGAGCATCTGACAGGACAAGCTGCTTTAAACTTGTTAACTATATCTTCGGCTACCAGTTATTTTGAATCCCTTAATATAAGCTTGTGTCATGTTTAGGATAAATTGTACTATGTAGCTACTTTCACTGCAGCAGCTAACACTGCAACCTCTGCTATTTTTCAGAAGTGCTTGTATCAAACTACTGTATTGATATAAACGGTATTGCCTCATTCCATATCGTTTCTAAAAAATAAATCGATATATCGTACAAACTCTATATACCACCCTGCCCTACCTAAAAACAAAAATCATCACAAGATATCTTATTTTTAATTTTTAACTCCTTTTAAGATTAGACGCAGTAACAGGTGTCTCGCTGGAAGAGTTATTTACGGTATTAAATTTCAATTCTGAATTGCACCTTCACCCCTTTATTCATTAATTAATGAGGACATCTGTCAACCACCACCTAACTGCTGTTACTTTTACCGTCTCCTCCTTTTTTCACCCATCTTCATTTACAGTGTCACATCTCTGTTGTGATTGTGTAGTTAAAAATTAACAATGTCATTGTCAGACCGACTAAGTTTAGTTTTATGGATAATCAAGACCCATGACATCAAAGGTTTTACTTGACAATACAATCTGTACAGGTGCACACAGTTCAGTTATGATATTATGCACAGAATGAACACACAGAGACAGAGACAAAACCTTGAGGCTTTGAAAGCATCCAGACACCTTTTTCAACATTACATTTGCTAGTGAAAGCTTATGTAATGTCATCTCTACAACAAATTTCTGTTTGGTTAACAAACAGAAACTGGTTGAGGATTACCCTACAGATGAGGGGCCTCATGTACAAAGACTTGCGTTGAATTCATACTAAAACATTGCAGGAACGTCCACTGGCACGCATTCAGGGTCCGCACCACCCAAGCAGCCAGAGCCCATTCAGTCCAGCGTCTCCGATGTCTCAAATGCTTCTGGCCGCGTCTTGACACTTGCTGTTCTGGAGCCACAACAGCAAATTGTTAGGGCCATTGGAGAAATTAACAGTCACTGGAAAAATGTCATTGACGCACTCACAGAAACAAGCATCTCATTAAAGGAATTGGTCAAAAAATGAACTTTGTGTCTGAGTACCTTTTATAATGTCGCAATTACACGTTGACAGTTCTGAATGGCTTGTTGATTGTGCTGCACATATACTGGTCCTGGGTCAGGGTCATCTGGCGGTGCCCCCATCTCACCAAGGGGTATGCCATGCCTGTGCGTGACATTGTGCAGCACTCCACAGGCCAGTATGATGGGGCAAACCTTGTCAAGGCGGTATAACAGAATCTCCCCGGTCCTGTCAAGGCAGTGCCACCGACATTTCGGCTGTCCAATCGCCCGCTCCACAACTGACCGAGTGTGAGAATGGTCATCATTGTATCTGCGCTCTCGTCTGTTTGTGGGTTGGTGAGGGGGGTTAACAGCCACGTCTTTAAGCCAAGTTCACACTACAGGATTTTAAGCCCGATTTATGCCCGATTTCCAAATCGTTGAGCTCGCCGACAGGTCAGGGTGTTATCGCGGGGGATTAGCAGACGATGAACGCTTGCCAATCTGTTAGTATGAAAGAGCCAAAAACGCAGCAAAAGCGCTCGCAGACGCGTCGCAGAGCCCAGAAAAATATCTACCCTGCTAGATATTCAGAGCTGTCGCGCGACTCAAACTCCGTGATGTCATGAGTAAAGCCAATCATAGCAACACATGGGTTGAGGACACCAGGTAAATCTTAGTTTTTTGCATTTTTTTTTTCTCAGAGCAGATCGTCGCGCAAACAGTGTGCAGGACTAGTTTCTGTCTGACGTCCATATTCACGTGTTGTGTTCTCTTCTTCACTGGGTATTGGCGCATGTGCTGTTTCGCGTCATTTCTGGTTCGTTTTATTGCACGTTTTTTTGTGACAAAACGTGGTGTGTAGACAAGATAGAATCATTGGGTGACAGTTGTTGTCAACTCGTTATTTATTTGATTATTTTCAGGATTTAGACCGTAACATACTGAAACAGCTCTCATTGAGTCATAAATGATTTGCTCTTATCATCCGATCGTGGTTGTATCTCTATGCAACATGACATCATGACTTTTGCGTAAACATATACGCCACTTTCGAGTCAGGTGGCGTGTTATCTCTATGCATTTTGAGCTATCCGCGTGTATGCGTATATGTCTACGCCATTAACGTCTGCGTCATTCCGCGTGTCTGTACACGCAGTCAAATCTCCAGTCATAAATGCCATTAACCCCAGTGACGGTTAAGTTTAGGGATGGGGTTGAGGTAAGTCATATCTTTTTTTTTTACCTAGGATGGTAAGGGAACAGTCATAAATGCCATTAACCCCAGTGACGGTTAGGTTTAGGGACGGGGTTGAGGTAAGTCATATATTTATATAACGTTAAGTCAACGGTGTTCATAAACACGCTGAAAGGCGATTATGCATCTTGATAGCACGCCAAAAATGGAAATACGAATTGCCGTGTCATACACGCGCTACTTCATGAGATCAGTCTGCTCTATGTAGTGCGTTGTCAACTCGCGTAGTGAGTTACCTCCTGTTGTGGATCAATCACGTTGTGTTGTGTGGTGTGAACGAGCAAGTCATGTAGTGTGAACCGCACAGTTCAGCCTGACGTTTTAAAATCATGTAGTGTGAACTGTGAACAAGGCTTTAGTTGGATAACCACTGTCTCTTGATGGGCAGTTGAATAATTACACACACAAAAATTTAACGTTTAGATAGGACCATACATTTAAATGCATAACTTACCAAGTAGCCACCCATTGTGCACCCTGCCAGCTTGGAGTCTCATCCCAACCATGCTGTTTGTAAGGATATATGAATTATGGGGCCACCTTGCCACAATATTTGTTAGGCGCATTTGTGCATCACATATAATCTGCACATTATTTGAATGAAAATGTTTCCAATTCGCATATGCAAATGTTTCTTCAGATGGTGCCTTTATAGCAATATGTGTGCAGTCGATCGCTCAGATCACATTAGGAAAACCCGCTATTGTTGCAAATTGCTCTTTGGCTGGTCACCTGCATCGTATGGAGACGTTAAATACCTGGTATACAAGCGGATGATCCCGTGCCATACAGCTGCGTTTGCACAGCTCAAACATGACTGGCTAATTCCCAAGCGGTCTGCCAGTTCTCTTTGGAAAGAACCAGTTGACAGGAAACCAAGTGTAGTAAGAACCTGTAATGGAACGGGTAATGTGTGGCTCCTTACTGTCTCTCTTTCAATATTCGGACCCAACTCAGCACAGAGCTTCAAGAGTAGAGCCCTTGGAAATCTGAAACGGCTGATAAGCCAGTCATCATCGTGGGCCAGAAAATCATTGTGGTCCCTAAAAAATCGTTCTCTCTGGATTCGTCCATTGAAAATGTCCTCTAATAAAGCCAACACTGCCATTGCTAGACGGGTTGTATCAATGGGCTCTATGCACGGCGGTATTTCCGGTGAAGGTGTAAGTATGCTCGATAACTTCCGCCGATCGCAGAGTCCAATGCAATATCGAGAATTTATATTGAATTTTATACTCCATGGTTATACTAAAGAAAAGTTAGGCACAAAAACAGATAAAACAGACACCCCTCGTTGTGTTAATGCTCCTTTTTTAAAATTATATTAAATAAACATAACTATATATAAAATTACATCTAAACGTATGTACGTTTTGTTTCAAAGACGGGAGGACAGTAAATTTTGAAGACTCTGCCATAATCCCGTTTTCCTCGGTTTTCCTCCGCTTTAATCTCCACAACCGGAAATGGACGAGCATCCTTGCGTCAAATGCGGAACTTATGCTTGCATATAGCCCATTTGCACATGCTTTATATATGTTCTTAATTAATTGCATAATTAATAGAATATTTTAATAAGACTCATGTGACAATAATGTGTCAAATAATTTATCAATTACAAATTATAAGCAATATCTGACAGCTGGTGGTGCGATAGAACAATTCGTAGTGTAATTGCCACTTCACTTGATTCCACTTCACACTTTATTCAATGCCTCTTTGAGCGGCCAACGGACAAAAATCACAACAAATTTAATGTACATATGCCAGGCATGAAGTCTGCATGGAGGAACGCACATTCTTACGTTAATTTTACTGTTAGTACACCTGGCCGTGAACCTGAAAGCTGGCGTATGCCGTGTTTTTGTGCGTACGCAGTGGTGATACATGAGGCCCATCAGGGGCTTTTCTTCCGAGGAATAAATTGAATGAGAAAATAATTCATAAAGCAAAATTAATTACGAATTTACGTTTTTTTATATACTGTATATATCACATGGTTTGTTTGTTTTTGTGTGCAGCACGAGGACAACTAAAATGTAATTATTTATAATTGATAATCTTATTTAATTTCCACTTTATATTTGTGACTTTTACATTAACCAAACCTTTTTCATGTACATTTCACCCACAACTTATAGAATAAATGATATAAACTGACATGTTCTCATTTTATAAATAAACCTTAGGCACATTATTTGCCAAATGTGTCTTTTTAAAATTTGATGCTCAAGTCTTTTTTTCGCTCTCAAATCAATTTTTTCACTCTTTTGTTCTTTTCAGGTGGAGTTTATTTTCATTCTCCAGCACACCCTCTGGATGTGATTGTGAGTGTGCATATGGTCTTCTGAAAGAGGAGATAACTCCACAGAGTCAGAAAAGGAGGTGTCGACATGGCTCAAGGCACTCCCTTGAGGCCGCGCCCCCCTGAGATTCTTATGTAATGCCTCCTCATCTGCTAATAGATATCAGCTGGGCCTGATACACACACATAAACACGATTACGGAAGTCCCTGAACTGTCCCAAGAGAGAAGTTGAACTCTTGTCCATTGTTTTGAACCCCTCCTCCCACAATCCCCACATAAGCACCTGTACATCCTGGGATTCCTCCGCGCTCCAGCATTTTCATTTCACAATTGCTCTACTGACCTGGATCAATTCCCTGGAGATTTGAGGTGTGTGAGTGAAGTGTTGCTCTTCTCACCTGTTTTTGTCTCTGCAAGCTCCATCAAGGAAGGTGTTTTTGCCGGACCATTCTTCAAAGAGCGAGAATTTGATCTAATCAGCCATGCAGGTGTGAGCCTGTTTACTTGAAGATACTGGCCTGTTCTTTATAACTATCCTGTGGATCAGCAATGCTTCGACTCAGAGACACACGGGGCTCCATTTCTTAAGATGCAGTGTAGTACACGTTGGTTGAAATGAAGGAGAGACATTTTTATATTTTCTGAAAGTGTGGACGGTGGGGGAAAACTGTTAAAGGTTGTGACTGCCGTCTGATTTCTTCATTGTCGTTGCTCCCTTCAAAACTGAACTACCCCAAAACTGAGACACATCCTCTTGTACCTTTCTTTGTCTCTCGCCTTTTCATTTTTTTATGTATATTTTGGTGATCTATTCAACTCTCATTCACAGCAGAAGAAAACATTTTGCCAACTTTTGAAATCCTTAAATTGACAACAGGGCTGGGTGTCAAAACATCAAACTCAAATAATATATATTTAAAATATTTATTAGCATCACAAAAAGAAAAGTTCATAAACATTACTCTCCTCTACCTCTTATTTCATACAGTACCACCAAATCTTTCTGAAATTTTTGTTACATTTTTAAGCATTACTGAAGATTTAAACCTTCGAAGTGGTTAGACATTTGAGGATTTTTAAAAAAAGAAGCAATTCCCATATTCCAGTCATTTTTCTTGGCATTTCCCTAAGCCTTTTAAGTTTGCTTTTTCAATAATTCTTTTACATGATCAAAATAGTAATATTTAGACTTGAGAAAATATAGAAATTTTGAGCAAATTTTGTTCTGTAATTGGCTTTATACATTTAATATTTTATAAGCGTCCAAACATCATAAACTTTAATTCAAGAATTTGCTGAAACCCAAAATTTCTTTTTGAAATATTTATTTTTTAACTTTTTCCAAATTCTCTCTTTTAAGGATTTCTTTTTTTTATGGTACTGTTAAAACAATGCTCATCTTGTGGCCTTTTTTATATTGCTAAAAGGACAACGACTTCTCCCTTAGTCTTTCTTTGCATTTTTGCTGTCTCAACAACACAAACACACTCCCAAACGGATAATTTTCCGGGGCGTGCTGCCATCCTGCCCCCTGGGTGATGCCGAGCGGCAGCATGAGTGGGGGCGTGTCTGGACCCACATCCCCACCCCAGCCCACCGTTCCATCCAGGCCTCTGCGGCCTAGTCGCTACGTGCCAGTCTCAGCGGCAACGGCCTTCTTGGTTGGATCAACCACACTCTTCTTCTGCTTCACGTGAGTACACACACACATTCACTAACATTTATTGTTGCAATCATTTATGATGGATGAGTCAACAGGACCTGATGAATAACAGTGTGTTGCTGCACAATGGATTGAACAATGCCATGTGTTTTTCTAGAACCCGCTCATAATTCCCAATTTCTTTTTAACTTGACTGATCTTCACTGGAGCAGTTAACGATATTCTATCATTCCCTGGACTGCTGACCGTGACCAAATGCTTGCATTTTGTGACCTTTTTTCCAGTCGGTGCAACTAAATTTTGCACAACTGATAGGAGCTGCTGTTTCTGTTGCATATGAGAAACCTCAATCGGCAAAGAAAACAAAAGCAGAACGAAACCGTTCTCTCTTCTGAGCTGTGCAGCATGGACCGTTTATCAGTTCGGAGCAATAATAGACAGCGCAGCTCGAGCTCACAAATAGGTTTGTAATAGGTTGGACTATCTTTGATCACCTGATAAGGTTACTACACAACGCTGGGAGATCCAATGAGAAAGCATTTAAATTAGCTGCCGAATTAATAACATCTCTGTAAGTCTTGTGAGAAGCATTCAAATTCAGAGCAGAAATGTCAAACCATATCAGATCAAGTAGCGCTAATGTGGAAACCAGGAAAAACTTTCTCATTATTGAATTTATAGCTTTTCCAGTCCTCAAATCACCAACTTTCACCATTGATTTAATGTAGTAATGCCAAGTGTAACCGTGGTATTGAGGTAGAAATAGTCAAATGTTTTTACATTATTCATTTCAGGCGTCATACAACCATTTGAGAGTGAAATAATGTTAATAAATGAAATAAATTTTTGTAAATGTTTGGTATTGTTAGTTTGCATATGCGTTACTCTAGGAGTATGTCTGTGACCCGAATCAAAACTTAAATGAGGTAACATTAGTTTGAACGAATGTTGGTGTTCTTTGAGCCGTAAAAGATGCTAACACAGCACATTAAAAAAAATGGAAAAGTAGTGTAGTGGAAGTAATCTTTTCTAGTTCACTTTTTTTTTTGTGCTAAGGTTGACACAATACCATAAACGCATCTTAAAGTACCACCAGCTGATTTATCATGAAACCAAGTAGTATCACAAAGCCATGCAGTATTGTATTAATTCAAATTCAAATCTACGGACTGAACCAAATTTGCATGCTCGAAGAAGCACAACAGTTCTGCTTTTTGAAAAATGTTGTATAAAGATAAAAAATGTTGTATAAAGATATTTTGATGTTGAAAAGTTATGTTTCTTTTGATAACATGAAATACTAAATACCATGTAGCTATTGGTTTCTTGGATATCTTTTATCACTGCTAACCAACAGCAACATTACACTATATGGTTAGTTTCTTTCTGTACATCTAAATCTACTCGGAACAGAAGTTCCATAAAATTACATGAGAAAATTGCAAATTCTTGTTGTCTGATGATGACAATGTTGCAAGTGTTGTAGCAGTATAGTGAATGTCACTGCTGTCACTTTTTAGCATTACTCCAGTTATTTTAATACTGAGACTATTTCATTCTCAGATGTGGCTCATTTCTTTCTTTTTTTATTATTATTGTTGACGGCCTGCTTTTAAAGAATGCACATCTAATAATATCCTCAGTTCAGAATATGTTAATGTTTAATACAGCGGGCTGTCTTGAATGTCAGAAGGATTTTTCACACTGCTTAGAATATCACATTTTACCTTGGCTGCTGTACTGTGTTTAACGGCTTTTTTGCTTAATAATCTATCTATATTTAATCTAAATTTTTGGAGTCTTAAGTTAACACCCTAGGTCATGTCTTAGATGAGGCAACATCAAATATTTTTTCTACTCATGATTGATACATTTGGAAAGCACATAGTTAACAAATCTAATACAGCATTTCTGGTTTTAGGAGTCACATAACTTCCTACCAATGTGACTTACAATTTAGTGTACAAAGTTACAAGAAAATAGCAGAGCAGGCATGCATCAGACCTATGTAGTTTTTATTTACAGCAAAACCCTTGCATAAGTCTTTCTGCAAGGAGTTAATAGATTGACCTTGGGAAGCTGTAATAGACATGAGTTTGATGTTTATGTAAATCTCACATGATAAGCTCCTTAATGTTGCGCAGAATTGCTTGTGCGCACAAACTGGTAAGGTTTATAAAGTATCATCATTTAAGTCAGTTAGAGCTGTTGAGAAATCACATTAACTTCCTGTTGACTTCTTGTGCTCTGGATTTTGTAAGTCGTGACCTGTGAATATAACAAAACGGTCATCATGCCAAAATACAGTCCTTCCAGTTGGCACACAAGAGTAAATATGGGGGGCTTGAGTCAGATGCTGTGTCACGTCTGTTCATTCTTGTCATTTGCCCCTTCTTATCCCTCTTTTCTCACCAACCCCTCAGATTAAGCAATGAAAATAGGCCAACATCTGTCATGAACAGTGTTGTGCAAGTTACTTCCAAACTGTAATACATTAGGTATTACTTGTTACTGTTATTTAAAAGTAATTCATTACCTTACAATATTACTGTCTCAGAATTGTAATGCGTTACATTAGTCATGTATTACTTTTGAGTTACTTTCACCAAAATAACTAAGTAGAACTTTACTTTGGGGCTGTAACGATATGCAATATGAAACCGAAATCGCGATTCGCCACACGACTCAGATCCACGAACCTACAGAATCGCGACACACCTCTTCCAACTCCCAGCGTTATTCTCCTTACCGTCCAGATCCAATGCTACCTTATCTTAAAATTAGGCTATTAGTATTATTTCAAGTTATCATTATAAAATACGTAGACCTACACCACAAAACTAGTTGAGGATAAATTATTTAAAATTGGGTCCAGCATTATGGACATGACATTTGCAGTCAAAACTTGAAATAAAAATTCTCAGAAAATGTATTGAAACGTATATAGGCTACTTCCTTAAAGGACACCAGACAGTAGACAAATATCAGTCTGTTTTATTTTTAATATTAGGGAAAAGACACACATTCATGCGTGACAAAAAAATAGGAGGCAAAATATATTTTTTGTAATTCTGTTAATTACACTGCGCAAATCGGATGAGGAGGGGTTGGCTCTCCAGTCTCCATAGAACTTAAAATATTCATTTTATTTTAGTTTTCGTGTTCGCATTTATGAGGAAAAAACAGATGCGACCGCTCTGAACTGGCACTAAAAGACTGCTTTAAAACTTTCACATAGTCTGTTGCCTGTAATACAAGCCTCACTGAACATGTAACGAGTAAAATATTACTGAAAATTGATTAGTAATGCCTTACACTACTGCGTTACAGCAAAAAGTAATATGTTACTGTAATGTATTACTTTTGTAATGTGTTACTCCCAACACTGGTCATGAAGTACTACCTTCCTCAATTTTTTCTTTCATTTCTCCATTCTCCATTTTTTTTATCTTCCTACATTGCAGGTTTTCTGGTCATCGTAACTTTGTGAAATTGTGTTGTTATCTGCATTTGACTATATACTGTAGTTTGTATAGTAGTAAAATATGCTTCTAAAACAGTCCTTAAATTAAGAGAAAATGTACAATATGAAGACGTCAAATGCAAAAACCTAAGTGTGTCTGATATTTTTTCTTTTTAAATTAGCATTTGTATCAGGTTCCTATATTTCAGTTTAGTAATTTCACTTTAATGTCAATAAAAATGTTATTAATAAAGAGCTAAAGGAGCACAGTTAATGTCTAATTCTGTCATTTACAGCAGCACATGAAACACTGTTTATAGGCTACTCGCGAAATCCTGTCACTGTAACGATTCTCTATAGCCTGAGAATGAGCAGAATTATGAGGTTGACAATAGGCCTGTACGATATATAGTTTAAGCATCAATAATGCGATGTGCACATCTAGGAAAGTCGCATTGCAGGACGTGCAGTGTCAAGTATAGGGATCGTAGTTGATCCGTATGTGCCTTCATAGAAGCAAACATGATGTGTATGATTTGTCTCATCCTATGTCCGATTAATACCTTTCTTTCTTTCAGGTGCCCTTGGCTTTCCGAGCAGTTTTCTGTTGCTGTGCCGATATACAATGGCATTATGTTTCTGTTTGTTCTGGCCAACTTCTGTATGGCCACCTTTATGGATCCTGGCATCTTCCCCAGAGGTACTGAAACAGTATGATGTGTCTATGTGCTTAAGTATTACAGCTGTAGTAGGATCTGAGCTTAGTGGCTGCCTTATTGGAAAAACAAACCAGACTGTTTGAGAGCAGATAATACAGGAATTTAACTAAATTGGAGTATTTTTTGCCCTTATAAAATCTGCACTTTTTAATTCTGTTTTTAATAAACTGACCTTGGTGTACTAAGCTTCCGCTAAAACAACCTTAAAGCAGTGTTAGTAGCTAAAAGTATAGTAACTTGAAATGAAATATAAACATTAGATGAAAAATTATGTTGTCTTGGAAACTAACTGAAATAAAATTATTTGAAGATGAAATAGTAAAATTACTGAAACTGAAATGAAAATAAATTCTAATTCTAAATATGCACAAAACTAATAAAAATGACAATTTAAAACTAAAGGCTAATTTTGAAATATTGATGAATACTGTTATAAAATATAAAGATACTATAATAAAACTATCATAAAGTTCATGTGAAAACATACCAAGTGCATTTTACTATCCTAATATTCGTAGGCCCTGTTTACACCTAGTATTCAGATTGGATGATGCTAAATATAGAAGTAAACGGGGTGTAGCCCTCAAACCATATTCACTTTATAGCCCTTAATCCTGTAAGTGTGGACAAATGTGGGCACAGAGGACTCAGGTGTGATCCTAATTTTTATTTATTATAAATGTTATATCACTGTCTTCGATAAAGTTTTGTCTATCCATTTATGGCATTTATGGTGTTTTTTTTTAATTTTGGGGGTATTTTTGAATTTATTTACTTAAAAAAGTACCATATTTTCATACGTAAATTGTGCTTATTTTCTTTTTTCTTTTTTTTTAACTACATTAAAATTCCATTAAGTTCTTAGAGCTAAAACCTAAAGATGAAGTGACTTTGCTGTCACCTGGTGTCTTATTTTGGCTTATTTTAGAATGCTCTAAATTACAGTTTTTCCCATTCATTTCTATGAGTGCCCATTTTTGACCCAAATACAAGATTAAGGAGGTTTTTTTCACCCACTTAACATTGTAGAATTGAGTCAAAAACAATTGTGTGTGTTCAGGAGGCAAACTTAGGAAACGTAGCCAAGTCTTGTACTGCTCAGATCAAGGGAAGTATTTTTTTTTTAAAATAAATCAAAACTATTTTGCCCACATTTGTCCACAATATGGTTTTAGGGTTAAAAGTTTTGAGCTTGTCCATTTTCGATCACTTCCAGTAGTCGAAAGCACATTCGAACGGATTGCTTTCATAGTGTATATGCTCATGTGGTCGAATGCATTCTAGAAGCTGTAAAACACCGCCTACTCTCCGCCTGCTGGTATGTGTCTCTTTCGTCCGCTTTTGATCCCATTGACCAAAATGTATCTTAATACAAGTGTAAACAGGGCCTTTTATTCAACAATGTAAAAAAGTAAACCTAAAGCTAATTTGGCTTTTGGTTATTTCCTCTGCCTCTGTGGCCTATGTGATGTCTCTCTGAAAAAAAAAAAGTTGTTCCATTTCATTACATTGTATTAAAAATATATTTGTTTGAAGTAACATACACAGTCCACAATACACAACGGGTAAGGAAAACAGTAGTGTCAAAGTAAACAGGGTGATTTGATTACATGTTGACTTTACATTTATATTATATTCACTTCCTGCTTTAATTTTATCCATTGTGGAAGGAATGTAAAACACTGTGTGTGTCTGTCTGTGTGTTGTAGCTGAGGAGGATGAAGATAAAGAGGATGATTTCCGGGCTCCTCTCTATAAGACTGTGGAGATTCGAGGCATTCAAGTACGGATGAAGTGGTGCTCCACATGCCGTTTCTACAGACCCCCACGTTGCTCACACTGCTCCGTGTGTGACAACTGTGTAGAGGTACACACACCTTATTCTAGTGACTGTGTTAAGCTGTGACCTCAATGTGAGCCTTAAATAAACAAAACATTACAATACATAGCAATTCCATTTACATAAAAATGTGACATCTTTGCATTTATTTTTATGGTCTTGTTTTTTTCTTTTTTCTTTTCTTTATAGGGCAATCATTATTAGTCATTAATCAGTCTGTCCACTCTTGCTCTGACTAATGCTTTGCTGAATAAACCTATCGATTTGTGTTAATTAAGTAGAGAAGTGTGTGTGCTTTGGACACCCTTAAGCTTCTCTCTCTCTCACTATCTATCTCTCCCCCTACAGGATTTTGATCATCACTGTCCATGGGTTAACAACTGTATCGGCCGGAGGAACTACCGTTACTTTTTCCTGTTTCTCATCTCTTTGACGGCTCACATAATGGGCGTGTTTGGCTTCGGCCTGCTCTTCATTCTCTACCACACCCAGCAGCTGGATAGAGTGCATTCGGCTGTCACGTATCCTTTTAAATCCACGTAAATATTTTTTATTTTTATTTTAGGGCTGCAACAACTAATTGATCAAATCGATTATGAAAAAAATGTCATTATCGATGAGTTGGTCTGATTTCGTCACAGATATTGTTTACTGGTGATTGGTTGAAACAGGCCAATCATGATGCTCTCTGTTTAACATGCGCTTCATGAGGCACACAGGCACACACACGCAAGGTCTCTATCCCTCGCCACTCTGCCCTTCACATGCGCGCTACACGGACGGTTTGGAGCACATTATCGTCTGTCTCGCAAGCTCGCTCTTGATTCTGTGAGTTTTAACCAATTTGCGGGCATCAAGGAGCCGCTATCAATATGCGGGAGACTTCTGGAACTTCCAGGAGACTTGGGATGTCTGTATTTTGTTTCGAGCATCAGGTTGGGCAATCAGTTCACTCTCGCAACATAAGTGATGGATTAAAATAGCGCCACCGCAGAAATAGGTTAAATTAAAACAATGTTTATAATGTGAAGCACTAAATATAAAGGCAGTTAATAACAGCAGCAGTAAAATATTGTTTTTTAGTCACTGTACTTAGTGGTTTTCAGTGAATGCTTTTGCACTAATGCATAATTTTTCCTGTCCTTTTAATCAAGCGTGTTAGATTGATGCATAAATTACCTCTATTTCATTCTCTTTTTATAGCATTTGTCTTAAGTTTGAATTGTTTTTCAAACGCGATTTACTGTGGCTCTATGTTCAAACGCATGTTTTCAGTCTTTCTGTATTTATTTGATCAATTTATCCTTATAATTAAATTAATTTTAAATAAAAATTAAATGAATTATAAATTTGAGATGTTTTTAGTTTATATCTTCACATCTGAATGTGTAAATTTGTTAATGTATAAATTTGTTTCAACAAAAATTATGTTAAAACATAATATGTTGGATATATATATATATATATATATAATTTTTACATTAATCGTGGTTGTCAACTTGTCATCAGCATTTTGCATTAAAAACAATGCAAATATTGATATTATTAAAACTCAATTTGTGGCTTTTGCACTTTTTAAAGGACACTTTTACACATAAAGACCCTTGTGGCGAGCAGGACGAGGCCGAGGCATGTGGGAGAACGCCGCGAGGCCAGTGGTTTGACTCTGCCTTGTCCTGCTCGCCACAACCCTGATTTAGGGTTTTATTTAGTTATAATAAACCAAAAAGCAAACAGAATTTTTTATCCGATTAATCAGAAAAATAATCGTTCGATTAATCGGAAAAAATAGTCGTCCGATTAATCGATTATCGAAAATAATCGTTAGTTGCAGCCCTAATTATGTGCCTTTTTTATGTGCTCACGGCAAACATTTGAGGAAGAATTCAGCATAGTAATCTCACTCTGTGCAGTGTCTTTAGATTGAAAGCTTTACTTGATACAATTTGTATTGTGCTTTTACTTCCTTGACTTTTTATCAGTATGGCTGTCATGTGTGTCGCCGGACTTTTCTTCATTCCAGTAGCAGGCCTCACTGGTTTCCATGTCGTTCTGGTGGCAAGAGGCAGGACCACCAATGAGCAGGTTGTGACATGTGCAATCATAATCTTATGCTGCCTTGTTTGTTTTTGTTTTCCTGTCAATAATCATGTTGGTGGTGGTGAACTGGGATTAAAATCCATATTAAGCAGTTTTATAATCCTACAAAATATGACCTTCTCCCAGCCCTCCTTTAGATTGTAATCTCATCATAATCCTCTTCCCAAATCATTTTGCTGCTTTCTTTCTGCCCACCTCTCCTCCTCTTTGTGTGGACCACACGTGCACACTTTTGTATCTTATTGTCTCACTATTTTTCTCTAGTGCCAAATTTTAACTGATAAAGTAACCTTTTAAGGTTATTGTTTAATGGTCAACTCCTTGTTTGTAGGTGACGGGGAAGTTCAGGGGAGGTGTGAACCCCTTCACAAATGGCTGCTTCAGGAACGTCTCGCATGTTCTGTGCAGCTCACAGGCACCCAGGTATGTCTTCAACTACATTCTTAACTTTGAGCTGTGTTGTATTTTCTGATTGAGGTTCTAACTCAGTGTTGTATTCAGATATCTGGGTAGAAAGAAGAAGGCTCAGACAGTGTCTGTTCAGCCTCCTTTCCTCCGACCGCAACTTACAGAGGCTCAACTGGCAGCCAAGGTGCTCGACAACGGAATCCATGGAGACCTACACCGGGTAAGGAAATAATCCCAGTTTACTTCTTTTTCTTCTCTGTCTGCTTCTCTCCAACCTTAAAGGGGTCATCGGATTCTCAAAATTCCCTTTTGATATGGTTTTTGCATATAAATGAGTCTTTGTAGTGTGTGTCTTTAACATTTTAAAGCTGCGATGTACATGACATCACACAAAGATATAGAAGAAAATGTATAAAAACATTTCGGATCAATAAAACTAAGAAATAACATAAATAACTGCAGAAAGGCCACACTGCAGACAGGATTTGCATTTCACATGCAAATCAATTAAATCGGCTTAATTGCCTGTGCGAGTAAAGCGCCACATTGATGCACTGAAAAAATAAACAACTAAATTACAGAATTAATTTTGTCCAGAATATAGCCTACCTTTCTAATAAATAAAAGTGCAAAACGAAATAAGTCAGAATCAAGTCACAAGATACAGAACAAATGTGTGCAAAAGTGCAGGGGAACATATATTCAAAACACAAGCCACAAATAGTTAAACTGGATAACCCTGGGTGATCAATAAATAAAATTAAAATGACGAAAGTATAGCCAGAATTGTCAACTTTGTCTTTTTTACTGCAGAAACAACAATAAACTGGAGCGGCAGTCTTTTTTAGCTAAACATGTTTACAGCATCCAAATTAGAACCGGCTGAAATTTTTTGTCACTTGTACCCATACCTGATCGAGAAACAAAATCCAGTCTTTCACTCTGCCTGTGTCCATTTGAGTCTTTTTAAATTGGATAAAATACATTCTAAAATGCTTAACGTGAAAAGCGTTTTAACGGCTTAATGTCCTAAGACAGTTATGTTTAAAGATCAAATTCTGTACACACCTTATTAATAAAGCATACTATACAGCCTACAGAAAAGCAGATGAGCCCAGAATATGACCGCAACACGTTTAATTACACGTTAAACGTTTTCCTCCCACAGAACCACAGATTTGTTCTTTCTATCAAATTGGTCAAACAGAATCACATATTGTTCTAAATGACTCAGGAATATTTGGCCATGAGCATTACCACTGCCTTTTTAGATGCAGATGTTCCTGTCGCTGCTCAAATCCCTAGGTCAGAGAGTGCACTAGACTATTTTGCAAGCAACTGGCTCCAATTCCCGCTCTCTGGCAGATGAAGCTAAAAAATATCTGTTTGTGCCATTTACCTTGTGATTGAGGACAGCTGACACAGACAGGCTTGCAATAATATGGCTGATATGTAGACCGGCTTTTAAACCGTCAAAAATAATTTCTTGTTCATTTAATGAAAGGTTGTGTTCTGAAATGTCTTTTGATTTATGTTCTTGAAGAACTACAGGAACTTTCTATCTGTTCGGAGCACTTTATTACAGGGTTCTGACATTTTTTAACATTGTAACCTGCAGTTATGAGGAAAATGTGTTCGATTTTTGGCAGTAGATGGATTTCTGCATTAATGATTTCTAAAATGAGAGGCTCAACTTGTAGCTTGCTGAGTTGTAAGCTCTGATAGCAAGTGGGAGAACGAAGGTACAGTGTGGCAGAGAGAGCTGCTTGATAAATTTGATCTACTGTGCAGAAACGGAAGTAACCAATTAAAAGAGATGTGCAATCACTTTTCAGAAGTCCTGGTTTTATATCTCTGATAAGGTTGCTGAATCTTTTGGAGATGTCTCTGCTGCAACTAGTAACTCATAGAGAGTTGGCACGACAAATGGTCCAGAGACTAAAGTGTGTTCATGTTTCTACACCCAGCAACATACTGTATTGAACTATACCAAGTAGGATTGCATGGTATACCAATACAAAGCAAGTACCTTAGTACCAAAATATTTACAATATATAATTTATCAAATTTCGTTACCTGACCAGTACAGTGCTCAGTTTGGCAGTTCAGGCAATGCAACTTTGAAGCATAAATGTTTGGGATTCACTGAATATTACGCGACCATCACTACTGCTAATATATATATTTTTTAAATCTAGTCAAGTTGGTGATATTGTCCCAAGAATTCTGTATCAATCTTACCCTAGTGCCAAATCAATGGCCTCAAACTAAAAAGTGACGTCGTTCATAGAAGACTTTGTATTCTAATACTCCCCCTAATCTTGACTTGAACCTTTTTCTTCAGCATGATGAAAAGCATTGAAGACTACATTGGCTACATTTCCATTTGTCTTCTATTAGATTTAGATATAACCTCAACCATTAGAAGCACAACTCTTTCCTTAATTCCAATGTTTGGATGCTGTATCTGAGTCCTTGTTTCTACATTTAGTGTGTTGTCTGCTGTTGTGTCTGTTTCTTTTATTTAATTAACCACTGCCACTGGTGCTTTATCCCTTCTCTTGCAATATTTCAGTCTAAGAGCAGTTTGGAGATGATGGAAAGTCAATCTGCTGACGCAGAGCCTCCGCCTCCACCTAAACCAGAGCTCAGATACCCTGGCCTGTCACGAGGACCTGGCGGACACCCTGAGGGTTAGAGCCAACCAGCATGATTCTGATTCATTATCATTAACATTTATCTTTTCTGCCTTATTTATTAAACTCTTTTAGCTAATTCTTTTAACCTCTGATTACAATTTTCAAAATGACTATTTGACTAGCAGTCAATAGTGTTCATTCAAGGTTTCAAAATGTAACAGCAATGATGTCATAATTGTATTTTCATGCTGAATTGTGATCATATTTAGCCATTTAGGAATAAAGAATTAATTTTTGGAATGGTTTATAAGAATGCAATTGCCTGCTGGTTTAATCTGCTTAATGTGTCCTAAAATGTGTTTAAAACTCTGAATCTGATTTCTCATGGACTTTTTTTTTACTTTTTTGTTTGCAGAGAGCAGTCTGTTGAATAAAGCTCCGCCCACCCCCACCATGTTCAAGTACAGACCCACCTACAGCAGTCCGGGAAAGAACCACACAGCTCTTACACATGCATATGCCAACCAGGTAACTTTTCCGTGTGGATGTATGTATTGTTTATCCAAATTTAATCATTCACAGTCTGTGGTGGTGGTGGTGATTCACTGCATTTAATTTGTTGATGCAACGTCATTCACATTCTTTTGCATGACCGTTATTATTTTCATTTTACCGCATATTTTAAACCTTTCTTTTTCCTCTAACATTTTATTCAATCCATTATATTGTTTTTTCCCCTTCAATTTGGTTGACTCAGTGGCTTTCAGTTGAACAGTATCAGTAAGTTTACACTGTACTTCATTGTTTGTGTGTGTCCGTGTGTGTGTGTGTGTGTGTTATTGTTAATGTTCCTCTCCTTTCTCTAATACTTGTCTTTTTGTACACATCAATTAATTTTATAAATGCAGCTTGTTAATCTTGCTAATTTTCTATTTAATTGTAATTGTATTTTGATTCTCCAACTATTTAGTTTATCATCATTGTAGGGATTTCATGTCTCTAGGGTTATATTATATAAAGATACTAAAGATACTACTTTCTCAAAAGCCCACAGCATATACATAACATTTGGCACAGTCAAATATTGCCTTTCTGAAACAAAATAATAAATGTAATCTGTCCCATTTGTGTGATTAAACTCAAGTAGTGTTAATAAACCCAACACAAGCAACCCATCTGTCCTCACAGAGTGGCTGTGCAAAACGTTTTGCTAGTTTTAGCTCTGAGGGTGTGTCAATTTTGGCACTGTGGTGCTGGATTAAGATAGATTAGATAAGAAACACACTACGTAATGTGAATTTAATTGATTCTGAAAGACCAGAGGCCTCATGAATAAACATTTACTGTGAGCTTTCATTCCATTCTAAAAGTTTGTGTGCACATAGTTTAGATTTATAAAATAGTATTTCTTAGTCATTCTTACTTCAGTCGAAAAGAAATTAAGGTTTTTGATGAAAACATTCCAGGGTTTTCCTCCAAATAATGGACTTCAGTGGTAACCGAATGGTTCAAGGTCCAAAAGACAGTTTCATTGCAAACTGCAAACCGTTCAAAGGGCTTTAAAGAATTTCAGACGACGAATAAGGGTCTTATCAAGCGAAACGATCGCTCATTTAAAAAAAATAACATAAGTTTTATAAGCTCAAATGGTCACCTTGCTCTGTTCTGCAATGCGCGTTCGTGACTCTCCTGTTCGAACTCGTTCATCAAAATGAAGGAATCTATTTTCGTGTCATTTGGTTCAGTCAATGAACGAAATGAACGAGTTGAAAATTTTGTTCATTTTGATCAACGAGTTCGAACAGGAGAGTCACGAACGCGAATCACAGAACAGAGCAAGGCGACCATTTGAGCTTATAAAACGTAAACTTTTTTTTATTATTAAATGATCGATCGTTTCGCTTGATAAGACCCTTATTCATTGTCTGAAATCGTTTAAAGCCCTTTGAATTTCTTTTTGACTGAAGAAAGAAAGACATGGATATCTTGGATGACATCGGGGTGAGTAAATTATCAGCAAAAGTTTTTTAAAGTTTAACTACTCGTTTAAATGGTTCCATTTTGGTTGAGCATTTAGTAGTAAAACAAACTTGAAATTCATGTGCAGAACTATATTATGTTCTGTGAAATATAGGGTTGGGTATCGGTTGGGTTTTATCTGATACCAGTACCTACTCTGTATTTTTTAAACGGTTCCGATGCCTAAACGGTTCTTGAAACGAAACCGCACACACTTTGTCAAAAAAAATAATAATACCCCTTTATTTACAGGGCCAAACTGGACACAATATTAACTTAGAATATAAATACAAGTAACATATGGTAATAATAAATAAACCAACATTAGGGTTGGGAATCGTGAGAAATTTTCCGGTTCCGGTTCCGATTCCGGTTCCGCCAAACGATTCCGGTTCCGGTTCCGGTTCCCATTCAATTAAAAATATTAGTAAGAGAAAAATCCACAATCCTTTTTGTGTTTATTTCTTATAGTACATGACAAATTAGTTTAACAGACTGGTAATGTAAACAAACTCAAAATATTATTAAGCAATCTTTGCAACAACAAAAAAAAATTATATATAAAGGAAATTAAAAAATAATGCATTCTCTATAATAATTTAGACCTCTCCTTTATTGTATCTCCAACAGTGAAGAATACCCTCTCAGAAGGAATAGTATATGCTTTAACACACATATGTGTGTAGAACAGATTATTTTTTTAAACGGTTTGAATGATTGATTCATAAAGACTTTACTTATTTCATTACTGGATAAATCGGCGCTCTAGCAGTTAATAAACAGAACTGCATGCGTCTTGCGGAAGAACATTGTTGCCGGAGCTACTTCTCTCTGTTTATGTCCATGACGAGTCACGCAGGCATTGGGCTACTCCGCAGCAGCTGCGATCCGCCGGCCAGTCTAAAGAAGTCCGAGTATTAACGCTTATTACAGGCTTTACGTAGTGATTCAAGATAAGACAAAAACACGGTTTGAAAAAAAAACATTATGATGCACTCGCTCATTGTATATATTTTGTAAATTCTGAACACAAAAAATATACGGACTGCATCTGTTTTGACCACTACCGTCAATGTTTACTCAAACTATAATCTCACTAGCTAATTCTGTAACGGAAATCATTTGAATATGTGAAACAAATAAATATTGAGACTGTGTGATTGTAAAGCAGTTTCATATCGACAACTGCTCTCTCTATCTCAGCGCAAACAGATTTGAATGTAGGCTAGAGAGTGACTCGGCGGTCGGCGCGCGCAGCGTGCCTGTGTCTGTGTGTGACAAATGCAGCGCGTGTGAGAGCAAATCGCAACTTCAGTGGTGAAGTTTTTGTCATTTAGGAATAAGACGGCGTCTTCTACTCCCAGCACTTCGCCCACATGATGATATCGCATCGGCATCAGAACCGTTTTCGGAACCGAAACTTAGGAATTTTGCACGGTTCCGGTATTTTTTCAAAAACACAACCGGTTCTGGAAAAGAACCGGTTCTCGGTTCCCAACCCTAACCAACATAAAATTTAAAATAAAAAATAAAAGTTCATATTTACATAATATCAAATAAAATAATATTATATTAAACAATGTAATTATCCTGGAGATTAATAGAGATTACTACCAGGGTAATATAATATCGACATGGCTACAGGTTTCCATGTTTTGTCTGCTTTAACTAGTCATGTAGGCTAAGTTATCTTGTCATTTACTAGTTAAGCTCTTAGCCAGTTTGATATTTCGTTCCCACTGCGTCTTATACGCAGCTTTGAGTAAACATATGAAAGAGAACGTCTCTGTGTAACCCACGTTCTCTGAATAGGGAACGAGAGGCTGCGTTCGCTGCTAAATATCTCGCGCTGCCGACAAGCTTCCGTATAGTGCGCGTACGTCGGAGAGGGAGACAGCGAGAGACTGCGTGTGTGCGCCTCATGCCACAGACTCAGGCATTCAAATCAGGCACCGAAATGTTCATTCTAATTCAGTCTGGTTACTACCGTTTACGTCAGAACCGGTTCCCTATTGGCACCGAGTTTCGGTACAGAACCCTAGTGAAATAATATACCTGCGAGTTAAATAGATACAAAATATCCAGTCACTCAGGTCTAAAATAAAAAACAACAACAGGGTAAATGTCAAATTTGCTTGTATCTTTTATACATGAGGCCTTAGGGCTTATTCACCTCCCAGTAGATGTTGTGGTCTTTTGACTTTTTATGGTTGCTCATGTGGTGTGCCTTGTTGAGACAAAAGGCAAAAATGACGTGTACAGTGCTCTGCCCTTAGTGCTTCCAAGTTCGTTGCCAATTCTTCAGTGTTCCCTGCTTTCCAAGCTTAGCCTCGCTTTTCTGTAATGCTGGCTCTTTATTATAGCTATAGAATACACTTTACCAAATCATCTGTCCCCAGTGGCCCACGTGATCCTATAATGGAGTTTGTCCTTTATCTCCCATTTGAATTTGGCTTTCAGATTTCTTTTGTAACTTTATAAACTCTTCTGCTTCCTGTCTCTCTCTCTCGCTCTCTCTGTAGATGAGTCGTGGGGACAGTCTTAAAGAGTCCTCTTCCTCTCTCCTCCAGTCCAGTCAGCAGTCAGGCTATCGCTCTGAGCCCAGTCTGGATGGGTGTGAGGTGGGCGGAGCGGAGCGAAGCGGGGCCGAGCGAACAGGTGGGGGCCCTGGAGGACCTCCATCCTCAGGGATCCCAGGATACTCTCTAGGAGGGCGCTCGTACCCCTCCTTCTCTGATCCTACGGTGCTCGCCGGAGGGGCCTCACGGTCCTCCAGTGTTCGCTCTTCCCACAATGCCCCACCATCTGAGGCTACCACCTCCACCAGCTACAAAAGCTTAGCCAATCAGACGCCACCACCGGCTCATCGGAACGGCAGTCTTTCGTACGATAGTCTGCTCACACCTTCCGAAAGCCCAGAATTTGAATCCGCGGCACCAGAGATGACGCCAGGGCGACCGCGCGCGCCAGTACTCGGATACAGTTCGCCCTTCCTGTCAGCACAGATCGCCCAGCAACGGGAGGCTGAACTCCACCAGCCGTCTGCCTCCAGCGCCGTCCTCCTCGCCTCCCCACAGCATGCCGTCTATCTACGTGGCTCCACTTCTTCCCCTCCCGCTCCGCCTGAACGCGAGCGAGAACGCCTGCTGCACGACTCGCAACCGCACCACCATCACCACCACCACCACCATCACCACCATCACCACCGGCCTCCTCGCTTTTCTCGACCCCCACTGCTCTCTGACTCGGGCCCGTCTCAGCCCTCGTATCCATACCGCACACGCTCCACTGACACGCCCCTGCCGCCCACCACCCACCCTCCACTCTCGCCACACCCCCCGCCACTGGGGAAGTCCCTGTCTTACTCTAGCGCTGCCGCTGCAGAGATGCAGTACCGCCTGGTCCGCAAAGCCTCGGCCTCGGTCGGGGGAGGGGGCATACAGGCGCCAAAGTGAGTAACTCCCCCACAACCTTACGACGCTCTGCGCAGCACTGCCTCCTTCCTCCTACTCTTCCTCCTCCTCCTCCCAGACTCCTGTGAGTGTATCTCTTTCACTTCTTTCTTCCTACATCTTTTTTCCCACTAGTCTAAACTCCTTCAGTAATTTTATACTTTCTGCTACTTGGTTTCTTTGTGTTGAATGTTTGTTAATCAAAATTTAAGCATAAAATTCTTTCCATTCTAAATTCCATTCAGGACATTATAGCCTCGTTCAGACTTTCAGTCCAAATATTTTTTGTTCATATCCGATTGGAATTCGATTGTATTTAGCAAAATGTCACATAAAATGTGATTTATTTTTAATTTACAGATCAGTTTCGAGCAGTGTTGGGTGTAACTAATTACTAAGTAATTAGTTACTGTAATTTAATTACTTTTCCCTTGAAAATGTAAAGGGATTACTCTTAATTTTTCTATCATTTAATTACAGTTACTTGTGATGTAATTGAGGTAAATACTGTGTAAAGATCAATCCGATCTCACAGCGATTCGTATGCATTTTATGAGGTGCCGAAATTCGTACAAATATGAATTAGCCATCTTGTAAAATATGTATGAAAAAAGTGTGAAATGTCATGAAATCAGACATAAAATAATAGTGGGTTTAACATCAAAAATGTATTGTCTGATGTTAAAAAGTATGTTTTTATAATGTAACCTTCTCCATCTTGGTCAGTGTTAGGGTAATTCATGTTATTTTATAGTATTTATTTGAAAGAATTAAAGAAATTCATGTCTATCCTTGTATTATTCAGCTGGTTGAGATGGATATGGGATTTTGAAAGTAATTAGTAATTAAATACTTTTTAGAGAGAGTAATTAGTACAGTAATCTAATTACACTGTTGAAGAGGTAATTAGTAGCTAGTAGTAATTAATTACTTTTTTAGAGTAACTTACCCAACACTGGTTTCGAGCTACATATATTTCAAGCTATATATATATATATATATATATTGTCTGAAATCCTATTCAAATTACATTTCTGGAAATCCATTTTAGTTTGACCGGTCTGATTTTGCGGGGTTTGTGACTTTCTCACGCCACATAAACCATAAATGTGTTAGACGTTGTTATAGGAAACCTGTTGAAAGTTCCTGCTGAAGCAAGGTAGCCCAGTGCGGCGGCTATACGTTGTCCCGTTGTAAATAAGACAACATCTGTATTGCAAACACCTCCATGTTGCTGCTGTTGTGGTTTTTACCTTATACCTAATAAACGCAAAGTCATTGCCATAGAAACTAATGCAGATATTCCGGAAAACGAAAGAGCACCACGGGACACACAAATCAGATCCGAACAGTCGCGATACACTATATCTACATTTACATAGACACCTTTTGGTTCAATCGGAATTTATTCATTACGATTGATGAATCTGAACGTAGTGTTTACATGAACGCTAAATAAAGTGATTAATATGCGCGTTTATATGTCACAAGCTTCAAATTGGAATTGACTTTTTGACGTGCGCTCACTACAGTTTTTCTCTGTTTGCACATACTATTCTATTCTCCTGCATTGCTGTTTTTCTTTGTTTTAAAGGGCTGATTTAATATTTATCTGTTTCGGGTCCTGATTAAGAGACAACGTACAAATGAACCGTTGTGCCGTGGGATTATATTTATCAAGCAGTAAAAACGCCTCTTCCCAAGCCGAAAACAAGCATCTGTGAATGAGAGTGCGAAGTGAGGGCTGATGGGACAACACTGTCCTGCAGCACTTCACAGACAATAAGTGGTGGGAGAATTAGTAGAATGACACGACAATCATTTATGACACTTCATTGAAAACGACAACAGCTCGCTCCATATGTCATGCGCAGTAAATTTCTAATTTCGGTTTTCTGATGAAGTGTTTACATGTCCTTTAGATCAGACTATAAAAGGTCTACACCAAAATTGGATCAGTAAAGGTGTCTATGTGAAGGCTTTTCAGTCCGACTGGGCCGATTATTTGGTTAAGCATGTAAGCGTAGCCAGTGTGGACAGTCAATAATTTAGATCAGATTCCAATCGGATACACGCATAAATGGATTTGGACTGACAGAATGTGACTAACGTCATGAATGAGTGACGGTTCAGACTAATGTATGCATGTTTAAAATACAGTAATGCCTCTGTTGTCTCATATACCTTAAGTTCAGTGCCTTGGCAAGATGTGAGCCAAGAAAAAAATAAAGCACGTCTGTATGGAAAGAGCGGATAGAAAACTAGAAGTGTCCTGACATTATGCTGCTGCTTATGAAGATAAAACTGGATATTGTCTACACTAGAATAATCAAACCCAATTTCTTCACTGGCAAAATGACCAGAGCCAGACAGAGTGCTTCATCACTCTGCTCATTATAGAGGTCTGGAAAGCATGCTTTGCTTAGTTAATAGTCAGCAATTTAAAGGCAACATAATTGACTTGGTCTCCACTTGTTATTTGGAAACAAACCAAGGCACGGACAGTGAGCCCTCATCATTTACAGACATTTCAGTGGCATCCTGATAGGCACAGCTGATGGTTATAATAAACCTGCAGTGCTTCGGTGCTTGAGATAATGATTTCCTTTCCAAATTGTGCGGCAGAGAAATTGAAATTCACTGGCAGGCGTGGCTGGATTTGCCACTTCAGCTAAACTATTTTTACCGCTGTTTTCTGAACTGAGACCTATTCTGGGAGGCTTTTAACTATAATTTGTTTGTCATAGCCACGGGAATTTGAAATATCCTGTGATGCATTTCTTTGTTGATTTACCATTGCAGTTCTTTATTGTGTGTTGTGATTTACTGTTGATTGTAATTTTGTATTGTAGCGCTTTAATCTTTTTTTTCTTTTTCGTTTTTTTGTGTGGCAGTGAAACTTGCAAATGACACTCTTATGATGACTTATGATCACTCTTAAACAACACATTTAACATCAAGATTCTTTATTTGAACATTTATTATGATTATTAATGTTTTTTGTGGAACTGTGATCCATTTTGGGATTCTTTGATGAATTAAGTTTTTTTTTAAATCGTCAAATTCGTCATTTTTTTTCGCAATTTAAAGGCCTGTTCACATATCGTGTCTTTTGCGCGCTCAAGTTCGTTATTTCAAATGTAGGCTCGCGGTATGCGCGCTCATAATGGAAGCGACACAGTCGCGTCCGTGCCACATCGAGATAAAAACATCTCAACTTTTCAGAATGCCGCAAGCACACCATAAGCGCACAGTACAGTAGGTCACGTGACAAGAACCAACAGGAGCGCAACCGCCCTAGCGCTTTGGAAAAAGGAGAATGGTTTTCTGAATGGTATTACGGTTTTCTCCTGATTAAACATTTAATATAACTGAATAAATGTTTTTTAAAGTTGTTTTATTGATATGATGAACAGCCGTTTATCTATTCACAAAACTTAGTTTACTCAGTGTATCGTTTTATTTAGGTGTAACCCTACATGTGGCAACTGTGTTAAAACCATACTGTACACTGATAACAGCAGCTGAAGTTTGCTGCAATTACAAAGCCTATATTTTTTTTTTGTTTTACTTTATACACGTTTGTCTTAGACAAAATAGCATCCAAATAACTGGATACTATATACACAAACAGCGCTGGCACTGGTTTATGTTCTTGATCAAATCGAAAAATTATTTCATTAAGTATATATACATGAAAAATAAATTTACAACATTAGTACATATTCAAATAGAACTCGACCGATATAGGATTTTGAAGTCCGATACCGATACAAATATTTATTGGTTTTAAAATCCGATATTCCGATATATCGCCCGATATTTTTTTAATTATTATTTCAGAAATGCGCAACAAATTGTAAAACATACATTTTCAATATAACAGGCCAAGGAGAGATGATGCGTCTCATTGCTATAACTGTCACGCGCTATTAAAGAAATACTTCAGTCACATTGTCAAAAGTTAAAAGGACTACTCTGTAACAACATAACGAAACTATTACTAGCTAATTCCGCTTCACTCTCGGCTTATTTGACAGCAGCAAAACTGGGTTTTTTTATTTTATTTTTGAAATAATAATTTATCGACCATTATAACTGCCGATACCGATAGTTTGGAAAATGCCTAATATCGGCCGATAATATCGGTCTGGCTCTATATACAAATTCAGGTCCAAAATGTTTGTACGCATTTGTCGTAGACACAAAATAGCATAGCTAACTAAGTGGCTATAAAGCCAGCACTGGCATTTGATCAAACTAAAACATGGAGATTCTGGAATACGTATGTATGATCACAACATAAATTGTATCCATTGTTGACGAACTACAACGTCCGTGGGAAGCCTGAACACAGAAGACCTGACAGCTGGGTGAACATAACACACTTTCGACGAGCCGCAGAAATATGGCCATGCCCTTTTTTTGCATATTTCGGAGGGAGGGTTGATGCAAATATATGGGTTAGTTACGTATAAAACCCGTTGTAGTCCCATTCGAGTCATTTTTGTAGGCATTAAACTTCCTAATTTTAAAAAGACGATATCTCTTCTTAACTTTCAGTGTAACTTTGCAGATAATATTCATGCACCAACAGCAACATTACACACTATTTAAAATGGAAAAAAAGTGAAATCGCAACCAACCACCCCTTTAATGCATCCTTGCTGAATAAAACTTTTCATTTGTTTAAAAAAATGTAAAAACTTTATGATCCCAAACTTATGAACAGTAGTGTATTTACTATACAAATGTACATACTAATGCAAACACTTCTCTAATTTCCAAGTTTTTCTCTGTTTCTTTGGTTTAGGGACGAGATTCAGATGAAGTCATATAGCCGGACGAACGGGCAGCCGAAGCCACCGTTCAGCCCCTCGTCCCCCTCTCATCCTGCCAGCGTGTCGACTCGCCCAGGTCAGGCATATTCCAGTGCTGGCTCTTCTCAGAGCCCCGCTCACAAGCCTGGAGGTGGGGTGAAGAAGGTGACGGGCGTCGGAGGGACCACTTATGAGATATCGGTGTGAGAGAGCTGGTGTTGGACTCTTTTTCTTCACCAACATAGCGGAGAAAATCACGTGTGGCAGACTCATTGGTGCCCAAGGGAAAGATATGGATTTTTTTTTTTTTTTTTCCAAAATAGAAATCAATGCTGACCAGCAGGTTTTGGTTGGATATGACATGTAGGAGGAGGAGGAGGATCATGGGGGGCCTTTCAAGCCATGACATAATAGAACTTCAAGACTCTTCATCAGTAAGGAGCTGTAACACATAACTGATGTGACGGCAAAGGACCGGATTTGCCTTTAAAAAAAGATTTTTAGCCGACATAAATGTGTAAATTGTTCTGTATAGAGAAAATATGGTCACCGGTTTAGTTTTTTTTTTTCACAGAGTGGAATTTGATTTTTTACGAAAGGGGACCTGTGGCATTCAGTAGCCATTTCAGACCACTGTGATTGGCATGCGATAATGTATCCAATCAGCACCAGGGAAGCAAAACGGTAGAAAAGAAACGGACTAATGCATTATTTAAATGACAGCAGCCTTTTCAAATTAGTGTTTTCAGAGTAATTGCCTTGGAAATTCAAGGAAGAAATGTTTTTATTTAATTTTATATGACTTTATAAATAGTTATTGATAAGATCAAATTTTTTTGTTGTTTTTTTTACAAAGGCTGATATTTGTTCTCTATGAACTTAAATCGTATAGAGGGAAGAAGAGCTGGTGGCACTCTAGATCAGTCAAAGGGTTGCTCGTAGCATAAAAATGCTTTTGGCATTGGACCTGTGGGACATATTTCAAATTGTATCCTGTAAACATTGATTGTTTGCCTCTTAGGTATGATTTATTATTATTATTATTGTTGTTTTATTAATACATGAGAGGCAAATCTCACTGGTGGCCTTAATTAGCCAGCCATGTAGGATTTAAAGCTTTCTTCTCACGGTGCCACTGAACACTGGGTAACCATATCAGTGCCCTTGGTGACATATCAGTGATTGGACGGCAGTTGAGCCAGTCAGAGGAAGTTAGCTGTCAATATGAATCAGTGAAAGCCTTTTATTTTTTATTATTTAATTCTTACCTAGTACATTCAAAAAGATTGTGACATTTTGCAAGACTCATTTCAATCATCGTCTGTCTTGTCGGGTGTATTGATCAACATTTAGATCAGAGCTGACCAATCAGGGGACAGAAGTTATTTGCTGGGTGATACAAAAGCCAATGAATACACTTCTAGGAATATTTTGGATCAAAAGATGGACTGGGGGAGAGAAAGAAAAGAACGTGTACTGTACAGTTCAGTGTGAGTGAGCATGGTTGTGAATGTGTGTGTGTGTGTGTGTGAGAGAGCGAGAGAGAGAGAGAGTATTGGTAATAAACTCTTTATAAATCAGTTGTGCCTTTTGTGCATTGCTTATTTTTGTAATGCATAAACTTTGGAAATGTATAAACCATTTATGTCCATGAATGTTTTTTTTCTGTCCAGTCTCAAATCTTTGAAAGCCTGTTGTCAATGTAGACATCAGAAAAAGAGTTTACATTTGAGTTTAGCTAAAAATACTGTAAGTTTTAGTGTTTTAGTATTTGTGCAATGATCTCCACTGACAGGAAAATATATTATACTGTAGTAAATGTATACAGAGGCCTCAAAGATACATAAACTGTTCAAAATTAGTACAAAAGGTATTTATACACTTTCAGGTTGGGAAATATCCTATTAATGTGACAAATGACTCCTGTGGTTACTTTAAGAAATTAGTTCTGAAAGAATGTCTAGCATTATTTTTTTGCAGATGCAACTTTAATGTATATTTTTGGTAGCCATTGCACATTGGAGTCACCATGGAGGAGGATGCCTTCAATTTCATCTCAAATTGAGTGCTTTAGTAGGTAATTTAGATGTGCTTGGTTCAGCTTTTGGGTCCAAATACTCCCTGGTTGTTCTGTTGACTCTGAAGTTGAAGGGACTGGATTAAATGTACAAGCTACACCGAACAGGGCGCGATGAACAAAGTGTTTTATTGGAATGGCAAAAAAACAAAACTTTCCATCCACAACCACTCAAAGCACTTGGTCATCTTTCAATCATCAATTCATTAAAGATTAGTGAAAATCAACAATTGTTTATTCAACAGTGCACTAAAACAATATTCCTCCTCTTTGTAAGGAAATTGATGGCAAAATTCTACATACACTGAAAATAAGTTTCCAACAGTAATGATTGGAAAAGGTTAAAACATGAAGTCTGCCTGCAGCTTTCTTCGGTGTTTAAAGTTATAATAAAAATGTTAAAAGATTCAATAACTCTGCACAAAGAAATTTTTAATATAAACTTAAATAACTTAAGACATTAACAGCAGTATTCAATCTGAAAATAAATGTGTAACTGGGTCTCAATGTCAAAGGCAACCACATTTTGCAGATCTCACTCTAAGTTTTTAATTTGTAAAATGATATGAACTGTTTGTATAATAGACCCTCCCTTTTTAGATCACTGAATGCAGTCAAGTAGTCAGTACCATACAAACAAGCTACGTCTCAGAAAAGTAAAAAATTAAAAATAAGAATCCTACGAGTGTCAAAGGTATGGAAGGATTACCAATACAGTAAAAGAAAAAGAACTGATAAAGTTTGTTCCCCAATTTGTGATGCATATGCAACACAGAATAACCCCTTTCTAATGATCACTAGAGGTAGAAGTCCGATGTTTAATTATGTTCAACTCTCAATATCAATGTCCCGAATGACCTTGTTTGGACACCTGTATACTGTATCCAGTATATCGATGAAGTTTAATTAATGTATTAGGAATTAGGATTTACTATATTATTGGACTGATTTTGCAATTAATTAATACGTTATACAAAACGAAATAATCATTCATTCTGCTTATAACTACATACAAACTCTCTCTCTCTCTTTCTGCATACTGAACATTAGCACAATCTGGTCCAGTCCCATAGTGATTGACAGTGCTCTTCAGCAAATGGGCACTTTCTATTTGTCCTTCTTGCTCTCTGTGTCCATCGCAGTGATGGTCTCGGTCTCCGGTTCCTCCTCTTCGGGCACAGGGGAAAATACAGATTCATTTAGCCTCTCGGATTTCTCTCCTTTGGTCTTACCGAGCTTCTTAAACTTCTGATACAACTCGTTGAGGTTAAACTCTCGGATGATGTTTTCCTAGAAGAAAAAAATAAAAAACATATCTCTGTGTTGTATAGAAAACATACAGGCTTGTTTCAAGGATGTGTCTAACAGTTTTTTCAGTTGATTAATTCAACATGAAATCAAAATTGGTCCTGATTGGCAAAATCAAGTCCCAGTCTAAATTTGGTCTTGTTCGAGAAGCTGTTTCACTCACACTCTAAAAAATGCTGGGTTGTTTTAACCCAATTTTGGGTCAAATATGGACAAACCCGAAATGTTGGGTTAAAAATGTAATGTAAAAATTTAACCCAACGGCTGGGTTAGTCCATATTTGACCCAAAGTTGGGTTAAAACAACCCAGCATTTTTTAGAGTGCAGATATAAGTCACAGGAAAGACTATTGCAGCTTCTGTTTCATGCTGACTTTAAAGCTACACTGTGTTACTCTTTTAGTTTATTCTTAGCTAAAAAACACTTAGTTCTTTCAAAAATATATGTGCTCATTAATATATTTACTTCGTTCAAGTAATAAAGTATTCTCGTGAGTGTATAATATGCCATTGAGAATACACTCATGGACGAGGTCGAACTGGAAGCCATGTTAATCTTGGACTACATTGGCCACCGTAGGAGTTAAAAAGAAATCGGAATTGAGAGGAAACTAATATTCACTAGGTGGTCATATACCTTTTCACCACTAGATGGGGGTAAAAATCACACAGTGTAGCTTTAAGCCTCACCTCTGTAAATGTCCAAGACACTGCACGTCCCTTCTTGTCCACCTGAGGGCGCCTCATCACTTCCTTTCCCCCCTGGAAGAGCACAAGAGAGGGCAGTTGCTTTGACAGAGGAGAGGTGCTGACCCTATACCTGATGGGGGGGAACAAACACAGGATATTGTCACAGTCTGTCTATCAGAGTATGATGAGAAACAGTGAGACACAACAGGGCATCTTACTTCTTGGAAACTTCACTGTAACGACCAATGTCCACTTTGCCAAATTTCAGCCCGGCACAGTTGTACCTGAGTGAGAGAGAGGTTAATCGTCTCCATTCACAATATTTGAATTCACAGTAACTGATGAGCAGCAGCACGTACACTACGGTTCAAAAGTATGGGGTAGTTTTTTATAAATATTTTTGAAAGTTTTCTTCTCACAAAGGCTGAACTTATTAGATCAAAAATACAGCAAAACAGTGTTATTCCTGTGTTGTCAAAGCTGAATTTTCAGCCATTCTTCAGTTGTCACATGATCCTTCAGGAATCAGTCTAATATGCCGACTTGCTGCTCAAGAAACATTTATTATTATTGTGTTGAAAATGTGCCACTTAATATTTTTTTGTGGAAATCATGGAAAAAAAGATGCAGGATTCTTTGATGAATAGGAATTTCAAAAGAACAGCATTTATTTGAAATTTAAATCTTTTGTTACATTATAAATGCCGCCCTTTACTGTCCCTTTTGATCTATTTAATGCATCCTTGATCCTCAATAAAATGTAATAATTTCTTTAAAAAAAAAAAAAATCAATAAAAAAAGTACAGACAACTTTTGAATGGCAGTGTATTAAGATCAATGTTCTTACTTCAAGGACAGATCAGCGTAGACGGAGGCGAAAGACTGACATTCTGGTGACCAGTTAGCAAAAAACTCCACGATCCAGGTCACTCGGTGGTCCTTCTCCAACTCCTCCTAAACACAAAAGAAAGGTGAATGAACATCTATACTCACTCAGTTTCCAACATGTATTTGCACACTATATCCCTCAGGCTGCTGAAGTTAAAGTTCAACTATGAATGTGGTTGAAACCATTAACATTGGGTAAAAACTTTCCAAAATTTATCCAACTGCAATGGACAAATTAACATTTATGGGCTTTGAATTCCTCTTACTAATAAGACACTGGAGTTGGTCCCCCTTGATGTTTAAAGTGGGCAAATAGTATGCAACGAGAAGTCGTAGTGCACACTTGTGAGAGACGCTATGACCGAAGCATTGGGTAGCAGAAACTAAAGATGAAGAAACAATAAAATACATAAAGAATAAGTAAATAAATCTTATTCTAGCTTCAAGCATTCTTTTTTATCAACACTTGAACGTGGGTGTTTCCTTACATTTTGAGCTAAAAGCTGAGAAAAATCACGTTTTTGTCAAAGACTACATCTGGCCTCGGATTCAGAACGCTGATCAAAACATAAATGGAGTAGATCGAGTCCATCATCACCCCTAATGCTTACAAAGTCCTGTAGCTCATCCTGGGTCAATATTTCATTCAGAGTCATATTCGTCAGTTTTGATTGATATGCTGATAGCATTATTTTTCATATGCATCTAATTACATATGAGATCGCTTGTTGTTTCTGCTGCGTTTTGATCTGGAGATTCAGGTCTCTTTCAGAAGATACAGTGTAACGGTGAAAACGTAGAAAGCGGAATATTCCGCCAATGGCAGGGAAAGAGTTAATATGTCAATAACCCCAGTTTCTGTTAATACACCTTGAAAATAAGCTGCTTTGTCATAACTACAGCAGAAATCTCAGAAATATCTTATAACTTAAATAGTCCCCCGGCTTTGAATATTTTGTTCTTTTTCCCATTCTGTGCAATTTTGTTTTGAGAACCAGAAGCCCACGAAGAGTGACTGAATTCATAGTATGACGTGAAATCATACTCACATCAATGGTTTTATCATTGAAATACTTGATGTATTCAGGGCCCATGTACAGAGGAGGTTTGCAGATCATCAGGAAAACTGCATCAGTGATAAAAGAACATCAGTATGCATAGAAATGTTTGGCAGCCATACTAAATTTATCTAATATTTGGTTTAGTCTTTAAACATTGGATCGTTTCCACTGATTGACAGTGAAATAAATAAAAATACTGACCAATACACAAGGTCAAGTAGAGAAGCCCCAAACGTATGTCCAGTCTGAAGAACAGGATCACATTGGCTACTTTACTAAAGAGGATGATGTTGCCCACATGCTGCTCAACGGTAACTGGGGAGCAAAGATTAAACGAAAACACGTTATTATATTCGTCATACAAAAATGAATGGTGAAAGGGAGGAGGGGGAGAGAATAACAGAAACATTGAATGACAAAAGACATTTGATTTAACAACAAACACAAGGACAACCGTCACTGAGAACACAGATGTCAGAGCGTTTAGTGTATAAACAAAACCTTAACATTCAACCTCAGGCTATTGACATCAAATTCCATATGGTTAGAGATTATTTTCTGAAATTTGACTGTCAATAAACAAAGCTGTGTAGGAAATACTTTCTTATACAAAAAGCGTGTTAAGGGGGAGAAACACTTACTTGCTCTTCTGTTTTTCATCATGACTATAGCGCTCAGGAACATCAGTATCTCCACCTCTCTCTGAAAACCAAAATGAACAGAAAAATGGCTGAAATGTTTTTAAATGTACATATATAGCAGACACTTAATATAAGTGGGTCCTAAAATACATAATTAGAAATTATACTATTAGCATATTTATAATAAATAACATGAGAGTAATGTCGAATGATAGAAAATTTCAAAGAGCATCCTGTGAGAGTTAACAGAACCAAGAAATCTGACACTTCATGATCTTAGAATGGTGCTCATATATATATATATGGTTCAACTTCCAATCTAAACATTAAAACATTCTGTTTCCAGGTTCCCTTATATTAAGTATAATATAATAATAAATATACACATAAAGTCGAAGAAACAACACAACAGTGTGATCATTCAGTGATACACATGAACCACACGTGGAAGAGGTTGCCAAGTTTTTTTTTTTTTTTTTTCCACATGCATCATTTCCATATGCATGGCATTCCAGACTCTTTTACCATGATTTAGGCTTGTTCCCGTCCCAGCTAAATAGCAACCCCCACCCCCAAATTCTATAGACCATCATCTGATGGCCACTGCCCAGTCCCCTTGTTACGAAGCAGGTTATATGCGTTATCATTCAGCATGAAACCCCAAAGGTCTTCTTTATACATACCCAATCAAAATCGCATGAATTGCCATCCTCGCGCTGCGTCGAAAGATGTTCACAGACACCAGGCGTTTTGCGGATAAGCAGGAATGCGCTAGACATAAATAACGAGGCTATGTAGTATGGTTTTAGAAGCCATTTGTAAACCTGTGGCAAATGATACAGAAATGCTAACAGAGGTGTTAACAATGCCATTTTTCTTCTTTCTTCTCTTTTTGTTCAGAAAACGATTGTTGCGGAGATCCGAGACGACAGAGTCCGCATCAATACCGCTATCAATGCGAGACAATATTCGTCGGCAAATGAATTAAACGATTTAAAGGGACAGAGGTCACTGCGGACGAAGGGAAAAAATCGTCCCTCCTCTTTAAAGCAGCCCTGTTGATTGGTTACTTTACTGAAACGACGTCGCTTATTGGTCATGATGTCACATAAAGGGAAGGACAAGCGGAAGTGTTGGATTTACCGTAATATATAAACGGCATGCGACGATTTTAATATGCGTCACTGACACAAACATGACTTGTTTATCTCCTCGTTTACGATTATTTTTACAATTAAAGTGCAGTATTAAACTATATAATGCATTTAGGACGCATTATGAGAGTTTATTTAGTCAGACGTAGGAACTGGACTCAATACCATCATGTATGTAACTTACTTGATAAATTACGGTAATTTCCCCAAGGGAGATACAAAGAACAACCGGAAGCAATTGTCAACAGAACGTAAGGAGCAGGGAGTGACGTTCACTCGTAGTAAACCCCATACAAACGCCCACACAATCATCACAACATCCTAGGGTGGTTTTGTCAACATGACAGAAATCTTCTCCTCGCTGTACGGTCAGCCTGATTCCCAGGGTCCATATGGACCGTCTGCGCTGGGTTTTGGATCTGGGAAACCTCAGGTACCCCAAAACATGGGCCCGATCTGTTTCCCGCATCAGATGGGGGATGAAGGGGGTCCGATCAGAAAACCCTCCGCGATGAACGAGCCCTTCTACCTGCTGCGAGAACTGCCCAGTGAGCGCCTCTTTTGTGTGTTTAATTTTCGGTTTTGTATTGATTTCGTAGTAAATGTGTAATAAACCACTGTGTCAGTCAGTGTCAATGCCGTTGTATAGTGATTGTATAGTATGATGATAATAATAATACTTTGGTTGGTACCAATTCCACACAACATTGGCACGTTAATACTGTACTTACTGTACCATGGTAACGTACGTTAATTATTATACCATACTGACGATGCCGTGGTGCTAATAATACCTTTACCGTTATAAATAACTTCAATACACATGCGCAATATATGCAATGTCTTGTAAGACCTTTATTATAAACTAGCCTGGTAACAATATTTAGCATCTTCTGAGATAATTTACTTATAGCCTGCAAACCAAATGGGCCTCAAGTCAAGATGATTTAAAATAAGACAGCAAGCTTTAACCTTCAAATGGTCTTCGTGTCATGTTTACACTTCTGGGCTTCGGTGTCTATACAACCCCAACAATTGATTGAGTAACTGTACAAAAAATATACATTTTTAATCATACAAATAATATATTTTTTTTTACTTCTCATCTATTAATGAATGCTTTATTTTGGAGATATAAAGTACTTTTGTATCCATATACCACACAATTCCTCAACTACACCATTACCTTGCATATGAAATATAATTTTTTTATGATTCATTGCATTTATTCTCTAGTACTAGGCCTTGATTTCTGTGTTAAAATTTTCAGATTTATGCCTGATTTTTTTTTTTTAACACATGAAGAAAATATATGTAGTTTTTTTTTTCACATTTCCCATTCATTTCAATGTGGGGTCATATTGACCCCGAAGACCAGAAGTGTAAACTTTTTTTTTTTTTTTTACATACCTTCAGAACAACCAAATCAAGCCCATTTTTTTGTGTGTGTGTGTGTGTGTGTATAGATAGATAATGTATGAAAAGTCACAAAATCTTATTCTGAGATGAAGGAAACCTTTTTTTATTGAGTAAAAGTCGAGGGTTAAAATAATCTAAAACAAGTAATCAATATATTTCGTATTATATTTAAGCTTTAAACAACTGTTTGTATTTTCTATGAAGAATCAGAAATCTCAGTCTTGAAAAAACTTGATATTATGAGGAAGCCTTATTTTAAAGGTGTGATTTCAGGACCTGCAAAAGTCATGTACATTAATATAACCTAAAATGCAATTTTTATAATGAATATACAGTATCATTTCTCTACAAGCTCTAAGATATTTTATCGGGTAGAAATGGTAAGGTAAAAAAAAAATTAAATCCTTTTCCTTATCCAGTAAATCTTAAACGACTGAAAAAGTAATGTAAATTCATTGGTTAAAAAGAGTAAGAACCCTTACAACCCTAGAAAATGATTTGTCAGTGTTCTGTGAACTTGTTATTTCTTCTCGACAGTGGAGAATGAGCTGACGGGACACACTAATCTCATCACACACTACAACCTGGAGCACGCTTATAACAAGTTCTGTGGAAAGAAGGTGAAGGAGAAACTCAGCAATTTTCTTCCAGAGCTTCCTGGTGCGTGTATATATTTTTATCATACTTTCACGATTCTAGAATAATTCTCGAAAAATATTCCAGTAGGGGAAAAGGAACACAGTAATATACACTTGACTTCACTTATACCAACACCAGGCCTGGGTTAAGTGCCTGTGTTTAAACTACATTGGCGGTTTTTCTATCCTTCTGGACTCCAGGTATGATTGACAGTCCAGGCATTCAGGACAACAGCTCTCTGCGCTCTCTCATTGAGAAGACGCCAGTGTGCAACAACTCTTTCAGTCCTCTCACTGGGGTCATGCTCACCGGCTTCAGGCTACACACTGGCCCTGTAAGTGTGTGTGTGTATGAGAAAGACAAAAGAAGGACTTGTTACTCTGAGGATTGTCCATATCTTTCTTAATCAGTGTTGGTTGTGAATGGTTATGTGGGTCAATCATATATTGCTGTTTTTACATGCATGTTTTATGTGGCTCTTTCTCCTGCCAAAGTTGCCAGAGCAATACAGACTGATGCACATTCAACCGCCGAAGAAGAAGAACAAACACAAACATAAACATCATCGGCCTCAGGATCCTTTACCACCTGGTAACTGTCACGCACAAAACACACAAAGAGATGAAAGTGATTTCTTACATATCGACTGTTAATCGTACTTCTTTACCACAGAAACTCCATCAGATTCAGATCATAAAAAGAAGAAGAAAAAGAAGGACGATGATCCAGACAGAAAGAAAAAGAAGAAAGATAAAAAGAAAAAGAAGGTTAATTGGGGTTGTTATACACTTTGCATGAAAATACATGTTACAAATTAACTTATTTTATAGTTTTCTACATTCAAAAAAGTCTTCAAGGCTACGTTTATTTGATAAAATACAGTAAAAACCATACTATTGTGAAATATTACTACAATTTAAAATTACTGTTTTCTATTCTTGAAAATACTTTAGAATGCTTAAAGCTGTTAAAGCTGAATCATTCCTCCAGTCTTCAGTGTCACATGATCCTTCAGAGATCATTCTAAAATGCAAATTTGCTGCTCAAGAAACATTATTATTATTATTATTATTATTATCAACATTGAAAACAGGTTTTTCTTCTTTTTTTGTGGAAAGCATGATGCATTTTGTTTAGGAAAGTTCACAAGAATGGCATTTAATTGAAATAACATAAATGTCTTTACTGTCACTTTTGAACAATTTAAAGGGATAGTTCACTTTGAAATTAATTTTTGATAGATTTTAGCTTACCTCAAGGGAATCCAAGATGTAGGTGTCTTTGTTTCCACAGTATTTTGATATTTTGATACAATTTTGATATTTTTAGGTCAAACCATTCTTGTCTGTCAGTCATATAATGGAGGTATACGGGGTCCACCTCAAAGAGTATGCAAAGAAGTCCAAATTAAACATGATTTAATGACTCGTGAATGTAAGTACACATTGATGGCCTAAGACACGAAACGAGCGGTTTGTGTGAGAAAACGAACAGTATTTATATCGTTTGTAACCACAGTCACGTCCAACTCTGAGGGCGAGGGCGCTTCTGTCTGTGCAAGCGCCGGAAAGTCCCGGAAGTGATCTCTTGCGTGTGTACGTCACTCATTGTTTACACAGAGATTTCAGAAGTGTTACCCTTCACTGTGAAGATCTAAACATATTTAGATATACAGGAAATTGAAATGGAAGATGATTTCGATATACCAACAGACAATGTAGATTTTTTTTTCGCAACCGCGCAAGAGATCACTTCCGGCGCTTGCGCAGACCGAAGCGCCCGTGCCTTCAGATCACTTGGACGTGGCTGTGGTTACAATAGGTAAAAACGATAGAAATACTGTTCGTTTTCTCACACAAACTGCTCGTTTCGTGTCCTTGGCCATCAATGTGTACTTACATTTACGAGTCATTAAATCATGTTTAACTTGAAAATACTTTTTGAAAATACTGTGGAAACAAAGACACCTACATCTTGGATGCCCTTGAGGTAAGATAAAACATATCAAAAATTTGTTTCAAAATGAACTATCCCTTTAATGAGTCTTTATATACTGAGCATCAACTTCTGAACTGTACTGTTTGTTTTTGATTTGTTTCATTAATAATTAAATTATGGTCAACAGTACATCTTCCAATAAATACAAAAAAAAATATATATATATATATATATATATATATATATATATATATATATAATTTCTATTAATTATTGTATTATTTGCCTGTTTTCAGAATCGCCATAGCCCTGACCACCCAGGCATGACTGGAACTCAACCCAGCAGCAGCAGTTTAAGATAAGAACTTCCTTAATGGCAGAAAAAACAGGAACTATAAAGGAGTTAAAGTGATTCACAAGCAGGAAAATTGGGCCTTAAGTTGGGCCAGTTACAGTGAGAGTCAGATTTGTGTGAATATGTGTCAGAGTATATTGTTACATAATTTACCTGGTGGTAAACCATCATATCTGTTGCATTTGTAAGTGTATAAGTGCCTCTGTATCTATTTATGAGATTGATGATTAATGGAACATTTTTCATTCAATTTTTTTTAAAACCTTTTTTACAAATAAAACACAATCAGCCGAGAATAGGGTGATTTTTGTGACAAAATCTTTGTATTTATTTGATTTTTCCCCCCCGTTCAGGCATATTTACAGTCACGAGCACAATGCAAGCACCATTATGTTGAAAAAAAAATTCACTAGAATCATTGAAACCTTTGAGCACATGATCACAGCTCTGTAACATACAGAACAGTGCTTTTGAAACAGAAAAAAATATAGTGCAATACCGGCATCTGCAATAAAAACACTATTTGTATTTACCAGTTGTCACATAAAGCTGAGTGTCCATCAAGTTTAGTGAGAGTGGGATGAGAGAACCTACAACTCCAGACCTATGGTTTAAAATGATCCATGTCACATGGTAAAGTGAGCGTTACATGAAACCCTGCCTCGTTTACCTGTCCTGAGTCACAATGGGACATTAGTTTTACCCATACAGCAAAATTCCATTAAATGACACATTATTTAAAGATAGTGACTATTCATGCTATTGAATTTGAATATGTCTGTGACCCGCACATACATACTGATGATCATATCATGGTAGAATACGACTTAACAGTCAATTTTAAAAGCTCTGACAGGCTTCTTGAATGAGACATGGAGGTCACGTTTCCTTCTGAAGTGGGATCAAGTTTTTCCGAAAGATTATTAAACAATAAATGATTGTCTTTGGTATGACATGCACTGATAAATTATGGACAATAACACTGCGAAGAAATATTAAAAAGTAGATTTTGATTCCATACTGTCGACATTTAACCCCTCGTTGTTTTACAACCATTTTCCTGGACATTTCAATGTGTCAATGTAATGATGTAGAAAAAAGCCAAAAACAACATATTTTAGACGCGTATGATGCAACCACGAAAATACTGTAAATGTGGTTGTGATGGTTAGACTTTTAAGTTTAACAAACTAACAAAATGCTAACTGTGGCTTCCTTTCATTTTGTGTGTCAATTTGATTCACAAGTCAACAACATAGAGCAGGTAATAATAAAAGCCTTGAAAATACATCCTGCCCAGTCACACAGTCAAAGCCTTGGCTGATACTTTAAAGTCCCCGTGAACCGTAAGTTGCAAACAACTTTTTTCCAGTGTTGTGACGTATTTCCGAGAGAAACGGAATACTAAATGAGGCAAAATAGTGGGTGTGGCTTTTTTTTCCAACTAGCACCTGATTGGATCTAGAAAAATGGGTGTTTCATTCTGAAACGGAGGATGACGCAAGTTTACACACGCTGTCAATCAATGCTCGCTCGGCGCTCGCAAACACACAGCAGCTGTCAGTTGGAGGGGCGTGGTTATGGATGTTAAGGAGACCGTAAAGCCTACGTCATCGGGCAAGGTCTTCCAATGCAGAGGGGAGGGGCATTTTCAAACTTTGATTAAAGATTACGAAGCCAAAATTTTTTTTTGTGTGGATTGACTTGCATGTATGAATTGTTCACCACAAAACGATCAATTTAGGCAAACAAAGTAAGTATGGTCAATTTTGATTTCATAGGGACTTTAAATTGCACTTTCATTTGATTTTTAACTTTTATAAAAAACTTTAACTGTTTAACTGTTGCACTTTCATTTGATTTCATTTGATTAACTGTTATAATTTAGATCTATAATTCACAAACATCTCTCTAATAAATGTTTTCCAGATCAGACGTTCCCGTTGGTTTGGTATTTTGAAGACTCAGTTGTTTGGTTGAGGCTGACGCTCTCCTGCGCCAGTGATAGACTATCGCGCGCTGCCTTCTTCTTTATAAGTTGTCTCCGATGGTGGAAGAGGTATGCTGGCAGCAAGAATCCAACCAAAGAGAATAGAAGCAGGCCCAAGTTGATCTGTTGATTCAAAAAGTGTCATGTTTGGTACATTGGTGTATATATATAAATGTACATTTGTCACACACTGTCTCACCCAGTAGGGATCGCCCTTCAATGGTCCCACCATCCACATGAAGAGGGGTTGTTGCAGGAGTGCAAACACAGCACTAACCATGGACTGCATGCCCGTCAGAGTGCCAAAGTGATTGGTTGGGTAGCTATATACACATATAAACAGCTTGAAGATAAAACAAATAGCAAATATAATACATATCCAACTTACTCAGGCTTTTTTTTACAGTGTTTTATAAAATACAACCTAAGTCTTAACAAAAACTATATATATACCGTATATATATGGTAACACATTACTTGAAGGGGTGTTCTTAAGACTAACATGACACCTTCATAATCATGACATGTTATGAATATGAAGTATGCATGTTTATGACAACTGTCATTACGTGTCATTCGCTCAGTTATGGCATTTTTAATGCAATTGTTTGAGATGTCTTTGTTATGACACCGTGACATAAACCAATACATCATAACCCGTCAGTGTCTTTGTCATGACAACTTGACATTACTGAGACAACACAACATGTCATAAACATGACATAGCAGATTAATGATCAAACTTAAGAAACCACCTAGCGTTATTGGTTAACGTTACATTAAACTGTCAGGTGGTTGGTTTTGACATTGGCTGTCATGAAGCCATTATAACTTTTTAATGACAAATTCAATTAGTACCACTGTAGTTGAGGTCACGATGTCATATTTGCATTCAAAATGTCATTGTTGAACGAAAGACACTTGACAGTCATAAACATGTATAAACAATACTTCATATTCAAGACATATGTCATGTCATGGTTATGAAGGTGTCATGTCAGTCTTATGCACACCCATTCAAGTAAAGTTATTATATATATATATATATATATATATATATACTGTATATATATATGAAGAGTTCAGATGCAAAAGCCTCTAAATGCCATTTGAAATTTTCTTCTAAAATGGTCATTTTTATCAAGCTTATATATTCAAGTTCAGTAATTTCACTTAAATGACAATTAATAGGTAGTCCTCATTGCAATTTAAGTGAAATTACTGAACTTAAATATACAAGCTTGATAAAAATGATCATTCTAGAAGAAAATTTCGAATGGCATTTAGAGGCTTTTGCATTCTGAACTCTTCATATATATATATATAAACAGAAAATATAAAAATCTAATCTAATTCAAAATATTAATAAATTCCCTGATAGTATATTAGTGATACAAAATTAACACTGATTCAAATGACTCTTTTCCCTCATTTCTCCTTTTTAGCAGGAATTATTAGCCTAATCTTCATATGAGCATAATGTTGTTTGCTGTGTTCAGGTAGTTTTACCTTTAAATGGCTCAACAATCATGTGGATTTTGATAAGTAAAACTCACACAGCAGCATAGAGGCCACCACAGCAGGAGTGAATGAAACCTCGAACGAAAGTGTGAAGAATAAAAGACACCACCTGTAACACATAATATGAACAGTCATCACATTTCTGCTGCTGCTTTGAGGAGCTGGTGAACATATTTGTTTTGCAGCATAAGCATACATGAGCATAAATATCATAGACTACACTGAAAACGGGTCCAAAATAAAGTTGAATTGTAATTTAAACCCGGAAAATTTTATTCACTAAAATTCAAAATTGTATTTACTTCAAAGATATATATGATTAGATGTATTATATAAAGTATATAAAATTTGTCCTTAACATTTTGCTGGTTATATAAATTAAATTAATTCTCTCATAACACAAGCATCACAAGCATCTCTCATAATAATGTTGCCAATATTGATATTATATTCACTGATACAATGCAATAGGTATCAATATGTTAAACCAAATTATACCACATTGAAAATCTGATATACAAAATAAAATATAAACATATGAGTGTAAAGTTTATATATAAATTAATTTTATATATATATATATATATATATATATATATATATTACATTAAAAATGATGTGCAAAGTTATATATAGTTATATTATAAAATGTATAAAATATATAATTAAATAAAATTCTCCAGGTTATATAATTATATATATTTAATGTAATTAAATTATATAAATATTAATATTTCTTAACAAATATGCACATTTGTAACAAATTTGTGTCTAACCTGTATGGGCAGATTGTCTATGAGGGAGATGATGCCAAAGATGACTAGCAGTATATTAGTAAAGATGAAAGCTCTGATGGCGTTAGTGAGTTTTTGGATCTTTCTGTCCCTCTTTGGAGGCCCAGATGGACTGAAGAAAACAATGAAAGGGAAAATGTAACCATATCACTGACACATACAAATAATTCAACATTTCACTCCTTCTCTTTCTCCACCTTCACCTTTTTTCTCCCTCAGCTGTCACCACGTCCTCACACTCCTTCATTCGCCAGTCCATGATATAGCCAATCAGAGGACAGGAAATCAGGCAGAGCAGCTGAAGAGTGCCAAAGATGGACGAGTAGAGACTTACTATAACACACACACACACACACACACACACACACACACACACACACACACACACACACACACACACACACACACACACACACACACACACACACAATAACCCAATAAATTGGGTTTCCATGTTTTGTGGGGACTTTCCCACAAAACATGGAAACATGGAACATAATAGTTTATACCAAAATTTTATACCAAAAAAAATTCCCACAAGTACAACGATTTTGGATATTGCCACCTTTGTGGAGACATTTTGTCACACATACACTAAAAAACAAACACACACAAACTAACACACAAAACCAAACACACACAAAAACACACAGGTCTTGGGGGACTCTCTGAAGACATAGGCCCTGTTTACACGAGAATGCTCGCAAAAGCATAACATTTTATCGGATGTGCCTTTCGTTTACATGGCGATGGCGTTTTTGGCGCTTATAAAAAGTGAAACCACCCTCCAGAGTGGAAAAAAACGCAAAGTCTGCTAGACAGTGAAGGCTGTACTCAGGCGTGTGGACTTGGGTTGTTGCCTGGAGTACATACTACATTAAATTTCACACACTTTTTCGTCACCATATGCACACGGATTTCCAACCCATAATGCTCGTCTAAACGCAGAATAAAAAGTGATAACGCAACGCCACTTTTGCGTTTTCTCTTCAGAATCGTTTCCGTATAAACTGAAGTCTATCCCCTTACACTAACCCTACCCCTAAACCTACCTATCACACAAAACTTTCAGCATTTTTACATTTTCAAAAACACTCATAATCCCAACCAGGATAGAAAAACATGAACACACACACAGCTCTTTGAATTTCGGAATAAGGCCTCCATAAAATACTGATAATATTCTCGCTGATACTTTTACTGACAGATCGCATTAGTCATCAATGTATAATAATTGATGTTTTCTGAGCCATTTTTAAACTTTTATCAACTGGTATCAAGGTCAACAAACTTTTTTTGGGTGAAATGTCTCACTTGACTTTGACCTGGCAACTAGTGCAATATCTTCAAACATTAAATGTGTCGTAAGTAATTCTTTATTTGTTCCAAAACCAAAAGAAAGATATCTTGTTTAGGTGAAAATAACAGGATTTTTCTTACCTTTGTCCTCTGCCTCCTTCTCCAACTCCTCTGAGGCTAAAACAGACACAAACAGGCGGTGGAAAATAGCGAAATATAAAACTATGTATACTACCCACTTACAAACACCCACCCACTAACACATGCTTCTGCAAAACTTTCAAAAGCAAAGTTACATAAACACATTTAAAAGAGCATATCTTTTAATTTCACATTTCATTAAAACAAATGAAATATTAGGCTGATGCTCACGGTTAGGGTCACCATGGGTAACCAGGAACTCCAACATCTTATTCATGGCACCCATGAAAAATATGATACGGAGCTGGGTCATCGCCATCGTGATGAGACTCCACAGGAAAATCGGTGAGCACACAGAGCGACGAAAGGGAGGGGATCCTTCTGTCCCGCAAACAGGATTATTTTATTATTAATTTCATAATTCTTTGTCCTTTTTGTGGACAGTGTTTTTGTGAGACTTACCCTGGTTCTCTGCTACTGTTCCATCGCTGGGGACTTCATCAGTAGAAGGTTGTTTTTTAGTCACCTCTCGCTCTTTAAGACTCACATCAGTGTCAGTCATCTCATCGTCCACTACCTTACCACTCAACTTCACCATTGTACTATGAAATAAAACGATTTTTTACAATAATAGACGCAATTATTTGTAGCTAATATATACAGTCAAATCAAAATGATTCTGAAACCAGATATCATTTGTGATATTTTAATACTAGTGGGTGCAGGACACGATAGTTCATTTATGTAAGTGAGGATAGCAAAATAAAGTAAACCATGACATATTATATCCAAAAATTCGTCATACAGTGGAAATTTGGGACCAAAAATTATTCAGACACTTTGACCTGACTGTTTACACCACAGGTTGAACAAAATTAAGCATTGCTTGGTAATTGGTTGACCTTAATTGGTATAATCGAATTGTGTACTTCAAATTAACAGCTGACAACTGATTTGACCTAATTCATTTGTGAGACAGTCTAACAGAACGATGGCCAAACCCAGTGAAATATCAACTGATTTTATAACTCCTGAGGTCTTGTCATATTTTAGTACCATTTTCAAAACTACAGCAAATAAACTGTGATAATTTGAGAAATGTTGTCTGACTAAATTTTGGTTTGACCCTAGATATTGTATATATTCTTCTGTTCGCATTCGAATACACAGATTTTGTCTTTTACAGGATTCTTTGATGAATAGAAAGTGTAAAAGAACAGCATTTATATGAAATAGAAACCTTTTGTAACATAATAAAAGTCTTCACTGCCACTATTTATCAATTTTCAACATCCTTGGTGAATAAAAGTATCAATTTATTCAAAAAAATCTAACTGACTCCAAACTTTGAATGGTAATATAAAGACTAATTTTGAAATGAAATTAAACAGTAGCACTTTATTTACAGTACTGTTCCCCATGTACATACTACGTACTTATAGCAATTACAATAACTGGGTAATAACTAGGTACTAACCCTGAGCCTTCCCCTAAAACTAACCAAACCCATGTATTTACCTTACATTACAAGTTCTTTATTGGGTAGCTACACTGTAAATACACATAAGTACTGTAAAATAAAGTGTAACCAATTAAACATAGGTGCGATGTTTAGATGTCTGAATATTTTGGGCATTAGGCATATACAACGCATTCGCATCCTAGGGCGTCATATAGTTTTGACAATGCGTAGACATCCAACGCACATGCCACCCTTTACCGTGAATATAACACGCTTCGGTTATGGGTAGGTTTAGGTGGGGTAGGGTTAGACCACTAGGAGGCGCCTTCTGCCCTTTATATATATCTGCGTCTCATATTGACGCTAAAGGGTGCAATGTGCATTGGATGTATACGCGTCAGTATATGACGCCTTGGGATGAGAACGGGCTCGCATATAGTGTGTGTATTCGACAAGTACTGACTTGAATCTGATGTCCTCAGGAGCAGGAAAAGATTCTCCCGGCCAATTAAGGAAGCAGTTGAGGAAGACGAAGCAGGCGAACCCTGCCCACATCCAGAAGATCACAGAAAACGATACGCCCACATCATAGATCAGCTAAAAGACAAGAGGACATGTTGGTTCAAATGCTGTGTTGAAGGAGAAAAGTGTTTGAGCATAATGTCTAAATACTTTGTATTGCTGTTGTTCAAGTGACATTACCTTGACTCCTGGGAAGGTGACAGCAGAGGAGGCATAGGAGCCGATCATGAGAGAGAGAATAGTAGAGCGCACATTTCCAAACATATTCGGCAACTGAGAAAATCAATCAAGAAGAGAGAATCATAAATTGAGGTACTAATATGTATTCAAACTGTAGTGTGTGTCTGTTGCCACTAGAGAGCATTGTGAGCTAGAAATTTGAAATAGCATTTATCTACACAACATGTGAAGACTCTCAAGATTTCCACTGTTTATGAGGGAGTTTACTCCTTATACAAGTAGAAGTAAAAGTTTGATGATGATTTGTAGATAACAGTATAAATAATTTATATGCTATGCGATTTATTTATTATTATTTAAATATATAGTTATTATATATGATTTGTAATTATGTGTGGTACATTAAATAAAGAAATAAACCAACAAATAAATAAATGTTTAAAATTATTTTATTTATTTAATAGTTATAAATGACAATTATTAATATTATATTATAAAACACAATTATATTTAATTTTAGTGTATTATTTTATTTATGTATTTATTATTATAATAATTCTTTAATGTGTAAATACTGTGAATGTGTACACAATTACAAGATATGGCATGAATGTTTCCAAACGTGTTGCAGTCATTGGTTATTTATCCAACATTCTGTCCATCTTTCTTTCTAAATTTAAATCAAATGTTCCCTGATTTATTTGATTCACTCTGTGTCATAATACATTTGTGGGTATTTTGAAGCACGGGTAGCAACAGCCATAATAAAATGCCGACCTAAGTATTATTCCTGTGCTGCTGTGCCAACAATGCTCTAACACTCCAATCAGATAAACACACACACACACACACGTCCTGAATTGAACTTAGATAAAGACCTGAATAATGTTCAATTACTATGAGGTCGTAAAATTTGAATGTATAATATAAACAAAGTGGCAAAATGCAGTTTAAATGGTTGCAGATGGACTACCAGGAAAGAAGGACATGTCAGTTTCCTTAAAGTATTTCATTTCTACTGACTATTTATAAGCTAAAATAGTAGGGTTATTTTTAAAGCTGGTAATGAACTGTTTCTCATTGACAGCCTCTTGCCATGCCACTTGTTTGTGTTTGTCTTAGTTTGAATAGGATAATATGACTCTCTCTCATATTGCCAGCATATGCCAGCAGTAAATTCACAAAGATTACAGAGAGAGAGGATACAGGACAGAGAGAGGTGGGTAGAAGAGTTCAGTGAGCTTGATAAGCTAGAAGGGAACATTGTGGCAATGTTTGCATGTCTATAAACGGATCTAATTGGCAAATAATCTGGCACATTTACCAGTTTAACAAAGCTACCAAGACACTCATTTTTTTTCACCCTCAAATGAAACCCAGATTCCCTGTATCAATTCCCGTAATACATTTTTGCTTGTTGAATAGGCTGTTGTACTCAGAACTACATTGTATCATGGAAGTAAAATGGGAACAAATGCCCACATGCATGAATTGAATTACAAAATAAAATCTAGATTCATTCTCATACTTAAATGTATGGTCCATTTATATATGGTAGGTTACGGAAGATTTGTTTTGCAGTTATTTATGGTAAGGTAAAAGCAAGGGGGACAGAAGAGCGTGAGAGAAAGCAAGGACAGTGGTTGTTAATGTGTGCTGTGTCGAGAGAAGGTGGGCTTGGCGGAGTTGAGGGCGTGAAGTCGGATCTGTGCTGTGATTGGCTGATCAGCATGCTGAAATGGTGAGGGGATGGAAAACATGTGCAGCACTCAAGTGATCAGCCAAACACTTACAATTTCAGAGCTTACACAAGTCTCTTATGGTCGGCATTTATTTTTTGACTATTTGATCATTAATACAATAAAAGAGCAATATTGTAAGATACTTTTTATATCTAAAAATATTTTAAAATGTAATTTATTCCTTACTCTAGTCTTCAGTGTCACATGATCCTTCAGAAATCATTCAAATATGCTGATTTGCCGAACACATTTCTTATTATTACCAATGGTGAAACAGTTACTAAACAGTTGTTAACAGCTGCTTTTTTAAAAAGAAATTAATACTTTTATTCAGCAAGGATGCATTAAATACATCTGTACAAAGTTACAGTAAAGACTCTAGACAAATTATATTTCAAATAAATGCTGTTCTTTTTAATGGTCTATTCATCAGACTCCTGAAAAAAAAATGTTCAGAGCTTACACAAAAATAGTACGCCCCAAAAATAATTTCAACATGTTTAACATGTAGAAACAGTTAGAAATGTTTCTAGACCAGATCAGAATATTAGATCTGAAGGATCATGTGATACTGAAGACAGGAGTAATGATGCTGAAAATTCACATTTGCTGAATACATTAATATATTAATATAGAAAACATTATTTTAAATTGTAATAATACAGTATTTCACAATATTGCTGTAATTTATTGTATTTTTCATTTAAAAAGACTTCTTTCAAGAACAAAAAAATTAAAAAGTTATTCTAAACTTTTGACCGGTTGTGTATAAAGAAACATATACACATTTAAACACCAACAGAGTCCAGTGTCAACATGATCACCGTGCACCGACTAAGAAACACTGTTCATGATGTAATAATGTACCCAAACACATTCAAACTCGCTTCAGAATATAGAACAGCTCGAATGGCAACTTTGCATAGCTATCATTATGATACTGTAGTTATCAGTATAAGAATTGAATTGATAGCTGTTAGTCAGTCTATTTTGTATCTATTTAGTCAGCCTATTGTGTGTTTTTTGTATCTATGTGAATGTGCCTTACTGTTAGTGACGTGAAGGTTAGACAGATTCCTCCAAACCCATTCATGGAGACAGCAAGAAATATGAGAGCTGATAACACTGAGGGAAAACAGAAACAATGCTTTTATTACTTATAATACATGTACAAAATGTACAAACATCCAGAATCACTAATTATAGACCTGTCAAATGATTTAGCAATAAATATATATAAATCTATATATCATTTATTATTTCGGTGGTATATATTTTATGTGCATTATACTTTTTTTTTTTTCAATAAAATAAGCATAAATAAGCATTACTACACTGACCTTTTGGATTATAAGATGTGACTGCAATCAAAGCCATGGAGAGTGCAAAACATGAACTACAAGAGTCATAAAAACAGAGAATTGGAGGAAGTGACCATGATGTGGGTTACAGGGCAAGAGTGATGGATAGTGATGGATATATAATTTCTTTCACATGCAGCCGATGCGCTGCAGAAAAACCCCTTCAAACTTAAAGGGGTGGTAAAATGCCATTTTCACAAGATGTAAAATAAATCTCTGATGTCCCCAGTGTGTGTGTGTGTGTGTATGTGAAGTTTTAGCACAAAATACCCCACAGATATTTTTATATAGCATGTTAAAGTCACTTTTTAGGGTTTGCAAAAACGCACCTTTTTGTGTCTGGCCCTTTAAATGCAAATGAGCTGCTGCAGAGAGCGGGGTTTCAAGAGACCCTCTGTGTTAGCAGCCTCAGCTGCAATTATCTCAAGCAGACACACTAAAATGAGAGAAACAGTTCTGCCTTCAATGTTAAAACAGAGTCAGTCAAAGATTGGAGAGACTCAAGAAGAAGTGACAACATGTAGATTGCAACAGGACGTCTCTGAATGGTTAGTTGATGAATCTATGTTGCTGTTGTGGAGTTAACTATCTTAAATTAGCATATTCTGTCATGATAATCTATAAATCACTCTTATAGGAACTGTTGTGAGATGCACACGGTGTGACTTTCTATTGTATGTGAAAAGATGGATGCTAAAGTTTGAGTTGACTCACAAACGTACTCTTATACAACAACTTTTGCTCTTCTCAACATTTTGCTCTTCTCAGCACATTTTAGGGTTGGTGATGTCACTAACGCGGGAGGAAGCTTGTGTAGTCCTTACCAGCTGTTTGTTGTAGTCCTTAAAAAACGATTTCTTTAAAAGCAAATATCTTCCTTTGCTTTCAACTTTGAGCTTTGTAACTTTGATAATGTTGTTTATGTCCAAACAGTAACATTACACACTAACTAAAGTTAGAAAAGTGAAATCATACTTTACCACCCCTTTAAAGTCAAGCCAACATTCCGCATTAGTTTTGAGGAACTTCTCAAGTTTTATACTGATACCTGTATGTCTCTCACCTGCCAAACAATCTGATTGGACGAGGCCCAAATTTGTCCATCAGGACACCTAGTGGCAGAGTGGCTGCGCTGATGATGAACGAGCCAATCGTAAAGCCCAGATTCAGAATCTCCTCCTGTTCAATACAGCTCAGCCAAACCGGATGCTCCGTCAAACTCGCGTTAGTGTGACTTTCTGTGACATTTTCTAATAGTAACAGAGGAAGAAATAGACAGTTAAATACTTTAAAGGGACACTCCACCCAAAAATTCTGTCATAATTTACTCACCCTCAAGTTGTTGCAAACCTGTATGAGTTTCTTTCTTTTGCTGAACACAAAGGAAGGTATTTTGAAGAACGAATGGAACCAGTTTTTTGGCACCATTGACTTCCATAGTAGAAAAAAAAATACTATGGAAGTCAATGGCGCCAGAGTTCCAATCGTTCTTCAAAATATCTTCCTCTGTGTTCAGCCGAAGAAAAAAGAAACGCATAGAGGCGGTCAGTGTGGATATTCTGACCATGTACCTGAACACAGGTGTGAGTAGAAGCCCTCGTTCTTCAGCATGATAAGAAGGGAACCCCAACCCAACAATACGGCAGAGAAGAGCAGGTTTTCTATGATTGACGTGACAGCCATCCACCAGCGCCTCCTGTAGGCCTGCGCGAGTGACGGAGCCATTGCACTGGAGAATGAAACGAACCACATGATTTCACAAGTTCACATGATTTTAATCCAGCAATTCAAAACTGTACATTGAGAACAGGACTATCCTTAAGTGTTCGACATTTGAACACTTACTTTCATTCTCTTCAACTTGTATTTAACTGATAAAACAAAGAAAAGATTTCCAATGTTTTCACTGGGCAGCTTAATTGTATTTTGGAAATACACTGTAAAAAATGATATGATCAATAAGTTATGACAACAAATGTTTTTTTTTTTTACATTGCTTTAACTCATCAATATAAGTTATACAAGATTCAATTCGTTTTTAAAGGGATACTCCACTTTTTTGGGAAATAGGCTCATATGGAAAAACTATGGAAGTCAATGAGACCAGAAACTGCCTGGTTATTGATATTCTTCTAAACATATCAAAAAAGAAAAATGGCTGAATACATTCGAAAACAGTAAAACCCAACTTTTTAACTCTGAGGGAGTGGTAAAATGAGCCTATTTCCCAAAAAAGTGGAGTATCCCTTTAAAAACGAATTGAATCTTGTATAACTTATATTGATGAGTTAAAGCAATGTAAAAAAAAAACATTTGATGTCATAACTTATTGATCATATCATTTTTTACAGTGTATTTACAAAATACAATTAAGTTTCTGGTTACTGACATTCTTCTATATCATAAAATCGGCTGAATGGATTTGAAAATGGTAAAACTCAACTGTTTAACTCTGGGGGAGTGGTAAAATGAGCCTATTTCCAAAAAAAGTGGAGTATCCCGTTAATGTAAGTGTTTAATGTAATTTAAGTCGAAATGACAAAAGTTGATTGTACTTAAAAATTTAAGGCAGCAACTTTTGCCTTTACACTGTATAAACAATTTTTGATTTTGATAGCTGCAACAGCTCACACACACACACAAAAATGTCAGGACAGAGGCATGTTTACCACTGTCATGTTACCTTTCTTTTTAATTAGACTTTTAAATCATTTGGTAACAGAGAAAACTGATTGCTGCATGGAATTCTCACCCAAACCTGCCTAATACGAGTCAGCTGCTCAACAGTCAGTGTCCCTCATTGTTTCTGCTTTTTATGATGGGCCATCGATGTTCAATACGAAACAGATCTGGACTGCAGGCAGGCAGCCGAGTACATTCACTTGACATTTTAGCATGTGCAGAATGAGGCCTGGCATTGTCTTGCTTCCCAGGATAGATGTCACCCTGAAGGCAGTTTATGTCTCTGTACAATCCTAATATATGCCTCAACATCAGTTGTACCTTCACACACACATGCAAGTCACCCATAGTATTTGGGTAACACTTTAAAATAATGGTCCATAGTTAACAAGTAGCTATGCAGGAAGTAATAGGTAGTACTGCATTAACACCGAACTTAATACTATTAACTAATATGGAAGCAATATTAACTAAGCAGTAAGTAATAGGTAATTTGGTACAAAGGTAGTTCCTTGGTAGGTATTTGATTGTTACTAAGTAAGTAAGTAAGTAAGTAAAAGTTTATTTATATAGCACCTTTCACAGGTATAGGGCCACAAAGTGCTTTACAACAAAAACAATTAATATCATAAAATACACACAATAAAAGCATAGACAGTACATGATCATATCAACCCACAGGTATAGCTAATTGAAAGCCTGAACAAATAAATGTGTCTTATGTCTGCATTTGAAGACATCAACAGAATCAGAGGAGCGCATAGACGGTGGAAGGTCATTCCACAACCTAGGGGCAACTGCCTGAAAAGATCGGTCACCTCTAGTACCTTTTATACTCTTAACATGATCATAACATTTCAGAAGCATGTGCCTCAAATGGGTTCTTTGTGGAAACAAGTTTATGAAGTTTATATATCCCCCCAAATACATTAGCTAGGTTGAGGCAAAGAACTGATGTATAGCTTTCTCCGTGTGTAACAGAGATTCAAACGGCATTTCTTGATCCAGTGTCAGAATGTTAAGTGACAATGGTTTTCCAGAGTACTCCTGAGCACATGTGACTGTATTTAACACAGTGGCATGACGGTTGCAGTGCCATCTGAGGCTTCGAAAGTCATGCACATTCAACAGAGGTTTACTGCCTTGCCCTGCTATACTGAGATACCCTGAATCTTTTCACAATATTATATATGGTAGAAGGTGAAAGACATCAATTCTTTGCAATCTTACATTGTGATCTTTGATTTGGAACAAAGTGATGAGCCATGAACATCGCTCGCAAAGACAGAGAAGCCAATCATCTTTTATAGCCAATCATGATACCTTCACCTATTACCAATTCACCCGCTAATTGTGGACTATTTCAAAACAGTTTAACTTGTATATTCTGTAATCTTTTCACTTGCCTCTGTCCCAACATTTCTGGAGTGTTGCAGCCATCAAAATCAAAATTTGTTGTCAAAAAGTGCATTTAAGTAAGTTGGTCATATTTAGATATATCGAAATCGTCTTCCAATTGCGATTTCCCGTATATATCTAAATATGTTTAGTGAAAGGTAAAACTTCCGAAATCTCCGTGTAAACAATGCGTGACGTAGACGCGCGAGAGATCACATCCGGCGTAACGTTCACGTTTCAGTTCGGTTCAGTTGGACATTTGATTCAGATCAGTTCGACATAGCTGTTAACAAGACGTAAAAACTATATAAATACTGTTCGTTTTCTCACACAAACCGCTCGTTTCGTGTCTTAGGCCATCAATGTGTACTTACATTCATGAGTCATTAAATCATGTTTAATTTTGACTTCTCGGTGCATACTCTTTGAGGTGGACCCCATATACCTGCATTATAGGACTGACAGACAACAACGGTTCGACCAAAAAATGTCAAAATTGAAAATGGAAACAAAGACACCTACATCTTGGATGCCCTTGAAAGCTAAAACATATCAAAATTTTCATATTCAAATACAACATATTCAACATATTCAAAGTGAACTATCCCTTTAAATTAGTAAAATGGAAGTTTCCTTAATTTCCATCTGCTTTGGGACTAAGTTCATGAATAAGTTTAATTTCCTGTTCTGTAAGAGGAGGAAGATCCAATCAGACACTATAGAGATAGTTTAATCTAACATCAGTTTATTTACTACTTAATCCTTTTTTCTTATTGTATTCCAGAAAATCAATATGCAAATGTTTAGTAAAAGGCCAACAACAGTTCAAATCCATTTTAATCCTTTTCATTTTTTGCATTTAGTCGGCATGCCAAAATGAATTAGACCATACATACTGTAAAAGATGAGAACAAATGTATTTAAACGACACGAAAAAAAGATAGTTGAGTGTACCAGTGTGAATTACACCCAATTACACAAAAAAACACACACAAAACATTCCTTAAAATAAACAGCCTGCATAGACTCATTCATGCCAGAATGTGAACTGAAGACCAGAAATGTAAATTTAAGCAAGTATGAATATACACCCTTTCACACCAAAGACCAGCATTGAATGAGAAAACTGGTCACAAGACCAGTTCGTTCATTACTTGCATGTGAACAACAGAAATTAGAAGAGAAACAAAACTTACAAGTTATGTCAGTACTTGTCCTCTTTGTTCAGCACATTCTTGAGCAGCACAAGTCTATCTTGCAAAATGAAATGGGAGACTTGGCGATTTAGGACGAAGTTCAAGTGTCTATCTCCCAAATCATTGCAATCTGCGAGTTTACAAAGTGATTTATATCCATTTATGTTCAGAATCTGAACACAGCTTTTTATACTTGTCCTCATCACATGAATAAAAGAGGCTGAAGTATTTTTATTATCCATCGAGCACATGTGAACACACGCCTTGACCTGTTGACACCAGAAATAGTCACAGAACTACATGGCACACCATAAGCATCTTATCTGATTTCACCAACACATAAAATAATAATTGCTGTAACACTGAACATGCATCCATTATATCCAAACCAGACCATTACCATTAGCATGAGGAGTATTTAACAGGGATGTCAGATTTTTAAAACTATTCTTTGTGATAATCTCCAAGTCTGAATGTAAACGACAACAAAAATATATTTATTGAAGAATAGAAGATAGTCAGTTTATTAAATTATGAAGTGTTTTCGTGCAAATGTTTATTCAGCGTACTAAAATATATCCTCCGTTGAGTTCCATTTGGTTATTGCACTGATAAAGGATTTTGAAGGCCGATACCGATGCAACTGTTGGTTTTAAAAATACGATATATCAGCCGATATATTTTATTTATTCATTTTTTTTTATTTCAGAAACGCGCAAAAAAACATTAACAGATTTCCCTAACATTAGTTATTTGTAGTTATTTATGAGTTTTAACTAAAATAATATGACAATACATTTTAAAAAGAAACTTGTTTCTTTTATTGTCACAACAGAACAGACGGATGATAGTGGCATTAGCTACGTAGCTTTGTAGTTAGCTAGTCTATGATGAGCTGGATCAGCAGGTTGCAGGATGTGTGGCGCGTTATACACAAGTGTTGCCAACAGGGACGGTGTAGAGTGCCCTCTGGTGGACAAACTATACAACTCCAACACTTATGACATGGTTGAAGCGTGTTTCGTCCGTTTTTATTTTATTTTTGAAATATTCATTTATCGGCCATTATAACTGCCGATACCGATAGTTCGGAAAATGCCTAACATCGGCCTGCCCATAAATCTGGCCTGTTAAATTTGTTCCCTGTTAAGAGTTTATGCCTTTTAAAATGACTTAAGCATGCACATTTTACTGATATCAGCACACCTACAGACAAAAAGTTGCATTTTCAATTGCTTTAGCAAAAAGAAATTATGAGTCAAGTAAATTCTAACAAGTTAATTGATGCCGTAACAATATATTTTTGACACGAAACCACAAATAAGTTGCAAGACCAAGTGATTCCTGCTCCGCTTTGCATAAAGTGTGACCTGTTTAGTCTGATTCAAACCATTAGTGTGAGTTGCTGAATTTGGAACAAACTACAGAGATACAGGGTTGAATCAGTCTGACAAAGCCTTTACTGAATGAACACATTCAGCTGAACCAAAGTAATTCGCTTACTGTTGATGAGAAGCACAACTTGTCTGTATTCTTGTTGTAATTTATAGTCTTGATCTTGAATACAAATATTTTATTTCCCCAGTGCACACTATAAAAGGGATTCTCAGATTTTCCATGCTGGCTCTGGGATTACTATAGATACATAAAATGTTCACAATGAACACAATGTTGTTATAAATGCAATACTATATCTAAATAATATGAGAAACACTGTATTTCCATACAAAATGCTTGAAACTTTTAAATTATTTGCGACTGAATGCATTTTTTTTTCTCCCATCTCATATTTTTTCCATCACAATGTCCCTTTAAGGGCTCCGCACAAAAGTATTTTCCTAATTAACAATAAGTTTAACTTGTGCAACCCCGTCCCCAGGGATCGTTCTCAGAACTTGACGTTCTGTCAAGGTTCTCTCAAAGTTATAAACCCTGTAATGTTAATAGAATGTTCGTTGAAAGTAATGTTTTATGTTTCCATGATGTTTGCATATTGATAAAATGGAATGTTCCCTTAACGCTTGCATAATCAAGAAAAAACGATTTACTTTTTGAACTTTCAAAGAACGTTAAGAAAAAATGTTTTCATAGCTTACTGAAAAACAGTAACGTAGCAAAACATTACTTTTTTCTGGGGCAATTTATGAAGAAATGCTTCCATTCAAGAAAGCAAGATGAACTGAGAGTCTCAAAAGGTCAAAAGCTGCCTTCCAAATCGCTCAACTCTCTCTCTCTCTCTCTCTCTCTCTCTCTCTCTCTCTCTCTCTCTCTCTCTCTCTCTCTCTCTCTCTCTCTCTCTCTCTCTCTCTCTCTTTCACACACACACACACACACTTTGGGTTTCCATGTTATATGGTGACTTTCCATAGACTTTCCATGTTTTTATACTGTATAACCCAGCAAACACAGAACGTACCCCTATGTTCCCGGAAGGTCCCATGGGGGGGGGGGGGGGGGGACAAACAAGAACGTTATAGGAACGTTCCATGTAGGTTATTTTTAGGTTCCATTTTTATAACGTAAGGAGAATGTTTTGGGAACGTTCCCTAACCTTAAGGGAAAGTTCTATGGAACCTTCAGGGAACCAAAAACGAACGTTCCCAGAACCTAAATTTGTTTGCTGGCAATTTGGATATTCTCCTCTAAACAACCATCACAGAAAACGTTCTGTATTTTACAGTGTATTTTACTGTACTGTATTTAAAAAAAAATTTAAAAAAAATTTAAAACTTTTTTAAAACTTCACTTTAAAAAAAAAACAAAAAAAAACATGTTGTTTTCTATAGTAACTTCCTATAGTAATTTCCTATAGTTTCCTTTAGTGTCTAATGTATGTGATAACTTTATAACTACTTTTCCTCATGGGGACCAACATCCCCACAAGATCAAAGATTTCTGGTATTGCCATTCTTGTGGGGACATTTTGTCTCCATGACGTATCTTCCACACACACACACACACACACACACACGCAAACAGCTGTTTCCTTCACACTGGCTGCAGTTTCTACCGCGTGCTCACTGCAAGAATTGCCGCGTGCGCACTTCAGTTTCCTAAAGGAAAGAACACCGCGCGCACTTGAGATTGCCTATATCAATTGTAAAATGTCATAATTAATAAACTGCAGCCTAGTTTATTGTTCATTATTGAATTGGATTGTGTAATTTGATATTCTACATAAAAAGAATCTCGTAAAAATGCACAATTAAAGATAAAAAAAATCAATGAGCTAATTAAAGCAGTCAATTTAGTTTCTTATGCAAAGTTTTCGTACGCCACCAAAGTATACACACACACACCTTAGAAAATCAACTGATAACGAGAAAAGAAACTGTCCTTTCTACTCTATGCTATTCGCCTACAAATCTCTCTTTTTATGTTTTGCAAAAACTGAGCATTAAATTATCAACTTGACTCTTAAAACAAGTTTCCAACATCTTGGAAGCATGGAGAGAGTAAACTTACCACTGTGCTATGTACCGTTATTTATAGCAATGGCATATGTCTGGTTTTCCTCAGTGTTGGTATCCTTTCCAAAACGTTGTGCTATAATTTTGCGTTTTTCTGTTCGTGCCCTCCAGGTTTACTTGCACGTTTGTACAAAGTAAAAAGGAACTGTCAAGTTTATTATGCTCTTTCTCTCTCCCTTCTCTTTATGTCTATAAATGGCTCTCGGGATCGACCCTCCTCCCAACCTTTCCAAACTAAAACTCAATTTATGGATGTTTCCGAGAGAGCACACAAGACTGATTGTTAGTGAAGAAGCCTGATCATTCGCAGTGTCAGCGGCGCCCTCGTGTGGCCGTGACCGCCGAAACTTTATTCACAGTTTTTCTGAATTGCTATAAATCACATTTCTTGAAACCATCACATCACTCAAAACAAAATTTTCAAACCACATTCAAAGAACCTCTCTCTTCTGGCAAAATCAAACAATTGCCTCAAAACCATTTCATTTGCGCTGAAAATCAAACAATGCTCTCAGATCATACAGACAGCGAGTCAAAATTACAAACACCACAGATCACTCATTAAACACTACATCAAAAAATGGAGAACAAAGAATCCAAAGCATGCAGTCACAGAAAAAAGTGTATTGTAACAAATTTTGCAATACGTAAAAAAGTATTAGGCTAATGACAACTTAGAGTAGTAATACAATATCCACTGCAAATAGTATTGCACTGAATATTGAATAGTATACATTTGCCTATCGAATGTCTGTATATTCACCACTTGCATAATGTGAAAATACAGCGACCCAACTGCAAAAACCAAAAATGTTACAGTAAAAGCTTTGGTAACACTTTATTTTACGCCCCGCAAACAACTGTGTAAGTACACCGAAATTACGGTATACGTTTCTGTAGTTATAGTGTACTTCCGTGTAGGTATAAGGGAACAATATGTAAGTTTGGGGTAATAAAAGGGGTAAGCACCACTTTAATTTACAGCCCGCAGGAGTTACACTTACCCTGTAACTACACAGAACAAGGGGGTAACTTATATGTAGCAATACGAAACAACACTATTTGCACTGTAATTACAGAGAAAGGTACTGTTATCAACAAAAAAAAAAAAAAAAAAAACGTTTTGATTACACAGTATATTTGCCCTGACATTTAAGTGTCATTGCAATTCAATGGGATAAGGTGAGTACTAATTACCACATGGTACGGTCTAAATTAAAATCATAGCAGAAACACATTATTTTGACTTTTGTCGTAATCTAGTAAGAAAAGCCAATAAATTTAATTTTTATCATTATACATATATAATGATAAAAATTAAATTTACATCAAATTGCAATATATAAGTATATATATATATATATATATGAAGAGTTCAGATGCAAAAGCCTCTAAATGCCATTTGAAATTTTCTTCTTTAATGATGATTTTTATCAAACTTGTATATTTAAGTTCAGTAATTTCACTTAAATGGCAATGATAATTACCTATTAATTGTTATGTAAGTGAAATTACTGAACTTAAATATACAAGTTTGATAAAAATCATCATTAAAGAAGAAAATTTCAAATGGCATTTAGAGGCTTTTGCATCTGAACTCTTCATATATATATATATATATATATCAGTATGCAGTGTATTTGCAGGTTGTATACCTGTTGTTACCCCTTTATTACCCAAAACTTAACATATTGTTCCCTTGTACTTAGACGGAAGTAGTACACAATGTACACCAATTTCGGTGTACTTACACAGTTGTTTGCGGGTCGTAAAATGAAGTGTTACCGATTCTCCATATCACATGTCATGTTTGCAGGAAAAGGGAAAAACCCTAAAGCTGAGTCAGCCTTAACAACATTCTCCACACCTTGCTCTTCCTCCTTGTTCATCTCCTCTTACCATCCTCTGCCTCTTATATTGTTTCCATCCATTGTTGGTATCAACATTCAGTGCAACATTTTGGGTAACACTTTAAAATAATGGTCCGTAGTTAACAAGTAGCTATGCAGGAACTTGAAGTAATAGTACTGCATTAACACCGAAGTTAATACTAATATGGAAGCAATATTAACAAAGCATTAAGTAATAGGTAATTTAGTTCCTTGGTAGATATTTGATTGTTACTAAAGAAATATATCCTCATTGAGAACTACTTGTGAACTAAGAAATAATAACCAATTAATTACCAATCACAAAAGTTACATGTCTAAAAAGTGAACAATTGTGGGGGTTTTACTCTTAACATGGTCATAACATTTCAGAAGCATGCGCCTCAAATGGGTTCTTTGTGGAAACCAGTTTATGAAGTTTATATATCCCCCCAAATACATTAGCTACGTTGAGATTGTGACCACTACTCTTGTCAGGATGGACGCATGTTCTCTGTTTATTTAAAACTTAAACATAAAATAATCCTAATAAAGACACCTGAAGTGGTTTTATTTTTTACAGAAAGTAAATCTCTTTACTGTAATCTCCAACGCGAGTTCACACAATAACATCTGTTCTTGTATCAACACACACAAGATGTATTTGTTGTGGTGATGTCATGAAGGCGATAAATTAAGTTTTTTTGTACTATATGTTGCTTGATTAAATTTAGGTTAAACCACTGGAGTCACATGGAATACTTTTATTATGTCTTTACTTCCTTTATGGGACTTGAAAGTGGTAGTTGCTTAGGCTGTCAATGGAGGAACAGCTCTCAGTCTTAAAAAAATGATGGGGTTAGCGGGACACAACGCGGGGCTAAATCATACACGTTTTAAATATTTTCACACATGCCAGCATGACCAAACTATAGTTGCCATATCAACACTATGCTTTTATAAATTGAAAAATTGCGCCAAAATTAAAGAAATCTTTGGAAGATGTCACTTAAAATTTAGGCCCATTGCAAACGTAAATTTTATACTGGAGTTACTTTTTTTTTAGTTTTTAGTGTTTATAACATTGAGAAAAATCTGTGTTTATTTTCTCCTATTTGTTGTTTAGCAGTTGATAGTTCTTTAATGCTGATCTAACCAGCAGAAGACACTAGCAGGGTTTAAATGAGCACTAGCCGGGCGTTACAATGAGCAATGATTAATGGAGTTATCGAAATGGTTATATGACTTCTTTCGGGTTGAATGGGGTGTGTCTCGACCCCCCCTGGTGCCTGTGAGCGGAAAAATCTCACTTGCAGTTTCATTGCTCAATCCGTTGCGGGGACTGAGAGACTCATCACGGTGAAATCACAAAACCCAATGCACAAAAACATGTCACGCTTGAAATGCAGCCACTAATAAACAATCGGTGTTGATGAGGAAAATAAACTATACTATTAGTAAGGATTAGAACCCAGAACCTGTGACACACATGGCAAAAGTTCTTCCTCTTGACCATTAAAGCTCATGGGGATATGTATTTAATCACGTGAAAAATCTCACCACTAACAACATATATTAGATCTCATTAAACGACAATTTAAACACAATGTAATGTACTATTGTATACTATGTAACACCTCATGCCCTTCGTGAGTGGTGTTTACGACAGTAACGTTAAAAATAAGTACTCCACAGTTACTCTAGGGGTCGCTGTTTGACAAAAACAGCATTCTTGTCTGGTGTCCCTTTAAGAGGGTCGCCTGATGACACCTAATGGCGATTTAGGGTTATGTTTAAAAAGTATCGTTCTTTACAATGGTAGCATGAAAATAGAGACTAGTAGGTTAAAATTATTAAATGTCAAACGGCTTTCCATACTCTGTCTGTCGTTTCGACTAGTCACAATTACGTTACAGATATCTTAAATAATAATACAAATTATCCAAAATGTAATTACGACTAGTCAGAAAGACGTTGTTGATATCTACAATGTTAATTCCGGATAGTCAAACTTAGCTTTTAAATGTTAAAAGGGCTTGCCATACAGAGACGTAGGCTCAGAGAGAGGCTCACCATATTCAAACCAAAATATCTGACTTTCTGTTGGTTGGAGCTAATAATTGCAAATTAGAAAGTTGTCTGGCTCGAGGAGAACAATATACATATCGATTTTTGTAACTGTAGATAAAATATCCCCCCACTTTTGACAAAAGTTGGCGCTACTGAGCCCTCACCACGCCCGTTTCTGACACTTTGCACATGTCTACTGGCTGAGAAACATAATGTGTCTTTCGAATTTTATACAATTTCAAGCATGCTAAGAGTCTCAAAAGCATCAAACAAGAATATTAAAGTGTGATGCGTTGCCACGGCAACAGTATCTAAGATATCAATAATCTTTTCACAGCTCTATATCTGCCGTGTGTTTACATTATACACATAAAGTTTGAAGCAAATCGGGTAAAAATAAGAGGGTTATTTCAAAGCATTTTAAAAATGACACACTTCCTGCTGCCAGTTGGTGGCGCTATAACTTTGACTCACAATAGTCACATCCATGTGACCGGCCTCTTACAACGAACGCACTGCTGAAGTTTCTGAAACTGCGAAAATGCGACTAAAACAAACAATTTTATCAATTTAAACTAAACGTTGGACTCAATATAGTGTTCCTTACAACTTACTAAAGATCCAGTGATCCATGGATATTGACATGCAGCCAGGAATCGTGTTGCCTGACATTTATGTTTGCCTTAATCATAAAGCAAATTTGCCTGTGAACGCTTTATATAAATACAATACAGGTAGGTCTAAATCACTTATATCAGTGTTATATATATATATATATATATATATATATATATATATATCGATCATCATATCGTCCAGCACTAAAACTTTATAGTTTATAAAACAACCCTATTTTACTTTATGGTTTTACACCTAAATTCAGCATATTAACACAAAATGATAACTGCTTCCACCTTTCGCTGACTGGAGTCCAGTTGTTTCTGTGAATTGCAGTGATCCATTTGCTTTTTTTGTCAAATCTAGTTGTACAGTCAATCACAAAGCTCTTTCCCACTTTATATGTGTTGTGTTTGTTTTTCGCGGCATTCACGCTGAAAACATATACAGCGGCTCAGTCTTTTTGCCACTCACTGTGAGTCATGCTGTAAGTAGTAGCCTAACTCAGGCACTCCGGCCGACAGTGATGTCATGCGCATTCCCTCAAAGTTTGCTGCCTTAAAGGTGCATTGCACAACATTTCATGTTAAAAATACCATGAAGTTTTTCTAACCCATACATGCTTAAACAATTGCATGGATCCCTTTTCTGATAACTGCGATTGCCTCTATAATCCTGTACAGTAAAATAAATCAGAGGGAATTTGAGACTGCGGGCGTGACGTCATGTGCGTTCACGCTCACCTGGCAATGTCTGACAGGTTTGTGAATTCACCACCATTCTCCATACCAGCGAAGAGAAGACAACTCGAGCAACAAAACTTTAATCAACTTTCGGCAAAAGCAGAAGATGGATTCAAAGACCTTGTAATTCATTCCAAACCCCAAAGCAAACTCCACGTAAGACAAAGAAAATAAAACTTTTGTCTTGTGCCATGCATCAGAATAAAACGAGAAGACTTTCAACAAATGGAGATATCTCCGGTCTGCTCTAGGGCTCAAACGCTTCAGGGCACATAAAACAAAAAACGAAGTTTTCTACTAGGCTACTCCCGTTTTCCCCTCACACATAAGTGTGTAATTCACTCAAATGCCTTTCCTTTCATATTTACAATGAGTTGCAGATTTATAACTTTATTACCTCTGACGACATTATGACTGTAACAAAAGATTTGTGCGGCTGATGCTCCTTTGGTTATGAACAGCTCGTGCAAGCGTGAGTGTACGTGTGGTCTATGAGCGTGCACACCTCTGGTTGCAGTTTCACTTGTCGCCAGAGGGGGCATAGTTCTGCAAATACTGAGAGACTTGCGCTATGCACCTTAAAAAGTACAATCAACTTGGATATTTAAGTCATTTCAACTTAAATTACATTAAACTGATATTAAAAAATGAGTTGAATCATAACCCTCTCACTCTCCGGAGTGATGATATTACTGCTCCGAGTCCATAGATATATATGCGCCGAGTCGAAGTCGATGAATAGTAAATTGAATACTGTGTTGACAAATGTACAATAAAAATGTGCTGTGCATTGCCATACAGAAACAGTGGGAAATGAAGAAAGATCTGAACCTGAAAGTCCTGTTGCATTTTCCCCCCTACCTGAGATTTGGAAATCAAAAAACGTAGTATTCATTACATCAGCCCAAATTCCTGCTCTATTGCAACAAAAACAATTCCGGAAGTTTTAATGGAATAATCTATAACAAGAATTTCCCAATTTTACCAATCTTCCAAAAGTTTGTATGCCAGAGATTTGTGGTGTCAGACATCCACTAGTCTTGCCCCGTCAGTCTGAAGGTCTGGCTACGCGAGACTAGACATCCACTGACCTGTTTGAGCAGTGGACAAACTAGAAGTGGTTTCTGGGAATATTATTCCATCCTTAATTACAAAATGTATGATAGTTTCCCAGGAGGAAGTGACAAGCAGTTAGGATGAGGGTTTAGGAAATTCTAACGAATTGATAATAGCGTTGAGACATGTCCAATCAATACACCCACACACAATTCACATATTTCTAGTCTGGTGAGAAATTTGATGACTCTTCAGTCTGAAAGTTTGAGTCCAGCTTGTGATGAAAGAGGACCTCAAGATATATAAGATGGAGAATCAGGAACATTTGAAGAAGCCGTGGCACAGACGTCGATCTCTGACAAGGGCATCCAACTCTAAAACACTGCCAGCAAAGACTTTGTGCTTGACACCTAGGAGATACAAGTAAGACTTTATATGATAATGAATTACGAGTTTGCTTGTGATTTCATTGCTGTCAGTGTATGAGCTTTCTGGTTTTGTTTTACAGTGCATTCTATGATATATGCCTTCCTAATGATACTGTGTGTGAGGTCTGGCAGCCTTGCACCCACTACACACACAGGGAGTCAAAGTACCTGCAACAATACAAAGCAGGGGGTTGACAGGATAAACCAGTTTTTGACAAATCTATGTGTAAGTGTCATAAAATATCAGTCTATTATGAGTTAATTTCTTAATCTAATGATAATTCCATTTGTACATTTAGTCGGACAGCTCTACCGAAAAAGGCAGTGGAAAGGTAAGTTACAGGCGGACATTTGACTTTTAACAGCTTCTTTTAGTGCTTATAGCTGTACTGTATCTGACAAGATATGCATTTGTTCTTTTCTCAGTCAAACCGAAATATTACAACCAAAGTTTTACAGGAACTTAATGATTACTGTAACTGCGAGAAAGTGTTTGGCGATAAAATCAGGATGGAAATCGATGGCCTAATTGATAACTTACAGGTAATGAAAAGTGTTAAAGATGAATGTACTACATTTGCAAATTACACAAGATGAGTTTCAACGTTTCTTTCTATTTGCAGATGCTCACAGGCTCAAAAGAAGAAAAAACGTGCAATTTATCAAATCCCTCGTGCTCCTCGAAACTTCAAAATCTCTTTTTGTGGGACAAATGTCAAGATTTTAAGAAGCTCATTGGCGAGTGTTTACAAATAATAGAACCTAAGTGTCCTTAAATACTTTAAATAGCCTACGACTTTAATATTTATACATTTTTATTTATCATTTAATGCTTTTATATGATGTTTTCACACATTGTTTGTGCACCTGACCTCTGGTATAAATTGGAAATATGTATTTTTTTATTGTGATAAATGTATGTCAATAAAAAATGTTTTACATTTTAATATTTACAGAAGTGTTCCGTCACATGTTTCAAAATGCTAGAGACACAAAGACAGCTAGTGAATTTTAAATCAAGAGTTTATTTTTCCATTTCATGAAGCGATTTCCAATTCCCTGTTAATGGAACAGCAATTAAATGACAATTATGGTATCAACTGCATGAATAACAAAATACTACAAAATTCAAAACGTCTTTTTCAAGAAATAGGAAATAAATAGAATCTAAATGACAAATAGAAAGAACAGGATTTTCATTCTTGTATAAAGCTTGTTTAGTGGAATGAAAAAAAAAAAGCTATCATTTAAATAAGACTCAGATGGATGAGGGAAACAATGACCAAAAGGATGAATACATGAAATAAACAGATTATGAACATGAACATTTTCCTTTCCCCCAAAACTCGACACATTAGGATGGAACTTAATCGCTCTGTTCTTAACAATTGATACTCAACTCAAAAAAGCCTTTCTTTTTTGGGCTCTGATTAATTACAGATGCCAAATGTTTTCAGCATCCATCTGATAAGCCAAGTATGATAACTGGACACCTGATAAAGATGTTTGGTCTTAATAAGTAATAAATGGCCCCCAATAAATAGTAGCTGGTTAGACTCAGGACACAAGAGTCATATTAAAGGATAAAGGCAGGAAAAAAACAACATTCCCTGCCATACAGGCACAGCAATAAAAATAAAGCAGTTACATTGAAAACATTTTTAAAAATCCCCAACGTAATTTTGAAAGTAATGATTCAGCGTGAGTGTGAGCGTTCCAAAACCCCAACCCCCTAAAAAAGGGAATGCAATGTGAGCACATGCTATGGAACTTGTATGACCAGTTTTCAATACTCATGGTATAGCTGGGATACTCAAATAAAAGATCTTCAAAAATGCAATGCGATGACAAGGAAGTGTTCCGGGTAAGATAATAAAAAGGATTGTTGTTGTTGTTGTTGTTGTTTTTTTGGACTGTCACATCATTTGGACTGGGGAAAATTGAATAAATTACAATGAACGGCATGCGAAAATATTAACTGACTTTGTGACTTGATAAAACTTTTTTTTTTGAGTACCAAACAAATAAACATAAAATACCTGAACATAAGAATATGTGTATTTTACCCCAAGCACAAATGAAAAAATCATAAATACCTTCCTTTCTGGGATATTTACTTTTTCAACCTGCTTTGACTTTGACTGAAATTTTTAACTAAATATTTAGTGGTGATGTTTTTAAGGCCTAACAAACATATTTTAAAGCATGTGGCATTATGTGGTTAAAAACTTAAGCCTTTGATAGACAATTGCAATGCTTTTGGGCTGTTTTAACTATATTTCTTAAGAGAAAGTGTCCCAATAGAAGCACCAGATAAGGTCTCCACTGTCTTTCATAGGTCAGTCAAATGGATAGTCCTGCTAAATTCATGCGGTTGAGCCAATGTTTTTATGTCTCGCCCGGTTGGGCTGATTAAGCAAACGTGGCATTTCCGTTTGGTATCGCTAGTAATACAAAAATTACACAAATAACCTTTAAAAAGCAACTAATTAAAATAAAACTCAAAATTGTATTAACATTTGAGGCTAAAATTAATATATATAAGTATGTGCATTTTTAACTTATTTAAAAAAAATAAATAACAAAAATAAAAACTGAAAGTACAATGCAAAACCAGTGACACAAGGGGAAGGCTGAAGTTGGTCATAAGCACATCATTTGCCATTTTTTAAGACTGAATTAAAATTTTCTCCCTCTGTCTGTCCCTAGCTTTTCCCAGCATTCATTTATCTGTGATTGTCCTGGTCCAGCTCTAGCTTTTACAGAGCATCTAAAAGGACAAAGGAAAAAAAAAAAAGGATTCTAAAAAGTTTTGGGAGGAAACGCAACGAATGAAAAGATTCTTAAAGGAACACAAACTTGACATCAAAATTTTGAAGCCAAATGCATTGACATATTTCTTCCCATCTTCCTGTTTTTTCCCTTCACCGTGTCCTTTTAGTGGCTCCGTAACTGTTCCTTCGTACTTCTCTGTTTTGCACTCTGAGCATAAAATTCATTCTTCAATAGATCCGTACACTGCTTCTGTACATCATCTGCTTTTCTGTCTGTCTATGACTCACACACACACACAGACTCACATCCACACTCCTTGCTTCTATTCCCAGAAGATATTGGTTATGTCTGAGTCCAGGCTGAAGATCCAGACCAGCAATGGGGCAGAGATGAGCACAAATGACCAGGAAACACCCCTAAATGCCTGCTGAAATTTGCCAATCACCCCCCTGGCCACATTACCGTCCTCATCCAGCAACTCGTTGCCAGGCTCAATGTAGTTTCTGGCCAAGAACTTTAGGGCTTCATCCATCAAAATAACAGGCAGAGACATCTTCAGAACAGTCACCCACTGAGGCCAAGATAATGGTCTGATCTGAAATATGAACTACAGAGACAAACAGTCACAGACATGGCTTTAACTTACAGGAATAGTTCGGCTAAAAAGTTCTGTCATCATTTACAACCTTACACTAATATACATTCCAAACCGTCTGACTTTCTATCTTCTGTGGAGCCTAACAATTGACATCAATGGTTTGTATGATCAACTTAGGCTTACAATGTTTTTGGGAAATGCAGCCCAGTTTGATTTGTGAACAAATCATTGAGGTTTTTGAGAGCTGAAGCATTGAATTAGATTCATTGAAAAGATTCAACTCAAAATATATATATTTTTTTTCACAAATATGATGTCTGCTCTCATTATCAACACAAGGAGTGATAGGGCAGATGTCAAGATTTTTAATAAATAGCATCTTAAATGTATGATACATACAGCATTTAAGATACTTTCATGGTGCCTTTTACCATTTTGAAGCTTGATGGCACAAGTCTTAAAGGAGTAGTTCACTTTTAAAAAACTTTTGCTGATAATTTACTCACTCACATGTCTTTCAAGATGTCCACGTCATTCTTTCTTCGGTCGAAAAGAAATTAAGTTTAAGGTTTTTGATGAAAACATTTCATTTCTCCATATAATGGACTTCAATGGAAACCAAACGGTTCAAGGTCCAAAAGTTTCAGTGCATACTGCAAAGTGTTCAAATGGCTTTAAATGCTTTCAGACGACGAATAAGGGTCTTATCAAGCGAAAAGATTGCTCATTAAATTTTTTTTTACAAAGTTTAAGTTTTACACGCTCAAATTGTCGCCTTGCTCTGTTCTGTGTGACTCTCCTGTTCGAACTCGTTCATCAGAATGAACGAATCTTTTCCAGAGTCAACTCGTTCATTTCATTAGTTGAATGAACCAAACGACACGAAAAAAGATTTGTTCATTTTGATGAACGAGTTCGAACGGGAGAGTCACGAACGCGCATCACAGAACAATTTGTGCAACACAGGCGACAATTTGAGCTTATAAAACTTAAACTTTGTTATTTATTTATTAAATGAACGATCGTTTCACTTGATAAGACCCTTTTTCATCGTCTGGAATCGTTTAAAGCCCTTTGAACAGTTTGCAGTTTGTCTTTCGGACCTTGAACCATTTGGTTCCCATTGAAGTCCATTATATGGAGAAAAATCCTGGAATGTTTTCATCAAAAACTTTTATTTCTTTTTGACTGAAGAAAGAATGACATGGACATCTTGGATGACATGGGGGTGAGTAAATTATCAGCAAAAATTTTTTTTTTTAAAGTGAACTACTCCTTTAATTCACTTTAACGTGACCAAGATTGTCTTCAAAAGATTTGTCTTCACATTTTGTGTCCCACCAAAGAAAGAAAGTCATACAGGTTTTTGGAAATGCATTGTTCAAAAGTTTATGGTCCGTAAGACCATAAGAAGAAGAAGACCATTGTTCAAAGAATTTAATACTAAAAGTGATGGTAAATTCATAATTTTACAAAAGACTTCCATTTCAAAGAAATACGGTTCTTTTGAAATTTATATTTCTCAAAGAATCCCGAGAAAAGATAATAATTGTTTTTACTTGAGCACCAAATCAGAATCTTAGACTGATTTCTAAAGGATCATGTGATAGTGACGACTGGAGTAATGATGCTGAAAATACAGCTTTGCCATCACATCTTTAAATATATTAAAATATTTTTGAATTGTAACAAGAGTTCACAATATATAATCGTTTAACTGTACTTGTGTTTTACTGTATTTGTATAAATACTGTTGTATTTATGATCAAATAAACGCAGTGTTGGTGAGAAAAATAGACCTCTTTTAAAAACCGAACTGAGCCCAAATTTTGTACGGAAGTTTAAAATTACACATTCTTAAAGATGAGATAATTTCCTTAACATTGCATTATTCTATTGAGTAAGTCACAAATATTACTGAAATAAGTCTGAGGGGGGTTATGATTTATTGTATTATCATTCATCATAGCCGTAATTTCTCAGGGAAGCCTTTCATCATCAGTGAAATAAGCAGCATTTCCAACATTTCGTAGATTCTTTAGGCAACCACTTTTACTGTGGTTTACTGACAGACAGGCATACACAAGTCCAACCTATTAAACTCTCACATTTCTCTTTAATTATCCCCAGGGCAGGCATTTTTCTGAGATATTTCGTCATCATCTTTTAAAATCTCTGACACACAAAATCTTACTTACAGGAAGAGGGTCCACATATAAAATGAGAAAGTGTAGGGCCATGGAGAGACAGATGGCTCCCACCAGCCAGGGGTTTGACCACGGTGGCATCTTGAGTAGAGACTGGTTTTCGGACAAACTGAAACACACATACACACAAAGACAATAAGAGCAGTCCATGCTCCCCTGTCTTAAAAACTAACATACTGTAGGTATTTTCAGTCTGCCCTTTTCAGTATTATTACTGTTCAGAAAGATAGTATAATATTACTTCAAAGTATAAATCATATTTCTGACATTTAGTTTAAAAATATACAACACATATAAAAATAACAAACACGTTTACATGTTAAACACATTAAAATGACATCATTTTAATGAAATAAAGAGAAAATCGAATTAAATGGTATATTTGCATTAAGAATATTTTAGCATAATAGTAGGTATAGTTTTAAGATAAGATATGAATGTTCTATTCTCCCCATGAAAACATCCAGTAGTGGATTTATGTCATGAAAGCATTTCTTAAAAATCACATACCTGTTGAGGGCATTGCACATCTCTATAGTGACCAGCACAGACAGGGCCATAGTCATGGGGTATGGAGACTCGAACACGGAGCACTGCACTCCTGCAAACTCAGCATGACCTTCACTGCACTGGAGATAGTGAGACTATAGAAAAAACAACAGAGAGAAGATTTATTTACAGAACTGGCTTACTTCATGATATTTTATCCTTATCCTCTCCTGTACCTGTAACAAATCCTTCCCTCGCAGCTCAGAATGACCCGAATCCCTAAAATTATACTTATTCACTATATATATATATATATATATATATATATATATGTGTGTTTATAATTTTTCTATTTTTAATGCAATTGTTTTGGAGGCATTTTGTTATTTTATTATTTACCTCTAAATTACTAGATTTTATCAATACTTGTTAAAACAGCTCAAAAAGTCTCACGTTGGGTGTCTCTGCCGACCTCTTGTGGAGAAACAATAATATAACATGTTTTTACTGAATTAACTGTTCCCCTGGGTCCTATACGCCTTATTCACGGCAGCGCCATCTTTGATTTTTAATGAGAATGAAAGCGAGGCTGTGAGGGATAGACTTGCATCTCTTCAATGGGCTGTACTGTTATTTAATGTGTTTTCGGATTGTTCTGCTCATGAAACACTGGAAAAATATCTTTCCAAGAAATGTCAGTTGACAAAAAACTCCCGACAATGTAAGCTGTTGAAAACTGTAAGTAATCTAGCCGCTTTATTCAGCTTTTTACAACGGATGCCATTGGAAACACGGTAAGTCTATCCCTCACAGCCTCACTTTCATACCTGTCACGGCGCTGCTCTGAATAAGGTCTATAGTCATTTTCTTCTGTTTCTTTCTTTAGTTTGCATTCAAGTATATAATATACATTATAAAATCACTTTTTGGTAAAGTTTTGGCATTTTTTAGTTTAAATTTTGAGATTTTTTTTGTATTTAGTTTTTATTTTGTATTTAGTTTTAGTATTTTGTATTTAGAGAATTAGTTGTATTTATACTGAAGTGTCAGATTTTATAATAATTCAAGATAGTAAGGTGGACAGCAGGGAAAAATGAACAAAAAACATGTAAAAGTTTGAAGAATATTTATTTGAAAATGCGACTTTATTCTTGATATTTAATAGTTTATTCTAAAGATTGCATTTCTAAACAAAACGACTTTATTCTCGATATTTAATGAGTTTATTCTCAAGATTGTATTACGACTTTTTTTCTTGAAATTTAACGAGGTTTTTTTTTCGAAACACAACGACTTTATTCTCGATATTTAATGAGTTTATTCACAAGATTGTATTTCGACTTTTTTCTCTAAATTTAAAGAGTAACTAAACACTAAACCAACTTTTTTTAGTTAATCATCTGTAAGAATGGATCTTTATTAATGCCAGTCATTAATCGAGTAACTTTTTTGGCATTTGTTTATAAAGTGTTCTATTTCTACAATATATGGTGAAAAAACGTCTTAGTGCTGCCCTCTTCAGGTTGAACGGTGGCTACTGCAGTTGAATTTTCCTATTGGATGTTTGCGGTGGTACGTGACACAGCGGTTGTTGTTGGTGACGTAGGCAAGTTCCATACAAAGAGATGCGTCTCAGGTGCACGTCCCCCTCCGCTGGGCTCTGCCCACTTTTCCAGCATTTTTCAAATATTGCCAGTGGGTGGAGTCAGGCTCTGACCAGGGGTTTAGTTACCCTTTAACAAGTTTTTTCTTGAATCACAACGACTTTATTCTCTATATTTGATGAGTTTATTCTCAAGATTGCATTTCAACTTTTTTCTTGAAATTTAAAGAGTTTTTTCTCGAAACACGACTTTATTCTCGATATTTAATGAGTTTATTCTCAAGATTGTATTTCGACTTTTTCTCTAAATTTAACAAGTTTTTTTCTTGAAACAGAACGACTTTATTATCTATATTTGATGAGTTTATTCTCAAGATTGCATTTCGACTTTTTTCTTGAAATTTAAAGAGTTTTTTCTCGAAACACAACGACTTTATTCTCGATATTTAATGAGTTTATTCCCAAGATTGTATTTCAAATTTTTTCTCGAAATTTAACGAGTTTAATCTCGCATTATAATGACTTTAATCTGATGAGATGGTTTTATTTTTTTCTTATTGCTTGGCCCTAATCCTCTTCCGTACCCAAGGTCTTGGACCACTCCGATGAACAATTTTTAAAAATTAAAAGAAAATGAAAGAGAGGAGAAGTTTACATCAAGTTTACAGGACTCCTTTTCAAAGAGGTACTCTTCAAAGAGAAACTGCAGTGTGTGATTTTGTTTTGGGGATTTTATTTTTTATTACCAGTTGGTAGTAGTTGAGCTTTGGTCCATCATGAGCGGCCATGAACCACCAGGCAGCAGCTCCAACTGTTGCTGCCCCTACATAACCTGAGAAACAGAGAGAGATAAAGAGATTGAAATGCAACTTAACCAATTAACATTTTCAGTCAATTCATTGGTTCTTAAACTTTAATTCATGGTAACCATCTAAAAGAGAGTGTGTGAAAGTTCATACATAGATTGTTGTAATTTAGCCTCTTGACAGTTCTCTCGACTCTCGAGTAATGTTTACTAGAGCTAGGTTGACAATATTGATTAAACGATTTTAAATCGATCTTCATATTGTTGAAGTGACATCGATTCTTAAAATCTACCTCCCATCCAATAAGTCTTTCGTATTCTGCTTTATCATGAAATTCCAACATTAAATATAGTTTTGACGCTCTTTAATGTGGCGTGACTTCAATGTTTAGCGTCATTTAATGTTTATGTTTCAAGAAAAATTGGAGAAGATTAATAAATAATTCAAACGTTTATATAAAAACTGACTTGTATGAAATTGAAATATATAAACTAGTTTTTATTTGAATGTTGATTATCTAGAAATAAATAGCAATTGAACTTGGACTAATCAAAAGACTGGATCAATCCTTCATTTTAATGGCATTAATTTATATACAGTAATGACAAGGAAGTGACATTTGTGTAAATGACTCACAGCCAATAATGAGGTATCTGCAGAAGAGCCAACCAGAAATGAGTGGTTCTTTAGGGGAGCGTGGGGGACGTGACATGATATCCAGGTCAGGGGGGTTGAAGCCAAGAGCAGTAGCTGGGAAGCCATCCGTCACCAGATTGACCCACAGCAACTGGACTGGGATCAAAGCCTCAGGCATTCCCAAAGCAGCTGTGAGGAAAATACTGGGAGAAAGATACAATGTTTAAGGTGTGGTCACAGGATTCATTTTCCTTTAGAATAAAACCTTTATAGTCAAGGTTTGTTTACATTTAACCATCTTAATCAAAACTCTTTAACACTGTAAACTGTGCAAAGTTATTAAGTATAAATGTTAGACATAACTTCTCAATTACACTGAAGCGAACAATATTATTACTTATCAACTCACTGAATCAATGGTGGTTTGATGAAACCTGCCAACTGACAATCCTACCTAACGTACGGAACAGCAGGCTATATTAATAACCTTATCATAAAATGTGTTGTTGCAAATTGTTATTTTATATTTCACATGCACTGGACGGACGTCTTTGACCATCGTGCTGCATTTCACTGCTTTTTCAATGAGTTTTTAAAATAGCGTGCCAAGAAGTTCAACTTTTAAAAACACAAACTTGAGAGACATTTTGCTGCACTGCATCTCACAAATTTAAAAGCAAAAAAGTGCTCCATGTTCATTCGGCTTATTACAGTTGGTTCTGTGTGAACACCCAGCCTAAACGCTAATCTACGAAACACGGTGCAGCGCAAACGGCTTTTTATCACGGACAGACAGACTACAGTGGTAGACTGATTGAATCAGAGAGAATGCCACAAAACATCATTACTTTCTCTTTGAATTGCGGAAAGAACTAACATGGCAATTGAATTCATATTGAATGTCAGGGTATGCATACTCTGAGTAGCGGCAGGGACGCCACTGGTCACATTTTCAGTTGTTCAACAAATTTTTGTGTGCGAAAACAAGAAGTTCAATAGGAATCTGCACAATTAAGAATTTAACATGAGGGCGATTTGCCCTCTCAGATTTCGCAATGGGTTCAAGTTGGTCATGTGAAGTTTGTTTGGAGTTCATTTCAGGATTTAGAACAACTTGCAAAAGCAAACTTTCTGGAATAATTCACTCCGGCTGATAAACTCCTTCAAACCACCATTGGTCCTTGGCGATTATGTAATAGGTAGGTGTGGCTCTAAGGCTCTGCCTTCTTAGATGTTTTACCCTGGTCGAGTTTTCTCGACAAGATGTGGCACTGAATAAAATGGCCGATTTTGTCAAATTGGGTGTCAAATTTCGTTCGACCTCCCCTCCACTGAATGGCAGACATGTCATACTTTATCCCAGACTCAAAAAAAAGTCATGTTTCTATACAAAATGTTCGAGTTAGAACGCATTGAATCAGTGCGATCAAAAGCAGAGCTAGTGTGAGAGTGAGCCATTTTATCAGACCCTTTTCGTGATCGCGGTGACAGTCTTGTGGTGGAGACTTTGCCTATTATCACAGGGTATGTTGGACGAGGTCGAAGTATTCCTAGTACAGCAACTTGAAGGCAGGGTGTGGAGTCGCAGATCTGGCCGCTCGTATCATCTAACTAATGATCTGTGCCTTGCCGTCGCGAGTGATCTTTGAACTAAACCGGTCTTGTCTACTTGTGTTTGTGTGTCATATGTATACCATTTATTAGTAGTGATTTACACAGTTTGTTTACTACTTATTATATACGTATGTGAGCATACAGTATTGTGCAATATAGCATACAGAAGGTGATGGACATTTTGGGGGAAAGAAGTGCTGTATTTTATCATTTAAACCTGACTTTTCATGAAAATTCTATATTGCTGCCACTATATGACATCATAATATGCAAATTAGATGGAAAAATGTAATCCCTACATAAACTTTGGGTCATCCTTGATATTTATCTACTTTACATAAAGTCTCTATCTGTTTTCACTTTTAAGATATAGCCTTTTGAAATTAAGATGTCAAAAGCGAACATTTTAGGAAAAAACCTCTGGCGCCTAAAGGGTTAAATCTTCTCAGGTTTATTTATCTTATTCGATCCGTCTTATTGAATCAGACGTCCACAAGTAAAAACTCGGCTTTATAGTGGAAAATGAAGTTGTAATTCTAATTGAAAGACACATCGACACCGTTTTTTTCATGTTTAATATTATATAGCTGCTTGCTTTAAAGCATTTTGTTGCATAAACTCCACTCTCAGGAGCTTGAGCAGCCCCAGGATGTTCGCTAACATCATAACATTGGCATAACAAAGCCATTTCAAACTTCTTTTTACTACTAAGCGAAGAAGGAAAAAGAACTCAGCCGTGAGTATATCACGGCATTACGAGTAAGTGTGATATATAAGAGTCTGTATTTCTGTCTGAACTTACCAGACTACCTCTCCGATGTTAGAAGAAATAAGGTAACGGATGAACTGTTTCATGTTGTTGTAAATGGCTCGACCCTCCTCCACTGCGGCCACGATGGTTGAAAAGTTATCGTCGGCCAAGATCATCTCTGAAGCAGATTTAGCCACGGCCGTGCCTGAGCCCATAGCAATGCCAATCTCAGCCTTCTTCAAAGCAGGGGCATCATTTACACCATCACCAGTCTGGACAGAAAAATCAAGTGTGAGGGACTCATTCATTTGAGTTTTTGGCACTTTTGCAGTCAAACAAACATAGCTAGAAAAACTTACCATAGCTGTGATATCGCTTAGGCTTTGCAAATATTCTACAATGCGGCTCTTGTGCGTTGGCTCGACGCGGGCGAAACAGCGGGCAGTGCGGCAGGCCTCTCGCTGCAGGTGGGTAGGCAGCTCATCAAACTCACGTCCTGTGAGGCCGCTGCCATACGGCCCACTTTCTGCCTCCTCTTCCTCCTGCTCAGTGATGATGCCCACTCGACGACAAATAGACAGGGCGGTGGCCTTATTGTCGCCTACACAAATCAACACAGGAAGAAGACCTCAAATTGACTTTCTTTATATATGCATATTTGTTCATTCTTACTGGAGCTGGGTAGAGTTACATAATAGACAGTCTTGTATTTGGCCTTATATTTGTCACTGAGCTTGCACTTTGAGACATTCATATGAAACGATTCCATATGAATCAAGCAGCTTAATCCAAGTCCTTTGAAGAGATACTTATCACTTTAGATAGCAGCAGATCATTTAGATATTAATTAAAACAGATTTAATTTAGGCTTTTATTTACATCTAAACATATTTATTAACACATTTATTTACATCACATACGATAAACAGCTCAAACAGCTCTTGTTCTACCACATTATTTACTATTTACTATTTTTACTATTTATGATGCATGCATGATGTTACACATGGATATGTGATGTGCTCTATTGGTGTATGTGTTTGAATAAAAGCCTAATTTATATCTGTTCATCATATGAAGTGATCGTATCTCTTCACAAGACTTAAATTGCTCGATTCATATGGATTCATTTTACAATCTGAATCTTCTGAGTTTTGGTTACCTGGACCTTCAATGTAGGGACAGAAATCCTTTAGGTTTCTTAAAAAAAAATACCTTAATTTGTGTTTTGGAAGATCAATCAAAGTTGGAAAAAGTTTGTAACAACATGAGGGTGAGTAAATAATGACAGAATTTTCCTTTTTGGGGGAACTATCCCTTTAAAATCACCTCAGCATATGTGTTTAACCCACCTGTGATCATAATGACCCGTATGCCGGCCTGTCTGCACATACGCACTGCACTCAGGACTTCCTTCCTTGGTGGATCTAACATTCCCACACACCCCACGAATGTCAGGTCCGACTGAGAGATCCAAAAGGAAGACGTGTTAGTTATAGCACTAAAATATACATTTTAAAAGCTTTTATGTCAATTAAAGGGGACCTATTTTGCCCTATTTTTACAAGATGTAAAATAAGTCTCAAGTGTCCCCAGAATGTGTCTGTAAAGTTTCAGCTCATAATACCCGACAAATAATTTATTAAACCATGTTGTAAATTAATATTTTTCAATAGAAGGAAAAACATTCTGTTTTTTGCCCATGTATCTTTAAATGCAAATGAGTTGCTGCTCCCCACCTCGTTTGACAGCTTGTGCATCGGATACTCTGCCAAAAACTAAAACATCTGTTTGGTTTTGATTATCATCTCTATCGCGGTCATGCTCACGAAACATGGCAGTTCTTCATCATCATGGAATTTTATTATCTATATGTGTTTATCAGTCTTTTTTCTGAGTATTGACCGATAGCGATCTGATATCAGCACAGTTTTTTTTAAATCAAGTAGAATTTCTCTGTGTGTTGAACTGATAATCACTCTTTTGTGTGTTAAACACAATCCACTAAATACAGACAACTTCATTATAAAGAAAAAACATAATCTATGACAAACATGCTATTATAAACTAGATTAGTAGATAATTCAGCAGTAAAAGTTACTCTAGAAAAATCATGAGTGCATAATAATTGTATAAAACCTGATCATTTAGTGAAAAAAAACAATATTTAGTGGGGAACAAATAAGAGACAATAAGTGTAGCACTAAATCTGTTAAACTGGTACATTCCTGAACGGCTCATTTTGAGACAGTGTCTCAGATTTATGGGGACAATAACAAATGGAGTGAATGGATTTTTTTCACAATAGGGTAGCTGTGTACACACACTGCAGACACATAAATATGTTCAAAAACAATGCAAAAGGGAATTTTGCATAATAGGCCCTCATTTAGGAATTCACAAACTTATTCCCATGATTTTGAATCAGTTCTCCACAAACTTTGCTCACCTCATAGTCTATGAAGCCAGCAGAGTTCTCCAAGTTCAGGGTTCGAGGGTCAGGGGGTGAATCCCTGGTTGCCATGGCGAGGCAGCGGAGTGTATCACGTCCCGAGCCCCACTCTCTTACTGTGCTTAAGAGCTGCTCTCTGAGGTCAGAGGTCAGTGGCACCCGTGCTCCACCTCCAACCCGTATCCAGCGGCAACGCTCCAGTACACTCTCTGGTGCCCCCTTTGAGGTCAGGACAAAGAGATAAAATGCATGAAAATTTGTAGATGCTTGGGGAGTGGGGATAAATTTCAAGAATCGAGAAGCAGTTAATATTCAGAATGGAATATGGGAAGGGAATATGAAGAGTTCAGATGCAAAAGCCTCTAAATGCCATTAGAAATTTTCTTCTTTAATGATGATTTTTATCAAACTTGTATATTTAAGTTCAGTAATTTCACTTAAATGACAATTAACAGGTAATTATCATTGTCATTTAAGTGAAATCACTGAACTTAAATATACAAGCTTGATAAAAATCATCATTCTAGAAGAAAATTTCAAATGGCATTTAGAGGCTTTTGCATCTGAACTCTTCATATGTTCTTTTCAACAAACAATCCTGAAAAAAAAAAACATAAATCATGGTTTCCACAAAAATATTAAATGGCACAACTGTTTTCAACCTTTATAATAATAATTATACATAGAGATATAAATAATTGATTATATATCATTAATATATATACATATATAAACGATTAATCACATCCAAAATAAAAGTTTGTGTTTACATAATACATGTGTGTGTACATATGTGTGAATTAATACAAAATAATTATGCACAGTACACACGCAAACTTTTAGTTTGAATTTACTGTATATATATAAATGACATTGTTTACATTCCTAAAGATTCCCATCCCTAATTTTGTGCCAACGTGTCATTTTAAAAGGAAGGATGAAAGCCAGACCTTGACAAACATCTTGGCACCTGAAGCAGAGCGAGTGAGTTTGTTTGGAGAGCAGAAAACAGACATGGACTTCCTGTCTCGAGAAAACTCCAGAGTCAGCTCTTTCCTCATTAACTGCTTTATGACCTGAGAGAGAGAGAGAGAAATAGACTCGCTACCTTTAGTGACTGTAATTTTTTAAAACCACTGATATATATAACATATATAATAACCACAGCCAACGTATTACTATATGAGCAACTCACTGAACAGCAGGCAGTGGCTCTTTCAGCAGGTGTGAGGCCCTTCAGGTCTGTGTCGAACACGTTCATCTTCTCCACCAGACAACAGAGTGCCGTCTCAGTTGCTTCTCCCACTTTCTCAAACACCCCTTTACTCTGTGTTTTTCAGAGAGATGGAGGAAATACAGAGAAAATGAAGTCTCTACAGCTTCATGATAACATAGAAAGAGTAAATACATGTGCATATGTACCTCATTGTAATCCAGCGAAGAGTCGTTACACAGGGCACAGATAGAGGCCATTTCCACGAGCCCTTCATACTGACTACAGCGTATCGGCACACCGTCCTTATACCTGAAACAGAGAGAAGAGAGTAGAAGGAATTGGAGGAGGAATGCAGGAGAAAATAAAGGGTAAAGTGAGAGAAAGAGATGCGAGTCTAGTGAAAGACATCATAAGCAAACCGCAGGTTAGTTCAGAAGAGATTCTTGGGAGAAGTGTGTGTACGTGAGTGTAATTAGATGTGAAATAAACTCACACTTCTCCTTCAGGGGCGTAAGTAGATCCAGTTATTGTAAACTCGTTCAGTAAACACCTCTCACCTGCGACCATGTCCACAATAGACATCTGCACGAAGACAAACACACATGCACAGCCATGCATGCAAACACACACACACACACACAATTAGTAAGGTTTTAAAACATCATTCCATGGTATTAATCTCCTAGCTAACATTAAAAATAAAAAATCCCACAATGCATTTGTTAGAATCACAGTGGATGCAAGTCTCTCTCACCCTGCAGACAGACATCTGGTTGGTGGTAAGAGTGCCCGTTTTGTCAGAGCAGATGACAGAGGTGCAGCCAAGTGTCTCTACAGATGGGAGTGAACGGACTATAGCGTTTTTGCGGGCCATGCGGCGTGTGCCAAGTGCCAGGCACGTGGTGATGACAGCAGGAAGACCTTTGGGAAAGAACGAAAGACGTCAGCGAGTAAGTTATGAGAAATGATAGAGGAGTGGATCATAGAGGGGGTAAAATTTACGATTATACAATGAGATATTCAACAATATTTCTATAAATCTTCTCTGAATTTTTCATTAAACAATCAGTTTTATTTAGATTTAAATACTGTATTATTTATGCTGGCAAAATTTCAAGACTTTAATCAGAGATGGGTTAGTTTTCTGGATTATTTGGAAAACAAGTAGATGAATGGTCTGTTATACTGGTCACATAATGTGGTAAAGCTCATGAAGGAAAGGAATATGTAGGATTAATTTTATTAAACTCACAGGATATACTCAGTGGAAAACACCTTATACATCTATGATAACGGACAAATGATCTCCAAGGACTATGTGTACTAAACATAGACTGTGAAAAAAGATGGACAAAGCCCCTTCACTCTCACTGAAGCTGCCAAAGTCCTAATATGGTGTTGACATCATGTGCAGATTTGGGATCTGATTATGTTCAGTACAATGAGTGTGAAGTAAAGCCGCGAAATATAAGGTCCCACCCTCACTCCCGCAGAAACAGTTACTACAAAGTTTACTGCAGAGCAACTCATTGTGTCAGTGTGAAATAAACAGTTATAAAGAATTTTTTTTTGAAAGAATCGTTATGATCAACTTAGCCCAGGGCATTACTGACAGATTGGGAAGATAGGTGCTGTAAATATGAGAAAAATCCTAAAAAAATTATCTTATGTTCAAATTTTGAATCCCAAATTTTTAATGTGCTCTCAGACTTCTGGACCTCAACATATAGCTTGATGACAAGCGTTCCTGAGCAAAGAAGATTTCAATAGAGGGAAAGAAAAAGGTTAAGATTTGCAGACCCTCAGGGATGGCGGCCACAGCCAGAGCGACGGCGATCTTAAAGTAGTACACAGCTCCACGCAGCCAGCTGCCTCCGTGCACTGGGTCACTGAAGTGACCGATGTTAATGCCCCACACTGCCACACAGATCACTGTGATCACCTTTAGACAGAGAGCGACAGAAAGAAAGAATGATAATGAAACTGGATAATGCTGACCAGAGTGAATGCTGACTGTTACGTAGCGGCTGAGAGGGTCTGTCAATGAAATTAACCTGCTTTAATTCTCCTGTAAATGTAAATTATTGTTCATTTATTTATCACAGAGGCTTTTTGTAGTGGAATACTAGACGTTAGATTAGATTACCCTAATTCTGTTTGACATTGGGCAAAGTACAAGTACACAGCCAATAAAGTGCAGTTATATATTATTCAAATAATGGTGTATGTTCAAATGGTGTGAGGTATAGATAGCAAGAGATCAGTTCAATGCAAATTACAAATTAAAAAAAATAAAAAAAAATCCATGTCAAATACTTGAAATCCTGCCAAACTATTTTTAAAAAGTCATATGCAACATGCAAGAATACAAGAATACTATGTGGCATATTTCAGAAATAAATATAATTATTTTGTACTTGTAATCACATTTTGTGTTAAAGGGATATTTCACTTTGAAATTAATTTTTGATATGTTTTAGCTTACCTCAAGGGCATCCAAGATGTAGGTGTCTTTGTTTCTGCATTAATTCCAATTTTGATATTTTTAGGTCAAACTGTTCTTGTATATGGGGTCCACCTCAAAGAGCATGCACAGAGAAGTCCAAGTTAAACATGATTTAATGACTCGTAAATGTAAGTACAAATTGATGGCCTAAGACACGAAACAAGCGGTTTGTGTGAGAAAACTAACAGTATTTATATCGTTTTTACCTCTTGTAATCACAGTCACGTCTAAGTACTCTGAGGGCGAGGACGCTTCAGTCTGCGCAAGCGCCAGAAAGCCCCGGAAGCGATCTCTTGCGCATGTACGTCACTAATTGTTTAAACAGAGATTTCAGAAGTGTTTCCCTTCACTGTGAAGATCTAAACATATTTAGATATACAGAAAATTGCAATGGAAGACGATTTCGATTTATCAACAGACAACGTAGATTTTTTTTCCCAACCACGCAAGAGATCACTTCCGGCGCTTTCCGGTGCTTGCGCAGACCGAAGCGCCCGTGCCTTCAGATCACTTGGACGTGGCTGTGGTTACAAGAGGTAAAAACGATATAAATACTGTTCGTTTTCTCACACAAACCGCTCGTTTCGTGTCTTAGGCCATCAATGTGTGCCTACATTTACGAGTCATTAAATCATGTTTAATTTGGACTTCTCTGTGGATGCTCTTTGATGTATATACCTCCCCATATACCTCCATTATATGACTGACAGACAAGAACAGTTTGACCTAAAAATATCAAAATTGAAAATACTGTGGAAACAAAGACACCTTCATCTTGGATGCCCTTGAGGTAAGATAAAACATATCAAAAATTAATTTCAAAGTGAACTATCCCTTTAAGATGTAACTTGGCAGTTAAATTCAATAATAAATCAAGAAAAAAATATGTTTAAAATCCTACTAGTTTCCTTCATCATCAGATTCGAAATGGAGAATCATGTCAAGCACATTGCTCAGCTGTATACTGCACATTTTGCAAATGCAATAGGGTATTGTATATGTATGCACACAAGAAATGTCCATAATGTGCACAGAAAACAGACAAGGCAGTTACTCACCAAAGAAATGGATTAAAAAAGAGAGAGAGAAAAAGAAGAAGAAAGAGTGCCCTACCTTAGAGAGTTGCTCTCCAAACTGGTCTAGTTTCTGCTGCAGAGGGGTTCTCTCTGGATCGGTGGCTGCCATCTCATCTCTGATCTTCCCAATCTCTGTGTGTACACCTGTAGCCACCACCACACCAATCGCTCGCCCTGCCGCAATATTCGTCCCCTACATGAACACATTTAAATGATTATATTTACATTATTTCCAGTATGGAATTTAAGATCACCTACAATTAACCAGGTCCCAAAATAAACACTCCTCAAGTGCCAAATTGCCTTTGGCAAATAAATAAAACATAGTTATTAGCCAGCTAGAAAGGAGTCGCGACATTATACATGATTTAAATGGCAATTTATAGATGACAGTTTCATATACATCAAACAATTACAAATGGTCTACTAAAGAGAATTATCTTTTTACCTCAACTTTTACTTCAGTTGGAAATATAATATCATAAACTGGCAATACACTGGGAACATTTTGCAGGCAATTTTTGTAGCAGATGGCATTTCTCATGCCATATATGAATGACACAAAGGCAAAACGAATCATTGTTAGTTCGTTGTAGTAGGAACAAATCTCTATATTTCAAATAAACAAAATAAAGTTTCATAGTGGGCAAGAAAAATTTATAGCTGGTACTTTAACACACCCACCAATGGCAGCTGAGGCAAAAAAAGGTCATTTTGTTATATTTAAAGCCATTTTATTTATTGCTTTACTTGATAGAGGCTCCATGTCACGGTTTATATTCCTGCCCTTAGATGGCCAGACATCCATTAGACCAGGAGTTCTCAACTCTGGCCCTTGAGGTCAGTTTCCAGCAGTGTCTAGCTCCAACCTTTATCGAACTCACCTGTCTGTAGGTTTCTAGTAATCCTTAAGACTTAACTCTGCAGGGAAGTGGCCTCGAGGGCCAGAGTTGAGAAACCCTGCATTAGACTTTACTTTCTCAGCAGGAAAAAAGTAATGGATGCTTTAGTGTGTGCGTGTGCATCTGTGGGGGTGGAGTCTTTGAGGCTGGTACTCTCTGGTCATTATCCATCTAAGAGCTCAAAGTCTGTGTGATATGATGACTCATGTGGGAGCAAACTATATGAGTGATGTTTTATTCAACACACAGGCTCGCCACTGCCGGACATAATCCACTAAACAAACAACAATACACTTTCACATCTTGTGGTGTTTTATCTCATGCCTAATCATGTCAAGTGACAAAAAACAAAACCTGAAATTCATAAGGAGCAGCCACAGGTGACACAACATTATCACTCCAGAAAATCTTACAGAAAAGAGCATGTTTTTCTTATCCTGGTTGACGGCACGGGGGTCAGGCACTGGGTCTGTGTGTTTTATTACGGATACAGACTCCCCTGTCAGGATGGACTGGTCCACTCTCAAAGTAGTAGAGCGTATGGAGGTCAGTCGGATATCTGCTGGGACTTTATCACCAACTGGAGAAAAGGAATGGCAAAAAAGGAAAAAAGAGGTCATCATGTCATTTTTGTCAAGGATGTAATGTGAATAAGAAGTGTGCATATGTGCATAATGTGACGCAACAAAAACGCAACCAATGAGAAATCAACACTAATGCTTAGAAAATTTATAAAAACACAAGTTGATGAATTAAAATATATTTAGTTATATTTAGCAACAGATAGACCTTAAGATATCGCTTTTTCATCTTTAATCATCTTTCCTTGGTATGTTATACAATACTATAATTAAATATTTCCGTTTTTCCTACCTTTTTTTGGTGTCACAGATTGGAAAATGTTGCAATAATACTTAATAAGGTAAGATAAGGTAACAGCTTTTTTTAAAACAGCATCAAAAATATATTTGGAATATATTCGTGTATAAAAGGCACCATTTTTGCATCATTAATAAATGTCTACTATTTAGGAAAGTTGATATTCTTGTTGTGATGTTGCCATATGTCAATCACAAGGCCTAAATGCTGGGAATTCAGAAAGAAATGTATTATAATTTAATATATAATTTTGCTACAGTGGGGCTTTGAGGTTTGAACTACAATACTGCTGATTAGCCTCATATTTTTCAATCTACAGTTGTGGTCAGAATTAATGACACCCCTGGTAAATATGATCAAAAATGGCAGTAAAAAATAAATAGGCATTGGTTATCCTTTTTATCTTTCATTCAAAAAAATTCGCAAAAATCTAACCTTTTATTGAAGTAAAATAATTGAAAGTCGCGGGTAAATCAAATTATGAAATAAATGCTTGCTTTTCTCCACAATTACTGGCACCCTTTAAATAAATACTTTTTGCAACCTCCTTTTGCCAAGATAACAGCTCTGAGTTTTCTCCTATAATGCCTGATGAGTTTGGAGAACAACTGACAAGAGATCAGATATATTTATTTAGGCTTTCTGGCCCCTAAGACTTAAGTAAAATCTGCAAGTCTGGGATACTTGGAGAGTCTTTGGCCACTCAAACTTTCCTCCTCACCGTGCATTAAGACAATATATAGACATGCGTCCTCTTCCTGGCAGATTCGTTACATCTTTAGTTGATTGGAACTTTTAGATTATTGCCCTGATGGTCAAAATGGGGATTTTCAACTCTTAAGCTACTTGCTTACAGCCACTTTCTATTTTGTGATGCTCAAAAATCTTTTTATGCACATCAGAACTATATTCTTTGGTTTTACTCATTGTGATGGATGATTAAGGGAATTTTGCCTTTGTGTTTCCTCATATTTGAACTCCTGTGAAACAAGAAGTCATAGCTAGACAATTTTATGTTCAGGGTCACCCTGGCGTGCTAAAATATTAAAGAGAATATACTTCAGATATATTTTACTTGTAAAAAATTCTAGGGGTGCCAATAATTGTGAATAATTATCTTTAATTCAGATACTTCAATCAAAGGTTAGATTTTTGCACATTTTTTGAATGAAATATCAAAAGGATAAACGATGCAGATTTATTTTTTACAGCCATTTCTGATCATATTTACCAAGGGTGTCATTGATTCTGACCACAACTGTATCTTTAGAAACCAATGTCAGCCAAGATACAGATCGAGACACAAAAGGACCTCAACCTTCCTAGGACCTAAACGGTTTTAAATCCCTGCGACCCTACATTGGATAAGCGCTTTGGAGAATGGATGGATTGATGTTTTGAAATCCCAGATTTTCAATGGGATCTCAGACTTTTGACCGTCCCTGTGCATGTACATTTATTTAAATGAATAATAGATTTACTTTGAAGTAACCAAATCATAATTACAAATGTAGCTGCAAAGGAAAGCCAAATTAGGTTGATTGCCAATTAGCAACAAGCATCAGCTATAAATGGGGTCAGACAAGTAGGACTTTGATCATGTGAGTTTTCAAAGCAACCGAGTTCCAAAGACATCCCGACTGCAGGTGCATCAGTTAAACTGAACGCAATTTAAACAGTCTGCAAAGATAACATTCGCAAATAGATCTGTGAAAACGCCACTGACGGAAAAGGAACAGTCACAGCTCACCAACAATAATGGTAGGACTGCTCTAACAGCACAAGTGGCTTTTAAAGCCCAAGCACGTTTAAAAAAAATGTAAACAGTATTTGATCAACACAAACCTTATAAACATGGAATTGGTGGCAGTGCTTTCGATTAGAAACTGTTTTATTAATGCACAAGGGACCTATAACATGCTATAACAATTTGAACCCTTGATTAATGAAAAAAGTTCAACAATCTGATGAGTAATTTTTCATAAAGTTGAGGGAAACCCATAGTCTTGGGCAGCAATCTCACGGGAGTCGTTCCTTCAGATTATCACTCTGCATGGATTTTGGAAAGAATCAAACTTTGCCAAAAATGTATTTGACAATCCTTTGCTTAACTGTGGGAACAGACTGCTATTTTCTTGAGAAACATCCTTACTACATGTCTGCATCTGTCTGCAGCAGACTATTCTAGGCAGTTTTGATTGGCTTATACAATCAAAACAGCCATCTCTATTCAGCAACGTCCTATAATTATCTCCAGACATATCCTTTGAGAGTGGACCTCTATTTTTTTTTTTTTTTTTCTCGGAAACACTGCCACCATTTTATTTTTGACAACTCCAGCCTTGTGAGAATCTAATTAGTTGCACACATATTATAAAATGCAACTAGGACATGAATTAAATACATCATTATAAAGATGTACAAACTACAGAAACCTAATCATTAAATGCATTTTATTGTGGCACAAAAAAAGAGATGTAAAATCTAATAGTCATTCTTACCAGCCACCTCCACAATGTCTCCAGGCACAATGTCCCTGGCTTTGACTCTCTGTACACTCTTCCTGTCCTGTCTGTACACCTTTCCCATCTCCGGCTCATACTGTTTAAGGGCTTCGATGGCATTTTCTGCATTACGCTCCTACAACGCACAGAAACATACACACACACAATGAGACATGATTTCTAGTACAACAGAACGAAATTACTGCTTTATACATAGGTTAAAATATTTCAAGCTACATTATATTCATGTTTTTTAAAACATATTTCACAGGCAATACCTGCCACACTCCTACAATGGCATTGGCAATAAGAATGAGGAGGATGACAAATGGCTCTACGAAGGCTGTGATGGTTCCTTCACCTTCCTCAAACCAGGCCAGAGTCTGTAAGAGAGAGAATGTGATGCAAAATATGGTCAGAGCAAACGTTTGTCAATGCTTTGGTAACAATATAATGTAAATGTTTTTAATTTCTCATTTGTGTGGGTAGAAAAGCTTACCATGCAAAATTTCCACCAGATTCACAAAAGATGCATAGACATACATTTTAACATAATTCAAATTATTCTAAATTAAGCTTTGAGTTGGTTTTAAATTTTAGCTTAAATTTAGTTTAACACACAATTAAAGATGATTTATACATGACAATGTGTGTATGCAGGTAAAGCACAAATATGGGTCACACTTTACATAATATAAGTGTCTTTAACGTTCTTACATAATAAAAAAAGAATTGTTACAATAGGTACACTTTTGCTGCTGCTATTGACAATGTATACATATTGGTATGAATATTTACAGTAAGTATATATATATATTCTTTGATTACTTGCTGTAGCTAGAGATTTATAGCATTTTCAGTTGTTTATTAAGCTTGTGCTATTGTCCTTTGCCAGCACTATTCTTGATTACAGTATAAGAGTATACTTACAAAGGAAATACAGGCCGCAAGAAGGAGAATCCGAACAAGCAGATCTTCAAACTGCTCCAGAACAAGTTCCCATAGTGACTTGCCTGTAAAAACACGCACAAACAAAGATTAGACAGACTTACGGCAATCACAAAGGTTCAAGATCCCTTTCCATTAAAGGACGAGTTCAGTATTTTACACTAGAAATAGAAAGGTTAAGATTGAAATTTGGACACATGCTGCTGGCCATGTGTTCACTGATATGCTCACACAAAATCGCTGCAAAAGATGCTTTCCAACAGGTTTTATCATAGTTTTTGTCCAAGTCAAGTCAATGGAGTCAGACAAAAACTATGATAAAACCCGTTGGAGAGCATCTTTTGGAGAGATTTTTTACCACATAAACCAAGAATTCTCCGGCCAGCAGCATGTGTCCAAATTTCAATCTTAACCATTCTATTTCATCAGAAACTATCTTAAAACAGGCCAGGGTGTAAAATACAGAACTTGTCATTTAAGTGATTTTCTCAGAAAATGTGTAACACGTAACCAATAGAACCCCTTTACAAAAACAACATCTCTAAGAAACATTCAATCAAGATCTATTCAGCTACAAAGAGAGTGCAAACCTCATCCAAACTCCTCAAGGGAATCCAATAATAACTCTAATTAACTACACAACCAGCATCCCCCATGCAACAAAGAATATGATGAAAGATCTGCTAATAATTACGCAAACCCAAGGGAAGAGCTCACCTTCTTCTGCAGGTAACTCTGTGGCATAGGTTACAGCAAAATAAAACAAAAATGGGCAGAAGAAAAAACAGATATAAGGTTAAATGGGTAGAAGTATGAGGTTAAATGTCATCATGATAGTACGTCTTGTTCATATTGCACAAACACTTGCACTTGTATTTTTGCAAGTACCATTGGAGCCCCATCTTTCCCTGCTTTTCCTTAATTGCTCAGAGCTCAGTCCTGTTGTCTCATTGACACCGAAGTATCCCAGTACCTCCTCAACCGTCTTTGTATGGGCATTGTCCATCCCTGCAAGAGAAGAATATATCTTTAAGATGCTTTTAAAGGGCCAGCACCATCAAATTACATTTTTGCCATAATTTACTCAACCTCATGTATGTTGTTACCACATCAAGTATGACTTACTTTCTTGTGTGAAAAACAAAAGTGTGAGATAGATGTCTCGGTCACCTTTCGGTCAAAATACGCGAAGTGAATGGTGACTGAGTCTTACTATCTAACATCTTCTACAAGGTTGAGCCAACATGATGGTTAAATAATGGCTCCCTTTCATTTTCGAGAAATAGAGGGAGCTTTCAATATTCACAAAAACAGTATCCTAACGTAAAAGTAATGTAAGCTAAAATCTGTTTGCATGTGTTGTTTATCGTTGTCTGAAAATAAAGGAACCAGGGGTAACATGGGTTACACGTACTTATAGTAATAACAGTAAATTATGCATAATTAAGTAACTTACCCTAAATCAAACCCTGTAAGTACACGTTGTTAATTAATATTATTCAGTACTTATTTGTATTATTACACTGTAACAGGCACACCCGAACCATTTTCATGTACGTTAACTGTATTGAAACTAGTGCGCACCTGTTACCTGCAAGTTCGGCTGTTATGATGACTTTTGAAGAAAACAATTCAAAATAGATATATTTAAGAGCACTATGACAAAATGTTTCAGAAAACAATTCACACATTATTATGTATGAAACACCAGAGACTAAATGTTTCAGCTGCGTAGTTCATTTGCTGCCCTAGTAGTGCTAACGTTATATGACGATGCAAATGTGAATAACAGAGACTCATTAAAAGCTGTGAATCGTTTATCTTGCTGTCAAGTTTGGCTTTTAGCTGACTGAACAAAATCCGCGCACACATCAGATTCCTCAAATGACTGATGAAGCCGTTACAGTGATCGATATTCCCTTAATCTATTGTATTATCAGACACAACACCTTAACGTTACTCACCAACAGGTTAACTTTAATTCAGTCCTCTGCAAAACCAACAACTTCCGATATACTAAACCGTTATACTTGACCGCAACAAGAGAATATCCCAGTGATGATAACCCAATGCGGTGAGGTATTGTAGATCTATTTGCTGTTGAAATCCAGTATGACAGAGGCAGAATGATGGCACTGCAGCGCTGCTCAAGGCAAATGATGGATTTCTGCTATGCGTTTTCCTTCTGATTTCAGCATAATCCGGAAAATAATTTAAGAAAATCCACTCCGAGATGAATAATTGGCTTCTTAAGTGGATTTTACGACGCTGTCGGTACTTGTTTAATATGCCGGTAGTATTTAAAATGGCAAAGCCGATGCTATAATCCGCGATACCGCCTAGCTATAACCGTCGTTTTAACGTATTTAATACTAGGTCACTCAGCGACATTATTACCGTAGGTGCTTCCAGACCGAGACATCGACGGGCAGCGCTGCAGCCAATGAGCGACCAAAACATCGTCCTGACGGCTGGACTGGACAAATCATCTTTGTTCCTCGACTGATAACCCCGCCTTCTCGTTCTAGCTGCAGGAGGGCGGGGCTTCCACCCGCATTGGGCCTTCTGTTTAGCCAGTGACCGTTGCGTGCGACAGTGTACGCCACATAATTTAATATTACACTAGCCAATCAGACTAGGTAAATGTTAAGTGACGCAACTAGGAACCAATGAGAAAACAACTCTAGCTTGAAGATACCGAACAACGTCGTTCGGGTCAATAATCCAGCCCCTCCCCCGCAACCATCTGTCACTCAAGGGAGGTTTATTGTAATGTCATGGTCATGACGCACTACTAGTCGGTCCTTTCGGTCCACAAGTGTACGAGGTCGATATGACGAACCGTCAAATTTGTTTGAACTCATAATACATATCGACTTGAAGCTATTGTAAGGGTATTCCTGTCAAACTGAAGGCTGATGGGGAAGAAAGGGATCTGACCTATTTCAATTGTTGCCATAATTATCTGCCCCTAATTAATACCATTCTCTAGAGAAGCTGCTGTAATTCCTGTAAGGATATATTTTAAATATATACATATGCCTTACAGTAAAACCCTTTTTAAAGTCCCCGTGAAATCAAAATTGAACCTATTTACTTTGTTAGCGCATATTACTAGTCTTGTGGTGAACAATTAATCCGTGCAAGTAAAAATATATTAAAAAAATGTTTTACCTTGGTAATCTTTAATCAAAATCTGAAAAGTTACTTCCGGTCTGGAACGGTTTCTTCTGATGACGTAGGCTTCACAGTTTGGGTAAACGCTTAACCACTCCCCTCAAACCGTTAGTTTACTATGAGCGAGAGATGGAGAGGAGGAGCGCTAGAGTAAAACCCTGCCCTCTGTTCAATATTCCGTTTCACTTGGAAATACGTCACAGCACTGGAGAAAAATCGTTTGCAACTTCCGGTTTTTAACTGCTAGAAATGCTTAAAGTTGTTGATCTCAATTATTTCTGGGCAAACTATTGAGTGCTCACTAAAATGTGTGCCATTGTAGCTAAATCAATGTGGACTTTATAAAAAGTTGTTACTTAGCCACAAAAGATGCTCTCTGAATATTATATGTATGTATTAGAATAAAAGTATAAACAATGCATTTGTGAAGCTTACATGTGTTCAATCAACGCATTGGCTGCTTTAGCGTCATATAGAACGCTATATGACAAAACGGCGCTATACTAAGCACATGGCACCCGTTATCGTTAATATAACACGCGCTGTGATGGGTAGGTTTAGGTGTGGGGTAGGGTAGGGTAGTCTCATATTACGCTAAAGGATTTATGACGCCTTGGGTTCGAGTGTTATATTAACGATAAATGGTGCCATGTCCGTAGTATAGCGCCGTTTTGTCATATAGCGTTCTATGTGACGCTAAAGGATGAGAACGGGCTGGTTCAATTGAAAATAAATTGCATTAAAGTCCCCAGAAAAGGCCATATAAACGATTGATAAATTATGCTTCCAACTCTAGTGTAAGCTCCTTTAAAATTGTACAGTATATGCATCCCCTTACATATCTTTGAACACCACTGCATAACTGAATGCTAAACTACTCCAGACATTTTCAATGTTGTCAGATGATAAATCATTTGAGTCTCTACTAATAATATACTAATAAGATGGATAAAATTGAAAAAATGGAGGATATGAGGACCTGATAAGTGTAGCTGGTGTATCAGGTGCACCTTAAATCATGATTGATTTATAAAGGGCTGTGACTAAACAATGATAGCTTTTGCATAGAAAATTTTTTAATAAAATGTAGTGTGATGAACAGCAAAGCAAACGTAGTACAACATAATCAAACAAGTTTTTTCTTCTTTTCACCCTTTTCTGTTTTTTTCAGAGGGGATAGTCACGCCAGAGACTGAAACAGAGGAGGGGAAAGTGAGTGTTAGCAAAAAATGCTTTGGTTTGTGTGGTTTCTGAATGTGTAAAAGGAAGAGAGAATACCTCTGTGTGTACTCTGGGTCAGTGTACTCTTTTAGAACAATGTCTTTAATCTCATGCGGGGGATTCAGCCCATGCAGTGCTGCCCTCTCCCATCTCTGCAGTCGACTGATTCCTAACACACACACACACATACATAGGGTCACACACACTTTATTTTATAGTACATGCATTTTCAATGTACTTACAGTCTATTTACCCAAGAAAGTACTAAGTAAGATGCCCCCCATAAGATGATGCATCAGCCAATGTGTTAAAATAAATATAAACATTTGATTGATATATATATATATATATATATATATATCAACTATTCTATTTAACATTTTATTTTGACAATTAGTTTTTAATTCAAATTAATGAATAATGTATGTCAGACAAAGCTGAATCCCAGTAAAAGAAATTAATCTGAAAGTTAAAATTATCCTATGACTTATTTACAGGCATAAGAATATTTACATATTTAATTGCCCATATTTTAATTAAAGATACGTCATTGAAGAAACACTTTGGAATCAAACTGAATGATTTCACTCAGTAGGTTTAAATGAAGGCGAAGATGTCTGAAATGTCTAATTCGTGGAAATATTAAATGACCCTGTTAATAACAATAAGTATTACATTTAAAAATAATAACACTAGTAACAACATGCCATCCTGGGCCTTCTGTGCCAATTCTGGGGGGTTCATCTTACCCCAAGGGTCTCATTTTATCTTTTTACTTTAAAATACAATTTTTTTTACTCCACAAATCCAAAAACACTGATGTGTTTACAAATCCCTCATTAACAAATACACACATTATTCAACATAATATAATGTCATAGATCACTATTTTCTAGAAACAACAAAAAATAATAATAATTTACCTCACTATACTATATCTCACAAACGTTTATATTAAGTGTATGTTACATTATATTAAAAATAGTATACCCATTTAGCAAAAACGATGAGATGAGAGTTTGTGCCATCTATGGCCAGGAGAAAAAATGAAGGCAGCGGATCATCTTACCCTATAAGCAGTAGCTTTTGCTACGTTCACTTGAAACGGACCCACGAAAAAAGTGGCCTCCGTCCGCTGGCACTCAAAAAAGAGCCCCGTCCCGGCAATCACGGGGTTACAGGGCAAAAATGCCACCAACATAGTCTATTGATTTCATTCAAAGTTAATGTTAGGTGACTTAGCCTTAGCCTTAGCCTAGCACATTGTCGGTCTTTGCAGTATTTTTCCAACAAGAATTCCAAACAAAAATCCACAGAACCATTGCGTGTCTCCGAGCAACACAGTGATGTTTTCGTTATGTTGAATTTTCTAAATGAATTTCGTTACACGTTATTAACAATTCATTTGAATGATGGGGAGCCTCCAGAAACAGGCCTCTGAATTGCAAAGGCCACCTCTGTCTATAAGGTATTACATGGGTTAAGTTTAGGTTTAGGGCTATTGGTTCAGGACTAGTACCTAGTTTTATTTTTTAAGTAAACACACTATAAAATGTGAATAACAAGATACAGACAAAGCTTGCAACAAAAGAATTCAAGACCTTAAAGTGATAAAGCCGACAGTTTTCAGGGTTCTATATAAGTGTGCTTCAGAAGCTAAATGAAAAATACAGAAATAAACAGCATAATAATGTAACTGGGACAAAGATATTGGTTAATTAAACTGATGATGTACCTGTACATGGTCCGAATCTCCAGTCCAGATCAAACTTTTTCAATTCTTGTAGATCTTTTTCTTTTTCACTCGATTGTGGAGGCTCAGGCTCTGATCAGTAATAACATGTTATTAATGCTCTTTTAAATAATTAGCATAATTTAGGAATATAATGACATTGCAAATCTCTTCTTTCATGTAAATAATATGCACATACACACAATGAAACAAACTGTCCTACCTGCTTTTGGCGGGGAAGGAGACTTGTTCCTCTTGCCCCCTCTCTTTGCCTTCTTTACAACCTTAAAGGTGTCGGTGATGAGGCCACGCTTAGGTGTCATATCTAAAATTAAAAATAGTTGGTAACATTTTACACAGTAAGGTCCCATTATTAAACGTTGAGAAACGTTTGTTACAGTATTTTTGTTAACGTTAGTTAATGAAAAATCAACTTGTAAAATTGCATGTAATTTGTAATAATTATAAATTACATGCAACTTACCCTAAACCAAACCGTAATCCTACTATTACCATATAGTGAATACATAGTTACTTAAATTTACTCAGTAATTAAATGTATAATTACACTGTAACAGTAAAACATTGACATAAAGAGTAACCCAAATTTTATCTCAAGTTCATGTTAGATCATCTTTTATTTAATAGTGTTTCAGAATGAATTCTTCATTTTAGGGAGCACAGTGCTTATTGAGCAAGATGATTGACATGAAATTAAATTGATTTCAACAAGATAATTCGATAAGTAAATTAGTCTATGTGTTAAAGGAATAATGTTGCTTTGTGAACAACAAGGGGTTCACATTTTGTTAATTACACAATATCCGCATCACGCAGATCTTTGGTAAGATAACGTTACTAGTCTAGCCCATTCGACCAAGAAACGAATGTATGTATTATAACAAAGTGCAAACAATCTATTTTTGTATAGCATTCCAATTTTCGATTAAAAATTGCATTAATGTTGATGTTTATTAATCGATCGATGGATGCTTCCATCTCGACTATAGCTTCTGCAAAAGTGCATGTAGTACGTGCATTCTCTTATGTTTTAAATTTACGGCATACCTGAATGCTGCTAGAACGTTGTCAGATGATAAAATATTTGCGAATGTTGACAGTTGTCTCCGTCAAATCCTTGTAACTTTCGCTTTGTGGTTCGATCGTTTACAAAACAGACTGACATTCAATAGGAAAGGCGGGGCCACGCACAGAGCGTGATGGCGTCATGATGACGAACGCGTAGCTCTGCGGCGCTCCGCACATCTACGCACGCAGGACTCGAGTCGGCCTTGATCCTCTCGCCGAATTACAGTAATTCTGATTCATATATATCACGTTTCATTTGCTATGCAATACAATTGTTTGAAATAAACTATTAATGCTTGGAATTTACTGTAAATTTAAAATAAGTCGTTCGTAACAAAACAGAAAAAACACAAGCCGCTAGGTATGGCCGAATATGGTTGTGTTGCTAGCTCTATTTATTTGTTTATAGTTAGAAAACAATTGACAGTGTGCAGCTGCAAAATATTTAATTTCGCAAAGTTTTATTTTACACCTCAAAGCTAACTGTTTACATCCAAACCAACCTGCAAGAAAAAAGTTGTCATTTATGAGCTTTCCTTAACTGGCGAATCCATAATGCCACAGGCAGTGAAAAAGAAATAAGCTAACTTATATGAATACGGGATGATGTGTATATTTATGATTTTACCCCTGCTGTCGCAGCTTTTGAACGTCACAGGTCCACTCTGTCTAAGCTGGAGTGGCTGACATGAGTGACACTCTTGAATTCAATGAAATTTATCAGGAGGTCAAGGGCAGCTGGGTGAGTAGAGGCTCCAGCAGTTTGGTTTCTAATCTGAGATGTTATTCTAGAAAACACTGAACAAAAACGACTGACTTGCCTCTCTCTTTAGAATGATGGCCGTCTGCGCTTCAGTAAGCAGACAGTGGTGTTTAAAAACAATAAGACCGGGAAGGTGGACAGCATTGGGGTCTCCGAGCTCACTCAGGCCCAGTGGAGGAGAGTCTGTCTGGGTCACGGCATCAAACTGTGCACCACCACTGGTCACATCTACAAATATGATGGCTTCAAAGACACTGTGAGTCAGAGATACATAATTCGATCAATCAAAATACCTCCCACCCTCCACCCTTTCATTCAATGCCTTACATTTTCATCCATCTCTTCATGTACAGGACCTTGACAAGATCTCTGAGTACTTCAAAGCCAACTACAAAGTGGAGCTGATGGAGAAAGATATGTGTGTGAAGGGCTGGAATTGGGGAACAGCTAAATTTAATGGTCAGTGCAATCCTGAAGCATCGCTATTGCTGAGATATGTACAGTTGCATCTTGTATAGTGACTTGACTTAATTCAACACTCTTAAAAATAAAGGTTCCAAATAGGGGATATTTCAGCAATGCGTTTTTCTTAAAAAAGTGAGAAAAACATTTTAATAATCTAAAGAAGTATAAAGAACCTTTTGTGCAATGAAACCATTCCATGGATGTAAAATGTTCTTCATGGAACCATAGATGTCAATAAAGAACCTTTATTTTTAAGAATGAAGTTTCTATGGTCTATAATAGAAAGATAGATTAGTATTATATATATTATATAAGTAGATATTTGTCATTGTTTAATCATCAGCCTCTGCCGATAAGTTTACTGAGTTTGTTTAACCAATTTCATGTTCCAGCATAGCATTTTTAATACACTTAGCTTGAAAATGCCTTTTCACTGCCATTTCAAGGTATTAAACTCTTTGCCCCCTTGGCTTTTCAGGGCCGTTGCTTTCATTCGAGGTAAATGACAGTCCTGCATTTGAGATTCCACTCTCCAGTGTATCCCAGTGTGCAACAGGAAAGAATGAGGTCACGGTGGAGTTTCATCAGAATGATGACACAGAGGTATCCCTCATGGAGGTGCGCTTCTACGTCCCCCCCAGCACAGGAGATGAAGGTTCAGACCCTGTGGAGGTAAGTGTGTTTGCGTGAGTGTGTGTGTGTGTGTGTGTGTGCGTGTCCACCCCTACCTAACACTGACCAGCAGATGGCGTAGTTTACCAAGCAACAATCATAACATGCCCCTAAACAAAGGGTTTCAATCTTTTAGATGCCATGACGGACCCCCAAATAAGATCATCCTCATGCAAGGTACCCCAATCCTATTTAAAAGAATTATTATTTTAAATTTTATTTCAAAAATGTCATTTATATAAAAAATTTAAAAGAACTATAACATTTTTTGTGAAAAAACTATGCATTTTTACAAAAACTATACATTTTTTTGTATAAAAACCCAAATTATACTGTAAAAATTAATATTATAAAAATGTTTAAAATATTATTTGGGGAAAATGTAGTTTTATTTTATGTTTGAAATGGTTTTAAAAAATCTACTCACTATGGTACAATTTAATTTAATTCACAATGCATATCATTTCAAAGAAGCTTAAAAGAAAAATGCACGTTTGTACATTACAATTTAGAGTGATCTGTTTTCAGACATGACTGTGTCAAAGTAATGTCCATATGTCAAAAATATACAGTTCTAAGATAATATAAATCAACCAGTTAGCTAATACTATGTAATAATTTAGGCAGAAATAATGAACTCGTTTAAGCAAATATTACAAGTTGTGATCATAATGATTACAATATAGAGAAAATCCATACTATTGTTAGATGAATAAGTATACTTTATAAATAATGTATTGCTAGATGTGTTATTTATAATTTAGAATGTATTTATTTAAATATTTATTTGAATAATTTTATTATTTGTTTAGTTTCATCTCTTTTTATCATTATTATGCATTTATTTCTAAATTCGACATGGGTTTTTCTCTCTCTTCATTCCTTTGCGGCCCCCGGGGGTTCCCCAAATCCCAGTTTAAAAACCTCTACCCTAAAGTACAACATTTACATCCTTAAAGCCAACTTAAACTGAAATGCAAATTGAGGCCACAATACTCTTCTCTGCTGTTTTAGGCATTTGCTCAGAACGTTTTGTCCAAAGCAGATGTCATCCAGGCCACAGGAGATGCTGTGTGTATCTTCAGAGAGTTGCAGTGTCTCACACCTAGGGGCAGGTACATACACCTACACACCAAGATATTTACCTCACAATTTTTCAGGTTTGCCTTTAAAATAAAATAAAAAAAGTGTGAAGTAGCAGAACATGACTTTTTTCCTCTCTCTCTAGATACGATATCCGTATTTATCCGACATTCCTCCATCTGCATGGTAAGACGTTTGACTACAAGATCCCATACACCACAGTGCTCCGCCTTTTCCTGTTGCCTCATAAAGACCAGCGGCAGATGTTCTTTGTGGTAAGTGATGCATCATAGTCTGTAAAACAGTCTCTGATCCATCTTTAGGGCTAGTATTAGAGGACTTTAATCTAGTTTGGCTGTGTGTCTGATTGTCTGATATGAGACCTGCAACCTCCCTTCTCTTTCAGATCAGTCTGGACCCACCCATTAAACAGGGTCAAACCCGCTACCATTTTCTCATTCTTCTGTTCTCCAAAGAAGAGGACATCAGCCTCACTCTCAACATGAACGAGTGAGTGAGAGCGAGAGACAGAGAATGAGTAAGACCGGTGAAGGATGTGATGGGTGTCATAAATAAACTCTTTACATTTTCTGCCAAGACTAAAAGGAGATACCAAAGAGAAATTAATTTTGTGTGCAGTTATGTTTAGCTATATTCTGTGAGGTGGTATGTCAAAAAAACTCTTCCTGAGGAGCTGTTTTACTTCAACAAGGTCAATGATACTATTTCATTTAGCAGAGGCTTGATCCTAGGCAAATTACAGGACACTAAACCTTGGAGCAACATGGAGTAAAAGGAATTGTTCACTTGAACAATTGAATTGATTTTCTGCTGTCATTTCCTGATTCATTCACATGTGTTGCCATCCAGCAGTATTATTTCTCTCTGTTTCCCTGTTTTGCAGGGATGAGGTGGAGAGACGTTTTGAAGGAAAACTTAATAAAAACATGTCTGGCTCTCTCTATGAGATGGTAAGCAGAGTCATGAAGGCCCTGGTCAACAGGAAGATCACAGTGCCTGGAAATTTCCAAGGGTAAAACACATATACAAAACATATAAATAATATACCAAAATTTACTACAGTAAATGCCTGTCAAATAAAGTAATATTCTGTTTTAAAAACATATAATTTTATTACAATATTAATAAAATGAACAAATAAATGTATTATTTACATTATTTAAATTTATGTTGACATCTAACAAAACAATATGTAGCTTCTTTTACACATTGTTAATATTATATCTTTAAACATTAAAGAGTATAGAAAATGCATAAATATAATGAAATATACACCTAAAGGCCTTTCCTTAATGTCCAAAACATTGCCATTGAATCCAATCTTTGTGATTTATTTCTTATTTTTAACAGTAAATTTATCAATACAATTTTTAATTTCAATTTTCTGATTTCTATTTGAATTTTAATGCATATTTTCTGCAAAAAAGTATGAATTTCTTTTAAAAAAAAATAACATCTTACTGACCCCAAGATTTTGAACATTACTGTATGTAGTATAACATAATACCAGTACAAATTTTATGAAGTCTGTTTAATTCCACTATCATTATGTTTCCTTCTCTTCTCTGTAGTCACTCAGGAGCTCAGTGTATAACATGTTCATATAAGGCCACTTCAGGGCTGTTGTATCCTTTGGAAAGAGGTTTTATCTATGTGCACAAGCCTCCGGTGCACCTCCGCTTTGAAGAGATCGCCTGCGTGAACTTCGCCCGTGGAACCACCACCACTCGCTCTTTCGATTTTGAGATTGAGACCAAGCAGGGCAATCAGTACACCTTCAGCAGCATCGAGAGGTACCCATAAGCCTAATGTTATTGTTGCCCACTTGTCGGGAACATAGCTTTGTGGGAACTTGACCATACCAGTAATGAAAAGACCAGTGTCCATTATCCTCTTTAAGGCACTTCCTGTCATTATGTCCTTGAGCACTTAACCCCCATCTGCCATAGAAAGTCTATGCTACCTCTTTGTGGTGATTCTTTCTGCTTTATCTCATACTGAAGTAAAAGGGCCTCTCTCTATTAGTGACCTGACCCCTTCTACATAAGATGTTAAGGGGAACAAAGTTACTTTAGGCACATTACAGTATTTTCAGTTGGGTCCATATTATGACTGAATCAATACACTAACACATCACATTAATGTGGCAGAAGCAACAGTTTCTTGAAAACAATTCATCCTTGTTTCGTTCGAAACCTGTTTGACTTTCTGTTTTTGTCCATGCAATGAAAGTCAAAAACACTTATGTCATATAGGTTAGGTAAATGATGACAGAAATGTCATTCTTTGAGTGAACTATCCCTTTAACACATTCTTCAACCATTCTGGTACGTTTTTTTTTTGGTAAAAACAATACACACAAAAAATGTACTGCGCTTAACTTAACTATAAAGTTAAAATTTTCGCTCTAATTTTATATGAATATGGAAGTCCACACCACGGATATATTGATAATGACATATTTCCAGCTGATGAATGATAAAAACATGGACAGCCAATCAGAATCCACCCAACTTTAAAGCAATTTCTGAGAAACACTGTTGATATTTGAAATTGACACCCAAACAAACACACCTCGGCATCTCGTTCTCTACATTCTTTCTACAAATGTCCTGCTTGCTCACTCTCTCTCCTCCCCCATCATGAGCGTATACACCCCCTACTCCTGATTGGCTATGAGAATATTGTGGTGCTCAGTCTGATCAGTCCGATCCAGTTCTTTCTCCTATTTACACAACCAGGACTATGTACAAACACAATTTTTAGTTTCTCAGAAATTGTTTACTCCACCTATAAAGCAGCAGACGACATAAGTGCAGTGCTCTTAGAAAAAAACAATGTTATCACCATTGTTGTGGACGCTAATATAGTTATTGTTGTAGTTATCGCCTTAACTCACTAAAAGAGCCTTCATCCTCTCTTTGTTTTTATATGTTCGATCTATCTTCACCTTCTTCTTTAGGGAAGAATATGGGAAACTCTTTGACTTCGTCAATGCTAAGAAGTTAAGCATCAAGAACAGAGGCTTTAAAGAGGTACAGCTACAGTCCTTTTTCTGTCCTATCACCATTTTCATCTGCATAGACATGTCCATATAGACCCTTTCACACAGTGGACGTACACTCATTCTACTCTTTGTGTTTGTGCTGTATGTCTGTATTGTGTTCATGTAGAAAAAGGTTGGTATTGTCCCGCGGTTTGGTGTCGGTGCTCCAATAACTTGCTTGCATGGTGTTTGTTTGCGTGTCACAATCACAACCGAGTATCGAAAGCATTCTCTCATATCTTTGAAGGCTTAAAGGAGATTTCTCATCCACCAAACGGTGGGCAGGCTCACTGGTTTATGATTTGACCCGTGAACGCTGTGTTAAGATCACTCCGATGTCATTATCAGACTGCAACAGTATTTCATCTGAACTCTGTATTTAATGTTGTGGTCGCTTTACAAAAAAAACCTTTTCTAATCTAAACAGTTGTGTGTGCTATGAACACAGCAATGCTCAAGGGAGTGCTTTTGAGTGAGTTAACACTGATTGCTGATATGAAAGTACTGTGTGCGCGTGTGTGTGTGTGTGAGAGAGAGGTCGATGAGGATGGGAACATGAATGGGTTTGAAATCTATGCTTGGAGAGGGTTTCCTGTGTCCGCTTTGTTACAAATACTAACTTTGCAATGACACGATGTTGATATTGCATTGATATAATTTTTATTTGTATTCTATCAGGGGATGAAAGGTAATGACAACATGTACAGCGACTCGGACGACGACCAGCATGATGCGTACCTGGAGCGCATGAAAGAAGAGGGCAAGATCCGTGAGGAGGGCAATGACAGTGACGACTCAGAGGGCGAGAGTGGTGAGTGTTAGCTCTCTGAGCCAATCATTCTTATTTTATTAATGACTGTTTACTTGTTTTCTATAACTATGATGACTTATGCTAGTTAGGATAGTATTGCTTTATGCTGTGATATCGAATTTGTTTAAGAAAATTGTGAAATTTCAGTAGTAACTTTAAAATTTAGTATCAAAACAACCTTATTTCCAGGAAAAATAACTATATTGCGATATATATTGTTCTCATGAAATAAAATTACTCGCATTGAGATAAGAATTTGTTTATATTAGCCACACCTACCTGCAACTGTATTTGGGTGTCATAAATTACAACTGGCTTGGCTGAACAGAGTATGTGTTGTGTGAGATAAATTAACATTTGAAATTACTTTTTTTCTCCTCCCAGATGAATCTTTTAATCCTGGAGAAGAAGATGATGATATAGCAGAGGAGTAAGAGGCTTTGCATTTATCTGTTTGCGACAGCTTCAATTAGTGGTGCTTGCTAAGTAAAACATCAGTATTACTTTTGCTCATACTTGAACACACTCATAACTATAAATATTAACAAACAAATTAGTAAAAAAAAAAAAGCACCTATAAAAGTACCTTACTATCAATGAAATTTGATAATAAAAAACACACATAACACTCTAGTGTTAACACTCTTACACTTTCTTCCTAAAATGAAAAAATCTGATACCTGATAAAGTCATACAGGTATTTGTGTGTGTCAGGTATGACAGTAAGGCCTCTGCCAGTGAAAGCAGCGCTGATGGCGGGGACAGTGATGAAGACCGAAAGAAGAAACCAGCCAAGAAAGCTAAATTTGTAAAAGAAAGAAAACCACGCAAGAAAGAGGTGAGAAAAGAAAGAACAAGCAGTTTACAAGCAGTACAAGTACTTACAAATTCAGTGCTACTTTGTGTGTTCTTGTGTGTAGAAAAAGGCAAAGGATATTAACGCCCCCAAGAGGCCAATGAGTGCCTACATGCTCTGGTTGAACTCTAGCAGAGACCGCATTAAATCAGAGAACCCAGGCATCTCTGTCACAGAAATCTCAAAAAAAGCTGGGGAAATGTGGAAACAAATCACCAAAGACAAGAAAGAGGTGACTCTCTATTCACTTGGACCTTCCAAATGTTAAAAGGATAGTTCACCCAAAAATTGAAAATTAACCCATGATTAAATTACATCACTCTCAAGTCATCCTTGATGGATATGGCTCTCTTCTTTCAGACAAATACAATCGCAGTTATATAAAAAATGTTCTCCTGGCTTTTCCAAGGTTGATAATGGCAGGGAATGGCTGTTTTTGTTATGAAGTCCATAAAAGTGCATCTATCCATCATAAAAGTGCTCCACACGGCTCCGGGGGGTTATGTGATGCGTTTGTTTAAGAAAAATATTCCTATTTAAAACTTTATAAAGTAAAATAACTAGCATTCGACTTAAGTCTGAGCATAACTTATGCAAGTAATGCAACATACTGCAGGTATTTACGCTACGCCATGATGCACTACACTAATTCTACGCCAAAAGTAGACTGCGTTTAGCCGGAAGCTAGAATTTTTCAGAGATACACATCGCTTCAGAAGGCATTTATTATTCCCCGGAGCCATGTGGAGCACTTCAAAACAGAAACGGCCATTCACTGTCATTATAAAGCTTGGAAGAGCCAGAACATTTTTTTAATATAACTCTGATTGTATTCGTCTGAGAGAAGAATGTCATATACACTTAGGATGATCTGACTCGAGGGCTAATTTTCATTTTTGGGTGAATTATCCTTTTAATGCCTCAGATTGTTTTCTCTTAAAACTTGAATTGATACCTTTGTCTTGTTCATTCCAACAGGAGTGGGAAGGAAAAGCAGAGGAAGCAAAGAAAGACTATGAGCGAGCCATGAGAGAGTACAAGGAGAGTGGTGGAGGATCCTCAAGCAGCTCTAAAAAGTACTCAAAATAGTGAAATAGCCTAGTCCTACGACTTACTGCTTCAGCCAAAAATGAAAATTATGTCATTTATTAACTCACAATCACCATTGATGTCAGCATTAATAATAGGCTTTATCACTCTTTTCCCACATTTTATTCCTGAAGGGAGAGGAAAAAGAAAGGAGGGAAGAATGAAGAAAAGAAGAAAAAGAAGTCAGGCGGTGGGAAGGAGAAAGAGAAGGAACGAGTAACAGGCAACGACAGCTTTAAGAGTCGAGAGTTCATATCCAGTGAAGAGAGCTCATCAGAGTCAGAAAGAGGGAAGGGACGGAAGCGCAAGGTAACACTAACACACGCTTAACAAAATTGTCTATCTAATGGAAACAGTTTCACTCAACAACATAGTTACAGCAACAGCGCAACATAGTACATAGTTTGGAAGGTAGGTAACTATATAGTTCAGAAACGTATGTTTTTAAAACTACATCATACTATGTACATCACATACTAAAAGAAGGGTTGTCAAACAACACCAAAGTATTGCCCAAATGTCAGGATTATGTATATATATATATATATATATAGTCCTACAAACAACAAATAACAAAAGTATCAAGCCATAAAAAATGTTCAGTTTTGTTGAGCTGTTGAATAAAAAATAAAGCAAATTCTGTCTAATTTTTTAGGAACAATACTAATGATTTATTTCAAGATTTACCTCAAGAATAAAAAAAGAGCAGTATGACTTTTAATAGTAAAACTTTACAATGATGTTCCATCAGTTAGCATTGGTTAATGTAGTAGCTAACATTAACTAACAATGAGCTGTTATAGTATTTATTCATCTTTGTTAACTTTAGTTAATAAAAATGCAACTGTTTATTGTTAGTTCATGTTAGTTCAGGTACCTTAAATAATATAAACAGATAATTCTTTGGATTTTAATAATTAGTCTTAATATGAAACTTAAATGTGTCTCCCAGTGTCCAATTGTACAATTTGTTTTGATTTCTCTGACACTGATTTTTGTTGTTGTCATTTGTTTTTGATCCTCTATTCTCTGCTATGAATATGATCCCATCCAAATTTTGATTTATGTGTCCAGAATTCCTGACACTTTTTAGAATTTAATAATTGTATATATTTTATTGCCCTTTTTCAGATTTGATCTTATACCAGTGGGTATTAGGGGGAAAATGTATTCACTATGTTCATTGTCTTCCTGTCATTCTCTGTGCCTACTTCTTTTTATACAGGGGTCTGATGATGAAGAAGAAGCGGTCAGTACACCGCCAAGCTCTGAGGAGTCTGGCTCAGACTGAAAGACACTAATGAAAGACATAAACAGGGGGAGAGGGAAAAAAAACCTTTCTTATACTTCTTTCATCATTTCAGTGTACATGACCTGATGAAATCCTGATAGTACATGTATTCAAAAACACTTGTGTATTTAGGGGTCTAGACTTCTCCTAGACCGTTTGTCCGATTTTCACCAAAATCTCCAGACTGTGCCGACAAAATGTTATGGATTTTATCTCAATAGATGAAACTGTTTTCGTATACCGCAGCAGCAAAGTTGAGGCATGATGCCAACATGACTATTCAGGCTTTATTTCTGCAATGCCTTGACATATTGACACCAAACTTAACATGTGTCATTGTCACCTCACTCTGACCACACCACATCAATTTCGTAATTGAGCCACCGATTGGTCGAAAGTCCAAATGGTCAAACCGCTAGATCATATTATTAGTGACTGTATATATGATTATTCAGCCATTTTGCCTAAAATCATCTTAAATTGTATTTAATTGCTCCTTGCTGCAGTTGGTCTGACACTCCTGGCCACGTTGGCTTGTCTTTTCATCTTCTTTACACTTGGGCCCGATAATTGCTGCTTGCAGCTATATTTAACTTTGGTATTGTTGACTCCATAGAATAGCTCACCAAAAATGAGCTATTAAATTCTGTCATTAACTGACCCTTATGTCATTTTAAACCTGTATGATTATTTTTTTTCCTGAATGAAGTTCAAAGACGCCATAGAAGTATTATAAAAATAGCCCATACAACCATAACATTATATTCCAAGTCTTGCAGAGCTATTACTATAGCTTTGTGCGAGGAACAGCGAAAATGTTGTTCACTGAATTCACCCTAGCTTTAGCTCATTCAGGAGATAAGAAGTGATGTCTTATTTATTAACAAATCATTTGTTTGAGCTATTTTCAATAAATCGGTTGATCCAATTCTTAAATAGGTTTTTATGAATCGGAATTGGCATTTCATACATGTTTGGAACAACACAAGGGTAAACTATTCCTTTAAATAAGAGTTTATTCATTTTATCTTGTCCTGGACTTGTTCTTATCACTATGTTTATCTGTTTGTACAGACATATTTTACAGTGCTGTTTTCCAAACAGAATAGAAACTGCATCTTTGACACATCTATTGAGCTTGCTCTATATGTATTTACATTGAATGACAGTTATGAAACACAAAAAATAGCTTAAATCTAAAATATTTTTTTTTTTACATTTGTATTCACCTGGAAACATATTTGATTTTGATCCGAGCTCAACGTTTTTTTCTACAGTATTTTGAAATGTTTAGCGAACACATTACTAATTGTGCACGTTTGTTGATGCATTAAATAATCTACATTTTAAAAATATTTTATTGTTAAGAAATGTTTCTAATAATTGTCTAAATAATAATATTCATTTATGACATTTATGAAACCAACAACCATTTTCTCATTCACGTGCTCATGCTCATCATCTTCTGAAATGGAAGCGGAAATGTTGTGGTTTTTAAGATAATGTGTTTGTATTGCCAGTAAAAGCCAACAACTGGCAGCCTGCGATGTAAAACGTTCTGGGAAACGTCCTTTCACTTTCAGTTGTACGACTACGTGAATATCAACAACATTATCATGTCCAGATGTATATTTTGTGACGTTACTGTGTAAAAAGAAAACAGCAAATCGATTAATGGTTAGACAACCCATTAAGCCAACTAGGGCGCCACCTTTTTGCGGTAGCAAATTTTCCAAGCTAATTTCACTTGGGAATCATTAATTGACTTTTATCAACATTTACTGTTAACGTTTCTAGCATTATGACACGCATCGCGTTTTCTGTTGTTTGGAAAGAATCAGAAGTGATGAGGCCTGTTGCATAAATTGCTTAAACATATATATGTGTAATAAATATTATGTATATAATAATATAATTATTATTATTATTAAGAATGAGTCATATGACTTTTATTTAATCAGTTGCATAAACAAATTGGTTTGAGTTTGGTCTTTTTTGAGAACGAAAAAAGTAAGACTGAATATCTTTGCTACTGTTTGGTCAGACAGTCTGCGTTTATATAACTGGACCCTAATCCATGAATTGGTAAAAAAGGATAGCAAAAACCGAAAGAACGCTGAAAAAAAGTGAATATGAACATGCAGCCAAATCAAACCTGCGAAGATGCACTAGCACAAGCAGCTTGTGAACGACTCTACTGCAGGTAAAGACATTTTCTGAATCTGTGATAAAACATGAAAACACTAAAACTACCGAAGGGGTGCGTCTCGTCAAGGATTCTATTTAGATTTACATTAGATTTATTAATTTGGCAGACATGTTTAAATCCAAATAATAACTTGCAGATTTAAGGAATACAGTTTAAAAGTAGGCCATTTCAAACCCATGACTTTGGAATTTCTAAACAACCTGAGCTAAAGGTACATGCAAGTCTGCATGAGAACTATTATCATTATTAGGCTATTTAATGATTAGGCGATTTAATGTCTATGCTGTTCTTTTGGCTCTACATCTTTCCCTTTTTAAGGGAACTTGCGCTGCGGCAATGACTCTTTGGGAACGCCTCCGCGTGATTGCTTCTGAAGCATGTATGTCAACTAATCCAATGGTGAGAAGGAAATGTCACGGGCAGGTGACGTCACAACCAGGAAAGGATAAATTAACATCCGGAATGAACGGCGTTAGCTTCCGTGCCTCAGCAAGCGCTCTATGTCAAACTGTGTGTCTTGTTTATTGTTGTCCGTCCCGAGATTGTGCAGTCACTATATCACATACGGCGAACCAAACATTCAAGCAGTGTGCTTCTCCCTGCCCGCACTTCCTAACGGCTGGGAATACACACAACTTGTGTGTTATGTGTTTTGGAGCAGTTGCTCTGCTCTCAGGAGTTAGAGAAAGTCCCACAGGACGGAATAAGTCTACTGCTTTTAACACCATATTGGCCACGCCAGATTTGGTTCTCGGGCCTAGTGTCCCTCCTCAGCGGGTCTCCCTTGGAGATTCCGCTGTCTCAGGCGGGAGGAGCGATTTTTCAACCCCGCCCGGAAATATGGAACTTGTGGATTCGGCCTGAGAGGGCCCAACTCACAGGGGGCCCAACTCAACCTCCTGAAGTGTAAAGTCTTCACTTCTTGGTGCATATGCAACAATAGGGTCCAGTTAACTGCCGGGTTGGTTTCTACAAGTTCGCTTTTCGGCAGGGATATCCCCATCTACCTTAAAGGTTTATGTGGCAGCCATAGCGGTCTACCTTGCCCCTGTGGATAAAGCATCTTAGGGGAGGAACCCTCTAATAACTTGTGTGGTAGATTTTTAATGATAAGATAGTAAACTATCTTTTAGAACTATCATGTTTCTGACTCTAAAAATCTGACCTTTAGATTATCTAACCTTATGAAAAATCTTTACCTGACTTTGTTACCCCTTTGTTTCTAATGCCTAATTCTTACCTTACTTCCCTTTTAGGCATCCTAACATTTAAAAAAAAATGTAGTGTTCGAAATTAGTGAAACCTCATGACTTTGGTTGTGTGAGTGTAAAAATAACAAAAATGGGAAATGAACTTGACAGATGTCTAACCTTGAATCTTTTGATTACCGGGTAACAAGAGGGCTTTTATGGAAAATTATATGTAATGTTTCATGTAATTTTGCCATACCCCTATTCTATAAAAACTGTTGTATTCGTGTTTACTGGTGGGATTCTCAATGGAATGTGTCTGAAATCCACCGGCCATGCTTATTGGTTATTTTTGGGAGATTTGAGAACTGCTCAGAAAGATCTCCCGGCCGTAATTAAAGCATTTAGAGGACATTTGCTGAGGTCTGTCTGTTATTACTGCTGCACAGCAGGTCAGTTTAGGGAAGCAAGTAAGTACAAAAAGGAAGTCGGTTAGTGGTTAGAATCATTGTTAGTTTAATATACAGTTTGCTATTTTATTAATTAAAAATCCATCACAACAGGTCCCTTCACTCTACAGAGAATAGGGTTTCTAACAGTTCTAATTAATAATGTTGGTTAATAAAGTAATGCGAATACAACCAGGAAAATGTTCCTAGGGTAACCAGGAACCACTCTGTTGGTAGTTCCTAGAACTAAGTTCCCCTAATTGAAACTTGCACATCAGACGCAATGGTACAGACGTGGCCGTGGTTACAGCCATATGCTTTTCCCCCAGTTGCTCTGATCTCAGGAGTTAGAGAAAGTCCCACAGGACGGAATAAGTCTACTGCTTTTAACACCATATTGGCCACGCCAGATTTGGTTCTCGGGCCTAGTGTCCCTCCTCAGCGGGTCTCCCTTGGAGATTCCGCTGTCTCAGGCGGGAGGAGCGATTTTTCAACCCCGCCCGGAAATATGGAACTTGTGGATTCGGCCTGAGAGGGCCCAACTCACAGGGGGCCCAACTCAACCTCCTGAAGTGTAAAGTCTTCACTTCTTGGTGCATATGCAACAATAGGGTCCAGTTAACTGCCGGGTTGGTTTCTACAAGTTCGCTTTTCGGCAGGGATATCCCCATCTACCTTAAAGGTTTATGTGGCAGCCATAGCGGCTTACCTTGCCCCTGTGGATAAAGCATCTTAGGGGAGGAACCCTCTAATAACTTGTGTGGTGGATTTTTAATGATAAGATAGTAAACTATCTTTTAGAACTATCATGTTTCTGACTCTAAAAATCTGACCTTTAGATTATCTAACCTTATGAAAAATCTTTACCTGACTTTGTTACCCCTTTGTTTCTAATGACTAATTCTTACCTTACTTCCCTTTTAGGCATCCTAACATTTTAAAAAAATGCAGTGTTCGAAATTAGTGAAACCTCATGACTTTGGTTGTGTGAGTGTAAAAATAACAAAAATGGGAAATGAACTTGACAGATGTCTAACCTTATAGAATCATGGCAATTCGCAGGTGCCACCCCGACTCCCTTGCGTCGTCATATTATATTAGCATGCCTGCGCCATCTGCTCAGATTTCTCTGCCTTCACGAAGCCTTCATTTTAAGCCCTTCTGTCTCAGTTTTTCTGGCCAAATAATTCAGATTTGCATCAGCATTCTTCATCTGCACTTCAGCGACTGTGAATAGTGGAACTCAGTTCTACTTGCGGTGAAGTGCCATGGAATTTTGTTGTTCCCCGCCACTCTGCGATAGCTTTATTGCGAATGACGACCCTCACAGTAAGTGTGTTAAATGTATGGGTTTTTCGCATGCGCGCGAGGCTGTTTTAGGCTTCTCTAAATGCAAGTTTTGTGACAACCTGCTTCTCAAAACCTTCTGCTTTTGACTGCCTCAGGTTGCTCAGAAGATTTTAGTATCGCCTCAGCTTGCTCAGAACCTTGCCGGAGGTGATGCCAAAAAAGTACCCGAAAGCAGGTACAGGTACAACTTTTACACAGTGGAAAACCAAACAAAGGCGAGCCGAGTCGAAGTTCTGGAGATTGACTCACCAATCAGTTAAAACACTGGGGCTGGATTTGGCATAGTGATGGTTGTTAGACTAGGCCGACGTCGACGAGTAGACACGCCAGAGTATAAGTATTATTGGTTGGTAATTAGGTTTATCTACAACACTTGTTTCCTTCGTGGTACTTTGAGGCTGAGACCAGCGATTCGAACCAGAGTTCCTGCTTGGGACCTGCTGTTGTTTTAGAAGGCTTATCTGTGGCTTCATTCGAGCCCCTTGATACAGTTTCAGAAAAGTGTCTGTCACCCTGCCATACTTACTTCATCCCTGTGATAGACTTGCTTCGGCTAATGGAAGTTAACACCTGTCAACCCTGATGTGCATTAATCCTTTCCTGGTCGTGACGTCACCCACACATGACGTTCCCTCTCTCCCTCTTGGATTATTGGATATACGTACTTCAGACGCAATCACGCGGAGGTTCTCTTCACAGTGAACTAGGGTTACAGTCGTAACCTGAAAATTTGTGCTTCTATGGGTTACTATGGGTTAATTTGGGTTAACCATGGTTTTTGTTATACAAATGGTAATTATTCCACAAAAAAACATGGTTACTACAATTTTACTATAATAAAACCATGGTTCATTTTCATAAGGGCTGGTTACTGGTAAACACAATACCTCTCCCTTCCTCTTTCCTGGTGCTATCATTTCCCTTTAGTCTGCTTTTTTCATCACTCCCCCTATTCATACTGTTACATTTCTGTGAATTTTGTCTCTCTCTCAATCATGGCTCTCAAACCACTTTGCTCATTATTGCATTTGGCTCACTGATGACTTTGTTCACCAATTTGTATTGAGTCCCATCCATTTCCTCACTCTCCCCTCAGTCTCATTCTCTCACCCCTTTTTCACTTTGTACCTTCCCTTCATCTCAAGATCCTGTTTCAAGACAATCAAATCAGCGTGAGACATCTAACACTTAACATTATCCCTGACTGATAGACATCTTCATAAACTCCAGCAGTGCTTGAGCATAGCCCCACTCTGCTGCCTCTCATTCGATTTGGTCTTCTGTCATGTGTTACTCCTTCATTGTGTGTGTTTTTGTGGGGAAGCAAGTCCCAGATGTATTGAACTCATATAGAGAGCGAGAGAACCACAGGTTAATGTTTCCACTCCCGGCCCTCTCAAGAAATGTTGCCTCTTAGTTGTGGTTAAAGTGTTTATGTGGTAATGCTGAAATTTTTTCCATTTGCATAATTAAGATTGTAGTTAATGGTAGTCTGGCACTCTCATCCAACTGGACGCTTCAGTGTTAAGGATTGATAATTAAATTGATATAAATAATGATATAAAAACATTTATATAAATTTGAGCTTGCCAAAGGTTTCTTTTTGTTTTGCTTTAATTTTGGAAAATAAATGAATACTTTTATTCAGCAATCAAAAAATTACTTTTATGATGTTACATGGGAGGGGGGGTTAACGTATCATGCTTTTCACACAAAAATATTAAGCAGCACAACTGTTTCCTAAAGTTAATAAGGATCATGTTTCACTATGGCTGCTGAAAATTCAGCTTTGCCATCACAGGAATAAATTGCATTTTAAATTGTAAAACAGTTACGAAAGTGATTTAATTTCCTTAAATGAATATTATTAATTGTCAATGCTGTTTTTATTATTATTTTGATTGAATTAATGCAACCTTTGTGAGCATAAGAGATGTTACAACATTAAAAACAACTAATAACTTTTGAATGGTAAAAGGGGAAAGGTTAGTAAATAGCATTTTAAATGAATACAACTAATATTGCTTCTGATAATATTATTCATATTATTTCTATCCACAAACAACATTACGGATTGTCTGTCAAATGCATAAATGTAAAAACCATCAGTCAATCTCATTAGAACATGAGAGTTCAGATAACTAACTGATATTCCAAATGACTATGTCCATCATATGGGAAAAGATCGCAAAGATGTAATCTTTAATGCCACTCTAATAAGATGCATTTTTGCTACTGCATGGAGCTTTCATGGTGACATGATATAATGTGCATCAGTCATCAAGATTCAGCTATTCCAGACCTCTCTGACACTTAACATCTAGCCTAAAGCACCACCACAAAGACCCTGTGTCGGATTCTGTTGTTTTGTTATGGACACTGACTGTATGCTTGAGTAAGAGAGGAACTTTGGGACTAAGCCTTCATTTTTCCAGTAATTTGATTTACGCATTTTTGTAAGTTGCTTGGTAAGAGAGGACATACTAAGAATGTCAAATGTAAATTTTATATCTGGAATGGATAATTGACAGAATAATTGAAGGTAGAAGAAAAAAGAAAAGAGGGAGGAGAGACGGAGGGAGGGAACAAGGAGGAAGAGAAATATTTTTCTTCTATGAAAGCATTTGATCTCAAGATGTGGAGACTTTTTATCAGGGAAACAAATAAGGACGATTACTGAAGAGGTTTTTTGACTTTTATTGACAAAACGCAGGATAAAGTATTTGGACAGAATTATCACCGACATTACTAAACATTCATGCAAATACGTTAATACACTTGAAGTGTAAGTTCTGTGAATGCAGCAGTGTTCTGGAAAAATGTGGACCTGTATAACAGATTTCTTTACCTATGAGACGACCAAATCCGTGGTGGTAAAGAGCTGGACCATCGGCATCATCAACCGTGTTGTCCAACTCCTCATCATAACGTACTTCATTGGGTGAGTGTGCTGAATCTTTTTTACAATGGTAGCGAGATTTAAAATTGTGCCCCAAAAAGATAAAATATTGTTTGTGTTTAAAAACTTTGTTAAAAAAGTATTAAGCATTTATTCATCTTAATGTTAATTTCAACATTAAATCCATTATTAAAATCAGAGCTAACATGAACTAACAACGAAAAAGTGTATTATAATTATCTAACATTAACTAAGTTTAATGAAGACTGCAACAAATAAAATGCTGATTAATGGTATAGTTAATGCAATAACTATGGGACATTATAAGAGTTACCAAAGAATATATTGCAGTAATTATTTTTGGACAATTAAATGACTTAATTGATAATTTATGATAATTGATGTTAAGTACAGCACAGTTGTATGAGACAAAAAATGTTTTCTTAGTATAAGTGCATGAAAATGAAAAAAGTTTTTTATATATATATATATTTGTGAGCATTTTACATTAAAGAAAGCACAAATTGCTCTGTATTTCCTGTTTTCCCATCTCTCTATCTCCCCCTCCCTCAGCTGGGTGTTTTTGTATGAGAAAGCATATCAAGTGCGAGACACATCTATCGAGTCATCAGTGATGACTAAAGTGAAAGGTTTCGGAGAGTATAACAACCGGATCATGGATGTAGCCGATTATGTCACACCAACTCAAGTAAATCTCAAGTTTTACAATACTTTTATGACCAATTTTTTTATTACAAGTGTGTGATCTATAATATTTAATGTTATGTGTGTTACAGTTTGTTGTCAAAATTGTAAGCATAATTAAATTTAACAAAATCTCCCTTTAGAGACATGCGAGGGGTTCTAAGAATGTTTTGCTAATGTTCTCATTAAGTTATGAAAACATTATTTTTGTATGTTCTCTAAGCATTCAAAATGACCAGTTTTTTTTAAAGCATTTTAAAAACTTTTTTTCTTTTTTTTATGTGAACATTTTACCATTTTCCAAACCTTAAAGGCATTGCTCACTCAAAAATGAAAATGCTGTCATTAATTACTTACCCTCATGACATTCCAAACCCATAAGACTTGTGTTTATTTTCAGAACACCAATTAAAGGGATACTCCACTTTTTTGGAAATAGGCTCATTTTACAACTCCCTCAGAGTTAAACAGTTGGGTTTTACCATTTTCAAATCCATTCAGCCGATTTTCTGATGTGTAGAAGAATATCAGTAACCAGTAGCCTAAGTTTCTGGTCTCATTGACTTCCATAGTATATTTTTTTTCCATATGGAAGTCAATGAGACCAGAAACTGTCTGGTTACTGATATTCTTCTAAACCAACACATTCTCATCCCAAAAAGTCATATAACTGACGTTTTGGGACGTCTTTTGACCATACGTCAATATTCGCCTTTTTAGGGTACCCTTAAACGTCGGTAGATGGCGATCCCGGGCCGTCATACAACTGACGCTTTACCTTTAACGTCAGTTAGGTTTAGGGTTAGGTTTAGGTCTGGGGTAGAGTTAGGATCCCATAACCTCATCTACCGACGTTTAAGGGGGCCCTAAAAAGGCGAAAAATGACGTATGGACAAAAGACGTCCCAAAACGTCAGTTATATGACTTTTTGGGGTGAGACTGCGCTGTCTAAACATCAGAAAATCGGCTGAATGGATTCGAAAATGGCAAAACTCAACTATTTAACTCTGAGAGACTTGTAAAATGAGACTATTTCCAAAAAAGTGGAGAATCTCTTTAAGATCTTTTTGATGAAATATGAAACCTTTCTGGGCCTCCATAGACAGCTACACAACTACCACTTTAACGCTTCAAAAAGTTTATAAAGAGATGGTAAAACTGATCCATATTAATTGAGCAGGTTTAATCCAAATTTTCTGAAGAGACAAGATTACTTTATATAATACAAATATTGAGTTTATTCTTTTATTCAGATATACATTCATCAACTCACAAATTGCTTGTGGTAAACGGAAGATCAAGCATGTTTGCTTGATGTGCGAGAACCAATGAGGTTAATTCTCATGATACGCAGCACTTTGAGCTCCAGCAAGAACCAATGAAATTTATTCTTGTGTCATGTGACGTTTCAGCTTCAGAAAGAACCAATAAGGTTAATTCTCGTGTTATGCAGCACCTTTGAGCTTCCACAAGCGGTTTGTTCTCACGCGTTATGCAGGTTCGGTTGAGCTTCTGTTTATGTTCGCTGATCAATGTATATATGAATAAAAACCTAAATTAAATCTGTTCATCATATGAAGCGATCGAGTCTCTTCAGAAATTTTGGACTAAACTGCACAACTAGTATCTATTTGAAGCATTAAGGTGGTAGTTGTGTTGCTGTCAATGAAGGGACAGAAATCTTTCAGATTTAATCAAAAAGACCTAAATTTGTGTTTGAAGATGAACGAAAGTCTTACGGGTTTGGAACGACATGCAGGTAATTAATGACAGAATTTTCTTTTTTTGGGTGAACTATCCAGGTTAGTTCACCCAAAAATGAAAATTAAGTCATTAATTACTCACCCTTCTAAGACCTTCGTTCGTCTTGGGAACAAGTCAAGTCAAGTCACATTTATTTATATAGCGCTTTTCACAATACAGATTGTATCAAAGCAGCTTCACACTGATAACATGAAAGTAGCACAACACAGGATCAACAACATTGCTAAACACTAAATAATCCCAACTGAGCAAGCTCAAAGCAAGCCAAAAGCAAGGCGACAGTGGCAAGGAACCAAACTCCATCAGATTGGATGGAGAAAAAACCTTCGGAGAACCCAGGCTCAGTCGGGGGCCAGTTCTCCTCTGGCTTACATTCATATTGTTTAAATATAAATATTAAATATTGTTTATGAATAAAACGGCGCCATAACATATCGCAGGCGTTGAGTCGTCTCTTCACAGGCGTTGAGTCGTCTCATCACAGGCTTTGGGCCATCCGAAATCCCCGTGAGAGGCTGGACACAAAACTGGACCTGACGAACGCCATTTTTCTCGGGACAAGCGTCCCGAGATAACAGCAGAAAGGCAGATGGGAAATAATTAGCATAGCTGATGTTCATAATGATTTCCGTTATAACTCACAAACTCTCCGTAACCTGAACTCTCCGCAACCCAACCATACGCGCCGACCCGTTTGTCTAAAAGGCTGTCGAGCCCCACTGGTGCGTTAAGCAGTTTCAGTGGCCAACGGTTCCGTATGGCATAACAGACGACTAGAAGGTAAGCATTATGTGAATGCTTGACTAAAGAGATGCGTCTTTAATCTAGTTTTAAACTGTGTGAGCGAGTCAGAGGCTCGGACCGTATCAGGAAGGCTATTCCAGAGTTTTGGAGCTAAATGCGAGAACGCCCTCCCTCCTTTACTGGACTTCGATATCCTAGGAATGACCAGAAGCCTTGAATTTAGTGATCTTAAGGAACGCGGTGGATTGTAGGGCGAAAGAAGGTCCGTTAAGTACATAGGAGCTAAACCATTTAGGGCTTTATAGGTCAGTAGTAGTATTTTGTAGTTGATGCGGAACTTAATAGGTAACCAGTGTAGAGATGATAAAATCGGTGTTATATGATCATATTTTCTTGACCTAGTAAGAACTCTAGCAGCTGCATTTTGTACTAACTGTAGCTTGTTTATTGAGGATGCAGGACAACCAGCTAATAAAGCATTACAGTAATCTAGTCTCGAGGTCATGAATGCGTGAACTAATTTTTCAGCATCAGAAATAGATAGCATGTTACGCAGCTTAGCAATGTTTCTAAGGTGGAAAAAGGCTGTTCTTGTAACATATGAAATATGATTTTCGAACGACAAGTTGCGGTCTAGTATAACACCCAGGTCTTTTACTGTAGTGGATAAAGTAACAGGACATCCGTCTATATTAAAGTTGTATTGTGAGAGGTTTTGTGAGTAGTTTTTTGTACCAATAAGTAATACCTCCTTTTTATCTGAATTTAATAGCAGGAAATTACGCGTCATCCAGCATTTTATATCTTTGAGACACTCTGTCATTTTAGATGAGTTAGTGTGTTCATCTGGTCGTGATTAAATATATAATTGAGTGTCGTCAGCATAACAGTGGAAATTAATTCCATGTTTTCTTATAATATTACCAAGTGGCAGCATATATATTGAGAATAGCAGAGGGCCTAAAACCGATCCTTGCGGTACTCCATAGTCTACTGACGTTATCTTTGATTTTTTCCCATTTAAATAGACAAAATGAGAACGGTCCGATAAGTACGATCTAAACCAGCTTAATGCCTGTCCCTGGACACCGGTGAAGTTTTGTAGTCGATCCAGGAGTATTTTATGATCTATAGTGTCGAACGCAGCGCTAAGATCAAGTAGGACTAGTATTAAAATACAGCCTTGGTCAGAAGCTAAAAGTAAATCATTTGTAATTTTAACTAGCGCAGTTTCTGTACTATGATGCGGTCTGAATCCTGACTGGAATTTTTCATAGATATCATTTTCTTGCAAAAAAGAGCACAATTGAGCGGACACTACTTTTTCAAGTATTTTGGACATAAATGAAAGAATGGAAGAACACAAATTAAGATATTTTTGATTAAATTTGAGAGGTGGATCACTGCTAAGGCTGCCTAAGGGATCGAAACTTGACGGCCCAGAAAGTCAATGAAGAAAAAATTCAATGTGACTACAGTGACTACAATGAAGTTTAAATATTCCATGTGACTACAGTGGCTAAAGTATAAGTTTATCAAGTGACGAGAATACTTTTTGTGCGAAAAAACAAACAAAAATAACGACTTTATTCGACTATTCTTTTTCCTCCTTGTAGGCCTGAGACGAGAGTTCAAGAGATTTCCACGACGCATGCGCGAGAAGAACTGAACTGAAGTAGTTGAAGGAGATCGCAATTCTCGCGCATGCGTCCTGGAAATCTCTTGAACTCTCGTCTCAGGCCTATAATATATATTAGGCCTACAATAATCAGACACACCTGAATTAATCAAGTTTGTCCAATAATGGCAGACAGGAAACAATGAGCTGGCTGAAGTTCAGGAAGTAGTGCAGCTGTGCATAAAGCCAATTGTGACTTACGCAATTATGAGAAAAAAGTCTGAATTATTATACAAAAAGTCGCAATTACCTTTTTTATGTTTTATTCTGTAGCGGAAACTTACTTCTGTAACTAGAAACTTTCATAATTCACTGCCATTATGTGGAAGCTGACAATATTGGCTTAATGAATGACTTCCAAATAATTATCCCAATACAAAAAGATGCTTTTGATGAATTGTGCTAATCATAGCTTGAGGTCTTTATTCAAAATTAATAATTTATATTCACAAACATATTTAATTGTGCTCAGTCAATCTATCAAGTCAAAGTTAAAAACTGTGCTGGCTAACCAAGACCTGCTACGTCCAAAAAACTGTACGAAAGCCGTTGGTGTGAGAATTCAAATGTGGATCGGATCCGTGCGTGGGAGAGCGAGCAGAGCCGAATCAGCCAGTGCAGTGCCAGTGAAGACAACATTCCCGAAACAAACATTCCCAAGATACAAATATTTATTGTCACAAGTTTCAAGACGTTATTGACAAGCGCGGGTGGGTCGTTTTAAAAACAAAATTGCCTTTTGTGGTCCGAAAAACAAAGCATAGGCCATTATTAGATCAACACCAGGGCGAGTAGGTGACTCGTTTTAGGGTGACTGATAACTCTGAATGGACTGGTTATCCATAATACTGTTTATATTAAAGGTTTTATCAGCAATTTCAGGCCCAAGGCTGCCTACAGAGACGCGCCTTTTTGGACGGCATGCTTATGGGACGGGCAGCTAGTGGATCGGTGAATGTGATTATTTATGTTTGGACCCGAAATCGCTGATACAACCTTTAACATTACTGAAAGAATACTTGCTCATAACTTTGAGAGAACCTTACCAGAACGGTGGACATAGTTCCGAGAACATTGTTGGGGATGAAAAATCTAATAAATATAGTAAATTCTTTATACTATTTCAAATTCTAAAAAAGCTTATAGTACTTGAAAATAAAAACAATAGCAATTTATTATACAGTCTTTTTTACACAATGTCTGTGTATGCATGTGTCCACTAGGGGGCGTCAGTTTTCTGCATCATAACAAAGCTCATCACGACAGAGAACCAAGTTCAAGGAAACTGTCCAGAGGTAAGTGGGCTATGAATTACGTTAGAGGGTTTTTTGAAATACTAAAATCTGTCAAGGTTAATGTACACTAATTTCATTGATTCTTGTCTGTGTGTGTGTTCATGTGTTTGTCTATGTAACTCTTTAGAGTGAGATGAAATTCAAATGTGACAATGACAGTACTTGTAAGAAGCTGATGTCAAAACCATCAAGCAATGGTAAAATTCTAATGTTCTTTATATCCTTTGTGAGATAAATATTTTTTATTGAAGGATCATATATCATTTTTGTACAATAAATAATAATAAAGGAAATAAAGGATTTTTAATGTTTATATGTCCATGTGGTGTTTTTAATATGCTTTAAGATAAATTACTTTGTTTGTATTTTATCAAATGATCAAATTATCCCTATGCCACATATGGTTTACTGTTGCTTAGTGATTTTTGCGTTCTTTAGCTAGAGCAGATAGCCCTTTTACTTCCGGCTGCCGTTGCCGTTACATTAGCAACTGTTGCTTAAAGTCCCTAATTAGAGAGCAGACGGAAACGAGAAAAGAGAGAATAAAGTCAAAATTGGTTCAACTCATAACTGTGAGATTTTTTAAGAATTCGCTTCAAGTCCAACACCTATTATTTCTAGGGATGCTGATTGTTAGAAGTCAGCTGTCTGACTCTGAGATGGCGAACGGGCACATGGTTTGTGTTAGCAACACATTATTAGCTGTTTGATAACTGTAACAACATTTAAACAGTTTCATCAATAACCAAACACGAAACGAAAGTAAAAGCCTTACAGATACTCATTCTAAATCATGCCACCGGCCTTGTGCCGTTTTCTCATGGCTCTCGGCCCTGCCCTGCCCTGCTTGCCACAAAAATGTAGTTAAGCCAATGGGCTAAACATATCAGTTACCGTTGTGTGTCAACTTTTATTAAAATTCTGAATGGATTATATAGACTAGAAAGCACGCAAAAACCCCCTTATAATCCCTTTATAATCACTAAAATCCTGTCACTCATCTCAGTTTACAATTTCACAAAGTTCCGATCAATAAAGTTGTCTTGCATATTGAATCTCTTATTTACATCATGCGTACACTTGAGAGGATTTACGAGCGTGCAAAACTCAGTGCCGAACCAAAACGCTAGTGTTTAAACCGGTGAGTGAATTCTGACTAAATTAGATGCCCCTGATTGGCTACTGCGTTCAATACAAACATGTCTGTGAGCATTTCCTGAATCTATTTCGTCAATATGATATTACAGTATCAACTGAGGGTGCTCTTGAGTATGTTAAATGAGTTACATTTCAAGGCATGAAGAAATTATTTGTACAGGAAAAACGTTAAAATATGTCATTGTGATTGTTAAAGATGAGTTTTAAGGGACAAAATGTTTGACAGTTTAACAGTTTGAGTGTTTCATTGTGGTTTGTTTTTTTATCTTGTGATGATCAAGGAAAAACCAATAAACTACAAACATTCTAACAAATTTTACAGTATGTTATGTTTTGATCTATTGGTTGTATCTCGAAGGGTTGCTGACAGGACGATGTGTGAACTTCAATACTGCCCATAAAACCTGTGAGATCAGAGGATGGTGTCCTGCAGAGATTGATGAAATTCAACCGTGAGTCCACTTTTAAATAAAGAAATTAATAGATGTGTAAATGTTGAATATACAAGGACTGATAGAGTTTTTTTTCTTATTAAGAGACCCCATGATGGAGGTGGAGAGCTTTACCATTTTTATCAAGAACAGCATTCGCTTCCCACGGTTTAACTTCACAAAGTAAATGGAATTAAACTCAAAGACTGAAAAATCTCATCATTATCATTCTTTTTCAATCTACCAGTGGTTATGGATTTCATTAAATATTTCTCTTTTCCTTTTAGGGGAAACTTTTTGCCCAATATCAATAGTAGCTACATAAAGAAATGTAACTTTGACTTTGAGAGTAACATGTATTGTCCAATATTCAAAGTGGGTGATGTGATCCGATTTGCAGATCAAAACTTCACCACTCTTGCTAAAAAAGTGAGTGTTTGTGTTTAATTATTTTTAATAATTGGCTTTTTTTGTTACTTTGTTTCTACCTTGCTTTTTTCCTTTCATCATCTAGTTTTACTTATCTAAGAAATAGTTCACAAGCACAACTTTACAACAGTTCTATATATAAGTATAATTATACAAACTAATGCAATTAACTCATATTAAAGGGATAGTTCACTTTGAAATTAATTTTTGATATGTTTTAGCTTACCTCAAGGGCATCCAAGATGTTGGTGTCTTTTTTCCACAGTATTTTCAATTTTGATATTTTTAGGTCAAACCGTTCTTGTCTGTCAGTCATATAATGGAGACCTATGGGGTCCACCTCAAAGAGCATGCACAGAGAAGTCCAAATTAAACATGATTTAATGACTCGTAAATGTAAGTACACATTGATGGCCTAAGACATGAAACGAACGCTTATCAATGTGTATCAATGCAACGTGTATCAATGCAACGAGCGCAGACCGAAGCGCCCGCGCCCTCAGAGTGCTTGGACGTGACTGTGACAAGAGGTAAAAACAATATAAATACTGTTCGTTTTCTCACACAAACCGCTCGTTTCGTGTCAAAGGCCATCAATTTGTACTTACATTTACGAGTCATTAAATCATGTTTAATTTGGACTTCTTTGCATACTCTTTGAGGAGGGCCCCATATACCTCCATTATATGACTGACAGACAAGAACGGTTTGACTTAAAAATATCAAAATTGAAAATACTGCGGAAACAAAGACACCTACATCTTGGATGCCCTTGAGGTAAGCTAAAACATATCAAAAATTAATTTCAAAGTGAACTATCCCTTTAACAAATTAAACTTTATTATTCAATGTGTTACCAATAAGTTAATATCAATAAACAGAAGTAGTTTGGCCAATTTCACTAGTCACTTCAAAAGAGGCCAAAGAAATACCTGTTGTATAAAATAATAACGGTTTCATAAAAGTATCTAATAACTGTTAGTAAACA
>NW_024121100.1:9854398-10269689 GCF_016745375.1 Pimephales promelas
CATTATTTAAATTTATGTTGACATCTAACAAAACAATATGTAGCTTCTTTTACACATTGTTAATATTATATCTTTAAACATTAAAGAGTATAGAAATGCATAAATATAATGAAATATACACCTAAAGGCCTTTCCTTAATGTCCAAAACATTGCCATTGAATCCAATCTTTGTGATTTATTTCTTATTTTTAACAGTAAATTTATCAATACAATTTTTAATTTCAATTTTCTGATTTCTATTTGAATTTTAATGCATATTTTCTGCAAAAAGTATGAATTTCTTTTTAAAAAAAAATAACATCTTACTGACCCAAGATTTTGAACATTACTGTATGTAGTATAACATAATACCAGTACAAATTTTATGAAGTCTGTTTAATTCCACTATCATTATGTTTCCTTCTCTTCTCTGTAGTCACTCAGGAGCTCAGTGTATAACATGTTCATATAAGGCCACTTCAGGGCTGTTGTATCCTTTGGAAAGAGGTTTTATCTATGTGCACAAGCCTCCGGTGCACCTCCGCTTTGAAGAGATCGCCTGCGTGAACTTCGCCCGTGGAACCACCACCACTCGCTCTTTCGATTTTGAGATTGAGACCAAGCAGGGCAATCAGTACACCTTCAGCAGCATCGAGAGGTACCCATAAGCCTAATGTTATTGTTGCCCACTTGTCGGGAACATAGCTTTGTGGGAACTTGACCATACCAGTAATGAAAAGACCAGTGTCCATTATCCTCTTTAAGGCACTTCCTGTCATTATGTCCTTGAGCACTTAACCCCCATCTGCCATAGAAAGTCTATGCTACCTCTTTGTGGTGATTCTTTCTGCTTTATCTCATACTGAAGTAAAAGGGCCTCTCTCTATTAGTGACCTGACCCCTTCTACATAAGATGTTAAGGGGAACAAAGTTACTTTAGGCACATTACAGTATTTCAGTTGGGTCCATATTATGACTGAATCAATACACTAACACATCACATTAATGTGGCAGAAGCAACAGTTTCTTGAAAACAATTCATCCTTGTTTCGTTCGAAACCTGTTTGACTTTCTGTTTTGTGTCCATGCAATGAAAGTCAAAAACACTTATGTCATATAGGTTAGGTAAATGATGACAGAAATGTCATTCTTTGAGTGAACTATCCCTTTAACACATTCTTCAACCATTCTGGTACGTTTTTTTTTTTTGGTAAAAACAATACACACAAAAATGTACTGCGCTTAACTTAACTATAAAGTTAAAATTTTCGCTCTAATTTTATATGAATATGGAAGTCCACACCACGGATATATTGATAATGACACATATTTCCAGCTGATGAATGATAAAAACATGGACAGCCAATCAGAATCCACCCAACTTTAAACCAATTTCTGAGAAACACTGTTGATATTTGAAATTGACACCCAAACAAACACACCTCGGCATCTCGTTCTCTACATTCTTTCTACAAATGTCCTGCTTGCTCACTCTCTCTCCTCCCCATCATGAGCGTATACACCCCCTACTCCTGATTGGCTATGAGAATATTGTGGTGCTCAGTCTGATCAGTCCGATCCAGTTCTTTCTCCTATTTACACAACCAGGACTATGTACAAACACAATTTTTAGTTTCTCAGAAATTGTTTACTCCACCTATAAAGCAGCAGACGACATAAGTGCAGTGCTCTTAGAAAAAAACAATGTTATCACCATTGTTGTGGACGCTAATATAGTTATTGTTGTAGTTATCGCCTTAACTCACTAAAAGAGCCTTCATCCTCTCTTTGTTTTTATATGTTCGATCTATCTTCACCTTCTTCTTTAGGGAAGAATATGGGAAACTCTTTGACTTCGTCAATGCTAAGAAGTTAAGCATCAAGAACAGAGGCTTTAAAGAGGTACAGCTACAGTCCTTTTTCTGTCCTATCACCATTTTCATCTGCATAGACATGTCCATATAGACCCTTTCACACAGTGGACGTACACTCATTCTACTCTTTGTGTTTGTGCTGTATGTCTGTATTGTGTTCATGTAGAAAAAGGTTGGTATTGTCCCGCGGTTTGGTGTCGGTGCTCCAATAACTTGCTTGCATGGTGTTTGTTTGCGTGTCACAATCACAACCGAGTATCGAAAGCATTCTCTCATATCTTTGAAGGCTTAAAGGAGATTTCTCATCCACCAAACGGTGGGCAGGCTCACTGGTTTATGATTTGACCCGTGAACGCTGTGTTAAGATCACTCCGATGTCATTATCAGACTGCAACAGTATTTCATCTGAACTCTGTATTTAATGTTGTGGTCGCTTTACAAAAAAAACCTTTTCTAATCTAAACAGTTGTGTGTGCTATGAACACAGCAATGCTCAAGGGAGTGCTTTTGAGTGAGTTAACACTGATTGCTGATATGAAAGTACTGTGTGCGCGTGTGTGTGTGTGTGAGAGAGAGGTCGATGAGGATGGGAACATGAATGGGTTTGAAATCTATGCTTGGAGAGGGTTTCCTGTGTCCGCTTTGTTACAAATACTAACTTTGCAATGACACGATGTTGATATTGCATTGATATAATTTTTATTTGTATTCTATCAGGGGATGAAAGGTAATGACAACATGTACAGCGACTCGGACGACGACCAGCATGATGCGTACCTGGAGCGCATGAAAGAAGAGGGCAAGATCCGTGAGGAGGGCAATGACAGTGACGACTCAGAGGGCGAGAGTGGTGAGTGTTAGCTCTCTGAGCCAATCATTCTTATTTTATTAATGACTGTTTACTTGTTTTCTATAACTATGATGACTTATGCTAGTTAGGATAGTATTGCTTTATGCTGTGATATCGAATTTGTTTAAGAAAATTGTGAAATTTCAGTAGTAACTTTAAAATTTAGTATCAAAACAACCTTATTTCCAGGAAAAATAACTATATTGCGATATATATTGTTCTCATGAAATAAAATTACTCGCATTGAGATAAGAATTTGTTTATATTAGCCACACCTACCTGCAACTGTATTTGGGTGTCATAAATTACAACTGGCTTGGCTGAACAGAGTATGTGTTGTGTGAGATAAATTAACATTTGAAATTACTTTTTTTCTCCTCCCAGATGAATCTTTTAATCCTGGAGAAGAAGATGATGATATAGCAGAGGAGTAAGAGGCTTTGCATTTATCTGTTTGCGACAGCTTCAATTAGTGGTGCTTGCTAAGTAAAACATCAGTATTACTTTTGCTCATACTTGAACACACTCATAACTATAAATATTAACAAACAAATTAGTAAAAAAAAAAAAGCACCTATAAAAGTACCTTACTATCAATGAAATTTGATAATAAAAAACACACATAACACTCTAGTGTTAACACTCTTACACTTTCTTCCTAAAATGAAAAAATCTGATACCTGATAAAGTCATACAGGTATTTGTGTGTGTCAGGTATGACAGTAAGGCCTCTGCCAGTGAAAGCAGCGCTGATGGCGGGGACAGTGATGAAGACCGAAAGAAGAAACCAGCCAAGAAAGCTAAATTTGTAAAAGAAAGAAAACCACGCAAGAAAGAGGTGAGAAAAGAAAGAACAAGCAGTTTACAAGCAGTACAAGTACTTACAAATTCAGTGCTACTTTGTGTGTTCTTGTGTGTAGAAAAAGGCAAAGGATATTAACGCCCCCAAGAGGCCAATGAGTGCCTACATGCTCTGGTTGAACTCTAGCAGAGACCGCATTAAATCAGAGAACCCAGGCATCTCTGTCACAGAAATCTCAAAAAAAGCTGGGGAAATGTGGAAACAAATCACCAAAGACAAGAAAGAGGTGACTCTCTATTCACTTGGACCTTCCAAAATGTTAAAAGGATAGTTCACCCAAAAATTGAAAATTAACCCATGATTAAATTACATCACTCTCAAGTCATCCTTGATGGATATGGCTCTCTTCTTTCAGACAAATACAATCGCAGTTATATAAAAAATGTTCTCCTGGCTTTTCCAAGGTTGATAATGGCAGGGAATGGCTGTTTTTGTTATGAAGTCCATAAAAGTGCATCTATCCATCATAAAAGTGCTCCACACGGCTCCGGGGGGTTATGTGATGCGTTTGTTTAAGAAAAATATTCCTATTTAAAACTTTATAAAGTAAAATAACTAGCATTCGACTTAAGTCTGAGCATAACTTATGCAAGTAATGCAACATACTGCAGGTATTTACGCTACGCCATGATGCACTACACTAATTCTACGCCAAAAGTAGACTGCGTTTAGCCGGAAGCTAGAATTTTTCAGAGATACACATCGCTTCAGAAGGCATTTATTATTCCCCGGAGCCATGTGGAGCACTTCAAAACAGAAACGGCCATTCACTGTCATTATAAAGCTTGGAAGAGCCAGAACATTTTTTTAATATAACTCTGATTGTATTCGTCTGAGAGAAGAATGTCATATACACTTAGGATGATCTGACTCGAGGGCTAATTTTCATTTTTGGGTGAATTATCCTTTTAATGCCTCAGATTGTTTTCTCTTAAAACTTGAATTGATACCTTTGTCTTGTTCATTCCAACAGGAGTGGGAAGGAAAAGCAGAGGAAGCAAAGAAAGACTATGAGCGAGCCATGAGAGAGTACAAGGAGAGTGGTGGAGGATCCTCAAGCAGCTCTAAAAAGTACTCAAAATAGTGAAATAGCCTAGTCCTACGACTTACTGCTTCAGCCAAAAATGAAAATTATGTCATTTATTAACTCACAATCACCATTGATGTCAGCATTAATAATAGGCTTTATCACTCTTTTCCCACATTTTATTCCTGAAGGGAGAGGAAAAAGAAAGGAGGGAAGAATGAAGAAAAGAAGAAAAAGAAGTCAGGCGGTGGGAAGGAGAAAGAGAAGGAACGAGTAACAGGCAACGACAGCTTTAAGAGTCGAGAGTTCATATCCAGTGAAGAGAGCTCATCAGAGTCAGAAAGAGGGAAGGGACGGAAGCGCAAGGTAACACTAACACACGCTTAACAAAATTGTCTATCTAATGGAAACAGTTTCACTCAACAACATAGTTACAGCAACAGCGCAACATAGTACATAGTTTGGAAGGTAGGTAACTATATAGTTCAGAAACGTATGTTTTTAAAACTACATCATACTATGTACATCACATACTAAAAGAAGGGTTGTCAAACAACACCAAAGTATTGCCCAAATGTCAGGATTATGTATATATATATATATATATATATATAGTCCTACAAACAACAAATAACAAAAGTATCAAGCCATAAAAAATGTTCAGTTTTGTTGAGCTGTTGAATAAAAAATAAAGCAAATTCTGTCTAATTTTTTAGGAACAATACTAATGATTTATTTCAAGATTTACCTCAAGAATAAAAAAAGAGCAGTATGACTTTTAATAGTAAAACTTTACAATGATGTTCCATCAGTTAGCATTGGTTAATGTAGTAGCTAACATTAACTAACAATGAGCTGTTATAGTATTTATTCATCTTTGTTAACTTTAGTTAATAAAAATGCAACTGTTTATTGTTAGTTCATGTTAGTTCAGGTACCTTAAATAATATAAACAGATAATTCTTTGGATTTTAATAATTAGTCTTAATATGAAACTTAAATGTGTCTCCCAGTGTCCAATTGTACAATTTGTTTTGATTTCTCTGACACTGATTTTTGTTGTTGTCATTTGTTTTTGATCCTCTATTCTCTGCTATGAATATGATCCCATCCAAATTTTGATTTATGTGTCCAGAATTCCTGACACTTTTTAGAATTTAATAATTGTATATATTTTATTGCCCTTTTTCAGATTTGATCTTATACCAGTGGGTATTAGGGGGAAAATGTATTCACTATGTTCATTGTCTTCCTGTCATTCTCTGTGCCTACTTCTTTTTATACAGGGGTCTGATGATGAAGAGGAAGCGGTCAGTACACCGCCAAGCTCTGAGGAGTCTGGCTCAGACTGAAAGACACTAATGAAAGACATAAACAGGGGGAGAGGAAAAAAAAAACCTTTCTTATACTTCTTTCATCATTTCAGTGTACATGACCTGGTGAAATCCAGATAGTACATGCATTCAAAAACACTTGTGTATTTAGGGGCCTAGACTTCTCCTAGACCGTTTGTCCGATTTTCACCAAAATCTCCACACTGTGCCGACAAAATGTCATGAACTTTATCTCAATAGATAAATAATTTGCTCCCGCAGCAGCAAATTTGAGGCATGATGCCAACATGACTATTCAGGCTTTATTTCTGCAATGCCTTGACATATTGACACCAAACTTAACATGTGTCATTGTCACCTCACTCTGACCACACCACATCAATTTCGTAATTGAGCCACCGATTGGTCGAAAGTCCAAATGGTCAAACCGCTAGATCATATTATTAGTGACTGTATATATGATTATTCAGCCATTTTGCCTAAAATCATCTTAAATTGTATTTAATTGCTCCTTGCTGCAGTTGGTCTGACACTCCTGGCCACGTTGGCTTGTCTTTTCATCTTCTTTACACTTGGGCCCGATAATTGCTGCTTGCAGCTATATTTAACTTTGGTATTGTTGACTCCATAGAATAGCTCACCAAAAATGAGCTATTAAATTCTGTCATTAACTGACCCTTATGTCATTTTAAACCTGTATGATTATTTTTTTTCCTGAATGAAGTTCAAAGACGCCATAGAAGTATTATAAAAATAGCCCATACAACCATAACATTATATTCCAAGTCTTGCAGAGCTATTACTATAGCTTTGTGCGAGGAACAGCGAAAATGTTGTTCACTGAATTCACCCTAGCTTTAGCTCATTCAGGAGATAAGAAGTGATGTCTTATTTATTAACAAATCATTTGTTTGAGCTATTTTCAATAAATCGGTTGATCCAATTCTTAAATAGGTTTTTATGAATCGGAATTGGCATTTCATACATGTTTGGAACAACACAAGGGTAAACTATTCCTTTAAATAAGAGTTTATTCATTTTATCTTGTCCTGGACTTGTTCTTATCACTATGTTTATCTGTTTGTACAGACATATTTTACAGTGCTGTTTTCCAAACAGAATAGAAACTGCATCTTTGACACATCTATTGAGCTTGCTCTATATGTATTTACATTGAATGACAGTTATGAAACACAAAAAATAGCTTAAATCTAAAATATTTTTTTTTTTACATTTGTATTCACCTGGAAACATATTTGATTTTGATCCGAGCTCAACGTTTTTTTCTACAGTATTTTGAAATGTTTAGCGAACACATTACTAATTGTGCACGTTTGTTGATGCATTAAATAATCTACATTTTAAAAATATTTTATTGTTAAGAAATGTTTCTAATAATTGTCTAAATAATAATATTCATTTATGACATTTATGAAACCAACAACCATTTTCTCATTCACGTGCTCATGCTCATCATCTTCTGAAATGGAAGCGGAAATGTTGTGGTTTTTAAGATAATGTGTTTGTATTGCCAGTAAAAGCCAACAACTGGCAGCCTGCGATGTAAAACGTTCTGGGAAACGTCCTTTCACTTTCAGTTGTACGACTACGTGAATATCAACAACATTATCATGTCCAGATGTATATTTTGTGACGTTACTGTGTAAAAAGAAAACAGCAAATCGATTAATGGTTAGACAACCCATTAAGCCAACTAGGGCGCCACCTTTTTGCGGTAGCAAATTTTCCAAGCTAATTTCACTTGGGAATCATTAATTGACTTTTATCAACATTTACTGTTAACGTTTCTAGCATTATGACACGCATCGCGTTTTCTGTTGTTTGGAAAGAATCAGAAGTGATGAGGCCTGTTGCATAAATTGCTTAAACATATATATGTGTAATAAATATTATGTATATAATAATATAATTATTATTATTATTAAGAATGAGTCATATGACTTTTATTTAATCAGTTGCATAAACAAATTGGTTTGAGTTTGGTCTTTTTTGAGAACGAAAAAAGTAAGACTGAATATCTTTGCTACTGTTTGGTCAGACAGTCTGCGTTTATATAACTGGACCCTAATCCATGAATTGGTAAAAAAGGATAGCAAAAACCGAAAGAACGCTGAAAAAAAGTGAATATGAACATGCAGCCAAATCAAACCTGCGAAGATGCACTAGCACAAGCAGCTTGTGAACGACTCTACTGCAGGTAAAGACATTTTCTGAATCTGTGATAAAACATGAAAACACTAAAACTACCGAAGGGGTGCGTCTCGTCAAGGATTCTATTTAGATTTACATTAGATTTATTAATTTGGCAGACATGTTTAAATCCAAATAATAACTTGCAGATTTAAGGAATACAGTTTAAAAGTAGGCCATTTCAAACCCATGACTTTGGAATTTCTAAACAACCTGAGCTAAAGGTACATGCAAGTCTGCATGAGAACTATTATCATTATTAGGCTATTTAATGATTAGGCGATTTAATGTCTATGCTGTTCTTTTGGCTCTACATCTTTCCCTTTTTAAGGGAACTTGCGCTGCGGCAATGACTCTTTGGGAACGCCTCCGCGTGATTGCTTCTGAAGCATGTATGTCAACTAATCCAATGGTGAGAAGGAAATGTCACGGGCAGGTGACGTCACAACCAGGAAAGGATAAATTAACATCCGGAATGAACGGCGTTAGCTTCCGTGCCTCAGCAAGCGCTCTATGTCAAACTGTGTGTCTTGTTTATTGTTGTCCGTCCCGAGATTGTGCAGTCACTATATCACATACGGCGAACCAAACATTCAAGCAGTGTGCTTCTCCCTGCCCGCACTTCCTAACGGCTGGGAATACACACAACTTGTGTGTTATGTGTTTTGGAGCAGTTGCTCTGCTCTCAGGAGTTAGAGAAAGTCCCACAGGACGGAATAAGTCTACTGCTTTTAACACCATATTGGCCACGCCAGATTTGGTTCTCGGGCCTAGTGTCCCTCCTCAGCGGGTCTGCCTTGGAGATTCCGCTGTCTCAGGCGGGAGGAGCGATTTTTCAACCCCGCCCGGAAATATGGAACTTGTGGATTCGGCCTGAGAGGGCCCAACTCACAGGGGGCCCAACTCAACCTCCTGAAGTGTAAAGTCTTCACTTCTTGGTGCATATGCAACAATAGGGTCCAGTTAACTGCCGGGTTGGTTTCTACAAGTTCGCTTTTCGGCAGGGATATCCCCATCTACCTTAAAGGTTTATGTGGCAGCCATAGCGGTCTACCTTGCCCCTGTGGATAAAGCATCTTAGGGGAGGAACCCTCTAATAACTTGTGTGGTAGATTTTTAATGATAAGATAGTAAACTATCTTTTAGAACTATCATGTTTCTGACTCTAAAAATCTGACCTTTAGATTATCTAACCTTATGAAAAATCTTTACCTGACTTTGTTACCCCTTTGTTTCTAATGCCTAATTCTTACCTTACTTCCCTTTTAGGCATCCTAACATTTAAAAAAAAATGTAGTGTTCGAAATTAGTGAAACCTCATGACTTTGGTTGTGTGAGTGTAAAAATAACAAAAATGGGAAATGAACTTGACAGATGTCTAACCTTGAATCTTTTGATTACCGGGTAACAAGAGGGCTTTTATGGAAAATTATATGTAATGTTTCATGTAATTTTGCCATACCCCTATTCTATAAAAACTGTTGTATTCGTGTTTACTGGTGGGATTCTCAATGGAATGTGTCTGAAATCCACCGGCCATGCTTATTGGTTCTTTTTGGGAGATTTGAGAACTGCTCAGAAAGATCTCCCGGCCGTAATTAAAGCATTTAGAGGACATTTGCTGAGGTCTGTCTGTTATTACTGCTGCACAGCAGGTCAGTTTAGGGAAGCAAGTAAGTACAAAAAGGAAGTCGGTTAGTGGTTAGAATCATTGTTAGTTTAATATACAGTTTGCTATTTTATTAATTAAAAATCCATCACAACAGGTCCCTTCACTCTACAGAGAATAGGGTTTCTAACAGTTCTAATTAATAATGTTGGTTAATAAAGTAATGCGAATACAACCAGGAAAATGTTCCTAGGGTAACCAGGAACCACTCTGTTGGTAGTTCCTAGAACTAAGTTCCCCTAATTGAAACTTGCACATCAGACGCAATGGTACAGACGTGGCCGTGGTTACAGCCATATGCTTTTCCCCCAGTTGCTCTGATCTCAGGAGTTAGAGAAAGTCCCACAGGACGGAATAAGTCTACTGCTTTTAACACCATATTGGCCACGCCAGATTTGGTTCTCGGGCCTAGTGTCCCTCCTCAGCGGGTCTCCCTTGGAGATTCCGCTGTCTCAGGCGGGAGGAGCGATTTTTCAACCCCGCCCGGAAATATGGAACTTGTGGATTCGGCCTGAGAGGGCCCAACTCACAGGGGGCCCAACTCAACCTCCTGAAGTGTAAAGTCTTCACTTCTTGGTGCATATGCAACAATAGGGTCCAGTTAACTGCCGGGTTGGTTTCTACAAGTTCGCTTTTCGGCAGGGATATCCCCATCTACCTTAAAGGTTTATGTGGCAGCCATAGCGGCTTACCTTGCCCCTGTGGATAAAGCATCTTAGGGGAGGAACCCTCTAATAACTTGTGTGGTGGATTTTTAATGATAAGATAGTAAACTATCTTTTAGAACTATCATGTTTCTGACTCTAAAAATCTGACCTTTAGATTATCTAACCTTATGAAAAATCTTTACCTGACTTTGTTACCCCTTTGTTTCTAATGACTAATTCTTACCTTACTTCCCTTTTAGGCATCCTAACATTTTAAAAAAATGCAGTGTTCGAAATTAGTGAAACCTCATGACTTTGGTTGTGTGAGTGTAAAAATAACAAAAATGGGAAATGAACTTGACAGATGTCTAACCTTGAATCTTTTGATTACCGGGTAACAAGAGGGCTTTTATGGAAAATTATATGTAATGTTTCATGTAATTTTGCCATACCCCTATTCTATAAAAACTGTTGTATTCGTGTTTACTGGTGGGATTCTCAATGGAATGTGTCTGAAATCCACCGGCCATGCTTATTGGTTCTTTTTGGGAGATTTGAGAACTGCTCAGAAAGATCTCCCGGCCGTAATTAAAGCATTTAGAGGACATTTGCTGAGGTCTGTCTGTTATTACTGCTGCACAGCAGGTCAGTTTAGGGAAGCAAGTAAGTACAAAAAGGAAGTCGGTTAGTGGTTAGAATCATTGTTAGTTTAATATACAGTTTGCTATTTTATTAATTAAAAATCCATCACAACAGGTCCCTTCACTCTACAGAGAATAGGGTTTCTAACAGTTCTAATTAATAATGTTGGTTAATAAAGTAATGCGAATACAACCAGGAAAATGTTCCTAGGGTAACCAGGAACCACTCTGTTGGTAGTTCCTAGAACTAAGTTCCCCTAATTGAAACTTGCACATCAGACGCAATGGTACAGACGTGGCCGTGGTTACAGCCATATGCTTTTCCCCCAGTTGCTCTGATCTCAGGAGTTAGAGAAAGTCCCACAGGACGGAATAAGTCTACTGCTTTTAACACCATATTGGCCACGCCAGATTTGGTTCTCGGGCCTAGTGTCCCTCCTCAGCGGGTCTCCCTTGGAGATTCCGCTGTCTCAGGCGGGAGGAGCGATTTTTCAACCCCGCCCGGAAATATGGAACTTGTGGATTCGGCCTGAGAGGGCCCAACTCACAGGGGGCCCAACTCAACCTCCTGAAGTGTAAAGTCTTCACTTCTTGGTGCATATGCAACAATAGGGTCCAGTTAACTGCCGGGTTGGTTTCTACAAGTTCGCTTTTCGGCAGGGATATCCCCATCTACCTTAAAGGTTTATGTGGCAGCCATAGCGGCTTACCTTGCCCCTGTGGATAAAGCATCTTAGGGGAGGAACCCTCTAATAACTTGTGTGGTGGATTTTTAATGATAAGATAGTAAACTATCTTTTAGAACTATCATGTTTCTGACTCTAAAAATCTGACCTTTAGATTATCTAACCTTATGAAAAATCTTTACCTGACTTTGTTACCCCTTTGTTTCTAATGACTAATTCTTACCTTACTTCCCTTTTAGGCATCCTAACATTTTAAAAAAATGCACTGTTCGAAATTAGTGAAACCTCATGACTTTGGTTGTGTGAGTGTAAAAATAACAAAAATGGGAAATGAACTTGACAGATGTCTAACCTTATAGAATCATGGCAATTCGCAGGTGCCACCCCGGCTCCCTTGCGTCGTCATATTATATTAGCATGCCTGCGCCATCTGCTCAGATTTCTCTGCCTTCACGAAGCCTTCATTTTAAGCCCTTCTGTCTCAGTTTTTCTGGCCAAATAATTCAGATTTGTCATCAGCATTCTTCATCTGCACTTCAGCGACTGTGAATAGTGGAACTCAGTTCTACTTGCGGTGAAGTGCCATGGAATTTTGTTGTTCCCCGCCACTCTGCGATAGCTTTATTGCGAATGACGACCCTCACAGTAAGTGTGTTAAATGTATGGGTTTTTCGCATGCGCGCGAGGCTGTTTTAGGCTTCTCTAAATGCAAGTTTTGTGACAACCTGCTTTTGACTGCCTCAGGTTGCTCAGAAGATTTTAGTATCGCCTCAGCTTGCTCAGAACCTTGCCGGAGGTGATGCCAAAAAAGTACCCGAAAGCAGGTACAGGTACAACTTTTACACAGTGGAAAACCAAACAAAGGCGAGCCGAGTCGAAGTTCTGGAGATTGACTCACCAATCAGTTAAAACACTGGGGCTGGATTTGGCATAGTGATGGTTGTTAGACTAGGCCGACGTCGACGAGTAGACACGCCAGAGTATAAGTATTATTGGTTGGTAATTAGGTTTATCTACAACACTTGTTTCCTTCGTGGTACTTTGAGGCTGAGACCAGCGATTCGAACCAGAGTTCCTGCTTGGGACCTGCTGTTGTTTTAGAAGGCTTATCTGTGGCTTCATTCGAGCCCCTTGATACAGTTTCAGAAAAGTTTCTGTCACCCTGCCATACTTACTTCATCCCTGTGATAGACTTGCTTCGGCTAATGGAAGTTAACACCTGTCAACCCTGATGTGCATTAATCCTTTCCTGGTCGTGACGTCACCCACACATGACGTTCCCTCTCTCCCTCTTGGATTATTGGATATACGTACTTCAGACGCAATCACGCGGAGGTTCTCTTCACAGTGAACTAGGGTTACAGTCGTAACCTGAAAATTTGTGCTTCTATGGGTTACTATGGGTTAATTTGGGTTAACCATGGTTTTTGTTATACAAATGGTAATTATTCCACAAAAAAACATGGTTACTACAATTTTACTATAATAAAACCATGGTTCATTTTCATAAGGGCTGGTTACTGGTAAACGCAATACCTCTCCCCTCCTCTTTCCTGGTGCTATCATTTCCCTTTAGTCTGCTTTTTTCATCACTCCCCCTTTTCATACTGTTACATTTCTGTGAATTTTGTCTCTCTCTCAATCATGGCTCTCAAACCACTTTGCTCATTATTGCATTTGGCTCACTGATGACTTTGTTCACCAATTTGTATTGAGTCCCATCCATTTCCTCACTCTCCCCTCAGTCTCATTCTCTCACCCCTTTTTCACTTTGTACCTTCCCTTCATCTCAAGATCCTGTTTCAAGACAATCAAATCAGCGTGAGACATCTAACACTTAACATTATCCCTGACTGATAGACATCTTCATAAACTCCAGCAGTGCTTGAGCATAGCCCCACTCTGCTGCCTCTCATTCGATTTGGTCTTCTGTCATGTGTTACTCCTTCATTGTGTGTGTTTTTGTGGGGAAGCAAGTCCCAGATGTATTGAACTCATATAGAGAGCGAGAGAACCACAGGTTAATGTTTCCACTCCCGGCCCTCTCAAGAAATGTTGCCTCTTAGTTGTGGTTAAAGTGTTTATGTGGTAATGCTGAAATTTTTTCCATTTGCATAATTAAGATTGTAGTTAATGGTAGTCTGGCACTCTCATCCAACTGGACGCTTCAGTGTTAAGGATTGATAATTAAATTGATATAAATAATGATATAAAAACATTTATATAAATTTGAGCTTGCCAAAGGTTTCTTTTTGTTTTGCTTTAATTTTGGAAAATAAATGAATACTTTTATTCAGCAATCAAAAAATTACTTTTATGATGTTACATGGGAGGGGGGGTTAACGTATCATGCTTTTCACACAAAAATATTAAGCAGCACAACTGTTTCCTAAAGTTAATAAGGATCATGTTTCACTATGGCTGCTGAAAATTCAGCTTTGCCATCACAGGAATAAATTGCATTTTAAATTGTAAAACAGTTACGAAAGTGATTTAATTTCCTTAAATGAATATTATTAATTGTCAATGCTGTTTTTATTATTATTTTGATTGAATTAATGCAACCTTTGTGAGCATAAGAGATGTTACAACATTAAAAACAACTAATAACTTTTGAATGGTAAAAGGGGAAAGGTTAGTAAATAGCATTTTAAATGAATACAACTAATATTGCTTCTGATAATATTATTCATATTATTTCTATCCACAAACAACATTACGGATTGTCTGTCAAATGCATAAATGTAAAAACCATCAGTCAATCTCATTAGAACATGAGAGTTCAGATAACTAACTGATATTCCAAATGACTATGTCCATCATATGGGAAAAGATTGCAAAGATGTAATCTTTAATGCCACTCTAATAAGATGCATTTTTGCTACTGCATGGAGCTTTCATGGTGACATGATATAATGTGCATCAGTCATCAAGATTCAGCTATTCCAGACCTCTCTGACACTTAACATCTAGCCTAAAGCACCACCACAAAGACCCTGTGTCGGATTCTGTTGTTTTGTTATGGACACTGACTGTATGCTTGAGTAAGAGAGGAACTTTGGGACTAAGCTTTCATTTTTCCAGTAATTTGATTTACGCATTTTTGTAAGTTGCTTGGTAAGAGAGGACATACTAAGAATGTCAAATGTAAATTTTATATCTGGAATGGATAATTGACAGAATAATTGAAGGTAGAAGAAAAAAGAAAAGAGGGAGGAGAGACGGAGGGAGGGAACAAGGAGGAAGAGAAATATTTTTCTTCTATGAAAGCATTTGATCTCAAGATGTGGAGACTTTTTATCAGGGAAACAAATAAGGACGATTACTGAAGAGTTTTTTTGACTTTTATTGACAAAACGCAGGATAAAGTATTTGGACAGAATTATCACCGACATTACTAAACATTCATGCAAATACGTTAATACACTTGAAGTGTAAGTTCTGTGAATGCAGCAGTGTTCTGGAAAAATGTGGACCTGTATAACAGATTTCTTTACCTATGAGACGACCAAATCCGTGGTGGTGAAGAGCTGGACCATCGGCATCATCAACCGTGTTGTCCAACTCCTCATCATAACGTACTTCATTGGGTGAGTGTGCTGAATCTTTTTTACAATGGTAGCGAGATTTAAAATTGTGCCCCAAAAAGATAAAATATTGTTTGTGTTTAAAAACTTTGTTAAAAAAGTATTAAGCATTTATTCATCTTAATGTTAATTTCAACATTAAATCCATTATTAAAATCAAAAGTTGCATCTGTTCTTGTTATTTAATGGACCTGAGCTAACATGAACTAACAACGAAAAAGTGTATTATAATTATCTAACATTAACTAAGTTTAATGAAGACTGTAACAAATAAAATGCTGATTAATGGTATAGTTAATGCAATAACTATGGGACATTATAAGTGTTACAATAGAAATATATTGCAGTAATTATTTTTGGACAATTAAATGACATAATTGATAATTTATGATAATTGATGTTAAGTACAGCACAGTTGTATGAGACAAAAAATGTTTTCTTAGTATAAGTGCATGAAAATGAAAAAAGTTTTTTATATATATATATATATATATATATATATATATATATATATATATTTGTGAGCATTTTACATTAAAGAAAGCACAAATTGCTCTGTATTTCCTGTTTTCCCATCTCTCTATCTCCCCCTCCCTCAGCTGGGTGTTTTTGTATGAGAAAGCATATCAAGTGCGAGACACATCTATCGAGTCATCAGTGATGACTAAAGTGAAAGGTTTCGGAGAGTATAACAACCGGATCATGGATGTAGCCGATTATGTCACACCAACTCAAGTAAATCTCAAGTTTTACAATACTTTTATGACCAATTTTTTGTGTGTGTGATCTATAATATTTAATGTTATGTGTGTTACAGGTTGTTGTCAAAATTAAACATAATTAAATCTAACAAAATCTCCCTTTTGGAGACATGCGAGGGGTTCTAAGAATGTTTTGCTAATGTTCTCATTAAGTTATGAAAACAGTATTTTTGAATGTTCTCTAAGCGTTCAAAATGACCATTTTTGTAAAGCATTTATAGGACGTTTCCTGCAGATGTCTAATAGACGTTTAGAAGATGTCTCTAAGATGTAATGATTTAGAATGCACGTTAAACTGACATCTTATAAACGTCTATTAGACATCTGCAGGAAACGTCCTATAGACTCTTTAAAATACGTCTTCCAGATGTAAATAGGAGATCAGACAGCCTTGTGCTATCTGGGTATTGACAAGCGCGGGTAGGTCATTTTAAAAACATAAAGCTTTTGTGGTCCGAAAAACAAAGCATAGGCCATTAGATCAACACCAGGACGAGTAAGGTGACTCGTTTTAAGGTGACTCGTTTTAGGGTGACTGGATAACTCAGAATGGACTGCATTGTGTCAGCAATTTCAGGTCCAAGGCTGCCTACAGAGACGCTTTTTTTGACGGCATGCTTATGAGGCGGGCAGCTAGTGGATCGATGAATGTGATTATTTATGTTTGGGCTTGAAATCGCTGATACAACCTTTAACATTAGCCTACTGAAATAATACTTGCTCATAACTTTGAGAGAACCTTGCCAGAACATTGGACCAAGTTCTGAGATCGTTCCTTGTTGGATGATGTTCTTACATGGAAAATCTAATAAATACTGTAAATACTTTATACTATTTCAAATTCTTAAAAAAAACTTATAGTAATTGTAAACAAAAACAATAGCAGTTTATTATACAGTCTTTTTTACACACTGTCTGTGTGTGTGTGCATGTGTCCACTAGGGGGCGTCAGTTTTCTGCATCATAACAAAGCTCATCACGACAGAGAACCAAGTTCAAGGAAACTGTCCAGAGGTAAGTGGGCTTTGAATTACGTTAGTGGGTTTTTTGCTAAAATCTGTCAAGGTTAATGTACACTAATTTCATTGATTCTTGTCTGTGTGTGTGTGTTCATGTGTTTGTCTATGTAACTCTTTAGAGTGAGATGAAATTCAAATGTGACAATGACAGTACTTGTAAGAAGCTGATGTCAAAACCATCAAGCAATGGTAAAATTCTAATGTTCTTTATATCCTTTGTGAGATAAATATATTTTTTTTTTTTTATTGAAGGATCATATATATCATTTTTTACAATAAATAATAATAAAGGAAACTATTTTTAAATTTGTTGGAAAAAAGTTTTTAATGTCCATGTGGTGTTTTTAATATGCTTTAAGATAAATTACTTTGTTTCTATTTTATCAAATGATCAAATTATCCCTACGCTACATACGGTTTACTGTTGCTTAGTGATTTTTGCTTTCCTTTTACTTCCGGCTGCCGTTGCCGTTACATTAGCAACTGTTGCTTAAATTAGCTAATTAGAGAGCAGACGGAAACGAGAAAAGAAAGAATAAAGTCAAAATTGGTTCAATCTCATAACTGTGAGAATTTTTTAAGAATTCGCTTCAAGTCGAACACCTATTATTTCTAGGGATGCTGATTGTTAGAAGTCAGCTGTCTGACTCTGAGATGGCGAACGGGCACAAGGTTTGTGTTAGCAACACATTATTAGCTGTTTGATAACTGTAACAACATTTAAACAGTTTCATCGATAACCAAACACGAAACGAAAGTAAAAGCCTCACAGATACTCATTCTAAATCATGCCACCGGCCTTGTGCCGTTTTCTAATGGCTCTCGGCCCTGCCCTGCTTGCCACAAAAATGTAGTTTAGCCAAAGGCTAAACATATCAGTTACCGTTGTGTTTAAATTTTACAGTATGTTATGTTTTGATCTATTGGTTGTATCTCGAAGGGTTGCTGACAGGACGATGTGTGAACTTCAATACTACCCATAAAACCTGTGAGATCAGAGGATGGTGTCCTGCAGAGATTGATGAAATTCAACCGTGAGTCCACTTTTAAATAAAGAAATTAATAGATGTGTACATGTTGAATATACAAGGACTGATGGAGTTTTTTTTTTATTATTAAGAGACCCCATGATGGAGGTGGAGAGCTTTACCATTTTCATCAAGAACAGCATTCGCTTCCCACGGTTTAACTTCACAAAGTAAATGGAATTAAACTCAAAGACTGAAAAATCTCATCATTATCATTCTTTTTCAATCTACCAGTAAACCTTTTTGGATTATCTTTTTTTTTTTTAAATAATGACCCTCATTGTTTCATAATTAGATCTCCTTTTCTGTAAATTATGGTTTTCATTAAATATTTCTCTTTTCCTTTCAGGGGAAACTTTTTGCCCAATATCAATAGTAGCTACATAAAGAAATGTAACTTTGACTTTGAGAGTAACATGTATTGTCCAATATTCAAAGTGGGTGATGTGATCCGATTTGCAGATCAAAACTTCACCGCTCTTGCTAAAAAAGTGAGTGTTTGTTTAATTATTTTTAATATTTGGCTTTTTTTGTTACTTTGTTTCTACCTTGCTTTTTTCCTTTCATCATCTAGTTTTACTTATCTAAGAAATAGTTCACAAGCACAACTTTACAACAGTTCTATATATAAGTATAATTATACAAACTAATGCAATTAACTCATATTAAAGGGATAGTTCACTTTGAAATTAATTTTTGATATGTTTTAGCTTACCTCAAGGGCATCCAAGATGTTGGTGTCTTTTTTCCACAGTATTTTCAATTTTAATATTTTTAGGTCAAACCGTTCTTGTCTGTCAGTCATATAATGGAGACCTATGGGGTCCACCTCAAAGAGCATGCACAGAGAAGTCCAAATTAAACATGATTTAATGACTCGTAAATGTAAGTACACATTGATGGCCTAAGACATGAAACGAGCGCTTATCAATGTGTATCAATGCAACGTGTATCAATGCAACGAGCGCAGACCGAAGCGCCCGCGCCCTCAGAGTGCTTGGACGTGACTGTGACAAGAGGTAAAAACAATATAAATACTGTTCGTTTTCTCACACAAACCGCTCGTTTCGTGTCAAAGGCCATCAATTTGTACTTACATTTACGAGTCATTAAATCATGTTTAATTTGGACTTCTTTGCATACTCTTTGAGGAGGGCCCCATATACCTCCATTATATGACTGACAGACAAGAACGGTTTGACTTAAAAATATCAAAATTGAAAATACTGCGGAAACAAAGACACCTACATCTTGGATGCCCTTGAGGTAAGCTAAAACATATCAAAAATTAATTTCAAAGTGAACTATCCCTTTAACAAATTAAACTTTATTATTCAATGTGTTACCAATAAGTTAATATCAATAAACAGAAGTAGTTTGGCCAATTTCACTAGTCACTTCAAAAGAGGCCAAAGAAATACCTGTTGTATAAAATAATAACTGTTTCATAAAAGTATCTAATAACTGTTAGTAAACATTACATTAGTGAACATTACATTTCAGACACTGTAAAAAGTGATCAGGTGACTTAAAAAAGTGAGGAAACCCTTTGCCTTAAAATTATTAAGTGAATACATTTCATGCATATGAAGAGATTCAACCAGGCGCTCAGGTGAAGTTAATCAGTGATAGGTGCTCTTGGGATAGGGAAAGGATCCACTGAAACAACATGCAGGTCCCAGGCACTCAATGAACGGATGAAGAGAAGGTAATTATTAAAAAGCCTTTATTGGAACTGGCTTATTTTATTGGAACTGGCTTATTTCATTTTAAGTTTACATAACTTTTTCAATTATGTATGAAGTTTATTACTTATTTTAAGGCAACGGGTTTCCTCACTAAGTCAACTGATCACTTTTTACAGTGAAACTCTCTTTAAGTGCACAGTCAAATTGGATTTGTGAAAGTAATCTCTGTCTCTTTCTCTCAGGGAGGAGTGATAGGGATAAAAATTGCATGGACATGTGATTTAGACAAGGCAGATGATGAGTGTAAGCCCAAATACTCCTTCACTCGTCTGGACGCCATGTCAGAAAAGACTACTGTGTCTCCGGGATACAACTTCAGGTTCTAGAACCTTTTCTTTCCACCTTAAAGTTTAACCAAGAATGCTTTGTTGCACTGCAGGCCTCTAATGATACTGCACAAACAAATGCCTCCAATTTGTCCACGTACTACATCCACATGTTTATCAGACTTTTTTGTAGTGGCCACACACTATAAAATGTTACAAGGCACCAAATCATTCGAAGTTGATAATTTTTATAATCCTTTTTGAAACTGTATCTGCGAACATGTCTAAATCTTTGTCCTTAGGTATGCAAAGTATTTTCAAACGGAGAACGGCACTGAGTATCGCACTCTGCTGAAAGCCTATGCCATCAGATTCGATGTGCTGGTTAATGGAGATGTGAGTTCATTTTAAATTGTGTTTTTTTCGAGCATTTTCTGCATCTGGGCATAGTTTCTCATTACATTTTCTCTTTAAAGGCTGGGAAATTTGACATGATACCAACTCTAATCAACATGGTTGCTGCCTTCACCTCTGTTGGTGTGGTATGTGTCTTCATTTATCTGCATAAACATAAAACAGCTCGTTTTCACAAATTAGATCATATAAATGTGTCACTTTTTTCGTAATTCTTTGTAGAAAGTCAACTCCAAATGTCAGCTTAACATACTCAAATTCACCATTTGATTCAACTATTTAAGATGGAATTTTTTTATTTCATATTAATGTGATGGTCACTTCACATTACACTGCTGGCTTGCAGCAAAGTGTTAGTCGAAAACATTCATTCCATATTGTCTTAAAGTTAAGTAGATTAAACTCAATAGTTTTATCTGTGAAATTTATTGATATCTGCAAATAAATGTAAATATGTTTACAACATTTCTTTACATTTGCATTAATACTCAACTCGTAAATATAATGAACAATCCAAAGTAATATGTATCAATAGATGTAATATTTCTTTATTTACTATAATATAATACACAATAATTTTGGCATATATACTATATATTATTATTTTTTTAAATATGTACAACGTTCTAAAAAATCAATAAATGAGATGCACAAACACGTGATTGCTAACTTGTAGACAAACCTAGTTGCAAGGAAGTGGTTTAAACACTATAAAAAGGTAGCAGGAGGGTTCACCTGCCTTTTTTCAGATATTTTTTTTATGTTGTTTGTTGTTGTTATTTACTGTAATTGTACCGGTAATTGTAATTTTACGTTTGTCTGTTGTTTTCTGATTATGCACACTACTGTAGTAGCATAAAAACTGGGACATGTGATTCTCCATGTTGACTGATTTGGGTATATGGAGAGAAATCAATGATATTTTCCTCAGTCTGCAGCATTGGTCTTGTGTAGTGTTTGGTGAACTATTGTATAGTTGCACTTTCTCTATATACTTCATTTACAGTACTCTAATCAATGAGAATTAGACATGCTAAACCTGTTTTAGGTTAACAACAGCAGTGTGTAACTGATTCAAAAAGATTGAAGTCATATGAAATGTGTGTGTTTCGTATGGTAACAAAATATTGTTTTTATGAAGTTGTGTATAGTTTTGACAAAAGTATATTGTGTTACTTTGGTGTAGGGTTGTACTAATTGTGTGTAGTGTTGTGACAAACTTGAAACTTTGAAAATTGTCCTTAAAGGGTCATTCCACCTCTGGAAAGATTAATGTGTTTTTAAAATGGGTAATTTATGTAGAAGAAATGTGAAATTATTTTTGAATTCGGAGCTTTCTAGACTGAGAAAAGCCAGAAAATGTATTTTTGGCTTATGTGGATGAAAGAATGCACTTGCTTTGCTGCCCTAAAAGGCCACAACTACCAGCAACAGTGCAGTAGTTAAACAACAAGTGAGTCTCTGTGATGAGTCTGCCCGAAAATGTGTTTCGAGATCGCCGAAATGTCCGGGATTCGGCTTTTTGCGTTCTACAGTCGCCATTCATTATGTTTACTCTGGCGAGCAGGACGAGTGAGGGCCGTGTGGAGAACGACGCGAGGCTGGGGTGTGATTACCGATGAGCGACAGCTGTGAGACGTAAGTTACCGGTCTCGTATCTCTCACGGAGGAGCGGGAATTTTCTTAGCAATGTTAAAACGCATATCAACCGATCACTTGTTTAGCGTTCATGTAAACACTACATTCAGATTCACCAATCAGAATGAATTCAGTTAGATTGAAATAAAAGGTGTGCATGTAAACAATAAATGGCGACTGCAGAAAGCAAAAGCTGAATCCCGGACATCGACAGCCGGACATGTCCGGAAAAAAAAAGAGGACGGTAACCCCTGAAGTTACTACTCAGCTTTCTCCACAGAACAAGAGCCTACTAGCTTAGCTTCCAAAAAAGATGGCTGACACTATGTGTAATCCCAATCCTCCATAATGCATCTGTCTGCGTATTCAGTACCTTCGTCCTTATTTTCAAAAAGTTTCTGCCGGTGAAATCAAACGCATTGGCACTGATCTGTGGCAGGTCTGTTAGCGCATTAGGCCCAACCCCCTATGGATGGGTTTCAAAGGGTGGGAACTTGTGCTTGTAGTCTTTACAGAAATCCCTCCTACAATGACGTAAAATGACGATTTTTGCGTCATTGTAGGAGGAAGTGAAAAAGGTAAATAGCAGATTTCTCTCATCTCAGGGGAAAATGAGAGAGTGCTGCACGACCATTCAATAGTATAACTGGGTTAATGCAAATGGGTGGAGTGTCCCTTTAAGCAATTGAAAAAAACAGTAATAATGAAATGAATTAATAATAGAAAATAATTTATACCTGTGAACCTCTTTAAGTAGACCAAACTACTTTTCCTTTATTTTAGGGTACAGTGCTTTGTGATATAATTCTGCTGAACTTCTTGAAAGGAGCTGACCAATATAAGGCCAAGAAATTTGAAGAGGTTTGCATTTTAGAAAGTCGCCAAAAATATTACATCTATCCAGTTATGGTAACAATGAATGCTTCACTGCCTCTATCTTGCTCTGTTTCTAGGTATCAGATTCACATGTTCAGAGCACTGCTTCATTCTACAGGTCCAGAGACCACAGCCAGCATTCAATCAAACCGGATGAGAAGTTCTCAACTGACTCCGGAGCATTTTCCATTGAACGCTATAGTTAATAGTGCAAAGCACAGCGCTTGGGAAGGATTGCAAGAAGCGATTTTTTCATTAATTCAGTAATTTATATATGAAGAGTTCAGATGCAAAAGCCTCTAAGTGCCATTTGAAATTTTGCTCTAGAATGACCATTTTTATCAAGCTTGTGTATTTAAGTTCAGTAATTTCACTTAAATGACAATTAAAAGGTAATCTTCATTGCCATTTAAGTGAAATTACTGAACTTAAATATACAAGCTTGATAAAAATGATAATTTTAGAAGAAAATTTCAAATGGCACTTAGAGGCTTTTGCATCTGAACTCTTCATATATATAATATACATATATGTATAATACATTTTCCCCCATTAACCATTAGGAATACTTTAGAATCATCTTCAAATCAAATTAAACTTCAAAATTTGCCTGACTAATTAAATATTGAAAAACATTACTATATTTTGTAAATAATAGTATTAAGTAAATACTCAAATTCTGATATGTATGCTCACAGTGTTAGCATGGCCTTTACACAATTATTAAAAATAGTTATTACATGGTTGTAATAATGTAGTACAGGGTTGAATCCTAATATAGAATGCGGTCTGCTATTTCTTGATAACAGACCGCTGCTAAGTATAACAGACCGTTGCCATGAAAAACAGAGCGTTGCCATGGACGCAGTTCAGAGACGGAACAGACTATTTTCTTTAGCTGAAGCAATACAATCGTTTTTAAATCAATAAACTCCTTTTTTATTTAAACTCCTCAATAAACCTTCCGCTTCGCATTTGGGTATTCGCTGTAAGAACCGCCTCGCTATACATTATCCTTACTTAATAAATCATGTGACTGTTTTGTAGACTCCCAAAATGTAGCTATGCAACTGTATGTGTTTTTTTTATGTTGTGAATATAAAGTTATTGTAAAAGAGTAGCCTATCAACCTCACGTTTTGGCCAAGTGTAGAAGAAAACGTTTTTGCTTGATCAAATTTTTCTGAAGTTTTCTAACACTGTCAGGAGTATTTTTGGTTCATTCTTGTCCCTGTTACGGTTTGCCTGAGCAGCCGTTTGCATGACACAGTTTCAATAAAAAACAGAAAACTTTAAGTGTTTTGTCTGATCATTTACATAACAGCAATTTGTGGGCCTGAAAATACAAACTTTTGAAAACAGATTTTAAAGTGCAAGTTTTTGAAAACAGGCGTACTGTTATCATCTCTGTGTAAATGCAAAATTGTGAAAAGGTGAAGACGTGAATTACGTAGGCCTACATAGGCGGTAGTTTTTCCTTACAAAGTGACCTCCAACTACTGGCCAGTGAAGAATACATACTTTTTAATCGCTTTTCGCGAATCCACGTGAGTGGGTTTAGTTTTGACATCATTGTCGTAAAAATTATAATTTGCTTGTAAATATTGATGCTCATGGGGAGGCTCAGGGCAAAAAAAAACATGTATGTCATTTCTGATATAAATTGTTTAAAGAATGAACTAATGGGTTACGACAGAGAAACGAAACTGACAAGATGTCACATCAACTGAAATCCCTGGTTAGAGGCTTAACTTTTTTTTAACAGCATAAGTTACCAAGCAAATGTTCGGTTTGTTTTTTTTCATGTGAAGACTGCTGAGTATTACGATAAAGTGAGAAGTATAGGGGTTGTAAAAAAAAGAAAGAAAGTGTTATACCACTAGCACTTTACAGTCCTGTTCCTCATGTGCATGCTATGTACTTATTATTGTGATGACAATAACTGTAATAAATAGCCACTAACCCTGAACATACTCTTACCTAACCTTAACCAATGTAATTGTATTATATTATACCTTACTTAAGGTAAGAACTCTGTAAGTGCTTGTACCGTAAAATAAAGTGTAACTGTTATACTGATATTGTCATGTGTGGCTGTACAAAGCGCACAACAACATAGGAGATCAGCAAAAACAGTCTTTAAATCCAACAGACAAGGAAAACTCAGGAAACACAATACAACAACCACATAAAACACTGACAAGACAAGACAAAGAACTGAACAAAACAGGGAGAATAAATACCAGACAAAATGAGTGAACTAATGAGCTAATTAATTGAATAAAAGGTGAATAGATTAATCAAGGGAACAAACTGGAAAATAGTACACACAGGAAAAGAGAACTTAAACACACATAACATAATCGTGATATATATATATATATATATATATATATATATATATATATATGTAGAAATATAGATTTACTATAAACTAAAAAAGAATTTTTCTTAAAAATAACATTTAAGTCTTTCATAACATTTAAGTCTTGAGTCAGACTAACAGTACAGCCGTTCAGCATGTGATCTCCATCATATAGTTGCAATGTGAAATGTAGAAGTTGAAATGTAAAGAGATCAGCAACAGTGTCTGTAACCACATGGCACAGTGGTATAACGGTCTAAAGGAGCAATTTGTTAGTAGATCAGAAGCCCATCCAAGTTGGAATCATCAGTTTGATATATTTTGATTACAACTTCAACAACAGCAAAGGTTTTATCTTTCACAATGATCTTGTATATTATATGTTAAAGGTGTTTTCCAAACCAAAATAAGGCATTTGGTCAATCTGCTCCACAGATATTCATCAGGTATTCATGCACTCTCAGAAAAAAAAGGTACAAAAGCTGTCACTGGGGCTGTACCTTTTTTCAAAAGGTACACTTTTGTACCCAAAGGCTGCATATTGGTACCTACATATTAGCACCTAAAATGGACATATTAGCACCTAAAAAGGACATATTAGCTCATGAAATTGACATATTAGCACCTAATATGTACATATTAGCACCTAAAATGGACATATTAGCTCTTGAAATGGACATATTAGCACTTAAAATGTACATATTAGCACCCAAAATGTACATATTAACACCTAAAATGTACTTATTAGCTCATGAAATGGACAAAAGTTTACCTTTTGAAAAGGTACAGCCCCAGTGACAGCTTTTGTACCTTTTTTTCTGAGAGTGTGTTGGTATGAAACAGAAGCTTCGATAGTTTTATCTTCCCTATTGTGATGTGTATCTGAGTGAAACGGCTTCTCAAACAAGAAAAAATGTTGGGTGGGACTTGATTTTGTCCATTGGGAATTGGTTGGATGTTTGGATGGTTGGGGTTTTCTATTGCTGTCATGTGAATGACAGGTTGTACCGCCCTTGTGACAGTAAACTAAAGTAAAATCATCTGAGAAGAGATGTCATTGCAAGAGGGAGGGAAAGTTATATACACAGAAAAATCATTATAGTAAATACTGCAATATTCAGTATAGAAGAAAGTGTCAATTTTGATTTCATGTTGATAAATCATTTACATTTTATGTATTTATTTTTTTAAATTCAGCAAAACTCATGCTATGAGCTTTTATGTGGAACTCCATATAGACACAGTACATGCTGAGTAAGAGAAAGGGAGGAGTTGTGAAAAAAAAAGTGGTGGATTTAAGACAGACTAAATGTTATGAGGAGATACGGAAGACAAGTGGAAGGAGTGGTAAGTCCATTTTACTACCATTTGGTAACCATGCATTATTTTAAAATTATTAAAAAAAAAAAGGAAAAATATGGATTTTTCTTTTAAATTACTATTCTATAAAACAATATTGTAAGCTTCATCAATCATGTTCTCTCCTTCACAGTGTGCATCAGGAATGGAGATGTTTAGCTTTTTGTTGATGACTTTCCTTTTTGGAAGTGGTAGCTTCTTAACCATGCAGAGAGGTGCTGATTAGGCTATTTAATTTATTTAATATGTTATCAGAGTATTTTAAAAGAAAGTTTTTAACCGCTAAGGGTAAATTTTGGTGTGATGTTCACATTTAGATGAGGCTGCTGGCCGTATTTCCTCATTAGGCTGTATTTTGCCTAAAGCCTGTCCAATGACTGGCTATGAGAGTTGGTTCAGAGTGGGGTCACGCTGTGTCAAATACTTTGGGAATCCTCTCAACTTCACTGCAGCTGAGGTAAGTAGTGTCAGTGTGGGACAAAAAAGACAACAAAAAGTAACTAATTATTCTTTCTTCATTTTCTGTTAAGATGTTTTTTTTATTGATGCTGTTGCTCTTTTCCCGCACACAGTTCAGCTGCAGAAGCAAAGCCCCTGGTGGACACCTGGTGTCAATGCACAACACAAAGGCTAATGCTGACGTGCTCTGCATTGTGATCAAATACAGTCCACAAAACCTGCGCATCTGGATCGGAGGCTTTGAGTTGTTTCAGGTAAATGAGACTAATTATAGAATTTGCCTATAAACTTTAGCCTAAAATGTTTGATCTTTCTCAGTCTGGTAGATTTGTCTGGACCGACGGTTCCTTTTGGAACTATCAAATCTGGACACCCGGTGAGCCCAAGCACAGATTCAGCAACAGGGAGGACTGTGTGGAAATGAACTGGAATCGTAAGTAAAGGGGTTTCTTTTTTAAAATATGCAATTTTAAATTTGCCTAAAATTCACCTGTGAAACTCTTCATATACAGTATCATGTAGGCTAGTTGACTTTACTTATAGTTACAGAAACTGTCCCAATAATTGTTAGTTATTGGTAAAATCACATAAATTGCATGATTGGTATAACATGTTACCTATAATCTATCATGATTATTTTATTCTCACATTCTATGTTGGTTTGATCTTATTCTGCTTTCTTTTAGATGTTGGCAAGTGGAATGACGATTCTTGTTATGTGCGAAAAAACTACGTATGCGCCTTCAAAGTCATGACAGCTTTGACTTAGACTTGCAGTAGGCTTAGACTGAACTGTTTTATCTGTCAATTAACCTTAAAACTTTGCGTTCAAAATTGTGAAAACGACATATTTTTAAAAATGAATAAAAATTTGTTTTATTATATAAATGAGTTTTCGAGTTTTTAAATTGCATTGCATGGACTCTACCAGTGGATATTGTCTTCATATACATAGTTGGGGTACATATTCATTGGTGTATAGGGATGATGTCAAAACCCTGAAGACAAATTTGCCACTTTATAATGTTTTTTTTTTTCAATTTATTAGTAAAATAAGGTCTGTGGTAAACTTAACTTTTGTGGTGAACTTAACAATTTTAACAGCACACTAACACCCCAAACTTTTTTTGGTTTTGTTTTTGATAAAAAATATGCTTCAAAATTCATGTTTTTGATATGGGTGTGTGTTGTATGTTTATGTTTGCATATAATACAGTTATGTTTAGCACGGACCTTATTTTAATCATAAATTGAAGAAAAAAAAACTAAATTATAAAACCCCATAGAACAATCACAAGTCTTCCGGGTTACCCCTGCCTGCACCACTATTTTCTTGTCCCAATAGCCTACCTTTATCTTTTAAAAGTATTGTCATAAGTGCACTATGGCATTATCCCAGTTCTCTCATCAGCCACTAGAAGGGGCCAAGAAACTTATTTTGTTTCTTGAGATCATAATTGTAGTGGTTTTGGTGAGCTGAAATTCCACCACTCATCCACACTTAGCCCACAAAATTTATCAAAATGTACAACAAAATCTGTCATTTTATCTGACATTGGTTAATTTTAACTTGATGTTTGGTTAAATGTAACACAGTCTCATCCCAAGAAGTCATATAACTGACATCTTGGGACGTCTTTTGACCATACGTCAACATCTGTCTTTTTAGGGTACCCTTAAACGTCGGTTATATGACGATCCCGGGCCGTCATACAACTGACGCTTTACCTTTAACGTCGGTTAGGTTTAGGGGTAGGTTTAGGTCTGGGGTAGGGTTAGGATCCGATAACGTCATCTAACCGACGTTTAAAGTGTACCCTAAAAAGGCGGATGTTGACCTTTGGTCAAAAGACGTCCCAAGACGTCAGTTAGCTATGTGACGTCTTGGGATGAGACTGCGCTGTTAAATTATAGTGATATGTTTGGTAAAACACAAGTATTTCACTTTCCCTCACATTTTTAGAGGTTGGTGGAACGACGACTTGTGTATAGTGTCAAGAAAAACTGCGCCTTCAAAGACAAGGCATAGGCTACTGAAAGTAGACCAGGAGTAGTTGGAGCAGTTTTATCTGAGTATCATCCCATTAAACGGTTTTCTTAAAATGATAATAAAAAACTTTTGCAATCATAACAAGCACTTGATTTTATTTATTTAGTGTTTGTCTGATTAAGAACCACAAATTTGAATACTTCAAAGTCATCACTTTTAGCCAGGTTTTAAATACTGCAGAATTTCATTATATAGGTTTCTCACAAAATTCTTACATAAAGCATAAAACTGAATTCAGGAAGTAGAATAAAAGGGAAAGGGATGGATGGGAAAAAACAATTAATTAACAATTAATAGCTTGTTGATTTACAGTTCCTGAGCAAAATCGAAAAGCAAGCAAAGGACACACACACAAAATCTAAAATGACATGATATTTCACATAATAAATCACATTATAATATGGAAAAAGCCTATTTACTATTTACAGTTCATCAGTAGTTATGAATGAACAGGTGTATTATTAACTTCAATAACACAAAATTCCATTTTGCCTAACATGATAAATCATCATATTTATGACATTTGTTATGAAAAGAATTGTTAGGGTGCATAAAAAAGGTCCTAGCAAATAGTATAGGACGCGATCACCATTATCCACTGTAACATCTTAAATTAGTGTAATCCAAGCTCATTGTCATTTCAGTTGTTTTTCAGCAAAAAACACTTTTTTCCAACAATAAACATCCTTTGACCTCAGTTTTGAATTTTCCAGTCTTTACAGTCACTTGTATCCTTTAATCTGCTGAGAAAGTAGATAATCAGAAATAACATTAATACAATGATCACATTACTTGATTAAATAATGTAATGGTTTTAGTACAAAATGACCGTTCTTTCTTTGTGCTTTTTATAGATTATTGTCTACTGTATATGATTTTATTGACCTAACAACTGCAGATGATAGAGCAGTCATGGAGTGACTGGTCAGGTGTGATCTGGAAATAGTGGTGAATGATGAGGAGGAGACTTGGAAAAGGGGATGCTGTTAAATGGTAAAGATGCACGGACAGGCGATTCACTCAGGATGTTTTCAGGAATCTCGTAGAATTTGGCGTTTGACTTTTCTTTTTTTACTGAGAGAAAAAAAAAACGAGAGCAACAAATCTGTCAGAGGTTTGCACATGTTAATTTTTCTCATTTAGTACATTCACTCCACCCAACCCCCCAGAGCGTTTTCTCACCTTTTATGGGTGGTTTGTGGGGTCTCTTTTTGCTGAGACGAATTCGACTTTTGAGAGCAGAGTTGTCCAGCAATTCAAATGACTAAGAGAGAAAAAAATCGTACACATTATCAAGTTACAGTTAAAATCAAGTTAAAATAATTAAGACTCTCTCACATATTAATTGAAAGGAGTAGTTCACTTTAAAAAAAAAACTTTTGCTGATAATTTACTCACCCCCATGTCATCCAAGATGTCCATGTCTTTCTTTCTTCATTTGAAAAGAAATTAAGTTTTTTGATGAAAACAATCCAGGATTTTTCTCCATATAATGGACTTCATTGGGAACCAAACGGTTCAAGGTCCAAATCAGAGTTTCAGTGCAGCTTCAAAGGGCTTAAAACAACACCAGACGATGAATAAGGGTCTCATCAAGCGAAACGATTATTAATTTAATAAATAGATAAAAAAAGTTTAAGTTTTATAAGCACAAATGCTCGACTTGCTCTGTTCTGTGATGAGCGTTCGTGACTCTCCTGTTCAAATTCGTTCATCAAAATTAACAAATCTTTTTCCGAGTCATGACTCGAAGGGTCCTAGATAAGACCCTTATTCATTGTCTGGTGTCGTTTAAAGCCCTTTGAAGCTGCACTGAAACTCTCATTTGGACCTTGAAGTGTTTGGTTCCCAATTAAGTCCATTATATGGAGAAAATTCTGGAATGTTTTCATCAAAAAACTAACCTTCTTTTCGACTGAAGAAAGAAAGACGTGGACATCTTGGATGACATGGGGGTGAGCAAATTATCAGGAAAAGTTTTTTTTAAAAGTGAACTACTCCTTTAACATAACCTATAGTAACTTCAACAACAAAAATACAGAAGTATTCCCCACCTTGACTGCTGAAAAGTCCATCGGCGGAGCATCCGATGAGCATCTTCTATTCATTAATGGTACATCATTTTTGGGTATAATATACATGTGCAAACAGTCATAGATATCATCTGATTTCTTTGACTTGCAGTCTATCCCAGGTGCCATTAGTTTTATTGCATTAGTTGTTAGCAGTGCCTTAGGAATAGCAAAAGTATTTGCATCCTGCCTTAAATGCAAGTCACTGTTTACTTTTGCAACATTGTCCAGTTGAACATCACTAACATCATCCTGACTGTTCTTTATGTCCTCTGATTGGTCCTGCTGTGGAATATTGAGTTGGGTCTCTTTTTCTGTTTGGAGAACATCATTGGTCATTGGTTGATCACTAGTGTCTTTCTCTGCTGGACTGGATTTGCTGGGCAGGTAACTGAGCCATTCTTCTCCTGTGAATATCTCATCCATTAAGTTGATCGGTTCAAGATTGAGTTTGAAGTCCTTTAAGGTAAATGTTCTGCTCAGAAAGAAAAGATATATTAGCAACTAAAGTTTAACAAAACAACGATTAATGCAACAAATATATTGTTCATTGCATGTTAGTTAATGCTTAAACTACTGGGACCTCATTGTAAAGTGTTCCCATAGATTCAAACCTTTGTTGGGTTACACTTTATTTTGATAGTCCACATTAGAAATTCTGTATACTAAGTAACTTTTAAACTACATGTCAACTAACTCACATTCATTTGTAACTTGGTATTAGTAGACTTTTACATAAGGGTTAGGGTGAAGGTTAGTAGAATAAGTTGACATGTACTTGCAAAGTATAGTCACTTACAAAGTTAAGTTAGAAAAGTTCATTTCCATTAAGGGAACATAGTGAGCATCGATGCTCCCTGGTTTTCACCATTTTGGGAGTTTTAAGGGAGTGAACATTTCAGCGCAGTCTCATCCCAAGACGTCATATAAATGACGTCTTGGGACGTCTTTTGACCATACGTCAACATCCGCCTTTTTAGGGTACCCTTAAACGTCGGTTAGATGACGTTATCGGATCCTAACCCTACCCCAGACCTAAACCTATACCCTGTCACCTAACCGACGTTAAAGGTAAAGCGTCAGTTGTATGATGACCCGGGATCATGTAACCGACGTTTAAGGGTAGCCTAAAAAGGCGGATGTTGACGTATGGTCAAAAGACGTCCCAAGACGTCAGTTATATGACTTCTTGGGATGAGACTGTGTTAAACATTTTGATGTACTACACTGTAAAAAAAATATTGTTGGTTTAACTTAAAAAAGTAAGTAACCTGGTTGACTTAAAATTTTAAGTTGATTGAACTGGAAAAAGTGAGTTAATACAATGAAGTAGATTAATTTAACCATCAGAAACTCAAAATAATAAGTTATCTGAACTAAATAAATGATTATAAAGTTGATTTGACAAAAGAAAATATGCTGTGATAACAAATCTTGAAAATATTTTTTACAGTGAAGAAATTTGCTATTGAGACAGACAGCATTAAAGGGTTAGTTCACCCAAAAATAAACATTTTGGGGATGTTTTAGAAGGTTAGAATGTTTTGAAGCATCGGAAATACATTTTGCTCCAAAAATAACAAAAAGTATGACTTTATTAAACATTGTATTGTCTTCCGGTGTGAAGTAGACGCTGCTAATGTGTTCTAGAACGCAGAACTAGAAGAGAATACAATGTTTAATAAACTCGTGGTTTTTGTTATTTTTGGACCAAAATGTATTTTCGATGCTTCAAAACATTCTAACTAACCCACAGATGTCACATGGACTACTTTGATGATGTCTGTATTTCTTTCTGGACAAGGACTGTATATCGTACATACATTTTTAAAAGAGGGACAGAAAACTCTCAGACTAAATCTAAAATATCTTAAACTGTGTTCCGAAGAAGATGAACAGAGGTCTTACAGGCTTGGAACGATATGAGGGTGAGTGACAAAATTTTCATTTTTGGGCTCTCTCAACAGTTCCTTGACTATACTGAACTAGGGAGGTGATTGAGATGTGCCCTTGGTGTGCCTCTGGGAACAGGGTTGGGAAACATTGGTCTTAAGTGCACTATCGAAATAAAGTGTCACCATTTGTTGTTCCCTCAAAATATGATACAGTGATTTTAATTAACAATGGACTTAGTGTGCTTGAATGAACTTGAGATATTACCAGAGGCTATGTATTTCCACCATTTATCCGTTAACAGATTTTTTCCCTGCTGTACACTTTAAAAGGTTTTTCATGTTTAGGAGGTTTTGTTTATGTGGATTTAGTCATTCAGCAGTTTTTAAGGGGCAGCCGTAGCAGATCTGTAGTATTAGTAGCCTACACCATACATGTTTGTGTTTAATTTGTTCCATCACTTCACATAAAAGGAATGTCACAGAACTAGAAATGAGTTATAAATAAGCGGACTTCAATATACTAATAAGGAAGTGCTTTAAACAAAAAAGACAAGAAAAAAAAAGAGTTTCAATTGACAAAAAATAAAAGGAATGTGCATATAACATTTAAACAAGTTGATTTCTCAACTCTGGCCCTTGAAGTCCACTTTCTTTCAGAGTTTATGCAGCATTCACACCATATCATAATTACCTTATTAAAATGACAACATGAAATGTTATTCTAGACTGGGAATTATGCGTTTCTATGGCACCACTATTAATGCCTAAATTAAAGTGCAGGGGTCACGTGATATAAGAGGGAGCTCTCAAACAATTCCCATCTGGTAATTATGAGCTCTATGAGGACATGATGAACACCTTTTACAAATCGAAATAATGTAATTGAAGTAATTATGACATGGCCTGAACGCACATTTAAGTTAAACTGTAATTAAAAACACCTGACCAAGCTAATCAAGGTTTTCAGGGTTAGAAACTAGTTGAGAACCCCTGGTCTATATCAAATGTGTCAAACTCAGCTTCTGGAGGGCCATTGTCATGCAGAATTTAGCTTCAAAATACCTGGACGTTTTTAGTAATCCTGAAGTCCTTATTTTCTTGGTTCAGGTTTGTTTAATTTGGGTTCAGGCTCACGGCAGGACAGTGGCCCGAACTGAGATTGAGACCCTTGCACTGAAAACATGTGTGTTGCATTTACAAAATTTAATCATGTACATCGTTCCCTCATGAATCATTTAAATGGTTCACCCAAAAATGAAAATTCTGTCATTATTTACCCTTATGCCGTCCCAAACCCGTGAGACTTTCGTTCACTTTTGGAACACAAATGAAGATTTTTTTGATTAAATCTGAGAGATTTCTGTCCCTCCGTTGACAGCTACACAACTGATACTTTAACACTTCAAATGTTCACAAAGAGATCCTAAAAATAATCCATATGAATTGAGGGGCTTAGTCCAAATATTCAGAAAAGACAATTACTTTGTGAAGAACAGATTGAATTTAGGCTTTTATTCGTATATAAACATTCATCAACTCACTCATCAGAGCTAGTAACAGAAGCTCAAGCATGTTCATTCTCGTGTTACGCAGCACGTTTGAGCTTTTGTAAGAACCAATGAGGTTCACTCACGTGTTACGCAGCACGTTTGAGCTTCCGTAAGAACCAGTGAGATTTGTTCTTGCATGTCAAGCAGTTTCGGTTGAGCTTCTGTTTATGGTCACTGAACAACATTTATTTAAGAAAAGCCTAAATAAAACCTGTTCATCGTATAAAGCGACTGAGTCTCATCAAAGTGGTTGTTGCATAGGCTGTCAATAGAGAGTACAGAAATCTCTCCGATTTAATCAAAAAGATGTTCATTTGTGTTCCGAAGATGACCGAAAGTCTTATGGCTTTGGAACGACATGAGTAATTAATAACAGAATTTTTATTTTTGGGTAAACTATCCCTTTAAGATAAAAAAAAAATTAAGATTAAAATTAAAATTAAGATATCAATAAAACTGAAAATAAATTCACAAAATATAAATAAATACAATAATAGTATATAAACAATTACACTGTTAAAAATAAGACTGGTAAATATGTTAAGCATATCCCACCTGTTTAAGAAAACATATTTCCCATTTTTTGGTGGAAGTGGTGGTGGAACATCAACCTCCATGGAATTTAGCTGCATGGTGATTCATGTGATTTAAGTTTGAAAAAAGAGCAGAGGGAAGAGTTAAATAGTTAAAACGCAGCTAACAAAAAATTTAGTTGTCAGTTCCAACATTCATTGAAATTAAAGATCTGTCATACTTTAAGAATACTTTGAGAATAGAAGTATGATAAAGTAAACATACACATTGTGCCTCCTCTTCCCCGCTGTCTTGAATGCTCTTGTTGTCGGCGTGCTCACTATCGTGTTTTTCTTTCAACATGTCCATCAATTTATGAGTAAGATTCTTCATCTTGTTTTTCACTCCCTTCTTTTGCATTTTGACAAGTGAGTTGTCCTGTTCCAAAATCGTAGCAGCTTTGCTGAACCTTTTCATTGTATCTGTCATGTTTTCATATTCCTGGAGGTTTGACATACTTGGAGCTGAGAGGGTTCTCTCCTCCCTACGCTTCTGGGTTACTGGATCTGAAGCGGATCTTGTTGTCCTGCTTGTAACGTTCACAGCAGTTTGATAGGTTAGAACACTGCTTGTGTCCAAACCAACTGCTTTTGAGGGACCACCACAAGCCTCATCTAGTTGTTCATGCTTAAACTCCGTTTGTGCAGTGTCACATCTCTCTGAGGACATCGAGAAGAGAGACATGTATGCAGATGATTGTTGAGACGGATTGTTAAGGAGTGATTCAGCTCCAGCCATGTCCTCCTCCACGCTTGGTTCTTTCTTTTTGATGTTGTCCTCCAACAATTCACCTTCTTTTGGCCCCTGACTTGATTCTGCTGCCTGTGTTTGCATGGATAAAGGAGGAAAATTCTTTCTCTCAAATTCATGAAACTCATCTGGAGGCCCTCTGAACTCTTCAACCCGTCCATTTCCATCTTCTGTTTTAGAACTACTTGTTGGTTGTTTCTCATCACCATCTGATCTGACTGTGGTATCCAAATCATTCCTGTCTTCATTTGTTATACGTTCTTCAGATTCCAGAGATAGGTAAAACACACTTTGAGAGGTTGTATCCGGATATGCATCTGAAGTCCTTCTATTTGGATGGTCAACATGATTTTTTGGACTAAGTTTCAGAAGCATGGACTGCAGCAATGGGATGTTATTCTGATGACCATCCCTCACATCACTCTGCATGAAAAAAGAAAACTAATGATTTTATGTTATGTAATGCACTAATGACCTTTTACCCTTTGAAGCACTATTTGTTTACAAGTATAAGATTGTACAATAGCGACAGAGCATATTTACTCTTATATATTATACAAACCTTACATCATGTGATCTTTTTACGCTCTTTAAGAACTTAAAGGGTAACTAAACCCCTGGTTAGAGCCTGACTCCACCCACTAGCAATATTTGAAAAATGCTGAAAAAATGGGCAGACCCCAGCGGGGCCAGGGGGCGTGCACCTGAGACCCGCCGTGAGTGACAGCTGCTGTCAGACTCTAAAATAGAGAGAGACTGGAGTGACTCAAGTAGCTGCCTTTGCAACAGAGCGGCCATTTGAAGTCGAGGACTTTTCTCCCTCACCTGAAGTGGATGAGGGTGAATTGTATGTAGACACAGGGCCAAATCCATTCGAGACGCTGGCTCAAACTGCGGTCTTAACTCCCGCATCGCGACCGGCATCTGATTAGTTTTGTCGTTGAGTTGATCTCAATAGCGCGCGCTCTGTGGGCATATATTCATATTGATATTCTGCTGCTATGTGAAAAAATCCAGCAAAATGCGCCGGCTCGTTTGTCGACCCCAGAGGATTAACTTTATCCTAACCATAAATTGTGATTAAAATATCCATGATCACTCACATCAAGACGCAGTGCGGTGGAGGAGTCCATGCAGGACGAGCAGTGTTTGACACTGCGTGTGGAGAAGCCCATGTCCACCTCTATTCCGTTACTATCCTGACCACTGTACTAAACACTGATAAATCTATGCTAACTTGAAGCTATCCTAACTGTACTATGCTACTAGCTACACAAAATAATCTAAATTATCTATATAATGCTATGCTAAATAGATGCAACAATACTCTATCCTGATCGTTTTCAAAAATAATCTAAATAACTATATAAATGCTATGCTAACTAGATGCTAATATAGGCTATGCTATCCTGATCGTTTTCAATACTCATAAATCCAACTCCTGACTCGCTACAGTAGTTTTGACGGAACCAGATGCTTTTATACCAGGGTCCGCCAATGGCGTGGTGAGCTCGCACCAAGGGCGTGACAGAGTGGCGTTTGAGAGTTCCCTACGTCAGAAAGTACCCCTACTGCAGGAGCTTTCCGTTTAACCTGAAGATTTGAAAATCAAAACACTTTATACTCAATTGTCAAAAAATGTACTTGAATCAATGAACAGCATTTATGAAGCTCCATTCTTACAGATCATTAACTAAAAAAAGTTGTTTTGGTGTTTAGTTACCCTTTAAATGTGTTTTTGCAAATCTTATCTTGTCTTTAACAATCTTTTCCTACCTTTGCTGTTGATTCCTCCATGGTCTCTCATATTCGGTTATCCTTCATATATCCTGCATTGCTTAATAATTTTGAAGTGTGTTAAAACATATTTTCTCTTTTCTTTAATCCAGAGTCTATAGCTCTTACAAAACAGTTGTGCAACCTGTGTGGAGCACCTTGTCTCGTGCTTCCCTCTGAGTCACTGTTTTCTCTCTGTCTTTTAACTTCCTTTTATAGTCTAGCATTTCTGTACTGCCAAAACCTGTTTTCTAAACATCACACAATCATATCCTAGTGTTAAATTGTCCAATGTTATTCATGAATGTATTTTTGCATTAAATGTTAGGCTAAATGTTTTTATTTTGATTGTAGATCATTTATATTTCAAAATGTGCAGTTTACAATACTATTGAGACTAAATTGTCAAATGTTTTTTTGTGTTTTTTTTTTTACTATGAAACATATTATATATTTCAAATGTGCAAATGTAACACGTGGAGGAAGGAAACTGTAAAATATTAAGATTAAAATATTAAGAGTGTGTCTTGATGTTATTTTTCATAATCAAACATATATCTAGTCTTTACTGGACTACATGTAAGCAGGAAACATTTAAAGAATTTTTCAAGAAAAAAATCTTGACTGGAAATGTTAAAAAATCTTTCTGTCTTTGGAGGAGGATCTTGCTAGGAAGCACTTTGGTCAGACAAACTTGACAAACAGGAAAGTCCTTCCGGGACTTCATTTTGAACAACGTAGTTGATTGTAAATTATGTCCCTAATTCATGACTTCCACACATACAGTATGTGCTCACACACCAACACCAGTGAAAACGCATTGCAGTAAATTGCAGTGGTTCTCAACCTTTTTGACACCAAGGTCCCCCATCCACAACAATATTCAAAGTTCTCATGACTTTTGTCATGATTTATAAGCTTTTAAAGAAATATTTAGTATTTTTGTACATTTCAACTCCATTAAGATATTTATGAGTTTGTCAATATTACAGTTTTTTTTTAATTCGCTTTGGTACTATTATCGCAAGTATGTGGTAAAACCTCACAACTGTTAGTACAAGACTCAAAGCAGATCATCAAAAAAGTCTGTTTTTTTCAAACATGTAATCACAAGTATACAACGCACACATGTACACATTCACTTGACTTTTTCACCACACCTAATCAGTGTGTCATCAAATAAATACCTATGAAGTAATTGTCTTTCACAATGCAATGCTCACAATACTTTTGATATGCCTCTCATCTGATTTGGTTAAATATATTTGACCAACACTTAATCCAAATGATCTTAATGGTTAATCACTGAACCATTTGGTTATTCCAGCAATATACAGTGTATGGATTTTGAGAACTACAGACATAAAATGTGTGTTTGTGCGAACATATAAATTATGTTTAACCACACATGAATACTCGTTATTGCTATTGATTTCACATAGCGGTAAGCACAAACTATGTAAAAGTGGGGGTGCTGTAAACACTGGCAATTTCTTTCAAAATGGAGCAGGATAGACAGCAAGGAATAGAAAAAAACTCATGGACAAGGGATCTGTCAGAGAGGTGGGCATGGGGCCTTTCAAACGGTTGGTCATCAGAGAGACGGGGGCAGAACTGTTGTCTCTAATGAAGTTCGGGCCATCATTATTGATCATGTGGTGTACCGAGGTCTTACTATGGCAGAGGCTGCCAAATTAGTGAATTATATCATCCAAACTTTTCGCCAAGAAAACCGGTAGCTCAGTGGAGGATGTAGCCTATACTATTATGTTTACAGTAAATAGTGATGTCTTGTAGGGTATCTGTAGAGAAAGAAAGAAAGAAGAAAGAGAGAGAGAGAGAGAGAAAGAAAGAAAGAAAGAAAGAAAGAAAGACAGACAGAAAGAAAGAAAGAAAGAAAGAAAGAAAGAAAGAAAGAAAGAAAGAAAGAAAGAAAGAAAGAAAGAAAGAAAGAAAGAAAGAAAGAAATAAAGAAAGAAAGAAAGAAAAGAAAGAAAAGAAAGACAGACAGACAGACAGAAAGAAAGAAAGTTAATATGTAATTTTGGAATATACTGGAATATACAGTGTTCTTGGCTGCATATTTTGGCAAATGCAGTAAGCCTATAAGTCAGGCTCATCAGGCTATTCCATATAGAAAATGTGCATACTGTACAGTGTACAAATAATATCCCATAGACATAATAAATACATTTAATATAGCTGCGAGCAGCGATGGCGGGCCCAAGCCGGTGGCACCGCAACCCCGGTTCCTTTAGTTACCTAAAGGCACCCGGGTAGCGGTGCCGAAGGCTTTGGCCCTTTTATGATTAAATGTTAAAACGGCTTGCCATACTCTGTCATTTCGACTAGTCACAATTATGTTACAGATGTCTTAAATGATAATACAAACTATCCAAAATGTAATTACGAATAGACAGAAAGACGTTGTTGATATCTACAATGTTAATTCCGGACAGGCAAACTTAGCTTTTAAATGTTAAAAGGGCTTGCCATACAGGGACGTAGGCTCAGAGAGAGGCTCACCATATTCAAACCAAAATATCTGACTTCCTCTTGGTCCGAGCTAATGACTATGTATTAGAAAGTTGTCCGGCTTGAGGAGTACAATGTATATACCGATTTTTGTAACTGTAGATAAAACTAACAACCCCACTTTTGTCAAAAGGTGGCGCTATTTAGTCCTTGCACATTGCCCGTTTCTGAAACTTTGCACGTCTACTGGCTAATAAATGTGATGTATCTGTTGAGTTTCAAGCAATTTCAATTTCAATTTGACTGTTGAAAAGAAGTGCGCCGATTAGATACTCAGGATCGGTATCGGCTCTGACACTGCCATCTTTGACGAGGCTGATTCAAATTCTATATTGTGCATATACTATTCTATGTAAGGCACAAAGGCACAAAAACTTTCTAAAGTACCATAAAGTTTTTGTGTACTGTATTATTAGTGTTCTGAAGCTATTATGTGATATAGAAATTAATATTTAAGTCATTAAATTCAAGAACACAAACTTTTCCCTCTCTGCGCCTGTCAGTCATTCTCCATTCAGCATTCAAACAGCACGTCACATTCGGTTACAGTCAATGATGAAACGATCTTCAATGATTCAATGTTAATCCTATTATACTGGATCTTTAAGATAAAGGTCTAAAGGTCTATATTTTCGAATGAAGAAACTTTTTCTTGCTGGACTTTATTGCTGTAACTTAATCGTGTTACTTTCTACCGGGTGTCGGACGCTGTCGGTTAGATCACAACACTAGAGTCAGAGCACTATAATTGTTCTTCACGCACACAGTAACTGAAATTTAAAACCTTTAAAAGAAAAGGCTCAATAAACTATTGCATAGATAGATAATGTATAATACACTGTTCATAAATATGTATTTCCTTTGTGCTTTGAACTTTTCAATACGGACTCAATGCGCTGTAACTTCATGTGGCTTCAAGCACATCATTCTCCGCTCGGGATGCACATAAGTGCTTTGTGCTGCACCGTATTGGAGCCGTAATATCATAATGCAGTGACGTAATGACAGATTATTAATTGCCTTTCAATTATATGTTGCTTTATAGCAGCCATGGCTATATTTTTTTTTAATGATTTTTGTTATCTTGTTTTTCATGAATGTATTTTTCAAAAATAAGAGCAATGTGTATTATCTATTATTAATATGGTTTATAATAGCATTTTTGTCATAGATTATGACAAAGTAATCATATGATCCACCAGCGAGGAACCAGCAGAACAGAGTGAACATTCTTTCTGTTTAGTTCAATCCTACTTAATAGGAATTTATTTAAAATGCTCGCTCTACTCCACACCATTAATGTCTTGTGCGGACATCCGTATTTTGACTTTCGGTTTTAAGTAAGCGATTTAAAAGCTCCCAAGTCCCAGCGGAGTCACACGTTGATTAACCGGTGGGAATATACACAATAGGCCTACCTGATATTGAACACAAGAGGGCAGTATAGCACTACGTATGACTCAGATTATTATTTTTTATGAATTTTACAACAATTCTGGCTGTTTTTGAACGTAAACACAATTCTTAAATGAAAAAAAAGGAAAAATTGGGGAAGTTATAATATTTGTATAATTTAATTTAGAAACAAATGATGTATAATTACATTTTTAGAAGATATGAGGCTTTTAGTGTTTACTTTTTTGACATTACTTTAATCTTTTGCCATAGTTGCACATGTCTATTGGCTAATAAATGTGATGTATCTGTTGAGTTTCAAGCAATTTCAAGCAAGCTAAGAGTCCCAAAAGCATCAAAAAATAATGTTAAAGTTTGTTTCGTTGCCACGGCATTTTGAAAGTGACACACTTCCTGCTGCCAGTTGGTGGCGCTATAACTTTGACTCACAATAGTCACATCCATGTGATCGGTCTCTTACAGCGAAAACACTGCTGAAGTTTCATCAAGATCAGTTAATGTATGCTGAAGTTATAACACACATCCTGTTCCATGTTTCTCGCCATAATTTCGTTTCCTCGCCACGGCCAAACCGTTCGAGATATCAAAAATCCCGTGGCACTTTTTCATCCTTAATGTCTTGACTTCACGCTGATCGAGTTTCGTCGAATTTGGTTCAGTGCTCTAGGAGCAATAATTTAAATTACATTGCATGTGTTTTAAACACAACCCTAAATAGCCAACTTCCTGTTGGGCTGGGGTAAAAAGTAAGAGTGTGAAGTATATATGAAACGATGAGATCTATATGTGTACCAAGTTTCATATTATTACATGCAAGTGTGTTTGATTTATGGACCAAATTTTCAGACCAAGTTTATTGACCAAGTTAATCTGATTAATAAACTAATTATATAAAACTATTGTCAATTCACTACAATTAAACTAGTTATATGCCTTTACTTATAAAAAATAAAAATAAAAACTTATTTAAAAATACCAGGCTTGAGAAATGTATTTTCTTTATGCAGGTCATACACACAGCAGTGAAATGGTTAAGCCCCCTCCCCCTGCACACACACACACACACACACACACAGACAGCCAGCCAGCCAGCCAGCCAAAGGCTCAGAGTGGCCATATTCAAACAAAAATATCTGAGTTTCTGTGGGTCCTAGCTAATAAGTGTCAATTAGAAAGTTGTCCGGCTCGAGGAGTACAATATACATACCAATTTTTGTAACTCTAGTTAAAACTAACCACCCCACTTTTGTCAAAAGGTGGCGCTACTGAGCCCTCACCACGCCCGTTTCTGCAACTTTGCACATGTCTACTGGCTAATAAATGTGATGTGTCTGTCGAGTTTCATGCAATTTGAAGCATGCTAAGGGTCTCAAAAGCATCCTAAAAGCATCCTAAAAGAAGGGTAAAGTTTGATGCGTCGCCACGGCAACAGTTTCAAAGATATCAAGAATCCATTCACAGGTCTACATCTGCCGTATGTTTACATTATACATATGAAGTTTGAAGCAAATCGGGTAAAAATAAAAGGGTGATATCTAAGCATTTTGAAAGCGACACACTTCCTGCTGCCAGTTGGTGGCGCTATAACTTTGACTCACAATAGTCACATCCATGTGATCGTCCTCTTACAGCGAACACACTGCTGAAGTTTCATCAAGATCAGTTAATGTATGCTGAAGTTATAACACACTTCCTGTTTCACGTTTCTCGCCATGATTTCGTTTCCTCGCCACGGACAAACCGTTCGAGATATAAAAAATCCCCTCGCAAACTTTCATCCTCAATGTCTTGACTTCACGCTGACCGAGTTTCGTCGAATGTGGATCAAAGCTCTAGGAGGAGTATTTGACATTCCATTGCGAGCGTTTTACAAACAAACCTCAATAGCCAAATTCCTGTTGGGCTGGGGTAAAAAGTAAGAGCGCGAGGTATAGATGAAACGATGAGATCAACGTGTGTACCGAGTTTCATATTATTACATACAAGCGTGTTTGAGTTATGGACCAAGTGTTCGGACCCCGTTCCAGGGGGCGCTGACGAGCTGCCCTGCCACGCCCGGGTACCATCTTCAGCCCGGCTCTGATGGCCGCGGGTTCTGACCCGTGTGCAAAGTTTCAAGAGTTTTCGAGCACGTTAAGGGCCCCAAAAGTGCCCAAAAGGTAGCAAAATAATAATAATACTAAAGAATAATAATCCCAAGGAAAACAATAGGGCCTTCGCCCTTTCAGGGCTTGGGCCCTAATTATGTCTATGCCTACATGAAAAAATAGTAGAATGGTTGTCTGCTAAAATTCGGAGAGTTCCGAGGTCCAACTGTGGCAACCAATGAAAGCCTACAGTGGTCATCACGTGATATAGATTGCGGAAAACAAACAACCACTGTTTTGCACTTTGTACACAATCTCCCACATGTGTTCTTGCTGTCTCTTCAAACGGAATTGTATTTCTTTTTAAAAATTACGATGTTAGCGGTCGTCCACGTTCTCGTGCCCTTCCTGCTTTGCATAGCGCTTGCAAACACTCACATTTTCGACAAAGTTTTGGTGGATATCACTTATGACCACTATGCGGAGAAGAAAGTTGACGATCTCCCTGCCTTCTTGGCCATGCCGTTTAACTGTCTGATAAACTCAGGATACATATTATTGGGAATCTATTGGATCTTGCAACGGATGTCAGACGGTAAAAACAGCAGTGGAGCCGCTTACACCAAAGACGTGTTTGCCCTCATGGCAGTCGCATATGGACCGGTGCAGTGGGTCCGCTTGGCCACCTTGCGGCGCGCGCCCTCTGTTTTGGACCAGTGGTTCACTTTAAGCCTAGTTCACACTACATGATTTTAAAATGTTGGGCTGAACTGTGCAGTTCACATTACATGACTTGCTCTCAGTGAAATCATGAGTGTTCAAGTTGTTTAGCTGTTCACACCACACAACACAACGTGATTGATCCACAACAGGAGGTAACTCACTACACGAGTTAACAACGCACTACATAGAGATACAACCACGATCGGATGATAAGAGCATATCATTTGTGACTCAATGAGAGCTGTTTCAGTACTATAGTACGGTCTAAATCCTGAAAATAATCAAACAAATAACGAGTTGACAACAACACGATTCTATCTGGTCTAGAAACCATGTTTTGAACGAAAAACCACGCAATAAAACGAACCAGAAATGACGCGAAACTACAGAGAAGAACACAACACGCGAATATGGACGTCAGACAGAAACTAGAGCTGCACACTGTTTGCTCGACGATCTGCTCTGAGAAAAAAAAATGCAAAAAAGAAAAAGTAAGATTTACCTGGTGTCCTCAACCCATGCGTTGCTATGATTGGCTGTACTCATGACATCACTGAGATTGAGTCGCGCGACTGCTCGAGATATCTAGCAGGCTAGATATTTTTCTGAGCTCGGTGACCTGTCTGCGAGCTGTCTGCGAGCTGTCTTTGATGCGTTGTTGGCTCTTTCACACTAACGGATTGGCGAGCGTTAATCGTCCGCTAATCGCCCGCGATTTGCACGCGATAACACCCTGACTTGTCGGCGACTCAACGATTTGCAAATCGGGCTTAAATCGGGCTTAAAATCACGTAGTGTGAACTAGGCTTTACCTATTTTTGCGTGGGTGTTGGTGTGGTGTAATGTCATTGACGAAGGCTGGTCATCTCGTTACGCTTTAATGGTCGAATCTTGCTCTATCCTCAGCTATGGCCTGGCGCTCTTTCACGACCGAGGGTTTGAGGTAGCTCTGGGTTTTCACATCTCCTGCGCCGTTTTCAAAAGCGTCCGAGCGCAGATGAGCCACGGGGATACCCGGTCCATGCGCTACCTGTGGTTGGCATTGCTGTCTTGCGCTGGTTTCGTGGTCCTGAAGCTTCTGGACCATTCTCTTGCAGAGTACTGGGTGTTTCAAAATCTTACTGGGCATTTCTGGTCCAAAGTTTGCGACATTCTGCAGTTTCATTACAGTTTTTGTTTTCTAACTCGCCTTAGTGAAAATGCACAAAAACGCGCTTCATAAATGCTCATACGTGTAATTTAATAAGTAGGCCTAGTACGTAGGCTACTGTGTGAACACAATAGCCTACCATTGAATAATATGACTATGAACATATGCTACATTTTGTATTATTTGTCAGTAACATTGTCACACTGACAGCCTTGGCTAAAGATTGTACAAATATGCCTAATGATTTTTTTTAATGTGATCAACGATTTTGTAAATACACACTGATCTGATGATATTCTTTGACCGGTTTCATCCTCTAGTTTCATCCTACTGAATAATTTTTGCTATCCTTTTTTTAAGGGTGCATATTTTTCCTAACATACAAACAGGAGCCATCATAGGCTGTTTTGACTGAATCTCTATAATACAGTATTTTAGAACCAAATCTCTCTCTCTCTCTCTCTCTCTCTCTCTCATATACAGTATATATATATATATATATATATATATATATATATATGGCTATATATTTGTAACAATCCATGAGCAAAACATTTGTTACTGTACTTGTTCATCTTTCTTTGTTAACGTTAGTTAATACAAACACAGCTGTTCATTATTTGTTTGTTATTTAATAGTGCTTTAACTAATAAATACAACTTCAATTAATCATTTGTTAATGATTAAATTAACAAAGATTAATCAATGCTGTAGAAGTAATGTTAATGCTAATTTAGGCCTTATTATGTTAACCAATGAAACCTAAAGTGTCTATATAGTTCATTTCAATACCCAGACAGCAACATAGTGTCAGCCCAGATCCGGCCCACATCTGTTTCGTGTTGAATCCACATTGATCCGGATGTGGGCCCGGATCTGGGCCGACACTATGTTGCTGTCTGGGTATATATATATATAACATGCACAATATACAAATGAACAGCCATTATTCTTGACTTAACTTGGCTTATTAAAACAACGAGCAAAAACACACTGCAATATTGGGATCTCAGCACATCTAGTCATAGAAAAGGGTGTCATTTGTTACAATTAAAAATCATATTATGATGCATTACAAAGTGTTGCACAGAAAAATCAAAACTTTCTTATCATTGTTTTGCTTGTAACTAATCTTCATATTTCAAGTGTTGTAATACCAGTCAGAACCGGCTCTGTGGAAGTTGATCTCCATTTTTTCCAAAACAGTATGAATACTGCTTCTCGGAAGCCTTTATTTGTGCAGTAGATGAATGGGTTTAAACAACAGTCCAGATATGCCATTACTGAAGATAGTGATCTCAGCCACTTCGGAGATGGGGACAGATCAAGCCTTCCGAGGAGAACCAACTAGGAAAACAACAATGAGCTTGTATCATGGACTGAACAAACACATTCAAATTGATCCTTCCTTTGACAGAGAGGCCATTGAAAAACACACAGAACAGAAGATTTTTCCATTCTTTTCTCACCTCAGATACAGCAAACGCAGCATAGCAGAACAGATATACGATCACCAGTAGTGGCGTGATAGAGGACAGGTCATCCTGGCTATACAAACAGATCAAACTGATAAAGGAAATGACCTTAAAATCCTTCTGAAAACCTCTGTGTTCACCACTTCCAACTCTACAAACCTGGAACACTCTTTCCCAAAGCCTAAATAGGTCAGGATGGAGCAGAAGAGTATGAGGAGGAGAGGGATGAAGATGGAGATGGAGAAAGCACAGAGGATGTAAACCAGCATGTCAGAGTAACTGCTCTCCCAGAACACTGCACACAGCATTTCAGCTGGATCATACCTGAAACATGGGACGCAGGGTACAGTGAGAAGTTATGTAGATGCATAAACAGTATTTGGAGTATCTCTGATTAACTTTACCCACCTTATCCAGTCATAGACTACTGGCACTGCTCCAAATATAGCACCAATGCACCATGATGCCACACATGCAACTGCCATGACAATAGACATGGCACTTTTACCTTTGGAAGGAATTCCCATAAATCTCTGAACACAGAGAACAGCTGAGGACAAAGAAGAAAAGAATGCTATTGTGACATAACACTTTTTTTTTTTATAAATAACTTGAAGGAGTTTAGTTCTCATAATATACACCTTCATTTTTTTAACTTTGACATTTAAAGTTAAAATACTTGCTTCAGTCATATAATTTTACCCCTTTTTTAAATAATTAAATATTTAATTAATAAAATATTCTATTACTAATTATAACAAACAAAGAAAAATCCCAAGCTAAGGACAAAGAACTGTTGTATTTGTGACAACCCTTTTTTTTTTTTTTTATAAAAGATCATTTAGATTTTTTTATTTATTTTTTAAGGCTAAAAGAGAGTTTAGTTTTCAGAATAACTTCACTTTTAATTCAATTTAATTAAAACAAATATTTGAAAAAGTTCAAAGGCTTCCCTTAATCATTTAAGAATTTTACCCTTTTCTAAAAATAAAAAAACTATTAAAAATTAAATAACCAAATAAAAAATAATGAAAGTGGAAAAAAAAATTATTGTATAAATGTGTCTTAACACTGTATATAGATAATTTTAATTTAGATAATTTAGAAGTCTCAAACAAGGAGTTTAGTTCTCAGAATAATTTTGTTTTCTACTTTCTTCTAAGAATTTGACCCTTTTACCCCCTCCCTCGATAGCATAAATATTTTTATAGAATTTTTTTAATAGATTTTATAGATGAAATAAAATAAGGCTCAAACAGGAGTTTAGTTCTTATAATAACTCTAATTTGCTTTAATTTAAACAAACAAAAACATTAGAATCACTTTAAATAACCAAATAATAATAATAAACATTTTATTAGGCTATTAATTATAATGAAAGAAGAAAAATCTTAAACACTAGTAAGAAGTATTAATTAAAACAGCAAATCGTTTGAATATCTGAAGGTGGTCACATTACTTTTGTTAGATAAATACTTGAAAAAGAATGAAAGCTATGGTTGTGTGCACGATTACTTCTTTCCTCGTAATATATCCTGTGTCCAACGCACCTGTCTGCACTCATTCAGGCTGTTTATTGTCCTTTATTACTAATGACAATGAAAGCAGTATTTGTAAAGATATCCCATAGAGCTATAATTAACTCCCTAAATTGTCCAATGTCAGCCATACCTACACTTCCAATGGAAGAGGTGATGAAGGTGAACTTTAGCAGGCTCACCACCTCACACCATGGTGAAATCTGACCATCACTCAGTACGGCTAAGAGGGAGCCACAGATTACGAGGATGGAGCAGAAGAAATCTGAGAGCGTGAGACTCAAAAGTGGCAGCCAGTAAAGAGACTGATAATGGTCTTTACACTGTGAGAAGGCAGAAAATAAAATAAATAAAGGCATGAGGCAGGTCATTGTATTTTAAAACATTCTCTGAGGGGATAAAAAACATAAAATGATACATTATTCTTACCACTATTTTAACTATCAAAACCAGTCCATTTCCCAAAACTCCCAGTACCATCTCAGTTGTGAGAATGGGAGCGAGAACAGACTTCTCAATTCTGGACCAATAATTCTCCTCTGATTCCGTTATATTATTTGAAGTGTTCACTGCAAGGAATAAGATGCATAAATGTCACAGATTCTAAGAATCGAGAATCAATTTAGCAATGAAAATTAAATACTTATAGCCAGGGCTTGACATTAACTTTTTTGCTCACCAGTGAATGTGGCTATAGCGGGTTTCCACAATTTTGACATCGAATCAATGTGGGGAAACTACACTGCACCATATAATTTTAATATTATCTCCTAATTTGGCAGCAGGTATATTAAGCTGCTGTCACTTTAAGACCTGATACATGGACCCATTATACTGTTCCCATTATACAAATTATGCACGTGTTTTCTTTCTCAACGTTTGGCATTCACTTGAAAGTTAAAACACAACTGACTGTTTACGTGAATACTAGCCAAGACTATAGCATTTTGTCATTCTTTTGTGAGTATTGGACTGTTTAAATGCAATAAGCAGCAAAAAATGTAATTAAATTAATCAACTTATTACTGAGAGGCACCTTTATATGCGCGCACAAAATCTGCGGGAATGATTAAAATTATGCCAAAATAAAAATTATCTTGCACAGAAATTCAAGCCATGTAACACCAACAATATTCACCCGGAGAAAATTAAACGAGTGAGTAAAGGGACACGTGTTTGTGTGTCAAATCATTGTCTGAGAGATGAGAGAGTCTATTTTGCAGTATTGGAAGTGTTTCGGATATTTCAGTATGGATATGTATAGATATGTATGTAGGCTATCTATTTTGACAACACTACATTGCACTAAGTTTATTATTTCAGATGCCTTTTTAAAAGACTACAATTGAGAAAATGTAGGCCTATATATAAAATTTAACCCACCAAAGTAGCTAGGAGTGACTGCTGTCCCACTTTGGCTGAGTGTGGTGTAGAAGTGAAGATGAAGATAAAAGTGAACAGACTTTTTTTAAATGAAAGACAACAACATCAAACTTAACATAAGCATTAACGAGAACCGACAAATGAGAAATAAAACACAGGCATATTCTAAGTGAAAACAAAGATGATTGATTATTACCACAGGTGATTCAAATGAGGGAACTGATGAATAACCATAGAAAGAAACTAGAATGCAATGAGTAACCAAAGAGACAAACAAGTGGTTGGAAACTGGGAACAAATGAGACATGATGTGACAGAAGGACACAAACTAAAAGTCCATGAGGGAGAAACTAAGAATAATCATGCCACTGCTGAAACCCACCCTCATCTTTTTGTTGTTAAAGTCAAGCCCTGCTTATAGTCTACATCAACCAGAGTAGGCTAAGTAAAAATTAAAGTTTCAAAATGAGACTTTCACACAGTGATTTTGAGTTTGCCAAAGAAACTTTTTTTTTTTTTTTTTAAATCTTAGTGCGAAGAACATTTTATAATCTAAAGAAACTTTGCATGATAAATGTTGTGCAATAGGTCCCATGGATGTTAAAGGTTCTTTAAAGAACCATCAATGCTAATATAGAAAAAACAACTTAAAATGTATATTAAAAAAAAGCATAGGCTATCACGTTTGCTTTTTTTATTTATCCTAATATAAAATTAGGGTACAGAGAATTTTGTTTAAAGGTGGTTTACTTACTTTGTCACCGAAGCAGAGACCTACAGATAAACCCAACAATTAGCCTAGAAAAAGGAAAGCTTCACACTCGGCTGTTTTCTGGATATGTGATACGAGAGCACTGAATGCCGTGATTACATGAGGACATACGTCACAGCTTTCTTTAATTAAACTTAACCTGCTTCATTAAGCTTTAACCATTGAACACGTATTCAGCTTTTTTCACAGTGACGGCACTAATGGTTGTGTGCAGCAGACCATTATAAGAGAAATCGTTTCCTCACACAGAAATCTTCATTTTAGGACTTTAAACACCTGCAGAACCCAAAATGTAGTGTATAAAACTCGTCGTGTCTGTCTGAACTATGAACATATTTTGAAAACTATTGTAAGTCATTATCATTGTGCAATGCTGAAACAATGTTGAAAAAATATATATCCAATGTTTGAGTGAAGGATCTGTTAAGACGATTTAATAAAATGTCATATTATACAATTTCTATGAAAAATATGACAAATCCTGGACTACTATTGATTATTTTATGAGAGTGAAACGATAAAAATCTGATTATAAAGGCCGTTTTATTATTATTTTTAATTTAATATTTAAAATAATATTTTAATTTTGTATACTTAATTGTAATTCTGTACGTCCTATATTTTGTAAGAAAATCTCACTTCCGGCGTTCTCCGTGTGCATTTCCTCAATCGTCCGCTCGCTGTTCTGGTTGAGAAGGCCAAATAGCGACTGTCCGGTGAGTACGAACAGATTTTTAAACTCAACTGTATTTTTTGTCTTTTTGTGTGTGCACGCAACGCATAAACGCATTTGTGCAACCGATATAATTAATTTAATATTAAGAAGTCAAACATTGGTTTAAAGGTTATACAAATAATGGCAGTATAGTCATTGAAAGTCCTTGAGAAATCTGCCTGTGGTTAAGCTAACGTTACTACAAACACTGCACGGGCAACATTTGAGATCGAATAAATGAACACCGAGTTACAGATAGTTATGGAAATATTACATATGTAACTACACATCGATGTCTTAATGAAACTGAACAGTCAGTGTAGCGTTAATGTGTCGAAAGCTAGTCTGCTTGACATGCTTTAGTTCGTGTCCTTAAGCCACTTGCTACTGTCCAAACAGTGCTTTATGCATTATTGTGGACGTATTACATGCTGTCTAACAATTAATTAGTGATAATTGATGTGTGGTTGTCAAATTAACCACATTTATGTAACTTATCTGCTGCCTCGCGATATGAGCGGAACCAATGTTTTAGGGTTTTTGTTTACGTTCAGTAAGGGGAAGTAATTCATGGCACACTATTTTGTGTAACTACCTAATTTTCTTTCTTTTTTGTAAATTAGATGATTAAAAATTGTCAGTAGATGTCCACCAGAATGTTTAGTGTTGTAACCTGAGCAAATGCATGACAAACCTACTACCTCATTCTTGTCCCTATTTCCCACAGTTCACTTCACTGAGATGTCTGCTGCGTTACGTGTGGTCTACACCGTATCAAGGCCAGGTGGTGCTATGAAATAGATACATACGAATACAGTGGGATTTATGTATATCTTAATATGTGGTGGTCTTGGCTCACATATGTGTGATGTTATGTTACGTATTTACTCCTTAGGATCATTTCTGGCCAGTCAATGTCTTGCACGTCCTCTCAGCCTATCCGCGCACAGAGCAGGGATAAGTAAGTATCTCATAGTACAAAAACAGGAGCCACTCTAATATATTGCAAGTTTCTCATAATTAGAATTTCATAACTCTCTTTTTCTATATGCAGAATATGTCAATAATCTGGAAGATGCCACAGATATGAAGTCCGTCACGGACCGTGCAGCCCAGACTCTTCTGTGGACAGAGCTGTTCAGAGGTCAGTAACAACAAAAGCCTTTCATCTTCCATAAAGTCTTCATATAAATGATTCTGATAACTTGAAAAAGTAAGAGCCACCTGATATTTGTTTTGATGCAGGTTTGGGAATGACCATGAGCTATCTTTTCCGTGAACCTGCCACAATCAACTACCCATTTGAAAAGGGCCCTCTGTCTCCCCGTTTCCGTGGTGAACATGCTCTGCGCAGGTACCCCTCTGGAGAGGAGCGATGCATTGCATGTAAACTTTGTGAGGCCATTTGCCCAGCCCAGGTACACTCTCTTTCTAACTGCCCTTGTTCATCCTGATATATTATGACACTGTAATGAAAAGCAGTAATTGCATGTATGTTTATTTAGGATGAGTAATTACAAGGAAATAAAAGTAATGTATGCACCCTATTTCTGTCACTCAGGCTATTACAATTGAGGCAGAACCTCGTGCTGACGGCAGCAGGAGAACAACGCGCTATGACATAGACATGACCAAATGCATCTACTGTGGCTTTTGCCAGGAGGCCTGTCCTGTGGATGCTATTGTAGAGGTGAGCATCTAGCAGCACACATTTCAACTGCTCATCCCGCCATCCCGGTTTTCAGACAACATGCCTTAAAGTAGAGGTGTTCAAAATGGTTTCTAGGAGATCTGTGGAAAAAAAGTTTGCAGAATGTATTTTTAGAGCTGTCAGATAGATAATACAGCACAATATAAAAATAAAGTTAGATAAAACTAATAGGATATACATAATCATTCAAAAGTTTAGGGTCAGTAAGATTTTTTTGTAATGTAATCTCTTACGTTCACCAATATTGTGTATATTGGATCAAAAATACAGTGTGAACAGTATTGTGAAATACTATTACACTTTTAAATTACTTTCTATTAGAATATATTTTAAAATGTAATTTTTATATATATATATATATATATATATTAGGGCTGTGCAAAAGTTAATTGCGATTAATCGCATCCAAAATAAAAGTCTGTGTTTACATAATATATTTGTGTGTGCTGTATATAATTATTTTGTATATATAAATACCTATGCATGCATGTATATATTTAAGAATTATTTGCGGTTAAATTCTGTATATATTTATAAATACATAATCTATATTATATAAATATAAATATTTTATATATGAATAACATATTTTCTTAAATATATACATGCATGTGTGTGTATTTATATATACAAAATAATTATATACAGCAGACACAAATATATTATGTAAACAGAGACTTTTATTTTGGATGCGATTAATCGTAATTAACTTTTGCACAGCCCTAATATATATATATTGTAGTTTGCTGTATCTTTACTGATCAATTTAATACATCCTTGCTTAAAGCTGCAGTCCGTAACTTTTTGTGTTCAGAATTTATAAGCGAGTACATCATGAATCCATTTTCCTAACTGTGTTTTTTTTTTTTTTTTTTGTCTTATCCTGAATCACTACTGAACACATAATAAGTGTTTATTTTTCAGACTATTTTAGACTACGAATAAGCCTAGTATCTGCTTGACTCGACATAAACGGTGAAGTGGTTCAACTTATCGAGTCTGTTTTCCAAAGATGGCTCCTGTCTGTATACACAAAGTGGATTATCTTTATAAAATATCTTTTTATTAAATGGTCTGTACACTTAAAAAGTTCTCAATCCTTTGTTTTGCATGTATGGACCCTCATTATGTTACTGTGTTAGTGTGGGGCTATTTTGAGCCTTGTTAGGGGTATAAACTAGCGATTTCTTTTTACTTATTAAATGTCCCCATATACTAGCATTATACACTAAACAGTTTTTAAAGATAAAACTCTTTACATTCGATTATCATGAAAACAAATCTCAGAGAACGGTTGACTAGGTACCAATGTTTTATTAGACCAAAGATTCATTTTGTGTCGGAGTTCTCCTTTAATGTTTACCTCTACTCCTCTGTCTTTTTAGGGCCCCAACTTTGAGTTCTCCACAGAGACTCACGAAGAACTGCTTTATAATAAGGAGAAGCTCCTCAACAATGGAGATAAGTGGGAGGCTGAGATCGCTGCCAACATTCAAGCTGACTATCTCTATAGATAAACAAGCTTCATGAACTATCTCATCTCAACAGTGACAATATAGTCTTCAACATGCTCTCTTACCAATAATCACAGTTTCAATTGCATAAAGAAGAATTGGTTTTAGACAGTTACAGTTGTGCTGAGTGCACATTTTCAATGCCCAGGGACTGAATTCTTTTTTTGAAGATGCACATACTTTTTCGATTTCTTTCAACTTGGTCATACTTATGGATGCTCAGTTCACACACAGATTAAAACATTTCTCTGTACATCTACAGCTGTCATTTTGACTTTGAACACGTGTCACAACGTCACACAGAAACTGAGGTCACTTGTGTAATAAAAAGTGTCTAATGGCATGAGAACCAAGTTGTGGACAATGTTATATTCTCATTTTGCAGCAGTCGAACCTCCCCATTTTCTTCCTTTCAGATTTTGACCATCCAGTGGGTTTAAATAAAGAAAGAGTTGTAATAAACAAAAGCACTTCAGAAAGTGTTGAGTTTCTCACATTGTATCCTTACAGGTAAAACATTTTATTTGTCCTCGTGAGAACTGTACAAAGACTAAATACTTGTGTACCGTATATAATAAATTAATGCTCTGTCTAAGTCTTTCAGTCTCGTGCTTTTCTTTCTAAATTGCAATATTTTGGACGGCTTCATAAAAAAGATGTATATTTAAGATAATTTTCATTTTGCTTCTTTTTAAGGGGTGTGAAATATTTATTGTTGTATTATAACCGTCAGAAAAATAGTTATTTACACTTAGTATCAGTTCTATTTAGAGCCACGTCATCTTGAACCGTTTTCTAATAAATTATAGAAAATGTAAAGTTTAGGCTTCTTTATTACCGCCTTTTTGTTTTCAAATCACTGTCAAAGCCACCTCATTACTGGTTTTCTGGAGCTCAAGGATCCAACTACACATATTGTCAACACATTCTCAACAGGTAAATTATTTCTTTTATTAAAAAGAATGATTAGGCTATAGATTTTAACTTTCAAATTGTAACTTGTTTCCTTCCAATTATGACTTTTTCTAGTTTAACACAACATGTGGCCAGCTCTGTTTAGTTAGTGCAGAAAAGTGTCAGTAAGTATACAGTAGATATTGAATTTATCATTAATATTGTTAGATTTTGTTTATTACTTGGGTTTATGCGTAAACATACCCAGTCACACAAAAAAAAGCTATCCCATGACTTTATATGATTGTTTGCCTTTTAACATGTAAAAGACTCTCATACTGTCCATTTTTGCTACTTTTGTCCTTCATGAACATGAATATTTTTACATATTGAAATGAAAAGGACACACTCCAACTCTAAACTCAATTGTGTATTTCTTCCCAGATGTAGCCACATCCCATAACCTCCTCTGTAGAGAGAAACTGCCACTCAATTACACCAAAATGGTGGACTTAAAGACAGATATTTCACTGGAACTTGGTCTTCATTACGTCTATATTATGTTTCTAGTTTGTGTTTTACTTCTTTATGTGTTTCTGTCATAATTATGAGTGTTTGGCATGGTAATGGACAATGTTATCGAATTATGTTTTGTGTACCCTTATAAAGAACATGTAGGTCTAACAAAAACACTGCCAATGTGTGAGTGAGTTTGTGTCTATGTATGGATATTATCAATCAATATTATCAATGATCAAAATTTCTACCACAAATGATGACAAATTAATGTTAGAGTGGTGGGTCCAAGGACATTTATACTTCATTTGGCTTTTTTAGTTAAGAATTTTCTCTACAGACATTCGGACTACTTCAAAAGTGACCCAACCCACCTCGACTTTTTTGTTGGATGGAATTAAATAGTTGTATAGGCTAATATGTTACGTTTTTTTTTTCAATTAATTTTTTAGGGATTTATTTAACTACATTTTAAAACATGAATTAAACAGTTTATGTATTTAAATTTATTTTTAAAAGTATTAATTTATTTCCATTTTTATGTTTGAATTGTTAACTCCTTAATTTTATTTTTAAGTGTCACTCTAGTCCTCCAGTCTGTGTGCGATCCGAGTGGCAAGCCTGTTTGCATCGTTCTGTGTTAATGGAGAAACTGAAGCACCTCAGCAAAGGAAGATTAGCTACCCGGCATACAACTGTTGCTCTAATCCGCTTTGAGAGGATAGACTTAGGACAACTACAAGATAGAAGCTATACTGCCATATTGATTGTTTTGCAATAAAAAAAGAATATTTTTAGTTAAAATAGAATATTTTGTCTAATCAGTAATCCTTATCGATTCTATTGGAACTCTCTAACTGGGGGTATTCATGCTGTAGTTAAACATGTTTACTGGTTGTCCAGTCTGAAAACATCGTCGCTGGAATCTTTTAGCTTGTATATTGACCATTACAGCTATTTGAAGTCTCTTATTACATTGAACCGAAGATGAAGGATCGACTGGAACAACTAAAAGCGGTAAGAGGATTTTTCATATGAGTTATTATTTCACTGACTGAATTGCTACTGTTTGACCTTTACCTAGGAGGTCCTGAGCTCAGTATTGACTAACTGGGTCTTTGTAAGGAGTTATGGTTAATTGCGCGTAGTAAGGTTAGATTATCTAATTACACACACTCATGATACAAATAGGTTAAAAGGGCAAACAACATATTAAAGGAGTAGTTCACTTTTTTAAAAAAAACTTTTGCTGATAATTTACTCACCCCCATTTCATCCAGGATAAACAATCCAGGATTTTCTCCATAATATAATGGGCTTCAATGGGAACCAAATGGTTCAAGGTCCAAATGAGTGTTTCAGTGTTGCTTCAAAGGGCAATAAACGACACCAGACGATGAATAAGGGTATTATCTAGTGAAACGATATGTAATTTAAAAAATAAATAAAAAAAGTTAAAGTTTTATAAGCAGAAATGCTCACCTTGCTCTGTTCTGTGATGAGCGTTCGTGACTCTCATGTTCAAACTCGTTCATCAAATGAACAAATCTTTTTTCAAATCATGACTCGAAGGGTCCTAGATAAGACCCTTATTCATCGTCAGGTGTTGTTTAAAGCCCTTTGAAGCTGCACTGAAACTCTCATTTGGACCTTGAACCATTCGGTTCCCATTGAAGTCCATTATATGGAGAAAATCCTAGAATGCTTTCATCAAAAACCTTAATTTCTTTTCGACTGAAGAAAGAAAGACATGGACATCTTGGATGACAAATAAGTAAAATATCAAGTAAAATAATAAAGTAAATTATCAGCAAAAGTTTTTTTTAAAAGTGAACTACTCCTTTAACTGCGTTTGACATGGAACTAAGTGAACTACTCCTTTAACGCGTCTGACATTAATAGATGAGATTCACTAGCATCCACATCATACTAACTTGTAATACCAAATCTGTTTAAAATATGTTTTTTTTTATGTCAAAATTTGTAATGTTCCATTTCTGTTGAAATTTTGAAGATAAACTGCAATGGGTTCTATTTATAAGTTTTCTGACAAAAGCAAATAAAGGTTGCTGAAAAAAAAAGCTTATGTAGCTTGCTAATCTTATCTTTACACAGAGAAAGCTGTTTCTGCCAAATTAATACGTTTTCTGCTTTGTTCCTGTATGTCAAAATAGAAGTCGGACCAAGCTCCTGACGATGTGGAAATTCCAATGGAAAATAAAGAATTTATGGATGAGTTCTTCACTCAGGTAGGCTATATGTGAATTAACTACATTTTAAGAAAATGAAAGTGGACATTTGAAGATCACAATTGGGTAATTTCTGTATGTCTTCTACAGATCGAGGAAATACGCAGCAGCATAGACAAGATTGATGAAAATATAGCCGAGATAAAGCGACTGTATTCTGTCATCCTCTCTGCACCTACATCAGACCAGAGTTAGTCTAATCATTTTTTACTTTTATTTTTAAGAGATTTATCATTTTTCTCTGTCATCTCCCCACCACGTTCAGGTTTTAAATATCTCTCATCTCATTTCTCAACTAGAGACGCAGGACGAATTGGAGGCAGTTACTAATGAGATAAAGAAAATGGCCAACAATGCTCGCAACAAACTCAAAAGTCAGTATTCAGCTCTTGCGTTGCTTGTTCATGAAAATATATCAGTAATTGGACAATATGCTTCAGCACTCTTGTCTATAAATTCGGATTTTTTTGACAGGCATTGAGCAGAGCTTGGCATCTAACACTGAGGAGAGGGTTTCAGCAGATGTACGGATAAAGAAATCTCAGGTAACTGCTAGCTCTACCACAAGCCCACAAGGATTTCAAGTAGTTGATTTTTTATTCATACAGTGTTTATCTCCTACATTTTAGCAAGCCATTCTTGCTAAGAAGTTTGTAGAGGTGATGACCAAATACAATGAAGCCCAAATGGAGTTTAAAGAGAAGAGCAAAGGGCGCATCCAAAGACAGCTGGAGATCAGTGAGTAACAAGCAGATACACAAATCTTCTTTAGGCTTTGATTTAAAAAAGAAAATCAGTGTTTACAATGTTATATGCATGTTTTAGGCTGATGTTGGCTTATGTCTTACAGCTGGCAAAGTCACTACTGATGAGGAACTGGAGGAAATGCTGGAAGGAGGTAACGCTGCAGTATTCACTGCAGGAGTGAGTACTATTCTATATACTTATCCGTGTGATGTTTTGTCTGTATGTTTTTAAGCTAAAAGATACTTTTCTTAAGCTGCCGTTTAAAAGTTTGTGGTCAGAAAGATTTTTTTTTTTTCAAAGAAATTAATACTTTTATTTAGCAAGGATTCAAATGGGTGGTACAATGCCCTTTTCACAAGATGTCAAGTAAACTTTTGATGTTTCCAGACTGTGTATGTGAAGTTTTAGCTAAAAATACCCCACAGATATTTTATATATAGCATGTTAAAATGGTCCCTTTTTGAAGGTGAGCAAAAACACACAGTTTTTTGTGTCTGTCCTTTTAAATGCAAATGAGCTGGTGCTCCCGGCACAGGGGCGGAGCTACAACAGCTTGTGTCCTTTTACCTCACACAGACATGCACTGAAAATTTCAAAAACTTTTAGCCTTTTATGTTCAAACCGGAGTCAGACAAAGATGGAGAGACTCAATAAGAAGTGACAATATGTAGACAGCATTTATGAATGGTTAGTTGTAGTCATTGATTACTATATTATGTCTTGATATTCTATAAATGGTATTGATAATCTATAAATGGTACTATAAAGCAGCACAACTGTTTTAAGAATTTAAAAATAACAAGAAATGTTTCTTGAGCACCAAATCTGCATATTAGATGATTTCTGAAGGATCATGTGACACTGAAGACTGGAGTAATGATGCTAAAAATTCAACTTTGCCATCACAGGAATAAATGACATTTTAAAATATAGAAAACAGTCATTTAAATAGTAATAGCAATTCACAATATTAAAATTGTTGCTGTATTCTGTTCAAAGAAATGCTGCCTTGGTGAGCAAAAGAGAGAGAGAGAAAAAAACCCATAAAAAAATCATACCGATTTAAAATTTTTGAACAGTAGTGTGTGTTTATTATTTAAACAACTTTCTCCCTTTCTATAGATTATGGACTCTGGAATATCAAAACAGGCACTAAGTGAGATTGAGGCGCGACACAAAGATATTATGCGACTGGAGAGCAGCATAAAAGAGTTGCATGACATGTTCGTGGACATTGCAATGCTGGTGGAGAATCAGGTACATGTGTTTGTCTTTTGTGGAGCATAAAGCAGAGATATAGCCCCATCTCAGATGCCTTATGATTACAGCTGCTGTTTGATTCAGGTTGAACACCGGTCTATTATATATCTTCAGCATTTTATTCTTATCTGTCAACAGGGAAGTATGATTGACAGAATTGAGAGCAACATGGACCAGTCCGTGGGTTTTGTGGAAAGAGCTGTGGCTGACACTAAAAAGGCTGCCAAGTTCCAACAGGAAGCACGCAGGGTGAGCTTGGAAATTATGCGGAGTAAAACAATTGTGTCATATAATAAAAAACACTATTTGCAGCAATTTTTTATGTTCAGCAGGTTTTATTTTTCATCATCCCTTGAGTTTCTTCTGTTTTGCTTCTCTATATTTCGGTTTCTCCCTCATCCCCATCTCTACAGTATATGTCTGTTCTCTACACCTTCTAAATCTCTCCTTCCCAATCATCCCCTGCTTTCCTCTGCTATTATTATATCATTATCATGCTGTCACTGTCCACTCACTTCCGACTTTGTAGAAGAAGATGATGATCATGCTGTGTTGCACGATTCTTGCGGTCATCGGTGGTTCTCTGGTGTATAGCTGGCTGACATAAACTGTAAGGTAAGAATTCATAAACTTCAAGGTAAGCATTCATAATCTTCAAGGTAAGCATTCATAAAGCTACATTCATAAAACTCTATGTTGACTATTTGTGAGTAACATCCTGTCTTTTTCAGATAAAGACATTGTCTAATCTACCAAGTCCAGAGTCTCTATCAAAAATCAAGAGAAGAATCCTAGTGCCGGTGAACCATGAGCATCCCTACTGACACATAACATGTTTTTTGTGTTTTTTGTTTATTATTTTATGTTTATTTGGTCTTTTACATTCTTCCTGTCTTATCAGTTGGCCTTGCATTGTTAGAGGCATCATAGTATAATGTGATGTAATAGCTAGCTGTCAATTTTAGGGCTGTGGTATGAAAATAGCTTTAAAGGGACAGTGCACCCAACAATGTTGTCATCATTTACTCGCCCTCATGTTGTTCCAAACCTGTATAAAACACAAAAGAAGAAGATTTTTTGAAGAATGTTGGTTTAAGACAGTTCATGGTAGCCATTGACTTCCATCGTATCTATGGAAGTCAACTGTCTTGTTACCAACATTCTTCAAAATATCATCTTCTTTTGTCTTCCATACAGGTTTGGAACAACGCAAGGCTGAGTAAATGACACGTTTTTCATTTTTGGGCAAACCATAAATTATTTTATTGTTTTATGTGGAATTTATGATAAAGCCTATGTATGATGATAAAAGATAAATAAGAGGTTACGTTTTGTTTCTGAGGCCTCATTTTTTTTTTTTTTTTAACTGACAGGTGAAACATTTTACACTACCAAAAATATTTTGTGCCCACTTAATCCTTACTGGAAACTTAAACATTTAAATCATGTTTTTAATTTAGTGTTTGTCACATTATTTGTGAGATTTTCAATGAGAGTTGTTCTGTTGTTACTGACCATTCACTTATTTAATGCAGATAGCTCTTAGTTTATTTCTTCAGTTAGCCTAGTATTTTTCTGTAAGTGATAATAGTAGGATTGTATATTTTGGAGACACCGGAGTTTAATTATACAGTAGTCTGACTTGAGTTATCGTCTAGACTGAGTGGTTGTGATTAAAAGACCGAGGTCTAAAAATCTGTGGTGGTCGTTCTTTCATCAAGGCTTAAAAGCAAGCAATAAATGATTATTGATTTATTTATGCGATACACTTTTCTGGAGTTGATTGTGACGTTGTGATTATCGACAGATGTTTAGTCCAATGAATCGCTGCGGGTTAGATGACTGCTGACCAATCAGCAACTACTTCCTGATCGATTGGGATAAACGAAAAAGTTTTACCATGCGGAGTTATCTGGGGTCGATTACGGGTGAAAATTCAATGTGTACCAATTTTCATAGTATTTCAAAACGGTTTATTGGATTTAAGGGAATGTCGATGGCTTCATGATGACCTTGTGTGAAGTTACACTGGGCTAATTCGAAAGAAAATGTAGATATATTTCACCAGACGCCACAAGCCAGAGCTTTATATGCAGTCATGGACTGGACATCCGCCGGCGATGGGACGCCAAGCCACGTAAGATCTAAGGTACTTAAAGGCTATGTTTTACTAATCACATTACGCATATTAAATAACTTAAAAACAATTTGGTTACATACATTTTGCTAAAACTGAATGAGTGTGTTGATATTTTCTATTTGATTGGTTGGCAACGCGAAGTTTACAGCACATGTAAGCCAATCTTTGTGTAGCTGTTTTGATCGGCGTGCAACTCCAGCCAATGAGAGCATGGCTCGTCTAGTTTCTTGCGCTATTATTTGTCTCTTAGTACCGCCTCCATGTGAAGTGACAGCAGCATTAACCAATGGGAGTCAAATCGATGGCGTCGCATGTGTCTGTGATTGGATGCCGAGTCTGTAGAGGGCGGGGCTTACTCAGTGGTGTTTTGGTGACGATGTGAAAATGGCGGCGAATGATCTATTCTACTACATTAACTTTGTCGTGAATTCACACAGTGGAGCTGTCTGAATAAGGCTTACTTTAGAATATAAAAGTTACTAGACGAGTCTAGTCGGAGTGAACATTTTATTAGTAAACAATACACGAGGACTATTGACCGCTGGATTTTCCCCACTGTGAGCCCGAGTTTAAGTCTTTTGGAAATGTGTTTTTATTTTAAACTTGAACCGAGATTAGCGTATGTTACTCGATAAATATACGCTCTTCATTCTTCGCCTCACTACTCATGGGTGACTGCAATGTTATACGTTGTACATATAAGCCGTATGTATAAGTAAAACCCCATATCTCTTTGTATTTCATTTTTTTTTACCACCCGCGTAATGTTTGTAGGCTGGTGCTGATGCTCGTTCACTCACTCTCCCCTCAGCAGCGATTAGCTTGACAACCTAGCTGTCATGGTTTTTATTATGACCCGCTGTTTTATTATTTTTGGTGTGAAATATAATACAATATTTTGTAGCGTAATGGTCCGTTTTATGTGAAAAAAGCTGCGGACTAGTTTCCAAGTATTTGAAAACAGCGATTATTATATCTAGGCAGTATCCATGTAAAGTGTCGTTATTTCGTTTAGACGGACACTAATATTATTAGTAATAAAGTGTCCATCGAAAACCGTTGAACTTGTGGCGGTTAATTCTAACGTTAACGGGATAAACTGACAGAAGCGCGTTCGCTGGCTCGCGACTTGTCAGTTCACTGGCGGGCTGCGCGTGAGTCTTTATTCTGACAAATTGACAATGGACGATCCCAAACCGCGTTACAGCAAGCGACTGGTAAGTAACCTTACATCACAGTAGACATTTGGAAAATAAAATGTTTTGTCCTGGATGGTAGTCTGCAATGGAGTTTCTGAATTGAGAGCAGTTGCTGATAAATTCCTTTGCTGTTGAAATGTTTGCAGCAATTTTCACTAGTGCTGTCATTTGAGTGGGAAAAAAATAACCTGCAAGGTGTAAATGAAGACATTTATTTTCATTTAATGTTCTCCGTATCGGTTAATTGCGTCCAGATAGCAGATGGATTTCTTGAAAGCTTTGACAAGTTTTGCACTTTCATGGAAAGGATAAATACTGTAGATGTTGAATTCTTGGCTGGCTTCTGACAGAAGGTCCACGTGACCAGCAAATGTGCAAGCAACCACTGACCATTACAGGTGCATGATCTGAAAACATTTCCATTTTCACGTTTTCGAAAATTTTACAGATTTTGTTGAGTAAATTAATTTACAAAGCATACTTGGAATAAATTATGGTGATTAAAACACCTAGAGATTTACTAGTCGACACAGCTAATTGGTTGAAGATCTTGCAGATATCTAAATTTCCTTTGCCTCATCAAGAAGTTAAATATATTTATTCTCTAGACTATATTCTTATCCATTAAAGTCCTTATGGAGTTTACTTGTGATGAAACCTGCTGCCTGCAGCTTGCAGTTTATCATCACGATTGGGTAAAACTTGTGATTTTTTTTTTTTTTAATAGTTTATCAATTCTATGCTCCTACTTATAGTTTTTTTTGCCATCTTAATTTCAGTTAAAGTGGTTTAATTCTTTTGATCCAAACTGACATGTCACTCACTTTTCACCATTCACTTTTTAATATCCCAACAACTTTTTATTACCCCAACAATACCCTCAGTTGTAAAGATTATGAGTGTTAGTTTTTGACGCAATGGCTGAGTAGGTAGGTATGTGTTGTACTGCTAAAACGTACATTCTGTATGTGTGTGAAGTATGAATGTGATTGACAACATGCCGAATGTAGTACGTCCATTCTCATGTAACCTACACTTAACTGCCATTCACAAATCCTCTCCCGTGGCCTCATGGGATATTAAAGTGTTCATCGTATGCATGCACACTTCAGATTCTAGCCGAAAGAAGTAGGTCATCCAGGTATTTTTCACCTACTCTTTTATGAGTACTGTGAAATGTTTCAGGCATAATTATTTTTTCACACACTGTTTTTTGTCTATATATAGTAGAGAAGGATGTGATTTCGGATGGAGCCAGACACTTGTGCATGCAGAAAATTATTAATGTGCAGTTGGTGCTATTGTTAAAGGTTGGGTTTTAGAGAATTTGTAGCACATAAATTAAAAGATCTCAATCAATGCGTTAGAATTTATCTCTATGATTAAAATGGTCTGTAATCATGTTGGTGGTTTGGTTGCAACATTTACCCAGCAGGATGGAGAAGTGTGCTGGATGTGAGATCTTGTTGTGTGCAGACTGTTTTTGTAGAGACTGGTGAAGTGGAGGACGAATGATTACATTGGTTTAGCAGACCATGTGATCAGACATGCGGAAACGGGGGGAGGAGGAGTGGGCGGGGGCACTGCAGAGGCGAAAGGATGACAGAGGAGAACAGACAGCAGATTTTCTCATTTTGAAAGAAGGGAAGAAATGCAGGGATGGAGAACGGACAGGAGATCCTTGCGCTTGTTGACGGGGGGATGTTGTTGATGAGGCGGAGAGGCAGGAAGAGGAAAAGCCAGCAGGATGATGTGACACTGAAGGTGCGAGGTGTGTAGTGTCTTATTGCCCTCCACAAGGGCTTCCTCCTAGCGCACTGCGGTCTAGGGCCTCGCTTGGAGAGAGGGCGATGGAAAGCTGCATGTGGAAGGGAACAGAAAAGGTTTTAATCCTGCCATCAGTTGCTTTTTTTTCTTCTCCGTTTCATCTTGATTGATTTCATCTCCCTCTAGTGTACAGGTTGTACTGTTTCACCGTGAATTCATATTTGCAGCTTTCGTTACTGACAGTTTCTAGATCTTTGTTGTGAATGGAAGAGATTGAAAGATGCAATAATACAGTATTAAGAGAGTGACAGATTGGCAGGGTTTACCCTCTGGCCCTGAAAACTGGGAAGACTGCAGCATCATTGACTAGGGATGGGCACAAGTGCTTAGTACTCGGAAATTGGATCATAGATTGGTCTTGATAACAATTGCATCTTTAAAAATGTCTGTTCTTTATATTGTGATCATTTACAATTGCATTTTGAGTTGTACCTCACTATCTGATTGGTTAGAATTGGAACATTGTGTACATGGTGACATTGTGACAATTTTTCAAAAGCAACTAACTAGACAGGACATAATTGATGTATTGGAACAGAACACTTTGAGTCACGGTTTTTAATTTTAAATGTTTTTAACTTGATAGTGCTTTAAAGTAGAGTTATGTGACCAATAATTGGCTGGTGTGTTTGGACATTTGTGTGCTAATATAAAGGGGTTTGATTGCATGTTTACAAAGGAGCACAATGTTCAGTTCAATCAGGATTTTTGAATGCTTTGGAGAACATTTCTTAAGATATTGCACAGTCATGCCCAAATCATTTCATTGATTTTTTTTCTACCCCCCTCTTTTTTTATTCTTGTCATTGAGAGGGTGTGATGACAGGGCTTTAGGGCCGTGTGATTGGCTAGTGGTTTCACATCACCATAGAGACATTGTGGGCAGAGGCAAGGGCAAGTAGAGGAGGGTCTTACTGTTTTGTTCATTGTGTGCCTCCTGTATGTGTTAGTCACCTGCTCTTGTGCATCACAGCATCGTTAAAACTGCAAACTATTGTTCAAAAGTTTTGGTTTAGTAAGATTTTTGAAAAAGAAATTAATATTATCATATATAATATTAATGTTAAATATTATATATAGTAAAATTATAGTAAGGATGCAGTAAATGTATCCAAAGTGATGTGAACGTAAAGGATTCTATTTAGAATAGAAATAAAGATTTATATTAGGGGTTTGCAAAATTGACAAAAAATATATATCTATTTTCTGGTATTTGTCATGATAATCAGATGATATTGTGCTGTGTGTGTTTATTGTGCTGGTGGTACTTTGGCAGGTTTAGGACTGCTGTGGGACAGCTGACTCCTAAAGTTTTTGTTATTCTTCATATTCTGTGCGGTAGTTAGTTCGCATCAGTGACAGAAATTACGTTTTCAAATAAGTTTAAATGGATTTTTTTCATTTTATCTGCATTTTTGTTCCATTTATAAGGGCATATATTATTTTTTCTTAAGTAAATGTTTAATTAGAACAATAAGATGCTATAGGGATGTTACCAATCCTTACTCTGTGCAATGCCGAGAAAACAGAAGCTCTGTATCTGAAGTAGCATTTAGATGTATTTACACTGACTGTTTAATGCAGCTCAGAGGTGACATGAATGCATAATGTTTTTTGTTTTAAAAATAAAATGAATATATGATATATCTATGAAATGATTTAAAAAATCAAAAGATGCTTTAAATGGTACATAAAACACACAGTTTCTGCCAATCTCATGTTAATCTTGAGTTCCCATAGTGCAGGGTTTCTGACTAATTAAGAGGCGATATTTGACCGATAAATCATCAAAATGTCCGTCACTTTGACCGACACCTTTTTTTTTCGAAATCAACCGAAATTAAGTCACGATCTCGAACTCCGGATTAAAAAATTAAATCATCGATGCTGCCACACCCCAATGTCACATCCGTTCGGCGGGCCAAGCGTAGTCAACCTCCTCTAACTTAGCTACAGCCAGTCAAAAGAAAGCACAGCAACTGCAGATGCAGGAGACCTATTGACAGAACCTGAACCGTATACTCTTTCATTGAAGTCGCCGGTGTGGAAGTATTTTGGATTTCCAGTGAGTTGACAAAGTTCGCCTTCAACATTCGCGCTTCAAAAAAGTACAATAACACGCATCATTCCAGGAAATCTCTTTCAGGCATCATCGCTGTAGCTGAATAAACAGAAGATTAAATGGTTTGTTTGTTGATTAATCATGACTAATAAACACACAACTGCCTTATTCTGTGTAAGAAGCCACATCATCTAACAGAAGGATGCTCAACTGTCGTTATGAAGTGAGTTTGGAGTAAAGCATGTTATTAAATGTTGTCTTTTGTTGGACAAGAGGTTTATAAATGATTCTCATGTTTGAAAAGATGTTTGACATGTTTTGCTTTTTCAAATGCACACTATAAGTGACTCGGTGCTTTCAGATGCGTTTAAGAGCCGTACATCAATGACAAGCTGCTCACAGTTACCAGAATAGCTTATTAGAAGGATTACTGAAGGATTGTGTGACACTGATTCACTATTTTACTATATTTTTGGATCAAGTATGCAGTCTTGGAGAGCATTAACATCAAAAACAAAACTGCACCAACCCAAAACTTTTGAACGCTAGTGTATGTTGCTGAAATCACTGACATTTATTTTAGGGATGCACCGATCCACATTTTTTCACTTCCGATCCGATCCCGATACCTGACTTTGGATATCGGCCGATACCGATACTTTTCCGATACCAGACCTGTGTTTGCTTTAACATTATTTATCATTATTGTTGATTTTATATGATGCTGAAATAAACACCTCTCTACAAGCAAGGATGATACGTACGTATGTAGCCTATGTCAATATATATATATATATATATATATATATATATATAATAGATATATTAAACAATAGATAGACAATTAAAAAAAGATATACGCATTATACAGGCCTACACAGTGCTTTAATTTCAGGAAGGTCTACTAACATTATTCAGGTATATCGTCTAAAAAGAATTATAAAAAAGTAATCAAAAGTAAAATAGCACTGCAAAGTTTATCATAGATAGATTTATGCTTATTAAAGCTGAAGTTATTCATTCAAGAGCTGTGAGTGATTTTCTCTTTGCCTTTGGTTGTTTTATTCTCAGTAATGTCGCAATCGTCACATTTATACTGCTGCCCCTTTAAGAACTAGTGCGGATTTCATAGTCTACTGATGCACCATATTTTCTCCCAACTATTTCCATAAACCGTTTATGTCTAAAATGAACGTAGTTAAGTGATAATCTCCAAGCCGGTCGTTTTGACATTTTTGTGCAGGCTACATTTGATCGTTTAGACGCGCATATGAAGCCCAAAGTATAATTTGCTTGTCTGTTTCGGAGCGCGCGCCGCCCTCTTGCGCAAATTTTGTGCTTTTAATAGCTCTTTTTATTATTAAAAGCGTCCCGCAATTTAGCAACAGCAGAGACGGCATTTTACAACAATTACCGATCGTGCTGATTCTGTCTTAAAGTTTGAGTTTTACGGAGAAATGACAGTGCACCGCCGCGATGGGAAGGAAGTTGGCTACACAGAATGCGGCTATTGTTTAATGTTTTTTTTTTACCTCAATATATTCTTTAATCTTTGGAAATCAGACTAATATCACAGATCTAAAGTGTAACCAGGCTATGTTTTCTCTGTCGTCACTCATTAAGCAGGGCTGCATGCTGTGGCACCGCGTGAGAGATCTCTCTCTCTTTCTCTTCTGGACTGCGAATTGCAAACATGCATCACTGACAAATAGTTTAATTTATACGGCTTTGCAAACATTGCATTTTGCTGTCTTGCTCTGCTGCGGTGTTTCCAGTGTGAAGTATTTCCACCATAGGATTTCCACACAGCGAACATATTGGTAGCTCAATGCTATCCTGCTAGCTGGCTGCAAACTGCGGAATGGATTTCTTGAGCGGGCGTCTGTGTGTCTCATTGAGCCCTATTTTTTACAGTCTATGATTGAGCTGCACCTCCGTTCAGGATATCCATTCCACAGTTTGCAGCCAGCTAGCAGACTAGCAGCCCCGGGGAATCCCTTTTGGAGTCATTTCAGCAGCCAACGTTAAAGCGCAGACATGGATCATAAATATCGGATTTCTCCGCAGGTTGGATCGGAAAAATCCGATACGTGAATTACGCTGGTATCGGTCCCGATACCGATACTGGATCGGATCGGCCCCATCCATAATTTATTTGTACTGCAGTGCCAGTTTTAAATACAATCCTAAATGGATCTTCCTCTACTGAAGGATACATTTTTGAACCGAGCTTGTTAAAGAAACTTCCTGAACTCTACTGAAACTCACCTGTACTCTAAAGTCTCAGTTAAGTGAGTCTCCGGCTTAAGGATGTAAACATGCTATATTACACAGATATGAGAATTTGTCCAAACTGGCCGTTAGAGGTTTTCTGCTGAAACCACACCAGCAGTTCTGCTTCAAGACTCTCAACAGTGAATCCTTGTGCATCAGCATGATTTATGATATTATTGTATTAATAGTTGCTGTGTGTGGGCTAGTGCTTATGATGAAAGTGAGTTATTTAGTGTAGTTTATGTATGTGTGAGATTGTTGGCAAGTGCATCTTTCTCAGCCCAGAGTAGGTGTGTGCTCAAATAACCCAACATTTTGATGCTGTGGTGGTTTATACTGTACAATATTTCAACTGTTGGAGGGAAATGATTAATGTATGCAGAGAAATAGTGTTGTTCTGGCAACGATTTTCCATTGTTTGATGCTCTTGTCTTACAGCGGTCTGGCACACGGCGGCGTTACCAAGACGATGGCATTTCCGACGACGAGATCGATGGAAAGAGGACTTTCGATCTGGAGGAGAAGCTGCATAGTAGCCGCTTCAGCTCTGACCGAGTCAAACACATGGAGGGCAAAGGTGATAGTTGCAGTTCTTGCAGAACCAATCAAAGATATACATCTTTATGGAGTAGTGAGGCGGCTAAGCGCAGATTTTCCTCAGAATCGATCACTTTGCGATAAAAGCATGAAATTTGGTACGAAGGCTCACAAAGGGGGTCTGATCAGATTTAGGACCGTAGGCGCTCAAAATTTGGCCCCTGGGGGCCATGTCGGGCATTTTTCAAAATGGACGCCAAATATGGATTTCTTAATGCGAAAATGAATTTAAAGCTGCCAGAAACCTAAAATGCAATAACACAATTCAACATAAATACATGTAAATATGACCACACTTTCACATAGAAGGTCTTTAAACTTTCAAATATAAGATATGTTTAAAAAAAAAAAAAAATGGCCGCCAAATATGGATTTCATAATGTCATAATGGATAGACGACAGCAATTAACAATTAAAAAAGTTGCACATTTGATCATTAAAAAAATCTAGTTCATTTTTAAACAAAAAGGAAAAGATGTTATGATATCTATCAGAAATTATGTACTTTTTAAATGTACATTTAAATATTTAATATTAAATTGTGAGCATATACTATCATTTTTACTTGGTAGTTTGTCAGGGACTCCTTTTTATTCCGTCAGTAGGTTTCATCTTGTGGTGGCCACAGTTATATATTATTCTCTTTAAAATCTAGGGAACTGGTGGGTTGTTTTACTCTTGACTACAAGTGAGATAAAGGCAAAGTCAGTTGAATGTGTTTCTCACTGTTACTCAGTAAAAATAGTGTAGGCTAATACTGCAAGTAAGCAAACATAACTCAGACAGGCAAATATAACATGAAATAGATTTTAGTCTGCATGAATTTAGAGTTAGGATTCTGTGAAATAAAGTAGTTGTACATTTCCACAGAATTTCATTTAGGCTGGTTGTCTAAACTAGCTGCAATTCATCCCATTTATTTCATTGTAACTCTAAGAACTGTTGAGTCCTGCTGGATTATTTGCAAGTGGTTTAGTAGGTAGGCCTACAAATCACATTGTAGACCGAGTTTTCCTTGCAAGAAAAATGTAAATTAGCACGATTAGCATGATTACCACAATTAGGCCACTACACAAGAACTACTTTGATCCAATGCAATAACTAAAACCTTCAAATTATTTAATCCTAGATATACTGATCCCCCAACACAAATAACTGACTGGGAACTGTTTAATTTGTCAGAATAATACTCAAGAGCCACTCAGATGCCCATCAAATTGCCAATGGCAGGACAACTGAACGTTACAAAAATCTGGCAGGGAATCTATTAAAATTTGATTAACTTAAACAACAATATCTTAACAGATTCCACAGTTAGATAAAGGGCAAGGTATAGAGGCCACATTTATTAGGAACAATGCAAAATATCACAAATTATACATGTCGCCTTAGATTCAACAATCAAATGCTACAACAAAGAGCTGAGAAGAGAGCTTCTACAACTGATGAGCATGACACTAGAAAATGAATAAAAATTAGTTTTAAAAACCTCATTCAATGATGACATCGATAAGACTTAATGTGGAGAACCTGCAGGTAGTGAGAGACTTCATAAGGCTGCTACATTTCAAATTGATGAAAAAGTTCGAAAGTGTGCTGTTGTCCTCAATGACATCAAGCTTCTGGCACAGCTCAGTGGAGGTGACATGTTGGCTTTAGAGGCCAAGTATCATTCCAAATGTTTGGCCTCTGTAAAATAGGGCTAGATCCCAAATGACACCTCACCAGGTGAAGAGCAGTTAGGACCAGATGTATCTAGTATGGTCTTTGCATAACTTAATTAATAATAATAATTCATTACATTTATATAGCGCTTTTTTCAGCACTCAAAGTGCTTTACATAGAGAGGGGAATCTCCTCAACCACCACCAGTGTGCAGCATCCACTTGGATGATGCGACGGCAGCCATATTGTGCCAGAATGCTCACCACACACCAGATTACTGGTGGAGAGAAGACAGAGTGATGAAGCCAATTGGTATATATATATATATATATATAGATGATTAGGAGGCCATGATGGACAAAGGCCACTGGGCAAATTTGATTTGGCCAGGATGCCGGGGTTACATCCCTACTCTTTCAAAAGACATCCTGGGATTTTTAATGACCACAGAGAGTCAGGGCCTCGGTTAAACGTCTCATCACAACAGTATAGTGTCCCCATCACTTTACTGGGGTGTTAGGACCCACACAGACCACAGGGTGAGTGCCCCTTGCTGGCCTCACGAACACCTCTTCCAGCAGCAACCTGGCTTTCTCAGAAGGTCTCCCATCCAGGTACTAACCAAGCTCAGCCCTGCTTACTCTAGCATCAGAGGGCAACCAGTCTTGGGCTACAGGGTGATATGGCTGTTGGCTATATCATGTTGTAGTCTTTACAGAGATGAAAACTGTCCACATGTGGTCTGTCCACCAATGATGGGGGGGTAATCTATTCACAACTGCAGCTATTGATAATGTTGATCATGATCCATCTTCAACAACATCTCCCTCTTTCAACATCCGTCTTCAGAGAGGAAAGGAGTGAGTCGAAACATTGTTTCATCTCATAAGCCATGATGCTTCAAAAACAATCTACCATTTGCCTCAAAACTATACAGATGTCTTCCCTGTCAACTACAACATTAAGACCTCATCTGTACCATCATCCCATGTTCAGTCCTTGAGCAGGCACAATGCTGGGTATATTAAGCAGGAGTTTGAATGGACAGAATGTGTCAGATCAACAAGTGACAAAGCTGGAGATCTCAGTTATTTGTCACGGGCTGCATACCATGCAACTCAGCAGTCACTGGACATTGATGCCACCTGCATTACATCATGCACACAGTTGCAATGATCAGGCACTCAATGGATGTCATCAGAAATGCAATTAATCATTTGTATCCAGAGCAAATCCCTGTGAACCCCTTTGACGAGCCACTATTTGCCTTGGCCAAGCAAATACAGTGGAAATGGCCAAATTGATATGGTGAAATTGTGATTCTTTTTGGGGGTCTCCACATTGAGATGGCATTCTCGAGGATCAAGGAAGTGGTTGGGTAGAGGCTCTTGTTCAAGCAGACGTTACCACAACAGGCACAGCTGACTCTTTCTTAAAAGTGGCCCATGTTGCTCATACGAAGAGAAGTAACAGAGGCTGCATTGTACATTTTGCAATGTGCTGCATATGATAATTACATGACTATGCATTCCTCCACTGATGTGCTGAGCTTTGATGAATGGTGCAAGAGGCAAAAAGATAAAAGATCAGCTCTTAATCTCTTGTCACTATGATGTCTAATTTTGATCACATAACATGAATTTACAGATAATTCATGAACCCATGTATAGTAATATTTAGTATTACAGGAGCAAATATTCAAACATATCTTATATTTTAAAGTTTAAAGATCTTCTATGTGAAAGTGTGCTCATATTTACATGAAATGTGTTATTTTATTTTATGTTTCTGGCAGCTTTTAATCCATTTCCCATTACGAAATCCATATTTGGCGGCCATTTTGAAAAATGCCCGCCATGACCCCCAGGGGTCAAATTTCAAGCGCCTACGGTCCTAAATCTGATCAGACCCCCTTTGTGAGCCTTCCTACCAAATTTGATGCTTTTATCGCAAAGTGATCGATTTTTGCGCTTAACTGCCCCACTAGAGTGTGTAATTTAACTTTGCATATTTTGTTTTTTAGACCTCTCTTACGAGTACGTGCAGAGATGTGGGCTCCGGGATCCCATCATCTTTGAAAGACCTGATGGACTTGGAATTAAGTAAGAGATTGTCTTTTTTTAATTTTTCATGTAATTTGCTTTACTCTCTTATTATAAAAACCTCCCTTTTGAGTTTCACATATGACTATTTGTTTTTACTGTTGCTGTTTTGTTTCTTTTTCAGGATAAGGATCTTTATTTGAATCTAATCTACATTTGCTATGTTTCCTTTTCAGAATGCCGGATTCAGACTTCAGCGTGAATGATGTGAAGTTGTTTGTAGGTAAGTGTTTTTGTGGTGGAAATGCAGAATCTGGTGAAAAGGTGAATGAATCACTGGTGCTGCTTTGGGATGCTTCAGCCTCTCTCTTCTCCCTTCCTCTTTGTTAACAGGAAGTCGGCGGATGATTGACGTGATGGATGTGTCTACTCAAAAGGGCACAGAGATGTCAATGGCCCAGTGGAGGCGCTATTATGAGACTCCTCCCTCTCAGAGAGAGAAGCTTTATAATGTTATCAGCCTTGAATTTAGCCACACTAAACTAGAGAGCCTCGTCAAAAGACCTACCACGGTAGGTACCTTAACGCTTAGATGTGCCAAAAATACAAATATTTAGACCAGTCTTTTATAGCCAAATTTTTCCATGTTGTCACAGGTGGACATGATTGACTGGGTGGACAACATGTGGCCAAGGCACTTAAAAGAAAGGCAAAGAGATGCCACAAACTCTATCATGGAGATGCAATACCCCAAAGTGCAGAAGTGAGCATTTCTTAGATCTTTCAATATAGTTTATTTATTCATACTTGAAGGGTTATACTATGACCACGCAATATGAGTGGAAGATCAGTAGTGAATCCTCTGTCTGAGAGTTATTTGATCAAATGAGAGAGACTGGTGCTTAGATACTGCCCACTGGAATGATTGGAAATTCAAAACTTTAAGTAAAGCTATTAGACTTGCAAATTTGTGCTTGTAATGATGAACTGCACAAAGCAAAACAAAGGTTTACCCGCTCCTTAGAAAGTAAAAAAGCCTTATTTGTAATTTATATTTTTATTGCTATTTAGTCATTTTTTCTTTCAAAACCATTTTGTTTTATTGCACAAAAAAGATAATCTATATTCACCAGGAAATAAGTCCTCTTGTGTTCCATTTTCTATCCTAAATTTCAGGATAGAAAATTTCTATCTTTACGTCCCATTTCTCACACAGCTCTCTTTGATCTTTATTATATTTTAACAAATCAGTCCTCTTCCACTATTTCAAATTGGCCTGTTCTGTGCGCAGGTACTGCCTAATGAGTGTGCAGGGCTGTTACACAGATTTCCACATAGACTTTGGAGGCACATCTGTGTGGTACCACATACTGCGGGGCTGCAAGGTCAGAAAACTGCACATACACTACTGTTTAAGTGTTTGGGGTCATTAAGATTTTTAAAATATTTTAAAAAGAAGTGTCTTATACTCATTAAGGCTGCATTTATTTGATCAGAATTTCAATAAAATTGCTGTTTTTTCTATTATAAAATGTCATTTATTACTAATGGGTGATTTGACTTGCATCTATTGCTCTCTTCTTTTGTAAGTTGCTTTGGATACAAGCGTCTGCCAAATGATTCAATGTAAATGTAACTACATAAATCTCACTGACCCCAAAATGGTAGTGTACATGTAGAAATCATTGGGATATGAGTTTAGCTTAGACACTTCTGCTTATTGATAATGCCAAATGAACTGTTGCGCATTATATCTGATAATCAGTTTGCTGTCAAAATGCCCAAAATGTTTTTGGCCTAGATGAGCCTTATTGCCTGTGTCTGCTACAGGTGTTTTGGCTAATCCCCCCAACGCCACAAAACCTGGAGCTTTATGAGAACTGGGTGTTGTCAGGGAAACAAGGCGACATCTTTCTTGGTGACAAGGCCACTGATTGTCAGAGGATTGAGCTCAAGCAGGGCAACACGTTCATTATTCCATCGGGTAAGCATGCACACACACACACACGTTCATTTACGTGAAGACAAAACTAGATAATGGCTTTATTGAACAACACGGAAAGTAACTTATGTAATGTACATAATATAAACATAAGCCATGTATGTGCATTTTGTATTATATTAATGCCTGCAGAGGATGGCATTGGCATCAAGGCTGTAAAGTGTAACAACAACAATCATGTTTAAGATTGGCTAAACATCATTTAATCAAATGTCTATTTAATCTTTAATATTTGGCAACTTTACAAAGAATTTCTTAAGCAGTTAAGAAAAACATCCACTGAGAAATTGTATTAAGAAAATACACTGTATTAAGAAAATACAGTGGATGTTTTTTTCTTAAAGGAGTAGTTCACTTTTAAAAAAAACTTTTGCTGATAATTTACTCCCCCCCCCCCCCCCCATGTCATCCAAGATGTCCATGTCTTTCTCTCTTCAGTCGAAAAGAAATTAAGGTTTTTGATGAAAACATTCCAGGATTTTTCTCTATATAATGGACTTCAATGGGAACCAAACGGTTCAAGGTCCAAAAGACAGTTTCAGTGCAAACTGTTCAAAGGGCTTTAAACAACACCTGGCGATGAATAAGGGTCTTATCAAGCGAAACGATCGCTCATTTAAAAAAAACAACAAAGTTTAAGTTTTATAAGCTCATGGTCGCCTTGCTCTGTTCTGTGATGGGCGTTCGTGACTCTCCTGTTCGAACTCGTTTATCAAAATGAACGAATCTTTTTTTCGTGTCATTTGGTTCATTCAACGAACGAGTTGAGTCAGGAAAAGATTTGTTCATTTTGATGAACGTGTTCGAATAGGAGAGTCACGAACGCGCATCATAGAACAGAGCAAGCTGACCATTTGAGCTTATGAAACTTAAACTTTGTTATTTATTCATCTATTTATTTATTTTTTTTGCCCCACCTCTAAAAAAAAGTTTGAGAAACACTAAAGTAATATATCGAGCAGCTTTAAAAAATTCTAATAATGGGGTTCATGGATTCTCATCCACCGAAAGTGGAGCCACTTTTGCTATTTTGCTGGTTAATCAACCTGGGTAAATTTATTTGGTAGTTGAAAAAAAGGTTTTCTTAAATTACTTTTGTTTTGTATCAGGTTGGATTCATGCAGTGTACACACCAGTGGATGCGCTTGTATTTGGTGGGAATTTTCTTCATAGTTTTAACATCCCCATGCAACTGCACATCTCCAGCATTGAGGACAGGACAAGGGTGAGCCCAACATTTCACTGCAGTGGTTGCCATTTTTCAGTTCTTTTATCATCTCAAAAAGAACACGTCTGTGTCAGTTTTGATCCTAAATTTATAAGAAGAAGAAGATGCATAATTCAAAAATGCAGCTTTGTTTTTCTAATGCATTATTTTGCTTTGTTATATTATCTTGATAACAGTAATCACTAATTTTATCAATTGTCATTATAAAAAGGTAAAATCCATAATGTTTTTTCAATCAAATAAATTGATATATTTTAATAAAAAAATAATCATGGCAGTATTTCCTGTACTGAATTATTATTTTTTTTTTTCTGATTTTAATAAAAACAAAACCTTTGTGTCCGGACAGGATGATTTTCCTTACTGCTTTACGGTAATGAGAATGTGATGTTTTTCTCATAATTATTGGAAATTTGGTAGGATAATATGTAAAAAAAAAATGTATAAAAATAATGTTACTGAAATTTGTAATGGTCTCTGGTTGTCCTCAGGTGCCTGCTAAGTTCCGGTATCCATTTTATTATGAGATGGGCTGGTACGTGTTGGAGCGTTATCTGTACAGCATGACCAACACATCACACCTCATCCCTGAGTTCCAGAAATACTCTTTGGGCATCGGTCAGTACATTAACAACCTATTCACATCCATATAGATTTGCATAAGTTAAACTATTTTTCTCTCTGATACTAATACACAGGTTTGAAGCAGGAAAGCTCAGGCTGTGAGGTACTGAATGGCCACACCAAAGAGGAAAGAGATGACAACAATGCTCCCTCTCCACCTATTGGGCCAGGGGTGAAGCTTCACTTGACTCCCTTTGAGCTGGAGGGGTTGTGGAACCTGATTGGGAAGTTGGAGTCACTGCCCTCACATAAGAAATGTGTGCCTTCAGGAATACACAATGCTGCTGCCCTCCTACACGACATACGGGTCAGAACTCACACTCATAGTCTATTAGGCTTTTGTTTTTTGGAAATGGTTGTACAAATGCACTTGCTGCCAGTGTTATTTGTGAAGCTGTATCACAAGATATTTTATAAATGTGACTTGCCTACATACATGAGATTCCGGATGTTATTGGAATTTGTTAATTTTAGGTTTTGTTGCTATAAGCTGCATTCACACCGCCGCTTTGTCACTGCATGTCGCCAGTGCCTGGCGGTTAGGTCTCCAGTGGGCGTTCCCACTATCGGTTGCCTTGTAAAATGTATGAATGACAGTCATGGATGTTATTCCATGTTTAGTTTTAGCTGCAAGAAAACGGATTCCTTTTCTACAACATTTGTGGCAAAGGACTAAATATAAATGAGTGGCTATTTATCTTTGGGGAAAACACAAGCGCCAGTCTATCTGAGTTCACAAAGCCAAGCCATTCATATCAATGTATGTACACAGAGACTTATAATAAATTATAAGAAAATTGCTGACTGCTAAATTAACTTTCCAAAACTAATGTTAAATAATGGAATGTAAAGTCAAGTGTGAACAGAATCAGAACATATTCAAACAATATCAATGTGGACATATTACACCCGCAAATTACGCCTATGCTCGTGTATAGTCAGTATAGTCTGGACTCTTCGCTCAGTCAGTCTGCCGTTTCCTCTTTCTCTGTTCCTCCGACAATGCTTTCCTATCTTTCTGCTCCTTATATGTCGGTTCCCCCATGACGATAGTGTGACAAACTCCTTCCCTCCCTTCCTTCCTTGTTCCTGTATGGGGGGCGAGACGGCTACCATTCAACCCAAAAGAAGTCATATAACCATTTCAATAACTCCGAAGCTGTTCACTTTAGCTAAAAAACTGCATAGTGTCCCTTTTAAATACTTTTCAGTTGCCCTGGTGCTTTGTTTACGTGGTTACCGGGGTAACTGCTGCATTTCTGCTGATCCATCAGCGCCATCTGCTGTCAGAATGAATGTGCATCTTTCACTCATTCCACCATATGGTATCATATTATCAAATCGTTATCATATCACCGAATACTGACACTCAACTACAAGACGCAGTGATGGATCATGTGCACTCCACTGACTTCACTCCTGTCTGTTGTCGTGCCTGAAAATCGCTATTAATTTGTATAAAGCCTTTTCTCAGCCTTTGTGACATTGCTGAACACGCCTGAATCCTGTTGTCAATGGTCAGTGTCACTCGTGTCGCCAGAAATCACCAGCTCTCCATTAAAATTGAATGGAATCATGTTTCTTTGTCACTGGCAGTGTGAACACCGCTTAAAGGTGCTCTAAGCGATGTCGGGTGACGTGACTTCTTGTTGACGTTTAAAGTATTTTCAAACAAAACGGAGGCTAGATAGACCCTCCCTCCTCCTCATCTGCTCTGACCCCCACCCCCAGGGCCTTCATGTCAGTTATTGGCTGGAACAGTTTGTTATGTTTCGTGGAGCGGGTTGCTGCAGTTTGTTTTTGTTGCCATTTGTGGAACCTCTGCATAGACTGCGTTTATTTTTTTTACAATGTGTTTAGGGGACAGGCTGCTAGCAGATAGTGAGGAGATGTTTGCTGTATGTGACAAAATGTTTGGGCCTAAAAAACGTGTGACATCGCTTAGAGCACCTTTAAGGAGTAATTTAATATTGTGGTTGAAATATTTAAAAATGTAATGGTTAGTAATGAAAAATGTGTTTTCTATCACTTTCAGGCGTTATTGAAAGATCATGCCAATGACATCCCTAAACTCTCTTACACGGGAAAACCCATTGTCAGGTGGCCGAGGAGGGTAAGATCACAGAATTATTTTCTTTAAAAGTATTTTTAATTGACTTTACAGAAAACCCTTTAAATGAATCATGCAACTTAAAGAGTTTTTCTTTTCGTCCATTTATTTATGGTATGAAGTGGATTTAAAAATAGGAACTTCTTATTGTATTATCGGGTTTAATAATTAATAATTTTATAACTTAATATATGCTGGGACAAAAGCATTGTCCTGACAGTGATTTTTCAGTACCACATGAAATTAATTGCTCAACACAATGTTATTTGTCCCTTTTTTCGTTTGATTTTGGTGCGAGTCTAATATGACCAGAAATTTTTCTTTGTTTCCCAGACAATTGTGACTAGCTATATAGTAAACAGCTTGATTTAACTTGCATTTTTAATGCATAATATTTAAAACAAATAAATCTGCAGTTTTACTTTTTTTATTCTGTTTTAATAGTCTATTCTAAACCCACCACCACACTGCAGTGCTTAACTCTCATTTCTTGTGTCTCTCCCAAGCCCCCCTGGTACCAGCCCCCTCCTCCCCCTCCACCTGTCATTCGTCCCAAGCTCTCAACCACACCCGTTATTTCACGGCCAGTGAAACCAGCCTCCAATATGTCGGTCCTGCGACGGCGCCGCGTGCGCTGTAAACGCTGTGAGGCCTGTCTACGAACAGAATGTGGAGACTGCAACTTCTGCAGAGACATGAAGAAATTTGGTGGCCCTGGCAAACTCAAACAGACCTGTGTACTGCGCCAGTGTCTCGCTGTGAGTGTCAATACATTGAGCATGGTTAATGTAGTCTTGTTTGCTTCTATTTATTAATATCACTTTCTCTCTGTGTGTTCTCTCAATAGCCTGGTCTGCCGCTCTCTGCTGTATGTGAGATCTGTGAGGAAGGCAACCAGGAGACTAGTGAAGAGCTCATGGAGTGCTCCAACTGTGCTCAGATAGCTCATCCTAGCTGTTTGAAGGTAAAAACATTATTAATACAGCAATTCAATACACTTCTCAAAATTCTTTATTCAGATTCATTTACCTGGTGAGCATAGTGACTGGAGGCTTTGTGGGATGGTTCAGCTCTTGTTCATATGAGTGCAATGCCTATTTATAGTTTTTCCCTCTGTATTGTAATTAGATTTACTGTTGAAAAATCTGTTTTCTTCTGTGTCTGTAGACATCTGGTGAGGGAGTGGTGAACAAAGACCTACCGAGCTGCTGGGAGTGTCCCAAATGTGTTTTCGGCAAAGAAACCGATTCTGAGGTAAGATTTTCGGGGTTTTTTAATGAGTTTTTTTGTTCTAATGCTACTAGCTTATGCAGGCCTGCACACATAAATACACAATCAATCCCACCATGTAGAAAAATTGCATGCCGAGAGCTTACTGTGTTGTACACACTCCGATGTGCGTGTGTAACAGTAACGGCTGTTTTCCTGTGTGCCAGTCGTCAGGCAGCGGTGATGACATCACGGCACAGGATGGGTCAGGGGGGCGTGGGGGCGAGGGCGGGGCATGGCACGGGGTCGGGCGGCCCCCCTCTTCTCTCTCTCACGGGTCGCTCCAGAAACGGGCAACAGCCCCTGAGCAGCGGCTCAGGAAGAGGGTGAGAGGCTCCGCCTCACTCAAGCCACTGCTGCCGCATGCACAGCCGCTCAAATCTATTCTCTTCTCTGCTCTCTCTATACCTCCAGCAATCATTTCCCTGTAATTTGTTCCACCTTTTTTGTGTCTTCTCTCGCTCTCTCTTTGGCCCACCCAGCCCTGTTCATCATCATCGTGCCCAATCACTGCTTTGACTTGTTGAGGGTTTCAGAATTAGCTTTGTGGTTTGCAGCTTGTGTGATTCCATTCAGTGGTGCTGATGCATTTATCTCTGCTCTTTCTTTTCAAATTCGTATTTACCACAGTATGTTGTTATTATTCTGTTTTGCAGCTAAAATTGGAAGCTGGTAAAACACATGTAAGTTATATTTGTTTTTTGGAAGATTGTGTTGTGAATGGTTTTCTAAACTTCTAATGAAAGTAACATTAAAAACACAAAATGTGAAATTTAGTAACATTTAAATAATGTTGTTTTATGACAAGTTAGCAGAATTTTTTTGTCATAAATATATACGGTAATTGTAAAAAAAATTTGCTTGTTTTTATGTCCAATTTCTGGATGGTGGTTTAGTGGGTATTGGAAAAATATTTCATCATACATTTTTATATGAAATGGTCCCATAAGCTACCTTCCCACACTCATTATCAAATGATTGTCACATTCCTCCATCGGACACAACTTTCATATTGGTTGTGAAGCAGCTGTGTTACCCTCCGTTTATTCACCTCATCTAAAAGAAAAAACAGTAGGTTTTCTAGGGCAAACCTCTGTTAATTATTTTGTGCATAATTATTTATAACTGCCTATTTAACAGAAACTGTCTTTAAAGAATAAAATTGTACTGCATAAATAGGTAATTCTCACTAGGGCTGTCAAATGATTAATCGCGATTAATCGCATCCAAAATAAAAGTTTGTGTTTACATAATATATGTGGGTGCACTGTGTATAATTATTTTGTTTATATATAAATACACACACATGCTTGTATATTTAAGAAAAAAATATTATTTATATATAAAATATTTTTATATAATATAAATTATATATAAATCTAAATATATACAAGCGTGTGTGTGTGTATTTATATATATATATATATATATATATATATATATATATATATATATATAAAATAATTATACACAGTGCACCCACATATATTAAGTAAACACAAACTTTTATTTTGGATGTGATTAATCGTTTGACAGCCCTAATTCTCACACTTTTTGTTACATTGACTTCAATTCATACGCTCATGCAAATTTCACTGTGATCCACAGTTTGGTGAAGTCAGACCTGCAAATTTGTGAAAATGTGATCAATAGAAAAATTGATCAGCATGATTTACAGTATGACATCTCTGAATTATAAGAATGTGAAATTAAAAGCTGCACATTTGCAGTAAAGTGTCATTTTTTTAGATGTATTATATACTGAATTATATTTTTAGAAAAGACGCTGATTGTGATATTCCAACCGCTGCTGAAAACGTTGTTTTGAAAATGTCCTCGAAGTCTAGTGTGACCGTAGCATTAGTTTTGATTAGAATTCATTACATTTGTTGATCATTAAAATAAAAATTCCACATATGCATAAGATTGGGACTCCAAGCAGCTCCTGCATTCTCTCCATTGGAAATGAATGACTTCCTGTCTGTCGTTAATTGGAGATTGTGAAAAGGTGGATTTATTGTAGGTTTTGTTCTCTTTTATTTATTTTGTCTCTCACATAGTCTTTTTTTGTCTTTCAGAAACGCAAGTCTTCATCTCTCGATCCTCGCGTGGCTAAGATCTACCGGCGACATGGAATGGATCATGATGATGATTCAGGCAGCGATGACGATGGAGATAGTGGCAAGCTGTCGTCAGTCCGGGGTGGGGTCTCTTCATCCCGCCGTGGTTATGGAGCTGGTAGGCGAGGTGTTTGGAGAGGCTCCTCGCATCGAGGGAGTCGAGGGGGAGGCAGCTTGGCAACAAGTTCGCTGAAAATGAGGCGAGGACTTGGGGCGAGAGGGGAGAGAGGTGGTCGGGTAAGGTTACGAGGAGGATCCCAGATGAGGCGACGGCGCTATGAAACGGAGGATGAAGATGATGATGACGACGACGATGATGATGAGGGTGACGACGATGATGATGATGATGAGGATGACAGTGATGAAGAGAGGCATCTTAGCCGGTCAGATAAGGATCATCGTTCAAGGAGACGGAGACAAAGAGGTGATGACTATGATGATGATGACGAGGATGATGATGAGGAAGACAGTGATGAACAGGACTTTGATGGAGAGGATGATGAGATGGAAGACTTGGATGATGGAGAGGAAGATGATGAGGATGGAGAGAACCAATCAGACTCTGATCCTGATCCACCTGTCTTACTTGTCTCGGACTTGAATGATGATCTGCTGAACGATTCCTACCTGACTGTGACCCTCCAGCGCCCTCCAAAGGCCAAACGTGACCCGGGCTCCATTGTACCCAAATTAGAGGCGGCTATGTCTCCCCGCACACCTAGCGGTCCTGGCTTCGTCCAGCGCAAAACGCTACCCAGGACCCGACTCAGGAGCAGTACCTCGACCCCTTCCGGGAATGGCCTCTCTCAGTCCAAAAGCGCCCACACTTCCGGCCGCCACACGAGGCGGAACTCCAACCAAGATGGTCGAGACAGAGACACACCGTCACCTTCCTCTATGTCTTCACGTTCCTCTGTTTCTCCACCACCTCCTCCTCCAGCCGTCACCACATCTTCTCCTCCTTCGCTCCTCTCTCATCCCTCTTTCCGTGATGTTGGAAATGAGCGTGGCTGTGAAAAAGACATTTGGGTATCAGTGTTCCGCTACTTGGGTCGGACAGACTTGGCTGTGTGTATGAGAGTCTGCAAGGCTTGGTACAAGTGGTAAGTGCAGTACACCGTTTTCTTTTTAATTTAGCTAAATTAATGTATGTTGGAATATAGCTGTGCATTCCGAACAAAAACAGGGATGATTATTAGAAAGTACATGCTCATATTTCTTAAAAATACAAGTAGTTATGGTTATCTTGATAACTGGGTGGATTTTACTCTGATCGGTTGTTGTGGATCCTCTCCTGTCCTGCTGCAGGTGTTGTGATAAGCGCTTATGGACACGAATAGATCTGAGTCGCTGTCGGGCACTTACCCCCCAAGCTCTGTCAGCTGTCATTAAACGACAACCTGTGACACTTGACCTCTCCTGGACACCTGTATCAAAGAAACAGATAGCCTGGCTCATTCATCACCTCCCAAGTACAATTTAATTTTACAGTCTCTACTCTGAAATTGCCTGATGCTTTAATGCTTGATGCGTGAAAATAAAAAGTGCACCACAATAAAAACTAAAATACTCTTTCTCTCTCTGTTTCTCACAGGTTTAAAAGATTTAATAATGTCAGGTTGTTCTTCATTATGCGTGTCAGCGTTAAGTTCGCAGAGCTGTCCGGTTTTGCGCACACTTGACTTGTGTTGGGCCGTGGGCGTCAAAGATTCACAAATTAAAGACCTTATTGTGCTGCCAGGTGAGGCATTCATAATTATTTTTACCGGGACTGTGTACAGCTTGAGTTGAAGTGAATCATTCACTCTTTCACCTTTACTTTCTCCTGTCATACAAGGCAGTGAAAGTCGCAGTCGACTGAGAGGTTTACTCACTCTGCGCTTGTCTGGTCTGGATATCAGTGACTCTGTCCTTAAGATGATCGTCAGACATATGCCATCTCTGCGCCGGTTAGATTTGTCCCATTGCCAGGGGCTCACAGACCAGTCCATCAACCTTCTCACAGCTACTGGCTGCAACACTCGCAACACACTCAGACAGCTCAATCTTTCAGGTACCCCTGTTCTTCTGATATTTCATTCCACATTTTTTCTTTAGGTTTTCTTTGTGGTGCCAATACAACACAACTGATTATTTCTGGTGGTGCAAAAGCAACATCTTATAATGTCTTTAAAATCAGTTTCAGATCAAATTAAGGTTAAAACAGTTGAAAATATTTCAATGAAATCAAATAAATGTCAGCGCTACACATTTCAACGTGAAAAAGCACTGCAGCGTTGCAAGTTGGAATCAATGAATACGTGCATTATGCCAAGCAATTGCTCATGATTTGCTGTTGATGAATGCAATGTTTACTATGTTGTAATATGTTATGGTTGTAAGCATTCATATTTTATCTACCTCATCTTTTTGTATGAGCAGCTAGAAGCAGATAAGTGTAAACATTTCAAAATAAAAATCATAAGTACTGTAAAGGTGCACTATGTAACAGCAATATTATATGGCCCGTGCCGCAGCCTGAAAAGTTCTGAAAGACATTCAAAAGAGTCTGTGGATCACACCTAAAATAACCATCATAAAGTGTCTTAATATTATTTTCCAAATAGCGATAACTTAGTTGCAGATAAGACACACTGGCTTTGCATTTACAAAACTAGGTAGGATGAACACATAGTTGTTTTTTTATTATTCTTTGTATGGCTAATTTCGCTGTCAACTTTCCTCTTTAGACTCTTTGATAGTGCCATTTTCTCTCACCAGCTGGCTTAAATGTTAACATCAATCTGCACACTACGTAATAGAATACCACCAGCATGCAAACAATAAAAAAATGCAGTTTAGTATGTGAGAATGCCAAGAAATAATTTGTTTAAAAGTTTAACAGTAGTTGTAATAATTGTTGCGTCAAACAATTATTACAATAAGTGCAACAAGCAAATTAAAATGATACAGATTTTTTATTCACAATATGGAAAGAGGAAATAAAATAAAGTTTGTTAAGAGCATGACTAAAAAAAATGCCATTATTGGGCTAATTCAATCCTCAATTGAATTCAAATAGAATGGAATAGAAAGACTAATAATCTGAGGGGAAATTGTGGTGTTGCAGCAGCATAATTAACACGGAATACAAAAAAATACAAACAAGACATATTTAAATAAAAGCCCACATGTGTTTTAGCGAGGCGGGATGTGTTGCAAGACGCCGCAATATATCGGGAGACGTGTGGGTCAGACATGATTTTGACCACTTTATTAAGTTTTGTTTTGTATCTTATTTTTAATCAATGTTTCCTCAACAAATTGCCTGGATTTAATAAATAAGAAGCAAATATAGCACTCAGACAATATAATCAGGACACGCAGGCGCTGGCGCGATTGCATCGCTTGTGAACTTGAGCTCGTCTCATAAATGAACCGAAACTCAGCGTTTAAGCGAGAAATATATATACGTATATATATATATATATATATACAGTATATATATATATATATATATATATATATATATATATATATATATATACAGTATATATATACAGTATATATATATATATATATATATATATATATACAGTATATATATATATATATATATATATATATAGAAAGCTTAAAATGTCTAATTTTAAACTAAACAATTTAAAACAAAAAGAAACCGAATACTCTCTGCTTATGCAATCCATATGAAATGTTAATTTCTCTCTAAAGGCAATTTAACTAGCTACTGCGGTCACTATTTATTAGCTAAACTATTTTTTTTTTAATTACACAAATTTATTTATAAACAATTAAAATGTCTCCTTGCTATATTTGAAACATTCATAATCATTACTTTGGCCGGTTCCTTATGACAGCTTTTTCATTATTAGCAGCGTCACTCTCTGGTTACATGAACACAGCGTCACCTCCGAATCCGCACCGAAAACATGGGTATGAAAAAAAACGTATGCCAACTGTATCATATATGGCTAGCAGGATGTCAAACATTGTAGCCTACCTGCTTATCCACTCCACATAGCATCAGACAACAGACAAGAGCAGCTGGGGTAGGGAAATGCGTATTATCCTGTTAGCAATCTGTTAGGCTGCAATGTAGTACAGTAATAAGTCTACGATCATATGCAATGCATTCAAAGTAACTGTAAGTGAGTAATAAGTAGATGCAGTGTACAACAGTAACGTGTCATTCATTCTCCATGTATTTATCCTCCCATATCATATTAAATCATATCACGTAAAGATGAGACAACACTAACTTTTGTATATTAAAACCTGCGACGTCCTGGCAAGATCTACAGAACGACGTTCTTGCCCGCCGTGCAAAGTGTCATTCCCTTTATCGCCATTGTACAAATTATGGCATCAGCAAAAATCCAATATCGATTGACCTCTAATTTGTATGTTTTGCGGTATTTGCACAGAAACCAATTTCAATACAAATGGATATTGAATACAACTTTTTTTTTAATTGCACCTACCCTGTTTTGCATTTAAATTATTTATTTTTAGGTTATTTTATGGCTTTTTTTCCATAATGTAAATATACAATAGAAACTTAATGTTTTAATTAAATCTGGGTTTAATTAGATTTTTTAAAAGATGCCATACAAGCAGTAATTACACAAAAATGACATATGCTCATATTTTACACAAGTCTTGATCAGTCTGGTACACACTGATTGGTGGTTTTACTTTTCTCTGTCTCTCTAGGGTGTAATAAGTTGACAGATGCGTGTCTGTCCTATATGAAGCGATTATCAGCTCTGGCTCTGTTGGATCTGCGAGGCTGTAGGAATGTGACTCGGCACGGCTGTGAAAACTTCATCTCTGACCTGTCCTACTGCACCTTATTCTGTCTGACAGAGGAAAAACTCATTCAGAGAATATCATAACGTGCACACTAATACACACACACACACACACGCATACATACACACAGTCTCCACACAGCTCTGCTTAGTGAGCTCACGAGTGCTCCATCCCACTCAATACAGGCTGATCTAGCCTGAACAAGAGGATGAGGCTGAAGACAAAGAGACGGGTGGAAGAATATGGCCGCTGTTTTACAAGGGTAAAAACAGGCTGAAAGGGAAGAGGATTTTATTCCCACAACCCATGAGACCGATCCAGGCACATCCAGTGTGTGGCTACTTCTTCTCTGGGCATTCAGTCTTATCCAAAGCGACTTCTTCAGAAGATGTTACTGCTATGCTTGAAACTGAACTTCATAATCCAGTCTAAGTGGGATTTGGTGAACGAGGGATTGAAGGTTTGATCAGAGGATTCTGTCCTGGTGTGACCACTGATGTTTAGACTTGGATCTTTTGGCACGGAGGAGTTGGTGTCAATGGTAAGCTGAGGAGGAAGAAAATGACACATCCTGATAGTTCTCATCTGCTACAACTTGTTGATCAAAGAGTGTAGTGCCAGCACAGGATGAATCGAAATCATAAAGACTTCAGCATATTGATCCAGATCGTTCACTCATGCTTTCTTAGTGACTGTCTAAACGCAATTTCTGGTAGTTCAACCTCTCTGAAGGTTTTGCTGCCTGGATGTTTGTTGACACTTAACAGACCACACTAAGTTTTTACTCGCTCGTACCAAACTAAAATCACTCTTTATTTGTTTTCCTTCATCTGATGGTTTGTTGTTCCGCTTGCTGTCATCTCAAATGGCCAATTCGCCTGCATTCTCCTGTCCTGGGAAGGGTTGCTCACAGATTAGGCTAAAATGTTCATTTACCCTTGGAAAGCTATAATTTAAGTGCAACTTGTAGCAACACAATAGCAATTATTTTCTGAGGACTTTTTTTTTTATTGATGTTCGTTTAGTTCAAGTTTTTTCATGAAAAAGATGGAAAAATAAAAAGTGGAACGCAAACAACGTGTTTGATTTTTGTTTATACTGCCTTTCATCAGAATGCATAATTGTTACATCATTCATTAATGTATCAAGCTTAGATCTCATTTTCACTGATGCGTAAAGTTTATTATCAGGATAGAAAGCCTTCAAATATGAAAAAAATAATTAGCCTATCAAAAAGTAAGTAATTCAAATATGACATTTCTTTCAATATTTAGTATTGGTCAACTGATTTGGATTTTTAATGGCCAGAGAACGGGGTGGCTGATCTACAATGGGGTCCAAAAGTCTGAAACCATGTTGAACATCTTGTTTTATTCCTGTTAATATAGGGGATATGATATAAAATGCGTGTGTAGTTTCAGTTCTAGGTCACAAATCAAATTGACCGTGAGACATCTTTGTACAAAAGGGCAGATTTCCTTGCCTCCATTTGAAGCATACACGATTTTGTATTAAGGAAAGAAAATGAAATAATTTTCACTGGTCAACATAGACTTTTGGATTTTTCTGTACAATTAAGATTTGCACAAAATGGCCATTCAATGTACAAACTTTTATCTCGCAGTTTATGTATAGTTGATATATGGCTAATATATTACTTTTTAGCTCTTGGGTATTTAATTTCTTTGCTCAGTGAGCATGTACAGATTTTAAATATTCACATATTTTCCCTCAATAGGATCCTTCTAATGTCTTAATGTTAACTCTGCACAGCACCTTCAAAGGCAAGGGTGCATTTTGTTTTACTTTATTCTGGAGTTTTCTTTTGCATTTAGACAAAGTAAAAAAGGTAAAACTTGATGTGAAGGGGTTGTGAATAACCACGATCTTGAGAAATGTAAATATTGTTATTTCTTAGTAACAAAAACCTTTATTACTCTGCATTTTGTTATTCATACATCATGTTCTCATCATTAAGATTAAATGAATGCTTAAATCAAACCTTGAGACACACGTTTGGTGAAGGATTTCACCCAAGAATGAAAATGTTGGAGCATGTCTGCCCCTGACATGCTGGCATTGAATTAAAAAGAGTCCAGGGAACATTCTTCCAAAGTTTGTTTTCCATAAAACAAAAGCATAATTGGAACAACATGAGGGTGAGAAGATCACCTTTTATACTTATGTGATAAACCATTCAGTTCCAAAATGAAGTATAAAACCATTCTTACAGGGAATATTTACATTTCCTCTAGATGCTGAATTGTGGCAAAGGAGAAAGGGTTGAATTTGTATCCAGATCCGCAGTAGAACTTGTTCTGAAACTCCACCCTGCATCAAATGGGAAATTAAATTAAGGAAAAATTTGATTTCTCAGTTTATCACCCCTTTAAGTACTATTCTTCACTAAAACTCAACATCTAATGGCTTTCTGGGAAATTAAGCGTTTATCTTAAGCTTTTATCACCACAGCCTGATTTGAGAACCGCACTGCCGTCTATCATAAAGCCCTGCAGAGAGTAGTGAGATCGGCCCAACGGATGATCGGAACCAATCTCCCTTCTCTTCAAAACATTTGCACAGAGCGCTGCCTTTGGAAGGTGAGGAAAATCCTCAAATACCAAAGTGTCATAATATTTTGGTTGAGAACCACTACAATATTAAGTTTATTTGTGTGTGAATTTCTCACCAGTGCAGACGGAGGGCGTGCAGGAAGGCTGACAGCCCCTCCATGACGAGCAAGATAGAGACAGTGAGCATGGCGAAGATGGAGAAGATGATTGACAGCACCACTGATCCCACATAGCCTTGCCACGAGAGTGAAATTCTCATCACCATCACCCAGAGAACCTCCGACAGCTCTAACACACACAAAACCAGAACTAACTAAGCACAACAATTTCACCTATAAGTGAACATGTAATGCGTAATGATGCTTGTGAGTATTTGCATACGTGCATGCGCGAGGCTGAGGGCCCAAAGTCGAAGGTACGATGCAGTGTTGGAGATGCAGCCCAGGCAGTACTCTATGGTGTGGATGGCCTGGTGCATAAAAACCTCTGTCCAATCAAAGTCCTGTAAAGTTAAAAAAGACTGGAATGGAGAATCTTTCAACTCTGAATCTACTGGAATGTTACACTTTCACATCTCTATTTGACACTTCTAAAGTTTAGCTTCATTTGAGGAATGGTGTTATGATATTTTCTTTTTCTGACCTGTTCCTCTGTTCCCCCTCCTCCCTCTAGGTCTCCCAGTTGAGCATTTATAGAGCTGGTGTCTGTGACTAGCGGGTGCTGCTCCTCCTGTAACTGAAAAACAGGGTCAAGACCTTTGATCAGACACACTATGGGAGAACATGCAAGAACGCTCACATTTCAGCTAAAAGAGCCACATGTCTCGTTGGTAAGTACTTTACCTGGACTTTTTTGCTCCAGAATACAATCTGATCACAATGTATTTACACCTTGCATTAACATGCGTTTTTTTATTATCCGGATAACTTATCTGGATACAGATCGCATTTTAATACCAGGTGTAAATGGGGTCCTAGACCAACCTGAATTTATTTTTGTTTGTTTTTTACACTACCGTTTAAAAGTTTGGAATTGCTATGATATATATTTTTTTTAAAGAAGTCTCCTATGATTGCCCAGGCTGCATTTGATTAAAACAAATTATAAATACAGTAAAATAGTATTACTTTTTCTATAAATATATTTTAAAATGTTATATATTCCAGTGCTGAATTTTCAGCAGCTTTTACTCCGGTCTTCAGTGTCACATGATCCTTCAGATCATTCTAATATGATACAATTTAGGGTACATTTCACATCCATTGATGATAATAATTTTCTTTACATAAATCATATTTTGTCCATTAATGGAAAGCATAATCTATCTCACAAATATTTTTTGCACCCTGTTTCAGTTTGTTTGAACCAAAGTCATATGGTTATTTTCTTTTGTAGTGGACATTTTGAACACAACATTGTAAAACGCCTTTACATTTTTTCAGTATTTTATTTACAATAAACAATTGCCAGAGAATATATTAATGGACCGTCAACTCTGTTACATTGTATGGTACATTATTATAGTTTTCTATATTTTTATGATTTCAATTCAATATTCAAATTTGAGGTTAACCTGATCAAGAAAAGAACATGGTTGGTCAGGTAAAGCCTGGCATTAAAATTACGAGTCAAAAGTTGTCAACTAAGTTACTCTGTAAAGCCAAAGTATTGCATTATTTATTAAATCAAAGACGCCAGAACAGCCTAATTTCACCCCGGCTTACCGTTCTTCTGTTATTCCTGTATTTGAAGTACAGGTAAAGCGGTTTTCCAAGTAACAGCACCGGAACTGCTAGCAGCGCCAAACACAATAATACTCTCTGCACTGTCACCTAAAGCGAGGGACAGGATATGTAAGCATTTGTCACCGCAGTAAAACAGTAGTACGATATAAAAATGTTACTATAATCAGTGTATACTGAATGAATCTCTCACCTGTCCTGGATAAAGTGGTGGGTTGTCTGGGTTCTCACCAAACACGAACATGTCAATGAAGTGGATCAGGATGCTGGGAGCACGGTCTGAATCCTGAGGTCCAAACGCAATCCATTTAAACACCACCATGAAGACAAGGTACCCAAACAGACACAGCATGAACACTAGCTCTGGAATCAACACCAGAAACATGCTGCTCACATCCCCTGTGTACCTGAGAAGAAAGTGTAGCATTAAAAGGATAAGAAAACATAAAAGAATACGTTTTTTGAATCCACATAAAACCAGAAGTGATCAGAAATATAAAGTAATGGTAGACCAAAATGAATCCTACTTTATGACTCACATGTAGTTAAAGAAGGATAAGCAGATCCCAAAAGTCATATGGATGACCCCGATGATGACGGACATCTTCATCTTATAGGAATTGAGGAAGGTGAGGTGGTTACTGGCAAGGCTCCAGATCTAAGAACCAGGGAACGAGAGATAGTCAAACCCAAACCTCACAGTAAGCTAGACGCAAGCGGGATTTGATTAAAGGCCTGATTACCGGGTCAATGCCGAATGGATATGGTCCCTGGAATACTCCAGTTACGTTTGGATCCAAAGTGAGGTACTGGTTGCTCCTCAGAGTTTCATCACTGAACCAGCCCAGGAGAAAGAAGACAAAAGTGAGTGTAAAATGAGAGCGCATAGGCAAGCTGAAATGATGGATAATTGATCAGGTTCACAGTGCCAAATTGAAAAGATCACAGACAAAAAAACATCCATTGTCTACTGTCAAATGTGTATAGCTGTACAAAACAGCTCACACAGAACAAGCTTTCTGTTGGTGAATCTAACTTGAACTGTTTTCGAAATCTGTTTGGGGAAATATTTCCCCAAATATTATGAACAAATTTCCAATCGCACTGATTCATACCAAGTTCTGTCATGAAACTCTAGATGGCGCAGGCTGATCTGCTTGCAATCACACCATTCTCTATAGGGCACAGCTGATTGGTTCCTGCTGTATCAGTAGCCAATGAGTTCGCTGATCAACCTTTAAATACTTGGTCCGCATTCGTTGATCAGATGATCTTATGGGTTTGGAACGACATTAGTGCAAGTAAATAATGAATTAGGAAACTAACAAACAAGGAAATAACCCATTATAGTCTTTCTCTACAAAAAAAAGCTATTGAACATGTCCACCATTATTGCCCAGGTTAAAGCAATCCCTTGTCCTGAGATCTTAAATCTTTTAGTTAAAATGTACGTTTGCCTTGCCTTGGATGTAATAGTGTGTGTACCTCCAGTTATAGTGCTGAATCATGGGTTTGAGGTGCCAGCTAGAGGAAAAAGGACTGAGTCCCTTACTGAAGCACTCATTATAAACAGCACCAGTGTAGATGGAGAACAAACCCATCAGAAGGATCAGATACCTCCCACCAAACATCATGCGCCAAATCTAAAAGAGAAACACAAATGTAAGACTTTAAAATGATTAAGATGCATTAAAATGATTAAAAGTGACCGTAAATACATTTATAATGTTGCAAATAATTTATTCTTCTTTTGAACTTTATATTAATCAAAAAAAATCTTGAAAAAAACCTATTATGATTTCCAAAAATTTAAGCAACACAACTGTAATAATGATAACGAGAAGTTTCTTGAGCACCAAATCTACATATTAGGATTATTTGTGAACGTTATCTTAAATTGTAATAATATTTCAGAATATTATTGTTTTTACTGTAGTTTTGATTAGAAAAATTCAGCCTTGGTGAGCACAAGATTACTAGCTTTTGAACAGTAGTGTAAAATCTCAATGCTGTTGAAAGGTAACTTAGAAAGATATTTTAAAAGAAAGAGTCTTGTATAGTATGTTCTATTTAAATGCCTTTTTGCAGTCTTGAAGGCAGCTGTAAAGATTATGATATGTACTGTGTAAAATGAAAGAAACCTCATTAGTGCTATTCCTCATCTTAGGGTCTCTCTCCTCCAGAAACATCCACAGGGCAGCCATTATCATGAGTAAACCATGACCAACGTCTCCAAACATCACCGCAAACAGGAAGGGAAAAGTAATGATGGTGTACACAGCTGAGAAGGGAACACACACACACATTTACCGTGAAGAGTTTTGAGTTTATGTACAGGTTGTTTACCTCAAGCAATAACCTCTCTCAGGTGGACCTTTCTACCAACAACAACAATGCAACTTTAGGTAACAATGTCCATGTGGTGTGTGTGTGTGTTACCTGGATTAACCTCTCTGTAACTGGCCACACCATAAGCATCCACAATGTTCTGGAAGCTGGACGTGAATGCGTTGGTGTTATAGAGTGTTGGAGGAGATGTGGGTGGAGGTAAACGATTGTAGAAGGAGTCTACACTGCTACCGCTTTTTCTCTAAGAAATAAAAAAAAAAATATGCTATTGTGAGATTCACTGCTTTGAATGAGCGACCTTCGGTTCACTATTATATTTCTTAGTCATCTAAAAAAGTATGGCAACTGTGTGTGCACCACAGTACTTCTTTAAAGGGTTAGTTCACCCAAAAATGAAAATTAAGTCATTAATTACTCACCCCCATGCTGTACCAACCCCGTAAGACCTTCGTTCGTCTTCGGAACACAAATGAAGATATTTTTGATTAAATTTGAGAGCTGTATAACTACCACATTGGCTCCTAAAGGACTGCCTCTTGACGGCCCAGAAAGTCAATGAAGAAAATGTTTAAATATCCCAAGTGACCACCGTGGCACAACTATATGTTTATCAAGCGACGCGAATACTTTTTGTGCGAAAAAACAAACAAAAATAACGAGTTTATTCGACTATTTCTTTTCTTCCTTGTAGGCCAGAACGAGACTTCCTTAGATTTCCACGACGCATGCGCGAGATTTGCGATCTGCTCACACCAGCTTACACCAGCTTAGATCGCAAATCTCGCGCATGCGTCGTGGAAATCTATAAGGAAGTCTCGTTCTGGCCTACAAGGAAGAAAAGAAATAGTCGAATAAACTCGTTATTTTTGTTTGTTTTTTCGCACAAAAAGTATTCGCGTCGCTTGATAAACATATAGTTGAGCCACGGTAGTCACTTGGGATATTTAAACATTTTCTTCATTGACTTTCTGGGCCGTCAAGAGGCAGTCCTTTAGGAGCCAATGTGGTAGTTATACAGCTCTCAAATTTAATCAAAAATATCTTCATTTGTGTTCCGAAGACGAACGAAGGTCTTACGGGGTTGGTACAGCATGGGGGTGAGTAATTAATGACTTAATTTTCATTTTTGGGTGAACTAACCCTTTAATACCTAAAAATCAACATTTCTACATTTCAGAACATTTCATATCTGTGTGATGTATTTCGTGTGAAACAATTCACTAAATGTCTCACCGTTCCTTCTATCAGAGCGCTCTGGAGCAGAAGCAGTTTGGCCACAGGGCACCAGGCTTCTGCGATGAGACACTTGTCAGTGACTGAAGGGCTGCAGAGGTTGAGGACCGTCTGAACGGCTTTACACTTCTGCACTCGTGTCTTCCACTGTGGCACCTGACACACGCAGCGGGACAGCAGCTGCTGCATATACTGCTCCGTCTGAGACAGCACCTGCAGACAGACATAGGTGAAGTTGAAGTGGAACTATCTTAATAACATCTTATTATTATTTCGGTCACACGTTAGATTACATTCTCATTATTAGCTAACTATTAACAACTTTTGCCACAATAAACACCTATATCATGCTTATTAATTAGTCATTAAGGTAAATGTTAAGTTTAGGTATTAGGTAGGATTAGGGGATGTAGAATATGGTCATGTAGAATAAGACATTAATATTAGAGCCAGACCGATTGTTGGAGCCATTATTTTGAATTGTATTTTTTTTTGTAACACTAGAGGGCGTATTAGTATCTTGAGTATATTTAAGTGGGGTGATAACGAGTAACAGGTGTGGCTGATGGAAGGTCAAACAAACTTTTTGACCGTGCTGTGCTATGTGGAGAGTGGAATTGTGCTCATGGCTGTATGTTTGAATCACAATTTTTGGTTTAGTGTTTTATTTTAGTTTTATTTTGTTGTTTGCAAAGCCAAATGGACAATAAAAGGATTTGGCTTATCAGAAATTGAATCTGAAGGTATGGACATTTATTTATTTGAGTCAAAAAATAAGCACGCGTCAGAAACAGACAATGAAACCATCTGCGTCACTACACCGATATATCGGCAGGCCGATATTAGGCATTTTCCAAATTATCGCTATCGATAAATAAGTTATAATGGCCGATAAATAAATATTTTGTATCATATTTTGATAATGAATTTGTGACTATCGTGTCCAGTTTTGCTGCTGTTAAATAAGCCGAGAATGCCATTACTTTTAAGTGTCACATGATCTTTCAGAAATCATTCATATATGCTGATTTGCTGCTCAAGAAACATTTCTTATTATTAGCAATGTTGGACACAGCTGTGTTGCTTAATATTTTTTTTTATGTAAACCATAATACATTTTCTCAGAATTCTTAATCGAAAGTAAAAAAGACCAGCAATTATTTGAAATATATACTTTTTTTGTTATAATGTAAACACCTTAACTGTTCTAGACTGTTCAATTAAATGCATCATTGCTAAATAAAAATATTAATTTCTTAACTTTTTTAAAAATCTTACTCACCCTAAACATTTAAATGGCAGTGTATAATATTCTATTTATCCTGTTTCACTTGGAAATACATCAGATTATGAAAGATAAGTTAACTTATAATGTGCAATGTTTTGTTTAAAAACGTATGCTTGTACCATTGGTGGTACCACTTCATATTTTGCTATCTAATGTAATGAAGTTTTTTTTATTTTATTTTATTTAATAGGGACAAAGCATGTTAATGACAATTTGTACAAAATACAAGATGTAAACAAGCCGTATTATAGCAATATTGCTAATTTACGTCCGTAGTCCCTAGGCAGGTACACACAATAACAGATACATAAAAAAAACACATCACAATAATTTGCTAAGAAAAATGTTTACACACTTGATTCTTCATAAGCCACTTTAAGAAAAGCTAGTATCTAACTATTTTACACTGCATGATCTTTTCTCAAAGAGAATATACAAAATAAAAGGATAAAGGGAACATTCAAGTCACCGTTTTGATATCTACTATCCTGCTTTCCAGGCCCTGAAGTATAACTTCTCTCTCCTCCAAGCCCTCGGGATACACAAAGGTGTGTGTGTGGAAACTATGAATAGAGAGATGGGATTCTGAAATAAGAATAATGTGATATCATGGAAAGGTGCTATAGTAAGCTATAATTAAATTTATATAAGCTATGAATGTACCAATCACAGATCTTCTTTACTTTCTGTCCAATCTGCTCTCCCCAAAAAGAGATCACAAAGACAGTCCACTGAACCATCTCTCCCTGTGAGCAGGAAAAACACATCATGTTTATGGTCAATTGACAGTTTTATTAAAATTAGTTATCTGATTTATTTTAACGAAACACTCTCTTACAGTGTCTGGCACTTCCAGCCTCTCCTCCATCTCCCAGAAGTCTACAATGATATAACCATGACAGGCCCGCCATAGCAGCCGCTCAAACGACGGAACCTTCCATGGATGAACCACGCCAGCGACAAAGCTTTGCAGGAAAGACGTGTTTTGTTACATATGTGAAAATAATATTACAAATAGTCAAAAGATTTGCTCACATTTACGTTGCTCTGTGAAATTTTGCAGGCAAATTCTAATCATTTACGGTAAATTGGGAGTTTCACTGTGCAGATTTCGTTCATGTAAATGCAAATTTGCCGCACTGACCAACAGAAAGCAAATTCAAGTTTTGAAAGTGACTTCTGTGCAAGCTGTCCTTCAAACATTACTGACAATTGATATTTTTTCCAACAAAATGTCGCTAATACCATGTCACTTTACCCCATTCACATTTACTGACGTTTAATGAAATTTCGCTGAGCCAAATACAGTCATAACAATAACAATCCATGTATTTTGAAGTTTCTTGTGAGGGCGAACGCAGATTGCACTCATGTTCCAGTTGGTCACTCAACTTTGCCATGCTGACCAACAGAAAGCTACTTGTTTGAAAGTGACTTTGGTGTGCTTCACAAATCTCTAAGCTATTTACCTTTTTTGCACACAACATTTTGCAAATTTGACTGTGTTTTCCAACCTTGTTGAAAAACCTTGTCCACATTTTTAAACTCTTCCTAATCAAACACACCTGATTCTACTAATCAGCTCACTACTAGAGACTCCAAGACCAAAAATAAATGAGTCGGATAAGGGAGACATCCAAAATGTGTACTGTTAGTGTGCCCCCAAGAGTTGGGAAACACTTTCTTAACATTTACATTTTCATCTAGATTGCTAAGGCAGGCATCACTATTATAATGATGATAGCTGCACTCTATGTTATGAGAGGACACCAAGCAGGAATCCCGTTTTTGTCAAACAGCGACCCCTAGAGTCACTGTGGAGTACTTGTTTTTAACGTTACTTTCGTAAACACCACTCATGCAGAGCGTGACGTGTTAATTAAATAGATAGTATACAATAATTTGTCGTTTAATGAGATCTAATATATGTTGTTAGTGGTGAAAATATAAAAAAATACTAAACATGCGGATCCTATTGAAATTTCTAAGAAACTATACCGAGCAACAGTAAATGTGACTGCACCTCACCTCAAGCGCATATCTTGTCTGCTGTCCAATAGCGCTGTGGTCTCAAGAGTTGGAGGTGGAACCTTTAAAGACATCATGAGAAGGTTTGATGAATATCGGAGAGAGATCTCTTGGAGGTAAGCATGCTAAAAGTTGGATTTTTTTTAAACCTGTGAGGTTGGTAGTAAAATGCTCTGCTTCAGGACCCCTCTGTACTGGCTGAGCTGGATCAGCTGGTTACGTAGACTATCCCTGTTCCTTGACACCTAAATGCAAACTGGGTCAAGATCACCACTTGCACTAAATTGTTTATCATGGAACACAAGATATTTCTGATTTCTAAGCCTATTTCTCTTTCCTCCTCTCACCTCTTTGAGTTCTCTGGCAAGTCTCTCGCTCTCCTCCTCAATGGAGAGCAGCTCTCTTGGCTGTGGGGCTGATGGGATTGGCGTGGCCATGGGTAGAAGCCCTTTAAGAGGAGGATAGAGGGAACGACTGACCTCTTGCTCCAGATATTCTAAGGAATAAGGGAAGGGGAAACGTGTTGAGAATGAGCACAATCAGGCTACAGTGATTATGCTACAACTCTTTGACAGATAATGGGAGTACCTTAAAATAAAAAGTGACTGAAATAACTACTGTGTATAACACTTGCTGTAGGGGTAGCTGGTCACTGAAAGGTAAATATTTAATGGTTACATACTGAACGTTTTCTCCAGCTCCTCGCATCTTCTCACTTCTGAAACAAACTTCCTCTGAAAGGCATTCACATTTGGGTTCAGCTGAGAAAAATGGGTTTAAGAGAGACAGAACAAGAGGGGAGAGAGTTTATTGTAATATTGTGAAATACTAATACAAATTTGAAAATATTTGTACTGCTTAATATTTTTGTGGAAACCTTGACCCTTTTTCAGGATCAAAAGAACAGTGTAACAATGTAAAATTTGTACTTTTGATCTTGCTGATTAAAAGTATTAATCAAAAATATATCTTACTGACCTCCAACTTTTGAATGCTATATTTTATTCATTAAACTCACATCTCTGAATTCGACTAGGCCCAACTCCCCAAGCTCACTGACGCAGTTGTAAGCCGAACCTGCCTGAAGGAAAAGCTGGACCAGACACATCTCTTCACTTCGGAAGAGGCTTCCCATGGTAGCCTAAAATGATGCATACAAATCTCAACAATAAACAATACAATGTTAACAGTACAAAAATGTAAGTAGCTGAGAGATCAGCATTTCCATATCTTGCACATTTAAGAACAAATGATAAGTGTTCTTATTTATTGTGTGCTTACACAGTGTGACAATGAAAATAAAAGCCCTTATTGGGCATAGCGGCTACTTATTTAATAGGGTAGCTTGTGCTTTTCCTAATTTTGATCCAAGAAAAGGATTCTACAATGGAGGTTTTCATGTGACAGTAGTTAGATGTAATCTAATTTGAGATTTCATAGGGGATTCACCCATACCCATGTGATGATGAATACACTCATGAAAGGAAAACAGAACCTAAATTAGAGTCATCTGAAACTGATCTGTGATAAGGTCCCAGTGATCAGTACTTTATTGCACTTGAGAAATGGCTAAATAAAATGGATCTGTATTATTGATAGAACCAGGGCATAAAAAATATTGTTTCAGCAATTTAAATATAAAACTATCCTTAATGCTTTAAAAATATGAATGCTCATAAAGATTTGTTTAGCATTGAATGATTATTTATTTTAAACAGTTACAAACGCTTTATAAACAAGTAGCTACACTAGGGTGACATGACCTGTTTTCACGTCCTGGAGGTGTTTCTTTTAGTTATTTATTATTTACCTATATATTTATTTTGCTAATACAAAAGAGACATTATTTCTATCATTATTTCATTCATTATTTTTGAAACCTTTCATAATAAAACATGTTGAGTAACCTCGAAGAATCTGAATTTGTGTCTTAATATAACAATATTCTAGAGGAGGCATAACCTACTTTAAATGTATTGAAATTAATAAGGCATCTGTGAGTAAACTTCGAGTATTATTTGAGTATCTGTTAATCAAAATGATGTCACCCTACACAACGGTGTTATGCTATTGCTGCAAGGCATTTCCTCGCTTTTACCAGACAAGTAAAGATGTACAAAGAGAGCCTTTAACTGCTTTCAGGCCAGTGTAAACAGTGGTATAAGTATTTGCAGTGACATTTTACATATTTAATCAATATGGTGTGGCTTTGTGAGAATTATTGGAATTATTCGAGTCTGTCGAAAAGCACTTGGCGTATGCAGTCTGGTGGCAGTGTCCCGTTACTGCAGCATTATGGCGTAACAACATAAACAAAACCCACCGACAGAAATGGGACAGTACAGTGAAATGAACAAATTCGATTCATTTGCCTGTGAATATGTTTAAGTAGGCAGTATTTATTGTGTAAACGAGGAGCTCGTTTACACATTAGTTCAATTCAAATTCGTATTAAAACTGATGATCTTACCGTATAAGAGACGCGGATCGATCAATCCAAGGCGATCGATGTTGGAAAATGAATTATCCACAATTCGATCTCATGGTCGGTTACATTGTGTGAGGTTTTGCGATGTAAACAGCGGATCTTTGAGCTCGTGGCCGCTCATTACTCCAGTTCTAGTCATTGCCATGTGATTCAGTCAATGAATTAGAACTGCTACAGTAACAACAGTTCACAAGCCTAGAGCACATCAACGCAGCATATTACCTCTAAAACTCAACGATCAGAATATAATGATGGCAATAAGGAGGATGTTTATATGATGATCAGATGAAAGTAACAAATAACAATAAATAATCTCTTAATGCCTATTTATATTTCTGCATAAGATATACTGGGATGCACAACGGTAATGTTTGAAATTAATAGCTTTGGAAAACAATTAGCCTATAATAAAGCATATTTTACAAGTTCGTTAAAATTAAGTAAAGATCATAAAAATAATATTTGAATTGGCAAATGTAATAATTGAATTAAAATGTAATAATATTTGAATTGAATTACCAGCCTGGAAAAAAATCTAAATAATCCATGATTCGATTTACATTTTTATCATTATTCATCAAGGCAGGATTCTCTTTAACATAACATAAAGCCAAAAACCAAATTTATTGAGAGTAGCTTTAGAATATCGTTCTATTACCCATGGATAATGGACACAGCAGCTTGGATGGTTACCCATTGAAAAACGGTGAGCATTCCTGAAACTAAAAATGGTTCATAAAATAATTAATAATAAGGCCTCATTCTATTTTAACTCATATTTTTCATATTTCATATTTTAACAGGTGCGCTGGAGTGGAATAAGTTGCCATTTGACATAAAGATTTTAAAGGATAATGTTGGCTTTAGTGAAGACATTATTTTTTGCTATGGATATGTGTAGCCTATTTGTTGTGGTTTGTCATGAAAATGTATCGTTAAAAGAAAATGAAGGACCACAACTAAGTTGATGCAACTTTATCATGTTATCCTTGAAAAAGAAGTTGTTACAACAGTGTATTGCTACTTTTTTATGTCAAATAAACTCGCACCTTATATTTTCATACATAAAATAAATCATCAACCTTGACAAAGGTCTGTAATGAAAGTGTTTCTTGAAACATCAACTGGTGCCTTTTTGCAATCAAAATGACCAGTTAAATGAAATGAGAAGAACTAATGCTTCTTGCAGAATAATTATGTTCTAATACAAGCAGCACTTTATCATGAGGCCACATTTATGGTTTTAATGTGTGATGAAGAGTGATGAATAAATGAGAATGAGATGTGAAAAAATGGAGGGGTAGTGAAAATAAAAGTGAGACAAAGTGACAAAATAATGTAAATGCATCATGTAAAAGTTGAAGTTGAAAAAAAAAAGAGTCTTGAGTCAGAGTATGTCTAATGCAGTGAATTGAATGGTAACACCCAAATGTTTAGATTCAAGTTTAAAGTAATTACAAATAATGAATGTCTCTATACAGGAGATCTTGCAAGTTTATCATGCAAACTGATGATTAAATCTTTATGATAATAAGTGACAAAGCCATTCTGACTGTGAATTGCAGCAACTTTGGAGTGGAGACACATTGAGATCACAACTCTGTCAGTAATCACAAGATCTCACATTTTTATTTTCTAGTGTGCTAGTAAAACTGCATGCTTGTCATTTACAAGACACCTCTGTCTATGTCTATAAAATAGTTTCCACTTGGTGAGCAAGCACAGTCCCGACATGGGTTAGAAATGAAATAGGAGAAGTGTCATGGAAATTAGCAGAATATGCAGGGTATTTATTTATTTATTTTTTATTATTTATTTTTTTCCTTTAATGCAAAAAACATTAGCCAAAGTGTAACACAACCCAGATTGCAATGAACAGATCGCGAAAATCGCAAAGGTTCTCTGCTAAAGTACCTAGAGAGGCCGTGATTAACTTTAATACCTTTTGTGCTGATGGTTTAAGATCCTCATGCATCTGTATATCCAGCACACTGGGGAAGAACTCCCTGAGACTTGATTGTGTTGATTGTCATCCAGTGCATATTTTGGTTGCTGGATAATTTGCTTGTGGGCCACTTGGAGAAGCACAGCTTAGTTCTCTTGTGTTGGTACTGTTCTTACTCCCATGCGATCCATAAGATCAAGAAGCTCATCTTCATCATTAGCATCAAGGTGGACAAGATATGCACTCAGACTGACTAAGATACAACATTAGTGAGTCAAACAGTAAATCAGGTGAGACAGTGTGTTCACCAAATGTGATTGCTGCTGTAAAAGCTTGAGCCAGCCGAGAGGGAAAATATCCATGGTCCTTTAATCTCTTGACCATTATCCTACCAACAGATTTCCATTCTTCCTCTGGCCATTTTGGGGATAGTGATGGCACCCTCACATCTGCACCCTCTGCTGCACAGTCTAAAACTCCCATATACATCCCTGGACACGCCATCAGCATCTGCCCCTATTTCATGAATGAAGCTGTATTTCACAGAGTAGGACATCATTGCTTCATCCTTGAATTGGGTAATTAGTTCCTCCAAGACACTGACTTTGTGGAGTTTCACTGTCACATGCAAAAGTTCATAAGTAGGACTTAATGGGCCAGCAGACGGTGTCAGAATTGACAGGAGTTGAGCTAAGGGCATTGATGTTTATCTGCCTTTTCCATAGGCTCATGGAAGATTGTGTCATCAAGATCTTCTAAAAATGGACCACCTTGCAAAGGGACCTCCGATGTATCACACAAAAATGTAAGATCAACAATCTCTACAGCAGTAGAGACAAAAGCTTCCACAGTGTGTGTCTGCTGTTCACGTTCATGTGCTTTTTGTGTCATCTGCTCATTATCTTCTGTTGTGTTTTTCTGATGCTCATCTGCATCTGTCTGTTGATCAGTTCCTTCTGTCATCTCTGTGAACACTTCATCTCCATTTGTCAGGTGCTCTGTGAACAAGTAAAATCTAAAAATCCCCAATTTATGTGTCTCAGAGCTCTCCCACACTAACATCAAGGTATGCTTCCTGAAAGTCAACAATGTTGTGACTGAACTCTTCCCACTTAGAATATTTGCTTACTGAATTCTGATTGGTCATTTACCGAGCAAGAAGCAGAAGCCTAAATGTATTTATTATGTTTTATGGTCTCAACACAGCCGCATTGGTTTCCATTGGCTCTGCAGGACATGAAGCCCTGTATGTAATTACAGCCCATTCTCACTCCCAAGGCGTCACTTAACTGACGCCTTGGGAAGCATTTGGACATGCTTCAATATCTGACGCTTTAGGCGCCCTTTAGCGTCAGTTAGATGACGCCCTAGGATCGCGTGTACCCTACCCCCACCCCACACCTAAACCTAACCGCGTCCTCTAAGACGCTTTCCTTTAGCGTCAGTTAGATGACGCCGTAGGATCGCGTCATGTAAGTGACGCTAAAGGGCGCCTAAAACGTCAAATATTGAAGCATGGTCAAAGGTGACGCCTTGGGGTGAGAATGCGTTGGTAATTAAGAATGATTCCTTTGCTCTTCCACTTGATGTTGAAAACCTCACATGTGCTGTTGAAAAACTTTTCAAATTCTACTGGCTGTGTAATCTTCAATATCCATGCCAACTGACACACTGAAACAGATGTATTCTGTCAAATTGATGAAAGCAGAACAAATAATCTAGGAGAGAATGTCAGACAAGTCAGACTATGCTGCTACTTTTTGCTGCCTGCATGTATGCTTCTGCTAATGTAACTTATTATGTACAAAAAAGTATAACCTGCACAAAGGAAATCCTAGATCGTTCCTTTGGTAATTTACAAGAAAAGATTAATACTTATTTTAGACCAAGCTGAGAAAGTTTGGTCTTATTTTGGAAATGGTTTCAGACTTTGTTCTATTTGACATTGTATTTTACAGGATCTAACATACGAGTTTTAAAAATATTTGATCTGTTGTTATTTAATGTTATTTAATATGTATGATTAATGTTTTGAAATGCTTATTTTTATATCAATAGTATTTTTTATATTATGAATTCCATGTTAAAAGTGCAGTGTGGGATTTTTAGCGACATCTAGCGGTTCGGTTGCGAGTTTTCAGGTTTGCACTAAGGGCTCAGCCCACTGTTCACCCCTACCTTTCGAAGAAGCTACGGTTGCTAGAACGGGACAAACATCTCGTCGCCTGAGACAACAGAGAATAGCCAGAGTAAGCAAAGAGTGTGTAACATTGTCATTGTTTCTGTACCAAAGTCCATTATAAACCACATCATGGATAAAGTTTACAAAGCCATAGTCAGGTGAGGATCAAGGGTTTTAATATATAATTTAATATAATAATAGTAATCAGCTGATTGTCTCACAAACGTAAACCAGCACATTTCTCCCCACATACTAGCAAACAAATGGGTTACCTAACGTAACCTCGGTTCTAGATGAGGGAACGAGTATTGCATAAGCTAGCTTACGCTACGGGAAAGATTCATTTTATCATTTTAAGATTCATTATCCTAACTTTTGTATCCATTGTCAACGCAGTGCAGCAGCTGCAGACCATGAGCGGGCTAGCTAGCGAGCTCATTGGTTGCTCTGCGGCAAACTGCTGCAGCCTATGAGTGAACTCGCATGATTCCCGCGGTTATGCAGATATAAATGTCTCATTCTAAGGTAATAAAAACATTACGGTTTATTAAGTAAGTTCTTTATACACTACTGAAAACATAGTTATGTCATATTGCTTTTCTGGTAAAAGATACGCAACTTTTTTACAACTTTAAAAAAAAAAAAAGCTAAATAAACAGTATGTGAACCTTATTCAATTCTTCAGTGTGATTTCATGATAACTGTACATATTGTATTCTGATCTAGGTTTTTCAATAATGTTTTATAATAAAATAAATCTATAACACACAATTGTGTTAGATGTATACAAAAAAGACATATTAATGTGTTAACCAAAGTAACACATTTGTCTGTGTGTTTTCACAACATATATTCTGTATTTCAACACAGTACAGTATGTGTTGTCCCTGAGCACACTCAGAGCATGTGTTGAAAACAACACCTGTTGTGTTGTTATTAACACTTTTTTTAAAGGGTAACTAAACCCCTGGTCAGAGCCTGACTCCACCCACTGGCAATATTTGAAAAAATTCTGTAAAAGTGGGCAGAGCCCAGCGGAGGGGGTCGTGCACCAGATACGCATCTCTTTGTATGGAACTTGCCTAACTAGACTAAAAAAAGTAAAAAACTAAAAAAAAGTTGGTTAAGTGTTTAGTTACTCTTTAAGAGTGTGAGCCGATGCAGACTTATTACAGTCAATTTCATTGCAGTATGCACATTATTGATGACTCATACTGATATATTTCTCGATTTGTTTAATGTATCAGTGCACTTTACAGAGATTTTTAATTCGGGTTTGCAATCTCTTAAATCGTTGAATGTGCTTAGACAGTGAGTATTTATTTCTGTTATATTATTTGGTTCAGAAACTACCTCAAGTACACTATTATGTGCATATGGTCACTCTTGTGCAATAAACAGTTCAACTCTATCTGATGACTCCGACTCCCTGACCAGAGTTCTGCAGCGATCAATAATATAATCCACCAGTTTTCAATGGGGCAATTCACAACAATAAGCATCAAACTTCAACACCTGGTTCACCTTTCTATTGTCCACACCGAGCTGTCAGGTTTCGTTTTTGGACCAAAACTATCGGGCTTGCCCAGTCACTGTTGGACTCTTCTATTACCCCCATATCTAGCATTGCCTCTAATTTGTCCTGAACTACCATTTTTTTTAATGTTTTTATGCGCACGACGACGTGGTGCTGAATGAGGTTGGTTCGACCAGGCAGGGGCGAGAATACATCTGCAAATTCTTTCTGCAGTTTCTTTACGTCAGTGAGCTGGGACGGCAAGAGGTGATCTCCCCCAGGGTCCAGGGCGAGGGATTGAGTTTTTAGAGTTGCCTCCGGCCCGAGATCCTCCTCCCTCCTCACCACTGTCGCCAACATCACTGACTCAGCCTCAGACCACTTTTTGAGTAGTTTGAGGTGGTATATTTGGAGTGCTCCATCCCTGTCTGTTCGAACCACCTCATAGTTGAGATCTCCAACCCGCCATGTGACCTCAAAGGGGCCTTGCCACTTTGCGAGTAATCTTGAGCTAGACGTTGGGAGCAATACAAGCACTTTATCTCCTGGTGTAAATTTGTCGTACCCTAGATCCCTGGGCCCTGTTATACAGCTGACTTTGCTTGTCTTGGGCTAGGACATGCTGAAATTCATTTTTGCTAGAGGAAGGTCTGTCCTCCCAAGCTTCCTTGCACAAAGGAAATCCTAGATCGTTCCTTAGGTAATTTACAAGAAAAGATTAATACTTATATTTTACTTTCACCGTGGGCAGTCCACAGCACCAGACAGTTTCTCTCTTCTCAAATAAATTGTCCTTCTTTCAGGATCGGCAGTCCCCCGCGAGTCCCAGTCCAAGTCTCTCTCTCTCTCTCTCTCTGTCTACTGCCAGTTTATAAGCGGTCTCTCCACGCCAATTACTGCAATCAGACACAGATGTTCATCATCTGCACTTGACCTACTTACTCACCGCCCGCTCTGTCCCGCTACAGACTTCGCAGAACCACGCCCCCCTCGCCACATACCCCCACCACCCGACTCAGGCCGGGAGCCTCTAATTCTAATTCCCTAAGGACGTCCATAGAGAAGCTCGAAGGGGGAGACCTCACGTACAGCAAACAACAAGTCTTACCACTTGTCCCAATTTTTGCTGTCCTCTTGGACGAACTTCCGAATCATGGTCTTCTAAGTGTGATTAAATCATTCCACCAGTCCGTCTGTTTGTGGCTGAGAGACAATGGTGCGAATCGATTTAATGCCCAATAACTCATAAAGCTTGCGAATTTTACGTGACATAAACGTCGTGCCCTGATCAGTGAGAATCTCTTTCGGGAATCCCACCCGGGAGTTTAATGAAAACAGTGTGTCCTTCTGGGTACCGCGTTGCATAATCCACCAGGACTAAAGCAAAGTGGTGTCCACGTGCTGACTATTCTAATGGCCCGATGAGGTCCATGCCAATTCGCTCGAAGGGGACCTGCAATAAGGGAAGTGGGCACAAAGGTGCTTTTGGGTTGGTCGGTGGATTAACCAACTGGCATTCACGACAAGAGGCGCACCACTTGCGCACATTCTCGTGAATGCCCGGCCAGAAGAACAGGGTCCTGAGACGGTTTAGTGTAGCTGCTTGTCCCAAATGTCCTGCCATTGGGTTACAGACTTTTTGGTACTAACAACTGAGTTGTATCTTGCTTTGACTGGGCGTCTTTGTTCACCCGATACATCTTATCTTTTAAATGAGAAAAATAGGGATAAGAGAGCGGCTGGTCTGGGTGAAGGAGCTGGCCATTGATCGAGCAGACCTGATCAAACACATGTTTTAGCAAGTCGTCCTGGGACTTCTCCAGGGGAAAATCATTGCGCTCTTTGAGAACGGTTCTCCCCTGAGCACTCCGTTTGCCTGCACAGTTCCCAGGGGTCCCAGCTCAGCTTCGCCCACCTGAACGTCAGCCAACTTGACCCTATTTTCATTTACCCAAGAGACACCCGCAGTAAAAGTCCCCAATAGTTTGTTAAAGTCCGGCCAATTAGTTCCCAAAATCAGCAAATGCCTGAGGTGCGGATTAACGGCCACCCCAACTCTATGCTTTTGTCCCCGGAGTTGAATCACCACAGACAAAATGGGATAACTCACCACGACCCCGTGCACATACCGTGCCTTAACCACGTGGCTCTTATCCAATGCCTGAGGATGAATCAGGCTTTGGTGGATCGAGGTTTGGTTATAGCCTGAATCGACCAAAGCCTGATACGTAACCCCCCTTATACTTACTGGTACAGGCCAGTCTGATCAAGGGCAGCCGCTGGCGCGTCAGGGACCCGGATAAGCGTCCCCACCTCCATCACCGGACAGCGATCAATGAAATGACCTGGGTCCCTACAGCGCCAACAGGCCGGCCCAGACCTTCTCCGCGACCCCAGTGTCAGGAAGCGGGTCAAGGAATTGACGGGGAGAGAGCGGAGGGTCAGCTGCAGCAGTGGAGTGAGTGGAGGAGACAGCCGTGGTCTTCGTGCCGGGAGAATTTAACTAATTTGCGGCATAACTACTCGATCACGAGTGGCTCAACAGGTAGATATATAGAAAAACTCATCTTCCAGGCATTTGACCGACGAGGTTGACACTTCAGCATGAGAAATCGGGGGTGTGGCGTGTGAGCATGTGAAACCAATCAAATGCGGGTGTCTTATGGCCAATATGCATGAGAGTTGGCAGCTATGTATATCAGCCACCGACTGGTACGGGTGTGTGGAGCATGTCATTCACTTTACCAGCCACACCAAAGCAAACAGGAGAGCATTAAGAGACGGGGCAAATAGAATTTAGTTCAAAATTTATTTATAGAAACTTTATATTTGTGAATAAAGTTGGGTATCATAGTTTTTTTATCACGATTCCCGGTCCCGCGGGATTCCCGGAAAAATGTCAGCCTCTACTCACCACGCGGTTCTGCCCGCTATCTCCTGCTACAGACTTCTATGCCCCCCTGGCCACAGTGATGCTGATGAGGAGAGAAAATTAATCAGCTGCCCAATGACATGGTTTTAAAGCTGTTATCCAATTTTTTTTGGCCTTCAAAACATCATAAAATGCACATAATAGATCAGAGAAATCAAATTTTTCTCTGGGAATCCCTGAGCCGCCCTAACTTAACTTACCTCACATTCGGGACCACATTGATCATAAAACCCAGCCTTTGCATGGTAATGAAACTGGTTAATAATGATCATTATATCCTAAACTAAAGTGTTACCTTAAAGTGTTACCTTAAAGATAAAAATCATACCTCATAGGGGGCTTAGCCTCCCTACAATGAAAATCTTAGTGACCCCCTGGTGCTATAGTTTTAAATTAATGAGTATATTTTTGCCTACATACTATTATTGTGCAAGATTAACATTAATATAGTACTAATGGTACTTTAGTAGCAACAGACCTGTAAATTGATTAGTAGGGGGCACTGTATACAGTATAGAGGTGTGAAACGCTTTCCTGTGTGATGAAGAATAAAAAAACTGAAGATGTTAAGATTGAGAGAAGGGGAGTTGTGAAAATGAATGGAATGAATAAAATAAGGTGAGGATAGATAGAAGACAAAAGTGCAAGAACTGCAATGGTAAGTAATTTTCTTGAATGAACAATTTTTGTATCAATTTTTATATATTATTTATATGAGCTTTTTTTTGCAGGGGAAATCAGGATCTATAAGATTTGTTCTGTTGATGGCTCTTCTCTTTGAGAGTGGCAGCTTTTTAACAATGGAGAGGTGTGAAACAGTTTCTGTGTGATGAAGAATAAAAAAAACTGAAGATGTTAAGATTGAGAGAAGGGGAGGAGTTGTGAAAATGAATGGAATGAATAAAATAAGGTGAAACAGTTTCTCTAAGGACAGATAGAAGACAAAAGTTCAAGAACTGCAATGGTAAGTAATTTTCTTGAGTAAACAATTTTTGTATCAATTTTTATATATTATTCATATGAGCTTTTTTTCGCAGGGGAAATCAGGATCCCTAAGATTTGTTCTGTTGATGGCTCTTCTCTTTGAGAGTGGCAGCTTCTTAACAATGGAGAGAGGTAATGTTTAATTCGACAATATATTTCCAAAATTCTACACTTTAAGGTTCTATAGCCTATAGTTATCAACCCCATTGAATCTTTTTTTTTTTCTAATGTAAACCCTATTCCTTAATGTACCCCAATAACAATAAACTGTAAGGCAGATGCTGTTAACACAAAACATGTGACCTGTTTTGAGTAAACATTGATAGCATTAATATATTAACAGATATATTAACTTATATATTACAAGTTATTTCAAACAGACAAGGCAAACTATCCATACTATTAAAGTGCCATAAAGCTTAAAATAGTAATGTGTGTGACTGTCATTTAGGTCCTGATGTTGACCGTACTAACGTTACTTCGTGGTGCCGTATGCCTAAAGCCTGTGATGTGCATGGCTTCACTGATTGGTTCAAAGTGGGCAAACACTGTGTCAAATACTTCTATGGCCGTGCTAACTTCGCTGATGCCGAGGTAGGTTGTAGCATGTTTTTTTTTAAATAGATTGTTGCATTGTTACACTGAAGATATTTAGTTTATTACCCTGAACATTATCACCTCCACCATTATAGTAGGCCTTATTAAATGTTCTTTTTACATATTCAGCTCAGGTGTAGGTCCAAAGCCCCTGGTGCACATCTGGTGTCAGTGCATGAAAAAAAGGAAAATGATTACTTGCTCTGCCTTGTGAAAAGATTTAACCGCAAAAACCTGCGCTTCTGGCTCGGAGGCTTTGAATTCTTCCAGGTAAACAGAAATTAGAAGAAATGAGTTGTTATTTTCTTTTTTTCCCTTTTTTTTATTGACATGCATCCACTCGTTTCTCATACACAAAGAAACAACCTCTGATTTTCTTTCTTTAGTTTTTCTATTTAAAAAAAAAACTCTTTCTCACTTTCTTAGTCTGGTCATTTTTTTTGGATTGATGGTTCCAACTGGAATTACCAAATTTGGACACGTGGTGAACCCAACCACATGTACACCAACAAGGAGGAATGCGTGGAGATGAACTGGAAAGGTAAGGATGGAGAGAAACTTGTTAAAACAACTAATGAGTTTAAACTTGATGTTTGGCTAAATTATTTATTATAGTGACATTGATGCTGTGAGGACAATAGGATGTTTGGTAAAACACAATGATAGATGAAGGTACATTTCACATTTTCAGAGGTTGGCAAGTGGAATGACGCCTCTTGTAGTGTCAAGAAAAACTACATCTGCGCCTTCAAACGACTTGACATGCTGAAAATAGACCAGGAGTAGATGGAGCAGTTTTATCTGAGTATCATTCTATAAAACATTCTGAATAAAATGATTTTCTCTGCATCAACAAAAAAAACGTAAAAAAAAAATTCTTTAAAAACAATTCTTCCTTAAAATGATAATAAAGAACTTTTGCAATCAAAATGATCTGTTCATTTTTATTTATTTATTGTTTGTCTGATATGTAATTTTGTAACACATTTTTCCTTCAAATTCATGCCTTAATCTAACTATAGCAAATGCTTGTGTTGGGAAATAAAAGTGGTTTAAATCAGATTTTTTTTTTTTTTTTGTAATATTGTTTTTATTGCATTTTCTTGAACACTTACACAACAATATACATCACATGTCTGTAACATCAAATATAATGTACAAAAACAAAACAAACAAACAAACACCGGGGCTCTTATTACCTGAAAAGTGCAATAGTGCAAACCAACAATGGATAATAAAGTATGTACTTTGGAAATCAGAGTAAACAATTCACTGCAATCAAAGATAGCTACTTACTTACTTACTTACTTAGATAGATATGATATCTAATCAAGCATTTTGTTCTTCCTCCATTATATTGTTCATATCCCCATGCTCAATAAATAGTAAAAAGGGACTCCAAATCTTCTTAAATTGGTCTTCTTTACCTTTAAGAATATATATATATATGTTATCTTTTCTACTGCTATGCATGAAGATAATTCTTTTAACCATCGAGTTATAGGCCTTTCTATCTTTTTCCAATAAATGGCGATGAAACGTTTGGCATGTAGAATACACATGTCAATCAATACTTGAGTGTCCTTATTAATTTTCCAGTTATCAGGATGAATACCAATAATGAAAAGCCCAGGATCCAGTGGCAATCTTACTGAGATTATATGCCATATCATATTATTAATTTCTCTCCAGAATGCTTTTATTTTATCACATTCCCACATACAATGAATAAATGTGCCTTTTGCACTGTTACATTTATCTGGTATGTTGCTATAAATTTTGTTTAGTTTCACCGGGGTTATATAGGTACGCATAAGCCAATTGTACTGTAGCAGCTTTGGTCTGCTGTTAATTGTCGGTACTTGGACTTTTGCACATGCTTGCTCCCATTTTAATCTATCTTCAATCCAAGATCTTGCTCCCACATGGCAAGTCTGGATGTAGATGACTCCTGAGAACCTAACAATAAAAACAAGATATGTGTCCTCCACCAAAGGCTTGGTTTAGATACACATTTCTCCAGATTAGTTAATTCTGGTTCAGCAAGTCCTTGCACCCGGCCAACGTATAAAGTTCCTAATTTGCAATATTTATAATAATGTTTTTTAGCGATTTTAAACTTGTCAGTAATTTCAGTAAATGACATTGGATTTATTTAAATCAGATTTATTATAAATATATAACTCATCAAGGAAAACTTGAATAGGCCTACTTCAAAGTCATCACCTTTAGCCAAGTTTTAAATAAGTTTTTAATGGTGTTTATCAGAGGTCTATGTGGTGTTTTTAACGGCTAGGCACTGAGTTATGAAAGCCAGATTACCTGATTTATTGTTTAGGCTAACAATATGTAATAATTAAATGTTACGCACAAACGCAGCATAACAAGAAATTTTGTATCGTGTACTCTCACAGTCTCTCTCTCTCTCTCTCTCTCCCTCCATCCCTCTCTCTCTCTCTCTCTCTCAATGTGCAATATGTACAATGTAAATGTACATATGTTATATGTGATGAGGCCAAAATATGTCTATTTGTTTGGCAATACTTTTTTATGGATTTTTTTTTTTTTGACTAATCTTAGTAAATAAAGAGTTGTGGCTGAATCGTAATTTATAAGCAAGATCACGGGAATCAATAACCTACATTTATATTTACCGTTTAATAATGCAATCGCTGCTGTCTGTCCATTGAAGAACATGACAGTCCGCGTCTGTTTTGGAACTATTGGGCTTCCATGAACCACGTGACAGCCTTGCGGCGACATCAAAGCGTGTCGCAAATGGCTTTACGCACAGCTGCACTACTTCCTGAACTTAAGCCAGCTCCTTGTTTCATGTCTGCTATTATTGGCCAAACTTGATTAATTCAGGTGTGTCTGATTATTGTTGCCGTGACTACTGAGGTCAGGCACACCTGAATTAATCAATTTGACCAATAATGGCAGACAGGAAACAAGGAGCTGGCTTAAGTTCAGGAAGTAGTGCAGCTGTGCATAAAGCCAACTCTCTCAATACATGGCTCTGGTCTGACCGTGCAGTAGCGTTAGCCATTAGGGCGTCTATCTTTATAATGTCTATGGAGATACGTCACACACACGCTCACATAGAAGCTTTGCGCATTTTCACTACGAGAAATCTCGAGGCCAACAGAAAAGGAAATTAATACTCCATATTGATTAACTGTTATTCCAGACGCCTCCCGGTGCTATTCATATTGGAATTGTGTAATCACAGATTACTAACAGATGTTTTACACAACAAGGATATATTCTCATTGGGTTGTTGGGTTTTCACGTTTTATGTGAACTTTAGACATGGGTATCATCTACGGACAGTTATGGACATTATCATGGGACAATTTAGCCTATTATTGATTTTTATTAGCACTTTTTTTTTGGACTTTTATCCAAAGAGATATAATTTGTCAATGGGAAATACACCATAAATAATCTGTCATATACAGTGTCTCACATTAATGGGGTCACTTGCAAGTCGCAGCAGCACGATTGACGTGACCAGCGACATATTTCTGCTTCAAATATTGTGTGTAGTTAACAGTGAGTGGTGGTTTCAGACATTATAAAATAATAACCCCTTGCGGTGAAGCAGAGCAACGAAAAACATGGGAATGTTAGCTTACATGTATTAAAAGCAAAAGAATAGGCTAAGGAGGTAACTGTTTTCCTCACTTAAAATGTGATGCCATTTTCTCTACCCATTGCAATAGCAGGTAGCCTATTTATTTATAAGTTTCTATTATTTAATTCACATTTTAGTTTGTAACATATTTATAGCCCTTCTTGCTATGTGGAAGCTCAACCAGCAGAGGTCACTTCAGACTCTTTCTGTGGCGACAACAGGCAACAAGGTTTTTGTGTTTATATCAAAAAGAAGGCAATCACTGCTACCAACAGAAGCTCATCACTGAGTTTGAAGGGTGTGCAGAACCTTACCTGCCTTCCAGCTCCTCTTTCTATGACACTATAGCTGCTAAAAACTCTCAGCTTCCCCCATCTACTGTTACCCCAAACAAAACTCTTCCAAAACAAATCTATAAAGTTTTTAAACTTTGTATTTTCCTTTGCATTTTTCTCCAGTGTAATATACTCATATGTCAGTTAAGTAAATTATATATTTTTTATGCAGCTTGTAGTTCTCATTAGTTATGTAGACCTACTTGTGTGTGAAACCTAGCATTACTCAGTCAAAAATGATCTCTAGCTCTGGGACTTTCAGATCTTTTAGTGCTTTTTGGGTTTAATTCTGTTTGATGAACCACTGGGGAAAGGCAGTGCTCTGTACTTATTTACATTTATTCATTTAGCTGACGCTTTTATCCAAAGCAACTTAAAATTGCTCCAACTAGGGGTTAAGTGTCTTGCAGGGACACATTGGTGTCTCACAGTGGATTCGAACCTGGGTCTCTCACAGCAAAGGTATGTGTCTTAGCGGAAGCGGAAGAAGATGGATGGATGGATGGGTTCATGGTAAGCCACATCTTTGAATTGTGCCACTACTTTTGTGGAATTATTAAAAGTATTATACTTTTATACATTTACACTATAGTCCTCATCCAGGTTGTGGTTATAGCCTCTGCAGTGGACAGATGTAGATTTAGCCAGAGCCAGGATGTCATGGGAAGGAAGAAACTGTTCCTTAGTCTGTTGGTTTTGACTTACAGTGCTCTGACAGTCAGGACGGCAGAAAAGATCATTGGTGCCAACCTGCCTTTCATTCAAGACTTATACATTTCCAGAGTCAGGAAACAGGCAGGAAGCATCACTGCAGATTCATCTCACCCCGGACACAACCTGTTCCATCTCCAATTTACATTATTTCATTTCTATCATTATTCATCAAGGCAGGCTTCTCTTTAAAGGGATAGTTCACTTTGAAATTAATTTTTGATATGTTTTAGCTTACCCCAAGGGCATCCAAGATTTAGGTGTCTTTGTTTCCAAGGTATTTTTAATTTTGATATTTTTCGGTCAAACCGTTGTTGTCTATCAGTCATATAATGCAGGTTTAGGGGGTCCACCCTCGGTTCACCTCTTAAGAGCGTGCACAGAGAAAACCAAATTAAACATGATTTAATGACTCGTAAATGTAAGTACACATTGATGGCCTAACACACGAAATGAGTGGTTTGTGTGACAAAAACAAACAGTTTCGCTTGCACTTGTACGTCACTCATTGTTTACACAGAGATTTCGGAAGTTTTACCAGACCGAAGCGCCCGTGCCCTCAGAGCAGTTGGACATGGCTGGAGAAGAATTAATGCTTCTAGCATAAAAATGCATTTGCGTTCTAAAACAAGCATTATTTTATCATGAGGCTACATTTGTGATTTTAATGTGTGATGAAGAGTGATGAATAAATGAGATGTGAAAAATTGAGGGGTAGTGAAAATAAAAGCGACACAAAGTGACAAATGTAAATGCATCATGTTAAAGGTGAAGTTGAAAAAAAAAAATCGATTGTTTTTATGTTTTTTGTGTTTTTACCTGTGAACCTGTAGCACTTTTAGATGTGACCTTCACTTGTAAAGTGCAATACAAATGACATTTTCTAACAAAAAAATATTTTTTGAGTAAGAGCAGATTTTTGAGTGCATTGTCATCACAATATGACACACCCGTAATACCCACAGGCCAAACTCTTACTTTAGCAGGCATTTCAAGAGCCAACTAAGATATTTCTGAATGTAGAGTATCCAAGTATGCAATGATCCAAGAATTTTACTTTCGGTTTTAACTTTAGCTTGCTTGGATATATTATCATACATTTCAGCATCTAAAAATGGGCATAAACAGCTCCAGAGTTGATAGTGAACTATTTCAGGTTATAGACCTTATGTAGCCCCGCCCCTTTTCAGCATTGCGCTCGTCTTTTGACTTCCGGTCTGTATTTTGACAGCGATCTTGCATAGGTGTGAATGAACTGCTCGTAAAAAAATTCCTGGTCGACATTTGTTAAGACATCTGCTTTACAATGCTTATGATAAACATTACAATGCTCATGGTAACTTTTGTTAACTCTACAATAAGTAAATCCACTTCACCAGCTAATTACTCCTCGACAGTGATGCCATAGCGAGCGACCCCGAAACCGGAAGTTCAAAGACAATATTCTAAAGATGACGGCGCCCACGTTTCTCTGGTGCATAAGGTGAATAAGAAATTAGAAGTGCTAAAGCATCTTGCACTTGTGTTTATCATTTTGAAACATAAGTCATAGTGCCAAATGTGTTTTAGTATGTGATGTGTTAAGAGCATGAGATTTGCAAATTGCATCTTGAACTTGTTTAATGTTTTGCAGAGTGATTTATTCGACAAATTGGTTTAGTCTATTAAGAATTCGGTTCAGAGAATGGGCATTAGTGTTTTAGCAATTCAGAAAAAACTCTATGCATTGTGAATATTTTTAGTCAAAACAATGCGCTTCTGACTCTGAGGCTTTCAACTTATTAAGGTGGAACAAACAGAAATATTAAATTTGGGCAACTGGTGAACCCAACCACATCTTCAATAAGGAGCAATGTGTGGAGATAAACTGGAAATGTAAGGACAGAGGGAATTTGTAAACAAAAACTAATGGTTTATGATTATTACAAGCTGTGAGTTAAACAAGTTCTTGGCTCTTCCTGGAAGTCAAGGGAGTAGGCTATCACCAGTTGGTTTTTTTTCTTGCCTGATAAATGAAATGAGAAGAACTAATGCTTTTTGCAGAATAATGCATTTACATTCTAATACAAGCAGCACTTTATCATGAGGCCACATTTGTGGTTTTAATGTGTGATGAAGAGTGATAATGAGAACGAGAGGTGAAAAATGGAGGGGTATAGTGAAAATAAAAGCGACACAAAGTGACAAATGTAAATTCATCAGGTTAAAGTTGAAGTTGAAAAAAAAAGAGTCTTGAGTCAGACTATGTCTAATGCAGTGAATTGAATGGCAACACCCAAATGTTTACTTAAAGTAATTGCAAATAATGAATGTCTCTATACAAGAGATCTGCAAGAGGCAAAGCCATTCTGACTGTGAGTTGCAGCAACTTTGGCTGGCAGCGTCAAGTGGAGACATTGAGAGATGCAGGGCTGTGTCACGCATTGAGAGTGACAGTCACTCATTTCGGTCTTTTGTCAAGCACTCCCGCCACAAATTGTATTCCTCAAAAAATATATATAATATATTTATAATTGTAATATTATACATTATGCCATGAAGCATGTCTCCACAGAAATTCTTAGTCGAGCCTGCGCAATCAAAAAAAAGAAAGGGGCTTCACAATAGCCAATCAGAAAATAGCACTATTGTATCTGGGTAAGTTTTAACGCAACAACCAATGAAAAAAAAAACATATCCTGGAATTGTACCTATTTCTGCGTGATTCTACATCATCTTTCTAAAGTTTTGTTTACCCAGAGGAAAACACTGGAGCTTCGAGCATCACTTTGAGCACAGAGTAAGTCATGATCTCCTGTTAATGTTACAACAAATTCACAATTTGTTCGACACAAACAATGACAACTTGACTGCTGTTAGAGAATGATTCCCAGATAATTAGTACCAGCTTTTCATGAGTGTCTGTAACTTAGCCAACAGTTTTACAGCCTGTTCACTGACAGCACCTCCTCAAAACAAGTAGTATAGGCCTAGTCATATTTCCTTATCACACAATGACTAACATATTATCACATCACATTATAAACATCTCTCTCTCCAAATAGGCTTAATAATTTTAGTAGCACTAAAGAAATGAAAGTGTATTGCATAGTTGATGTTATTTGATACTAATAATATTGTTAGGACAGCACCCTTTTGTGGCAAATGTCACAATAGTCTGTCTTCAAAACTTGAGAGCCCTGGAGATCACAACTCTGTCTGTAATCACAAGATCTCACGTTTTTATTGTCTAGTGTGCTAGTAAACTAAAACTATTAGCCTTTCAGATGCTTGTCATTTACCAGACGCCTCTCCTCAACAAATGTACTGTCTACAAAAATAGTTTTCACTTAGTGAGCAACCACAATGCCGGCATGGGTTAGAAATGAAATAGGAGATGGGTCATGGAAATTAACATAATAAATAGCTGGGGTTTTTTTTTTTTTTGTACCATTAATTCAAAAATCGTTAGCCAAAGTGCATTACAATCCAGATTACAATGAGTGCAGAGCCTTAGCAAGTAAAAAGTCATGTTTAGTAAATTGTGGCAATATATCTTCTCATTCATTGGATTATGGTTATCCACTGAAATTGGAATTTATATGTTGATGCACACTGTAAGAAAATATTCAGTAAAAAAAAAAAAAGTAAAAGGTACTGGTAATTATCTGTTTACGGACATTTCGTTTAATCCTAAAACATAACACAATGCATAATTCAAAATACAGGTACAAAAAAACTGTGAAAATTATTATGGGAAATTCTTTCATTAACATAGTGCCCTATTTGACAGACTTCTGCATCTCTTGATTGTGCTATAATTTCAAATTAATGAGTATTTTAGCCTACATTCTATTATTGTTCAAGATTAACATTAAGATTGTACTAATGATACTTTAGTAGCAATGGACCTGTAAATTGATTAGTAGCAGGCTATATACAGTATAGAGGTGTGAAATGCTTTCCTGTGTGATGAAGAATAAAAAAACTGAAGATGTTAAGATTGAGAGAAGGGGAGGAGTTGTGAAAATGAATGGAATGAATAAAATAAGGTGAAACAGTTTCTCTAAGGACAGATAGAAGACAAAAGTTCAAGAACTGCAATGGTAAGTAATTTTCTTGAGTGAACAATTTTTGTATCAATTTTTATATATTATTTATATCAGCTTTTTTTTTCGCAGGGGAAATCAGGATCTCTAAGATTTGCTCTGTTGATGGCTCTTCTCTTTGAGAGTGGCAGCTTCTTAACAATGGAGAGAGGTAATGTATAATTCAACAATATATTTCCAAAATTCTACACTTTAAGGTTCTATATAGAAATCAACCCCATTGAATCTTTTTTTTTCTCGAATGTAAGCCCCATTCCTTAATGTACCCCAATAACAATAAACTGTAAGGTAGATGTTATTAACACAAAACATGTGACCTGTTTTGAGTAAACATTGACAGCATTAATATATTAACAGATATATTAACACAGACTTATATATTACAAGTTACACTTCAAACAGACAAGGCAAAATATCTACATATACTATTAAAGTGCCATAAAGCTTAAAATAGTAATGTGTGTGACTGTCATTTAGGTCTTGATGTTGACCGTACTAACGTTACTTCGTGGTGCAGTATGCCTGAAGCCTGTGAAGTTTATGGCTTCACTGATTGGTTCAAAGTGGGAAAATACTGTGTCAAATACTTCTATAGCCGTGCTAACTTCACTGATGCCGAGGTAGGTTGTAGCATTTTTTTTTAAAATAGATTTTTGCATTGTTACACTGAAGATATTTAGTTTATAACATTATTACAGTACATCCACCATTAAAAACAAAACATGTATATGGTCATTAAATGTTCTTGTTCAGTTCAGGTGTAGGTCCAAAGCCCCTGGTGCACATCTGGTGTCAGTGCATAAAAAAAAGGAAAATGATTACTTGCTCTGCCTTGTGAAAAAATTCAACCCCAAAAACCTGCGCTTCTGGCTCGGAGGCTTTGAATTCTTCCAGGTAAACAGAAATTAGAAGAATTTAGTTGTTCTGTTTTTTATTGACATGCATCCACTCGTTTCTCACTACACAAAGAAACAACCTTTGACTATATTTCTTTATTTTCTCACTTTCTCAGTCTGGCAAATTTTTTTGGCTTGATGGTTCCAACTGGAATTACCAAATTTGGACACGTGGTGAACCCAACCACATGTACAAAAAAACGGAGGAATGCTTGGAGATGAACTGGAAAGGTAAGGATGGAGAGAAACTTGTTAAAACAACTAGTGAGTTATAATCACATTAAATTTAAACTTGATGTTTGGCTAAATTATTTATTATAGTGATATTGTTGCTGTGAGGACAATAGGATGTTTGGTAAAACACAATGATAGATGAAGGTACATTTCACTTTCCCTCACATTTTCAGAGGTTGGCAAGTGGAACGACGACTCTTGTAGTGTCAAGAAAAACTACATCTGCGCCTTCAAACGACTTGACATGCTAAAAATAGACCAGGAGTAGATGGAGCAGTTTTATATGTGTATCATCCTATAAAACATTCTGAATAAAATTATTTTCTCTGCATCAAAAAAAAACAAACAAAAAAAAAAAAACTGAAAATAAAAACAAAAATAATTCTTCCTTAAAATGATAATAAAGAACTTTTGCAATCAAAATGATCAGTTGATTTTTATTTATTTATTGTTAGTCTGATGTGTAATTTTGTAATACATTTTTACTTTAAATTCATTGCTGAGTGGGGCGGGGCTCATTTGCATATTCATAAAAATAGAATTGCGTATGCTAAATGGGCAAGGGTGTAGAGCTACATTCAAGTGACTCAAGTTTAGTCATTACCTCAACAATTCCTCCTTACAAATAAGGTTAAGGAAATCATATAAATTAATTCATAGAGTTTATCCTACAAAGGTATTCTTACAAAAAAATTACATTAATATTGATTTAAAATGTTCTTTCTGTGAATGCTCCACTGAAATAATCTCTCATTTTTTTTGGTCTTGACAATATACCAGTATTTTGGAATAATGTGGAAATTTTCATTGCTGATAAATAATATTTTCAAACCATTTGAATTATCTTACAAACATGTGATGTTGGGCTAGGATCGCTCTTTATGTTGGTTTTATAATAAATTTTATTTTATTTATATATAAATTTCATAAATGCAAGTTTACAAAAGGCAAATCTCTTTTTATGGTGCTTGGAAAAGTAAAGCAATTCAAGTGATTAATATATGCTCCTCCTTTAACATTTTCACATAATATAAAATTTAAATTATATATATATATATATATATATATATATATATATATATATATACATACTGTATAAAGATGGACAATATCTGTCCTTTCAATCAGTCTTTCAATATAGTGCTGCAGGGATGACATATTTTGCAGGCACATCTACTCACTTTAGATTTTTTTTAAAGCTTGGCACCATTTTTTTTTTAATGGTGGTGGTCTTTATCTCACACTCTTCCCAGTCTTTTAGTCTTAACAATGGCCAGAATTTCAGTGGATATCCTTAACACTAGGTGTCAAATTTGACATTGACAAAAGAAAGTCCTCCAGTAGCAACTTCCTGAAGTTATTCCAAATTCCTGACTTATCAATGTAAGCCTTACGGAAACTTTAAATATTTGCTTGTGTTTTTGGAAAAGGTTTTTTTTTTAGAAAATATGCAGAATTTAACGGATGTGTGATGTCAGAAACACAATTTAGCAGCCCAGTTCCATTCACTGGGGAAACACCTTTAACCTCAGTGCTGTTGGTGAATTGCAATGAAATTTTATGACTCAAAACACAAGGAGGATGTTTCATTATGACCAACAGTCCTGTTTTCCCAGGACATGTCCTGTTTTCACATCCTGTCCTGGCCGTCCTGATGGCTGTTTTTTTTTTTATAAAGTGATGAAAATGTCCTGGTTTTCAGAAAACAGGGAAAGATCAGCTCTACAGCAAAATATAGATGGGCAAACAAGGATGATGAGGAAGAAAAGCAGGATATACTATATTTTGTAATTTCATTTTTGTAAGTTTGTGAGAGCTATTTTTGTTCAATTTGGAGGTATTTCTTTTAGTTCTAGTCCTTCTAGTTATTTTTCTAATACAAAAGAGACATTATTTCTATCATTATTCATTCATTATTTTTTGAAACCTGCCATAACAAAACATGTTGAGTAACCTCTGAGAAGCCCATCTGAATCTGTGTCTAAATATAACATTTTTCAATCCATACAAAGGCATAGCCTATTGAAATTAATAAGGCAACTTTGAGTAAACTTTGAGTATCATTGGAGTATCCGTTTGCCGGGCCGATCGAGTGTCCTGGTTTTTGGTAATCAAAATATGGTCATCCTATCATTGCTGTTAAGTTATAGATTTACAAACAGATTAACATTCATATTTGTGCAGATAGCAACAGTTGAATTTTTGTGTTTACTTAAAGACTTGCCACAATCCGTTCAAAATCAACATCATTCTTATCTATACCTCCTATATTAAGTTATACACATGAAAGACTTTAGCACTTATATAACATCAATTTTGACCTAGAGGAGAACAGCTGGTGTGGGATCAATATACAGCGAGTCGACAAAAAAACAAACTTATGTGAAATCAGTTCTGTGTTTCTGAGTTATTGTCTGACTTTTAAAAAGTTATGCAAAAATAAAAAAGGTTGTTGAGAAATCCACATAGACGAGACTAATTCGGTAGTGATTTATATTATAATAATATAATAATAATAATAATAATTTTCTTTAACACATAGCCCAAAATCCAAAGTTTCAAGATAAAGTTCAGAAGTTTTACGTTTTACGTTCAGTTTACGTTTTAAAATGAAAACTGCTTTCTTGACTATCAAAATATAAAATATAATTTGTATTCCAACAAGGCCAGTTTAGGCTATCTCTTCCACAAAGCATTCATAAAAATAGAAAACATAATCATAATAATAATAAAACAAAATAAATAAATGAAAAAGAAAGAAACCAAGAGACTCAGCTGTAGACGGGAATAAGTTTGCATAAGTATTCATGAAAAATTATTCTTTGTTTTGCAACATTTCAGGGATTGTTTATACAGAATTATATAATTTAGAAAGGCATTAAAAACAGGGGATGTTTTAAGAAATCAACATTTGTGTATGAAATATTTGGCCATTAAAATCAGATTATTCACTCCAAACTCAGTTGTTCTGTTCTCCATTTGAAGTCCAAATTTAATATGTTCATATGTTAAAATTGGAATATTTTGTGTATCATACGTGATCCAGTACTGGAAAGCATCCCAGAAGGTTGGGTTACACTACAAGAGAAGAAGAGATGTTCTGCGGTTTCAATGTCAGAATTACAGAAAAACATTCACATTCATATTAAATCTTTGATGCAAGAAGTTGTTATGGATAAATCTCATTCATCACTTTGAAGTGAACTTCTTTTACCTTCAGTGAAATAGGAAAAGAAAGGTAACTGGTTCTTATCTTCCCTAAACAATTGCTGGTGAATTTCTTGAAGATTGAATGGTGAAAGCAAGCAGATCGAAGTGAGAAGAACATTTCTAAAAAAAAAATATTATTACATTTATTTTTATCTAGAAATGATATGCATCTATGATTAAAGTGGGCTTTAGAGTTAAAGTAGCGACAGAGTTAACATGCCTTTTACTAAAGTGATCAGAGCTTGTGGGATTGCCTGAATTACAGTTTTAAATTGCCTCTCAGGGCATCAAATTGTATTTCTTGATGAATACATCATATGTTAAGAAGTTCATCCATTAAGAAGTTTCCATCCATTCACCATAGAAAAAAGATTACTTCTGTTAAGAATAGTTCAAGCATAAACATTATAAATAGCCTACACTGGTTGAGCATAAGCATTGCAGCATTGCACCAGAGTAGACGGGCTTTGCACTGAGCTAAGACTGATGCATGCTGGGATGGGAGGGGTCCACTAGCCACGTCCTGTAACCATAGACAGTAAAAGAAAGCCTGTAACGTGTATCATGTTGCGTTTGTTTATGCAGCCTTGCCAGCCTGAATTAGCTCGTCGTCTGAGGAAAATATTGGAACAGCTGGAGCAGGAGCACTAATATAGATGGTCCGCATTTCCTCTCCATATAGGAGCATTTGGTTTGAAGAATAAAATGAATAAATTAGGGCGTGCCCTTGCATTTATTTAAAAATGATATCTTGTTGTGTTAAATGTAAAAGGGTAGATGGCCTTAGTGATAAAGTAAATAATAATAATAAAAGTTCATTCAGTTTCGATAAGAAATCGAATAGTTTAGCATAAACACATAAGGAAGGAAAGGGAAAAGGTCATAAATATCACATTTAAGGAATGAAAAGGATCGGCACTCCTACGTTAAAGCCAGTATTTCTCAAAAGCAGGCATGAGCACACTTGCCATAGCCTATATACATTTCTTTCAGTTAGGCTACTCATTAAAAAAATACGCTCATACACGCACACATCAATCCTAACAAAAGCATCAATCCTCGTGATTCGTCCACATCTTGACAAAAGAACAGGAATATGTGCCCGGAGCGGTTTGAATGCACGAGCACAGAGGGGCTGAGTTAACTCTAGCCTATTAACACCATAGAAAACAGGACACACCTACCGACAAGAAAATTTACAGTCCTGGCACAGAGCTAAATCCTACACTTAAAACGGAAACATCCATCATATTGATGAAATTGTAAGTATAACCAACACGTTCTCTGTATCGTCTAGCATCGTTAAAATTTTGGAAATAACGTTAATTGAACGCAAGAAAGGCGAATGCTTCTTTTATAGCCTACAAAGTCGTTATTGTTGTTGTTGTTGCGCGCGTGTGTGTTTTAAACAGGCGCCTAAAATGACGTTAGTTTCTCAAACATTGGCTTGTAGACTGCAGAATTCCCCACTGCTTGTGGTTGATGTTTGATTCGAAGCATAACTGTTACATGGTTTCCAATTAAATCAAAATCGGCGCCGAAGTGACATTAAGACGTCACCATCATGTTCAATTCATTGATTGGATTACTCGACATAAAGAAATCTAAGTAGTTCTGGTTCATGCATTCGCTTAGCGTGAAATTGGGGATGGTCTAATTAATCAAGCGTGCAGATTCTTAGCTGCCATTTATGGGCGTGTCCCAATCGATGTACATTAGTGCACTGCAGGAAAATAGGCTTGTTTGAGATGAGCAAATTCTGCGTAGAATCGATCACCGGTGATCAGCGCGAGATGCATGCCGGTTAGAAATGTGTCCGAGAACGGTCCGCCTGGCTCTGATGTCATGCCGACGTATGTCAAAAAACTCTCGCGAGCGCAAGGCGGAAGGGTCATTCCCACAATAAGAAAGCAATTAAAACTATTTCGATTTGTGAATCCTTTGATATTTTTATATAATGTTTAGCCTCCCCCCCCTGGCTGTCTGTTTTTTTGTTTTTGTTTTTTCTGCTTGTTTTTGTTTTCTCCATTTTGTATATATTGCAATTCTGACTGTATATTGACTTTGTTGGTTAGAATAAAAAAAAAAAAAAAAAAAAAAAAAATGCCATGTGGCAACGGAAGGACAGAAAGCCACAGTACTGTAGTGAATGTGCCCACAAAAGTCCCCCGAGGCATGAAATTCTCTTTATTTTTTATTCTTAAACAGAATGGTCTAGCCATGCTTGTGAATCAGAGGTGGAATCCTTTTATTGTCTATGGGTGGAATATATGGATGGATTTTTTTTTTTCTGAATTATTATTTTCACTTTATTGTATTATTTCTGTATAAGTTTCTTTACCAAGGTAGCAACTGAGAACAAGCTTGTACTGTTTGTTGTGTGTTTTAAAATAATAATAATTGTTTAAAGGATATTAAAAATACCAAGAATAAAAATACAATTAATTGTGAAAAAAAAAAAAAAAAAAAAAAAAAGGCGGAAGGGTCGGATTCTGCAGTCTTTTTTTTTTTTTTTTTTTTTTTTTTTTATTCTAACCAACAAAGTCAATATACAGTCAGAATTGCAATATATACAAAATGGAAAAAACAAAAACAAGCAGAAAAAACAAAAAACAAAAAACAGACAGCCAGGGGGGGGGGGAGGCTAAACATTATATAAAAATATCAAAGGATTCACAAATCGAAATAGTTTTAATTGATTCTGCAGTCGCGCGCAGTTGCTCTCCACCGACTGCGCTGATCAAAAGCATGATGGGAAACGACTTGCTGACGACACAGCTTAATGCTCATTGGTTTAAACAACAGTGATGAAGGTAAATTCCATATTCATTAAGCTAAATTCTCCAAATCAAGGCCATGTTTTATTTATTTATTTCTTTCAAATTGAAACTGATCTATATTGTGAATCTCTTAAACGGGTTAAAAATAAGAAAGCTATAGTCAGTAACTCAAATATACTAGGCCTACTCTAAAATGTTCAAGTGAAAAATAGCTCTCATTTTATAGATGATGAAGTTTGTAAGTCTGTCTATTTAAGCTAAGCTTATTTTGATTGATTTATTTATTTTATTATTAATTTTATTCTGATGTTTATGTATTTGTCGCTGTATAATAGGCCTATTTATTTCACGAATTGTGGTGCTTGTAGGTAGTAACTTGCATTCTAATAAAAAAGTAAAAAAAAATAAAAATAAAAGAACACCAGATGAATTGTTCTCTTTTAAAATGTTTGATTTTAAAACTGATATCATGTTTTATGTGTATACATAGGCTATGGGTGAATAAACTCTCTGACAGTGCCATATGGGTTATATTTCATTTTTGTTAAAACAATAGGCTATAGCCTATAAAAACACGTCTGTATTAAAGAAAAAAAAAGATTGATAAACCATAGGCTATTTGGAATGTTATTAAATAACAAGTACTTTGGGTTTTATTTACATTTTATTTATTTTTATATAAAAGCAACAGAACTTAAATCACATCCAGTTTATTAGCAACACGTGCACGAGCGTGAATCCCGTTAATCCCGCGATATCCGCCTTTGATCTCACAGGTGTCTGATTCACTGCGAGAACCCTAGATCTGTCCGGCTTGATTGCGCTTTTTTCACTCTTCCCCTCACTGCAGCCGCCTACTCTCGACTACATTGCAGGCGAGGCGAGGCGCATCTCAAACAAGCCTGTTTCTGATAAGCTACCTGATAGCAGTAGTGCGGTTGCCAATGGGCTCTATGCACGGCGGTATTTCCGGTGAAGGTTTATGCTCGATAACTCCAATGCAATACCGAGAATATGAATTGAATTTTATACTCCATGGTTATACTAAAGAAACGTTAGTCACAAAAACAGATAAAACAGACACCCCTCGTTGTGTTTATGCTTCTTTTTAAAATTATATTTTATAAACATAACTATATATAAAATTACATCTAAACGTATGAAAGTTTCGTTTTAAAGACGGGAGGACAGTGAGTAAATAAAGACTGCAATAATCCCGTTTTTCCCGGGTTTCCTCCGCTTTAATCTCCCCAACCGGAAACTGATGACGAGCATCTTTGTGTCAAATGCGGAACTTATGCGTGCATATAGCCCATACAAGACAGAATAAACAGTGCACTAAACATGCACAATATTTGAAACAGGGAGTTAGCTTTTTAGCACTTCTGGTTCCCTCGCCCTGTCTATGAGTTTCTAAATCGCCTAAAATGCTATGGTTGATAAAGCTTCTAAATAGTCCACCAATAACCTGCTTGTTTGTTTTTTTTGTTGGTTTTTTTTTTTTTACTTTATTGTGTCGGCTTGTGTTTTTTTAAACTTTATACAGGCTTCAAAATGTATACATTTTGGATTGACTTGTAAAGATTATTTTGGTAGACAAAACATAAGAGTCATAACTCTTTGTTGAACACAGATCTTATTTTTTGCGATTTTCCAAAAGTCAATGGGGAAAATGCTTAGCTTTTCGATCCATCGCGGGAACCCATGCTCTGCTAACTTCCAAGTTGTCCTACAAAGTGACATCATAACTTCGGCACTCTATTAAAGGGTTAGTTCACCCCAAGGGGGTAATCCATCACCCAGAAATTGAAGCCTTGAGGGAGCCGCCATTGTAGCAGAACTTCACCTGCTGTTAGCATCCCATTGACTCCCATTCATTTTGGCGTCACTTTGACAGTGAATAACTTTACTTCTGAGGCGTCCAAAGACTTCATTTGTCCATTGTTTATTTCTTAAGAAACACAACAATGTATAAAACGCTCCATTACTTTGTATCTTACGTTATGGGCCAGTAGATGCCGTTTTTGTAAAAAATAGGCTAACGATTGGCACTAGGCAACTTTCTGTCGCACAATAGAGACATTACCGTATAGACAGGAGAAGCTCACAGGCAATGTTTTACTGTCTATGAGGCAATCAGGGGAACATGGAGGCATAAAGTCAAGGAAGAAGACTTTTACTGTCTATGGGAGAAGCCTATAGATAGAGAGTCCATAAAAGCAATGGGGCAAAATATTTCAACATCGTTTTGGCTTGGCACAGCTACTAGAAGATTTACTGTCAGACTGTCATTACGCTCAATCTGAGCCTGTGCAGTCGCTAAGACATCAGACGGGAAGTGCAAAAATCGGGCTTCAAGTCTTCTCTGTTGAAATCAATGGGGTTGCTCTGTCTATTTCTTTTACTGTCTATGGTTGCCCCCCCCCCCCCCATTGAGGGGTAGGGTGAAGGGTTAAGGGCCAATCCCAATTCTACCCCTAACCCCTTCACTTTCCCCTTCCCCTCCGTTTTGCGCGTCCACGTGAAGGGGTAGGGCTGTTCCAATTCTCTTTTGGTTGGAGGGGGAGGGCTAGGGGAAAGGGCCAGATAGCCCTTCAAACGAAGATTTTTCGGGAGCACACTTCAAACGAAGGGGTATAAGAAGTGTCACTGCTAACCCAGGCTATAGACGCAAAATGACTGCCCAAGCAAAAAAGGAGACCCATAAATGTAAGTATTTGTGGCTTTAATAAGTATTGTAACGACAAATAATGACTTGCTTTATGTTACATCCAATATTGTGTTCATATTTACGGTCAGTTTCTTCGCAGAAACGTTTGTAAAAAAATCGCTAAAATTACTGTAGTTTGCTAACGATAGTCCCGCAACATATTTTCGTCGTCTCCGTTGTTTCCTGCGAACTTCACAAGATAAATGCAAGAAAATAGCTGTAACGGTACCCACGCGACTGAGATAACTGCAGCTGTCAACGGCATCTTGGAAGTTGTGATAAACATCGGCGCATCTCATGTGACGTAGGCGCTAGCGACGACTTATAATGACGTTTAACGGAGGCGTAGTGGTGTCCCATTTCTTAGGGGTATATTTTCACCCCTACGCATTGCCACTCTGTTTCAAGGGTCAAGGGGAAGGCGAAGGGGTAGGGCTAGGGGAAAGTGAAGGGGTAAGGGGTAGATTTGGGATTGGCCCTAAGGCTACATAGCCCTCAAAACTGAGATTTTTCAGAGGCACACTCCATTTTCAGAGGCTACGAGAAAGTTCACAGAAAGCATCGCAAATCACCGGCGAGATGGCTTGACAAACGGTTAAACATTTAAAATTTATTTAAAATTTAAAAACATTTAAAATTAATTTAAGAAATTGTATAATAAATTACCTTTCCGAATCAGAAAAGACATACATTTTGAATAAGGAATACTATAATCATCATGTTTCCTCAGTTTTTTTTTTATGCTTACAAACAAACAAAGATGACAATCATAGCATATAATTCTGTTATAAAATTGCAAACATATCTGTACAAAATATGACAACAATATGTACAGAGTCATCTTAACTGTTTCCTCAAAGTTAAGAGCTGCTGTGCTGATTGTCAGTCATTGTCATATAGAAATCCTAAAAAAAACTCTGTAACGGCAGAGCCATCACCAATGACTGATGACAAATCGGTATCGGGTTCAGAAAGGGTTGTTTCATTTTGTTGTGGAATATTTCAACCCCTTGGCCCTTGTAACTCTGTTTTAAGGGCTAAGGGGTACACTCGAAACAAGGGGTAGGGCCAAGGGGTGAATTGGGATTGAGATTAATCTTCATAGGCTTCTTAAGGGATTGAAGGCTTCAAAATCTCCATAGGCTTCTTAAGGTATTGAAACTGGCCGGCCCAGAAAAGTTAAAGGGTTAGTTCACCCAAAAATGAAAATTCTGTCAGTAATTACTCACCCTCATGTTGTTCCAACCCCGTAAGACCTTCGTTCATCTTCGGAACACAAATTAAGATATTTAAGATATTAAGATCACTCCTGCATACTAGTCCATAAGCTTCTTGAGGGAATGACTCTTGCTGGCATCTAAAAGTCATTAAAGACATCGTTAAAATAGTCCAAGTGACTACAGTGGCTCAATCTTAAGTTTATCAAATGACGAGAACACTTTTTGTGCGCAAAAACAAACAAAAATAAGGACTTTATTTCAAATATTTACTTCCTTCTCTATGGGCCTGTAGTCTGTTAACGTAATGTGATTGCGTAAATCTATGTCACACGTAGGCTCACTATTGGCCGACGCTGGTCATGTGTGTGATGCGTGTGACGTACAATAACAGAAGCTTACGCTATTAAACTAGTAACCTGACTCGCGCAGAGGGAGAAATAAATAAAATAAATAAATGAATAGTTGAAATAAAGTCGTTATTTTTGTTGTTTTTTGCGCACAAAAAGTGTTCTCGTCGTTTGATAAACTTAAGATTGAGCCACTGTAGTCACTTGGATTATTTTAACGATGTCTTTAATGACTTTTCAAGGCGAGCAAGTGTCATTCCCTCAAGAAGCCTATGGACTAGTATGCAGGAGCGATCTTAATATCTTAAATATCTTAATTTGTGTTCCGAAGATGAACGAAGGTCTTACGGGGTTGGAACAACATGAAGGTGAGTAAATACTGACAGAATTTTCCTTTTTGGGTGAACTAACCCTTTAAAGACATTGTTAAAATAGTCAGAGTGACTACAGTGGCTCAATCTTAAGTTTATCAAGCGACCAGAATACTTTTTGTACGCAAAAACAAACAAACAAAAATAACGACTTTATTCAACTATTCATTTCCTTCTCTGTTGGCCTCGAGATTTCACATAATGTAACTGGGCAACGGTTCTGTGTGGTACATCACACGCAGCCTTACTATTGGCCGACGCTGGTCATGTGTGTGATGCGTGTGACGTACAACCTAGAAGCTCTGCGCAGTTTCACTACGTGAAATCTCGAGGCCTACAGAAAAGGAAATGTATTCTCCATATTGAATAACTGTTATTCCAGATGCCTCCCGGTGCTATTCGTATTGGAATTGTGTGATCACAGATTATGAACAGATGTTTTACACAACAAGGATATACTCTCATTGGGTTGTTGGGTTTTCATGTTTTATGTGAACTTTAGACATAATGATTTTTATACTGTATACAAACTGTGTTATCCCTAACTCTAATGTAGCTAACAGTTATGGGTAGGGTATGTCATGGACATTATCATGGTACAATTCAACCTATTATTGATTTTTATTTCCACTTTCCTTTTATCCAAAGAAACATAACTAGTTGCACTGTATTTATCAATGGGAAATACATCATGCTAAAAAAATCTGTCAAATACAGTGTCTCACATTAATGGGGTCACTTGCAAGTCGCAGCAGCACGAATGACGTGACCAGCAACATATTTCTGCTTCAAATATTGTGCGTAGTTAACAGTGAGTGGTGGTTTAAGACATTATTTTATTAAAGTGCATTTGTCAGTGCCACACTCGTGACTCTTTTTCTGCCTCACAAAACAAAACAAAAAATTAAAAATCGAGCCAAAACCAAATTTTTCGTTTTTTAAACTAAACAAAAAAATTAATGAACGAGCTGGTTTTCATTTCCCGTTATTCCATTCCAAACAGGAAATGAAATGATTAAAAAGTACACAGACCCTTTTGTACTCTGTCCATGCTATTTAATTAACATATAAACAGTATACTGTATATTGTGCCATACTTAAAGGGATAGTTCACCCAAATATGAGAATTATTAGAACACTACAAATCTTTTTATTTCCTAAAAATTGTTGAGCAGAAGATTGTGTACAACAGGTTTTTCAGCAAAGTTTCGATCATGTTTATAATTTAGAGGCCTGCATCAAATATGATACCGTAGGCCCAAAATTCTGGTTAATGGTCATATGCCAGCTGACCAGTTTAAGAAAATGTTTCTAGAACTGTAATGTGTTCAGAATCTATCTGCAATATTAATAGATCATTTCTCAAACAGATGCTGAGTGTTTGGACCCTGCTAGCAGCTGCTATTTGTGCAGGTATGACAACATTTGCTTCTTACACATTAAAATAACCTTACTTTAGTTCTTTAGAATCACAGTTGAATCATGTCATGTGTTGATATATAAGACAAAAAAAGCAGTATACATGATTCTAATTGCCCGGCAGTTCTAAAGAACTTCTACTCATCTTGTAATAAACAACATCTCTAGAATATGAAACAAAAATTGTCTCCCTCAGTGCCAGTTTCAGCAATATCTCAAAGGGATCTAATCCATGGCCGTCAGTTACTTCTGGATCTTCCTGAAAGGACAGCAAGTTTGGATTTTACCTCTGCTGATGAGAGAGATAAGTTTACAATCTGGGAACACCGCGGCCTCTCGCTCAGTAAACCCAGTAAAGGCCAAGTAAACAATGCTAGTAATGGCTGGTCTTTCATAATCAGACATGTTACGTTTGACGACGAGGGAACCTACACCCTGCGCAATCACTTTGGTGCAACCATCTCCAGTTATACAGTGAAGGTCAACAGTGAGTATTGATTTAAACCTCTATCTCAGAATAATATCTCTGTGACGGTCCACATATCCTCACTGTTTTTTTTTTTTTTCAGCCAACAGGGAAATCATTGAGCGTGTAGCAGGTGAAAAACTAAGTATACCACTGCTAGGACTCAGGCAGAGTGATGCCACGCTTCGTTTTTACGGCAATTATTCATCTGTCATCCTGGTGGAGAATGGAGTTCCAGTGGGCAAGGAGAAACCAGACTATATTAACCGTCTTAAAGTGACCAGCGAAATGATCCAGATTCTCAATGTCAATGTGTCAGATTTGGGCAGATACCAGCTCACCGATAATAAAGGCAGAACTGTCTCAAACTATACAATGCTACTAGTGGGTAAGAAAAGATTTTCTTCTATATATTTTATATTTTAAATTTGCACACACACAATTAAAAACACAATACACAAATGAAAAAAAAACTGCATTTACTTTATTTTTATGATGTTTTTACAAATGAGAACCTCCCCAAAATGAAATTTGTTTTTTTTTTTTGTCATGTTCAGCTCACTTCTGGGTACTTGTGTTAAAGGGGTCTTTTACGAAACCTTGATTTTGGTTTTGGGGTGTACTAGAATATGCTTTCATAGTTCAAAAAACAGTCTACCCAGTCTGGCACGTGTCTTTAAGTTTTGATTCGATGAAGCCCCTCCTTTCGAAATATACGAAATGTGCTGTGATTGGTTTGCTCACACAGTGTGTTGTGATAGTGTGACGCACCGTTGTGGAACACACAATGATGATGAGGAATAAGTTCAGAAAGGTCTTTAATAATCCACACAAATAAATTCAGAGACACACAGGCAAACAAACACGACACTGGAAAAAACTAGACTGCACCAAGAACACAGGAAAATACAGGAACTTACTGATGATGATGATGATGATGATAAGGGAACACCGCTGAACAGAATGACAACTCATTAGCAACCAAGATGACAAACAAGTGCTGGGAACAGGACCTAATGAATACTGACTAAAAGTCAGTGAACGTAAGAACAACTATAACCAAATATCCCTGAAAGATTGGCAACACTTAACGAGTGTTCGTAAAATGTCACGCAAGTTCTACTCTGATGTAAATATTAAGGATGGCATCAATAGGAATTTAGAAACATTTCATTTAGAAACATAAAGTCCAGGTTGTATGGGGTTATTAAGTCGTTGAGTAGAAGTGATTTATTTTTAAGTGAGCAGATGTTTAAAAGTGCTAACTTAACGGTCTTACTTTTTGTCCCCACAGCATTCTTAGTTTGGCATGTAATGGTTTGCTGTACGGCTTTTGAAGGCCTTAGATTTTAGATCATGTAATTGATTATAAAAGATTCATGCACACTGGGTTCCTGCTTGTTTTGTAAACATTTAAGAAAGTTACTGTTATCATAGCGGGGACCCGACACATATCACTGAGAGCTGGTATCAGTTGTTTGGCGCTGTGGCAGAGGCTGAAGAGCACTCACAGGAGGAGGGGCTAGGCCCGCAGGCTTTGGTGGTTGTGGGGCCTGCCGTTTTTGGGCATCTGTGGGCTTGCAGCAACAGAGTGGGATAGTTTGGTTCCAGCATACACCAGTTTTTCCATTTTTTTTCTGAGAAGCACAAAAGTGGAGATGCTGGAGAGAGGGGCTGCTGCTCTGGTGTTATCGGAGGCTGTAATATGCAATCCTGGTTTCCCTCGCTGTTTTCCAAAAAGTCGTCCTTGGCAAATAGGCTTATTAGAATGGATTCTGAAGGATCCTGTGACACAGAAGACTGGCTCAATAATGCTGAAAGTTCAGTTTTGCCATCACAGGAAACTTTATTTGTTTTGAACAGTACTATTAGTATACAAATGTTAGTATAATAAATATATTCCTGTGTCTGTGTTTTGCAGGATTATTCTATAGATTTATGATGTATGTATTAGTAACCACTAATATTTTTTTTCTTGTCTCATCTCTTCAAATGTTTCATGTAGATCAACATCCACATAACCCTGGTGTGGGTTTTTTAGCTTTAATGCTGCTTGGCATTCCTTGCGGAATCTGCTTTTGCTGCAGAAAGAGAATCTGCAATAGGTGCCGGACCAACAAATCACAAACAGTGGAGTCCAACAACCTTAATACTGTACCAGTGTCCATACCTTGCAGCAACACAGTGATTGATCCTGTAGGTCCTATAGGTCCTGGAGGCCCTGGCCAGGTAATATAAATGTGAAGATTCTGTCTCTCTCCCTGTACTTTCCTGTCCACCCTCTCCCACATATATTTATAAATTACAGGAACGTCCGTCTGTCTGTCTGTGTGTCTGTCTGTCTGTTTTAATCACACATATCTCTCGAACCGTTAGTCCGATGGATTTCAAACTTGACAGGTGTCTTGCTACGAGCACAAGTAAGTGCAGTCCCAAGTTTGACGTTGTTTGGATTTGAAATGCAAAAGATATCGGTAAATATATCGGTAAAAGAAGCACACATTGAAGTTGTGGTTTAAAAATAAACATTCTGACAAATACTTTGTCAGCTAAACATTAAAGGGTTAGTTCACCCGAAAATGAAAATTCTGTCAGTATTTACTCACCCTCATGTTGTTCCAAACCTCTATGTGTTTATTTGTTCTGCTGAACATAAAGGAAGATATTTGGAAGAATGTTTTAATCAAACAGATCTCATTCCCCATTGACTACCATAGTATGTATTTTTCCTACTTTCCTACTACTACTAAAAAATAAATAAATATTCGCAAATTAATATGAAAAAAAATAGACTTTCTAAAAACTATATTTTGCCCGCATTGCTAAATGAGAAGAGCATGTCTCTGGAACCATAGAGAGATGATTTATAGGTGATTTATAGACCCCTTTTGCGCCGACGTCACAGTTACGTCAAGGCGCTAGCTGGAGGCAAAACAAAGTGAAAACTGGAGGCGGCCAATGCAAACCAGCACAGATTCGGCTACGTAATAAGGAGCTTAAATTACTTTTGTTATTTTTAAATGTCATCTTATTGTGTTGGTTGGTGCAAGTATCAATGAAAAATGAATATGCTGTATCTGGATTTTTTATTTCTAGAAAATATTCACATGATTAAAATCGCACCGTAATGACACTCTTTACATTGTCGTCTTCTCTGCCCTGGCTCGGCAGAACCGCGGATCATACACATACGTCTTGTACAGGACCATTCAGCACATAGTTATAGGCATCTAAAAATTTGTATGCCCTCAGTTTCCCTTTACGATCGGTTTCTCTATAAGGTAGGTGTAGAAGTCAGGCCACTCACCCGAGGTAACGTAACGTTACTTATGCTGTCAGATCGTCCATGCATTGAGTGAGCGTGTAGGCGGCTACGGGTCGGCCAATCTGGTTCTGTCCGTTAAAAATAACTTTTGGAAATAACAATCGCGGTCCTGGAGAGTGAGTGACCTTACACATTAAGATAAAATCTTTCTCCAGTCATTGTTAAAAAACAAGCTAATAAAACTTGCTAATTAGCGTTAAAGAAGCGGCCAGAGGGATCTTTCTGCCTCCACCTAAGCTCCGCCCACAAAAAAACGTCACCATGTTTACCAACTGTAAAAGGGTCTATAGGCTATTCATAATAAATGTGTCTGAAAAATAACGATGGATTTTTATTGCTTAAATAAACAGTTTTCTAGTGACGAGCAAAAATTGAGGGCACGGTTTACAAATCTGAGAGTACGGATTAGGAACTCGTGGGTACGGTTTATTAATCCGTGGGCACGAATTGTTAAACCGAGGGAACAGTTTAAGAATCCGTGAGTACAGTTTATAAACTGAGGGGACGGATTGCAAAACCGTCGCCTCGGATTGTTTTTTTTTCCCCACAGGTGACTTCCCGGGCTCCGTAATTAACAGATGTTATGCGACTAAAATGTTTGTTTTTTTTCCTCTCGTGATAAGTAATTCCAAAAATCATGGCAACGGACGTTGGTAGGTTTATAGCCTATATCACAGCCACCTTACTAGACATTATTATTATTAATGGAAGGAGACGTGTGTGTTATCCAAGCGTTAATGGCAGGGAAAGACACTGAGTTCCTGGGTGTTTCTCCCTCATTTCTGCTCCAAAGTCTTGATTGTGGCATTTGTTTTAGGTTTAGAGTTCAGTAGGCTATTCCTGTAATTATTTAGCCTGGGAAAACCCAGACAACTTCCGGCAAATTTAGATTTGCACTGAAAGTTAGTCTGGCAAAGAGCTCATTCAAGGCCATTTCCAATCCGCCGAAATTGCGGCACCAATCAGAAATGTTGGGGCGGGCTTTACACGATGACGACAGCACAGTGACGGTGAAGCAGATTTTGAACATTTACAAAGGGATGTGATGGTTATAGTTGAACACTGTCATTAGAACTCTATAACCGCCAAAACCATGTTATTAAAATATTTTTTTCACAAACATTTTTTATCATAGAGAACGTTTAAAAAATACTAATATCAGCTTACGAGGGAAACGGAGGCCGAGTTAGTGGTGCTTCAGAGACTGCTACTGCTGGAGATGATTCGGGAGAGGTCTTGTGCACCTTATACCGATCAGAGCACGCGCTGACACGGAATAAAGACTTGTTCATACTCGACGCGTCCTCACGAGCGCGAAGGTGCGCAGCAAAAATGATGCGTTCGGTGCGCAAGACCGACCCCATTTCCCTCAGCTGTGTGCATGGCTTTTTTTGTAGCGGCGCCGTGTCCGAGGATGAATGACTTCAAGCCGAATCTGCCCGAGCATGTATGTCTCACCCATAGACCATAAGGTTTCACCATACAGGTGTGTCTAAGTTTTTTTTGTTAAGGTTTTGTTTACTGTATGTGATAATGGAAAGCACATTCACTTATACGTAGTTGTCTTGCTGTTAATTTTAAATAAACGTAGAGCAAGTAGCTAATCAGATTGTTGCTCGTTCAAACCAGAGACAGTAAAAGAAATGGACAGAGCGATCTCATTGGAACTCCATTGAGACGATTGAAGCCCGTTTTTGGCGATTTTTTTAGCACTTCCGTCCCTGACGCGCAGACTCAAACAGAGCTTGACGACATAGATTTGACGTGAGTGACCCGTCTGTCTTCTAGTGCTGTGGCATGAGAAATCTGAATCATTCCCTTCCCAAACATGCAGAGGCGGAGAGTGTGAATAGGAGCTGTCCATGAGCTAGGAGCAGGAGAAACTTTTGCTTGGTATTCTGATTAATTATTTTGTCATTTTGCCACCACGTTTCCCCAATTGCACGCGAGCTTCTTCTCCTGTCCATACGGTAATCTCTTTACTGTGCGACAGAGAGTCGCGTGGGTATGACGCAATCGTTAGCCTACTTTCACTAAAACTGCTTCTACGGGGCCATAACATAAGCTACAAGGTAATGGAGCTATTTATACATTGTTGTGTTTCTTTAGAAATAAATAAAGGACAAATGGGGTCTTCAAACGCCTCAGATGTAAAGTTATTCACTGTCAAAGTGACGCCAAGATGAATGGGAGTCAATGGGAATGCTAACGCAAGTGAAGTTCTGCTACAAGATGTCAGCTCCCGCGAGGCTTCAACTTCCGGTCGATGGATTACCCCCTTGGTTCAAACAGACGAACGTCGCTCTGCATACGTCATCTCCTTCAGCGCTCTGATTGGTTTTACGTCTATCCAATTGCGCCTTTGAGGCATTTGAGCTACGTCTGTTGGTGACGCCCCTCTGGAAATGATTTGTCTATGAAGCTTTGCCAGACCATAACTCAGTTACAAACTTAGATGGTCTGGTTTTAACCAGGCTAGTAATTATTGTTTCCTTTATGAATTTAGTATTAAAGAACTCGTCTCGTATTATGTCCAAACGGTCAGTGCACTTGCATTCATTTTCCCTTATTTATTAACCCATAATTGGCCAACAAAAAAATGAACGGTTGTTGTTTTTTAAAACGCAAAGTTGAACACCAACATTTTAGTTTGACCTGTAGGCCTTTATATATATATATAGACGAATTTTCAGATATGTGTTTATGACTTTTTGCCCCTTTATTAAACATTTAAAACATTCACAAATTAATGTGGACAAAAATTAGATTTTACTGGTTTTCTAAGGCCAAATTAGAACCTGGAAATTATATTTTCCCTGCAGTGCTCATTTAGAAGAGCCATAACCAGAAAGGGGATGTATAGGTGAGTTAGGCTATAATAAATGTGTCTGAAAAAATAACAAGTCATTTTAATTGTTTATTAATAAACTATTGTTTTCCTAAATCAGTGTCAGTTAAAAACATAGGAGCCAAGCAACATTTATAGATGTTAGTCCCTGTAGCAGCTGTACATTGTAATGAAAATGAATGTTTTTTGGTTTCTGAACAAAGGGCTACATCGCTGGTTATCCACCTCATCCAGATCAGGGACAGATCAATTATCCTCAACCAACAGAGTGGAATGGACAACCTGCTGTTTCTCCAAACCCTTTGAGTTCACATAAATTCACACAGAGACTTACATTTACTTTTATTAATTTAACAGATCATTTTATCCAAAGGGACAAATATAGAATGTTACTACAAAAGCAGTTCATCCTAAGGAAGCAGTAATTTTAAAAAAAAATCTGATAGCAAAACTTTAATTTACTCAAAGTGCTTGATTACCTGGAAAAATAGTGTTTTCCATGTGAACAGACCTTTATCCAGGTTTAGCAGGTGGACCAGTATAGACATGCAAACCTAAAGGGTTAGTTCCCCAAAAATGAAAATTATGTCATTAATGACTCACTCTCATGTCATAACAAAGCCTGTAAGACGACCTCCATGCATCTTAGGAACACAGTTTAAGATATTTTAGATTTAGTCTGAGAGCTTTCTGTCCCTCTTTTGAAAATCTATGTACGATATACTGCCCTAGAAAGGAAATAAAGACATCATCAAAGTAGTCCATGTGACATCAGTGGGTTAGTTAGAATGTTTTGAAGCATTGAAAATACATTTTGGTCCAAAAGTAACAAAAACTACGACTTTATTGAGCACTGTATTCTCTTCGGGTTCTGTTGTCGAGCCATGTTCTGTGACTCTGGTGAGGACGCTGCTGACGTGTTATCAGTTTTAGTGATGGGAAGTTCGGATCATTTTACTGATTCGGATCTTTGAGTCTCGTTCAGTAAAATGAACGAATCTTTTATCGAGTCATTTCGTTCATTTCATAATTATATAATTAAAATGTCATGTTAAATATCCCATACATCTAGTACTTACGAAAATCTTACATTTGTAAAAATAACATAATAGGGTAATGCAGCCAAAGCCAAAAGCAACTGAAATAACTGTAACGTTATTAATTAGTTGCTGGGTCTCAAGTTCAGGCTATTGCAGTCTGACCCTGTTATAGTTCACCTCACCTCCTGATCCGAGACGTTCTTTGCTTTGCAACTTCATATTTATCAGGTTTGTTCTCCTCCTCTCATGTCTCGAGACGTTAGCTGTTGACTCGTCAGTGTCTGACTCTGATGTGTGCTGTCTGCTGGCCGTGCCATGCGATATAGCAGGACCGGAAAGATTAAAGATTAGTTCATCTCTCGAGTTCGGGTTCGGCCGGGTCCGAGTCTTTCGTTCTTCCTGTCAGTCCCATAGAGTCTATGCTGTCAGCACCGGAAAGATTAAAGATTAGTTCATCTCTCGAGTTCGGGTTCGGCGGGTCCGAGTCTTTCGTTCTTCCCATCAGTCCCATTAAGTCTATGCTGTCAGTACCGGAAAGGGGAATGATTAGTTCATTTGAGTCTTCGGGTTTGAGTCCGTCGTTCTTTTCTCACGTGGCCACGGGTCTCGCATCAAATACAACATTAGATTCGTATTATTGACTGCGTCTGAATATTGTGTTATATAGGCATTAAAATGGGCTATATGCACGCATAAGTTCCGCATTTGACATAAGGATGCTCGTCCATTTCCGGTTGTGTAGATTAAAGCGGAGGAAAACCGGAGAAAACGGGATTATGGATTATCTTCAATATTTACTGTCCTCCCGTCTTTGAAACGAAACGTACATACGTTTAGATGTAATTTTATATATAGTTATGTTTATTTAATATAATTTTAAAAAGAAGCATAAACACAACGAGGGGTGTCTGTTTTATCTGTTTTTGTGACTAACGTTTCATTAGTATAACCATGGAGTATAAAATTCAATATAAATTCTCGGTATTGCATTGGACTCTATGATCGGCGGAAGTTATCGAGCATCCTTAATCCTTCACCGGAAATAACGCCGTGCATAGAGCCCATACAAATGTTCAATAAACATTATAAACGTCCATTATTCCTTATTCCTTATTATTGTCCCTGTCCGTCTCTTTTCTATATTATGCATCTGTAGTGTGTTTTATTATATATTGTACATTAATTAACTACTATTATATTATACATCATCTACGTGCTTGTTTGTAAAAGGTTTGTGAATTAGTTTGTAAAAAGTTTGTGAATTTGGGTATTCAATACGGTGACAATTCACGTGACTAAAGAACGAAGGACTCAAACCCGAAGACTCAAATGAACTAATCATTCCTCTTTCCGGTGGTCTGACAGCATAGGCTCAATGGGACTGACAGGAAGAACGAAAGACTCGGACTCGAGACTCGAGAGATGAACTAATCATTTCTGTTTCCAGTACAGATTCAGAATCCATATGTTGCGCAATGCGCATGCGCGGGTAACACAAGATGAACGAATCACTCCCTGAGACAACTCGATAGTCCCGAGTCATATTAAAGATTCGTTCAAAATGAACGAATCGTTCATGAACGACACATCACTAATCAGTTTGCCCGAGCTTGGTTTACAGTCTGAGGAAGATGCACGCTGTAAACAAAACAATCTTCTCAAACATGTCTAAGGATTTGGACACAGAGAAAGACACGGGTATTTTTTTTTTGCCCAGCCATATTTATTTGAACCTTAATACAGGGACACACCAGATACACGTCAGCAGCGTTTTACATCACCAGAGTCACAGAACGTGGCTCGACAACAGAACCGGAAGAGAATACTATGCCGAATAAAGTCGTACTTTTTATTTTTGGACCAAAATGTATTTTCAATGCTTCAAAACATTCTAACTAACCCACTGATGTTACGTGGACTACTTTGATGATGTCTTTATTTCCTATCTGGTCAAGGACAGTATATCGTACATACATTTTCAAAGGAGGGACAGAAAATTCTCGGACTAAATCTAAAATATCTTAAACTGTGTTCCGAAGGTGAACGGAGGTCTTACAGGCTTAGAACAGCATGAGGGTGAGTCATTAATGACATAATTTTCACATGTTTGGATGAACTAACCCTTTAAAGTGATAGTTTGCCCAAAAAAGAAAATTAGCCAATGATTTAATCACCCTAAAGCCATCCTATGTGTATATGACATTCTTCTTTCATGAAATGTCCTGGCTCTTCCAAGCTTTATAATGTGAGTCAATAGATATATTTTCTTGAAAGTCCATCAAAGCGCATCAATCCGTGATAAAAGTGCCCGAACTGGCTTTGGGGGGTTAATAAAGGCCCTGAAGTGAAGCGATGGATCCGAAAAATATCCATATTTAAAACTTTAGCGGTTAAAATAACTTGCTTCCTGCAGATGGCCGTACGCATTATAATAATACTCCGACATCCTTCGACATACATTGTCAAGAGTTACATTTTTTTTTAATATAACCCCGATTGTATTCGTCTGAAAGAATGCCGTATAGGATGGCTTCAGGGTTAGTAAATCATGAGCTAATTAAATTTTTTGGGTGAACTATCTCTTTAATGCCAAAATTTAAGATATGCTGGTACTTTTTAAACCAATATGAATTCCAAGCTTATTATGCTGGTTTGCTATTGCTATCGAACAACATTTTTTTGGTCCGGAAGTTCGGTCTGGACTCGATCCATTGAGGAGTAATTATGATTGTTCAGAAATCGCCGGGCCGATCAAATTGCCAGGGCAGGATATATAAGATGATGGACAGATGATTTGCAGTTACGTAATCATCACATTATCAAAGAGTGCTTGGGTTGAACTGGTTTCCACTTAAAGTTGACTGCAGCTGGAGAATTGAGATGTATAGATTCCATTATCGCATCTGATCTAAAAGAAATCAACAGTGCACGCCTCATAATCAAAGCCCTATGGAGAAGTATCATACTCGCATTCTGACTAGAATATGAGTATGGTGAACCAGAGCACCATGCAAAATTTAATGCCATATATATTAAAGTGAGGGTTACATGTGCACTTTAAACTGGGGAAAAAAAAGAAAAAAAAACATTTGTGCATGTTCTCTTTTTAAGGGCTTTCAACCAGCGTATGTGCCTCAAAACCCTGTCTATCCTCCTGACTTTGGAGTTCCCCCTGCTCAGGTACATCCAACATATGTTGCTTTTTTTGCTTTTTCATCCTGTATGTTAACATTCCTGTTTGACAAAAAAAAAAGACAACAAACAACACTAATTAATTAAGCCAGGATTAGGCCATAGTTTAATAAGCACATACAAGTAGCTTTTATAAACGTGCCTTTGAAAAAAAAAAAGCACATTAAGTCATTTTTAGTGTGCATGTGTTTTGTTTGTGTATATTTTTTAACATTTACACTCTGTGTGTCCTCAGAACTATACGCCAGGGATATACAGCGCTCCTCCTGGGCCTGAAGCCGCAGGGTTTAAGATGAATGAACCGTCTCCAAACGCACCACTGCTCACACCTCAACCTGAGGTAAAGCTTACTCTTTTTGTCACTGTCTGCAAAATCATTAAACAGGCCATGATCATTTTATTGTTTCTCTCCCCTACTTGTGAGTAAATGTTTTGGTGCAATCATGTGGTGTGCCATCTGTTGTTTCTAAGTGTCCTATACTCAAATGTTTTCAAACCTGTCCATTCCTTCAGTTACAGCCTTTTTGTAATGTCTACATTTTTAAACAAAATGCAAAAAATGTGCCCAAAATTGCTGTAAAACAACCTACTGACTCTCGTGTCTCTCTCTTAACCCTTTTTCTTCTAGTCTCACTAGTCTGCTATGGCCAGTGTTTCCATGGATATCCTAAACTCTGGTGATTCTAGTGTCCAGTTTGACATTAACAAAGGAAAGTCTTCTGGCAGCAACTTCCTTTAGATCCTCCAAAATCCTGAATTATCACTGTGAGGGAAACAAACACTTAGCTGTTGATTAATTCATACAAACCCAAGCCTTTAAAAATAAAGGTGCTCTAAGCGATGTCGGGTGACCTCACTTCTTGTGGACGTTTAAAGTATTGTCAAACAAAATGGAGGCTAGCTAGACCCTCCCTCCTCCTCATCCGTGCACTAACCCCCTAAACCCTAGCGGATAGTGAGATGTTTGCTGTATGTGACAAAAAATGTCTTTGCCTAAAAAACATGTGACATTGCTTAGAGCACTTTTAATTGGAAAGAAGCTATTTAATGAAACCAGTGATATATATTTTACTGTTAGAAAGCTACCACCATATTGTTAGCCAAATGGTTTTAATATTATACTCATGCTACAGGGACAAAACTATGAGGATTTTCCTTCTAAATGGGCTTCCAACGACACCAATTGCTGAAAGTTGGGGATATTGAAGCAGCAATGCAATATCCATAGACAAATACTAGCCAAAATCTGCCTGACTAGAAAATAAAAAAAGATTTTTTTTTTTGTGTATGTGTGTCTATATAATGGAAGTTAATGGGCAGTTGGACATAAATACTGTTTGGTTTCCATCATTCTTCAAAATATCTTAGGGTTCCACAGAGGAAAGGACTGCATACAGGTTTGAAATGATATGAGGGAGAGTAAATGATGACTAATTTTTTTTGTTTTGGGTAAACTATCCCTTGAAGACACTAAGCTACCATTTTAACTTTATTCATACAAGTCAGCCTTTAAAAAGCCATGTTCTACACTTTTGTGTAGAACTAAATAGAATAAGCCATTACCATGATTTAGTATGTTTTTGTACAGGTTTCCCTCTGCCCGACAATGTATATTTTCATTCTTATCATTTTTGCCAACTTTTGCTTTGTATATCCTTACCCCTGCCTCTTGAAAGTCATCTAGTAATACAAAAAAAAAAATAATAAAAAAAATAAAAAAACCGAACAAACAAAAAAAGGTCTTGTGTAACTAAAATATAGACCCCAGGAATTAGCCACATGTGCACATTAGCCTCATTACATAAGGTATATGTGTGTATGTATATATATATATATATATATATATATATATATATATATAGTATATACACACAATTAATTTAACACATGTACACATTACTATTTAATATGCATGTAAGTGAATTCTCATTCAACTCTCTCAGAGATTTTTCTCAACTAACACGAATAGCCTTCGTGGGCATTTTCAAAGTGCCTTTACCTGGAATTAAACAACTGCCTCAAACCAGGAATTAAACAACAACTGCCTCAAACCTAAAAAAAAAAAAAAAAAAAAACCCAATTATACTTGAGTCTTGAATATATGCATTAAATGTTATAGTGATGTAGTTATAGTAAACATTGTACTTGCTTAATTTTAAATGGCCTTAAATGGATAAAGAAATATAAAAAGGCTTATCATTGTTCTGAAATAAAATTGTTATCAATTTCTGCCAATATGACTGTATTTCTTACTGTTTATATTGCACATTCATTCTACATGTTCTCTTTATCTGTATTTGTTCTCTAGAGCCAACTGGCAATGCCTTATCCTTGTTATATGTTGCATTATTGGTTATGCTTGCATTAATGTTATGCTTTAAACTATAATAATGACAATAAACGTGACTATCGTATACATATTCATGTCATTTCATTTCTAAGCTAAATTTGTAGCACATGGCTAGAATCGAGCAGCTCCAGGATTGTATCAAAATAGACGTTGTAGCTGCGATTCTTTTTTATTATTGCTGAGGTTTCAGTAAAGTTAGCATAACAAGAAAGATTCCACTGGATTCAGACAGTTAGAATAGGGTACAAAAAAGGGGGGAAAAAAATAATAAAATGCAGATTCTGGAATTTGAGCCGAAGATTTGCATTTGGTTGAGAATAAATGCAGGGACCAATTTTTTCAGTTTGTGATTTCTGACTTTAGAAATTAATTTCAGGCTTTTGCTTCTCATAACGAGCCATAGAAAAACGTGTGGATTGTTCTCAAGGAGAATTAATTTATTGGACAGGTTTTGTTAAATTTATTATAATGAACTGATTAAATACATTTTGTAATGTTGCCCTGTCCATCACATCCCTGAATAAATTACAAAGCAACAAAAACAAGAATATTTCATGTAGCGTGAAGACATTTCACGCTATTTTAGCGTGACACTGTAAAATGAACTTTTCTCTGTTTGAGCATTCGTTATTTGTTAACAATTTAAACCCTTGAGGCCAATTCACACCACACAGACAAACGCCAACAAACACGTATATTTATTTGTTTTGTCCCTGTCTGCTTTGGTCAGGGTTTATTTTCACCTCACCGAACCGCACGTTCAATCAGTGTTTTGACGTGCGTCAAAATCCAACGACCAACTTTTTGTTAATGGGCCTTTAAATGCACAGCCACACGTTTAATTACTTAATTACTGATTATTAGATAGAATTGATGATTATTGTCGATCTTTTCCGGGGGGTTGCGTTATACGTTGCAAGTGCTTGCGTTCAGCTGCTGTCACGTTGATCGAAAATGAAGCGGTATAAATAAACCCTCTGGTCCACAGGGACGGACACAGAGAAAGCAACAAAATAAAAAGAAAGTCCGGTATAAAGGTAAGCCTTCTCATCTCAGCCATTAAAGTGTCAAACGAAATAAATGTACTTCACGGTGTAGCCTGCTTGAGATTCCCGGTGACCGACGTGCTTTTTGGGCCGATACATCATAGCCTACTTTTATTTATTTATTTGTCTCAACGGCCCATAAAACTCGTACATCGGCAGCCCATTCGTTTTGTTTTGCTTAATTGGCGGCGTTGAGTTGCTTCCAAGTCTATAGCTTACTTACAAGTATAGAAATTTGTAAAACTAATTATGAAAGTTTCTTTTATTTTCCATTGCATTTGTTTTACAATATAGCCTATATGTAGTATTGTAATGTAGACAGACACTGTAGAGGTTTGACATTTTCTTTGTTCAATTTGCATACTGAATTGCACCAGATTGATGAATTTAACATTTAAATAAACTTTAAAATGCACATAATTTTCTTACGGGGACTCCGAACCCGCCTAGTTGTAGCAGCCAGGCAATAGGCCTAATTGTAATTTATCTACAACAAGTTACATTACATTACACAGATAATACAATGCAACTATGTTGGATGATAGAAATATCCTTGAACGTTATTTGTAGCATATGAACAATTTATTACAGATCCTTCAACTTGTTGAAGTTTTGGAATGATTATAAGAGCAATTTTGTTTAGTTTAATAAATACTCATCATCAGTTTTGGGCATGTTACTTAAAAAAAGTAATTAGTTACAGTTAGTTACTTCTCACAAATAGTAACTGAGTTAACTGAATTAAATCATTATAAAAGTAGGCTAACTAATTATCAGGGAAAGTAGCCTATTGCGTTACTTAAGTAAAAGTAAAAAAAAGTTGCGTTAAAAAAGTTAAAATAGGCCTATGTCAAATAACTTGGATGCACCCATGTATTAAATATGTTAAATTGATTAAATGGATTGGACACTATAGAATAAATTATTAAAACATTATACCCTTATCTACACTTTCGTAATGTTGCTGTGGGACAATGTGGGAGACACCAATAAAATGCAATATATTATTTTAAAAATTATCATTACTAAAGTAGAATAAATACATAACATACATACTGTACATAATAGGCCTACTACATAATTTTAGGTTTAAGTTTAGAACTTTTAATATTTGATATTCCATAGACCACAACTGGCCAACAAATAAGTCGAAAAATAAATTATGCTTAAATGTACCAATATAGGCTATATATATATATATATATATATATATATATATATATATATATACAATCTTTGAGGTGAACATTAAAATGATAAACAGTTTAACAAGAAGTGCTCCCAGAACCCGAATTCCCAGAACGTTCCCTGCAGGTCATTTTTAGATTTTATTTTTATTATGGGGGGATGGGGGGAACGCTGACGCACAATTATTATGCGTGAGGGAAATGTTCTTCTCAAACTATGTGTTAAAGAAAGAAACAACTGAACTGGAAACAGTGTCCTACAGAAAGACCCAAGACCATGCATTCAGGCGTCTCCGCTTGGGAATTAGTAAAATAAGTTTTGAAAGGGCTTTTTTCCATATTAGAGATACCACCTCTATCCATCAATAATAAACTTGGGGTTTACTAAACTAATCCATGAAGCGTTTATTTTCCTCGAGCAAATGCCTGCTTCCTCTTTCTTTCCTGGAAGGAGGAGCAGCCCTGCCGCCTATCGACGACTAAAGAGACTGTGCGGTTTACATCATCCAGAAAAAAACAACAACACATAAATTAATGCCATATGAGAATTGTGCAAGACTACGATTACACCTCTCACAACCATGTTTAGCTTTTGGGGGAATTTTGAAAATGCCAGAAAAATGATGTACAAATTTACTAACTGAGCATACCTGTAGGCTTACATGAACTATACATACCTGCAATTGTGAAAAGCATAAAGAATAGTGTTCCACAACATAGATTTATTTATTATTATCAATTATTCCTCCCACAAGTACAATACAGCAGATTGAGAGAAAAATACATTCTAATGAATACAAATCACAAATTAGATTAATTAAAAAGGTTTCTGATGATTTTTTTTTTTTTTTTGCAATTACTGATATTATTATAACCTTTTTTATATGTGTGAATGTTCTGCCTTATACAGCAGATAGGCCTGTTTGGTGGGGCAACGCGTTGTGAAAATAGGCTCAAAAAGAGCCATGATCGTTGTGTCATTTTGAGCAACATCCATGGCTGTCTGACCCCACACATCTCTCTCCTAGAGAAATGGGGAGAAATAGTAATTTCAGTAAATTCGTGTCCGTTTTTATTTCGGCTCCCATGTTAACAGGTTAGAGGTTGCAGACTGCCTGAATTACACGCGCGTCTCAGGCGCGTTCGAGCAGTGAGGAAAACGCGTGCATGCTAGAACCGACGCCTATTTTTCACGCGACACGCGTTTCCAGGCAAAATAGAATAGAGAAGCTGTTTATATTGTCGCATCTCACACGAGGCACGAGGCCAGAGTTCAGTTAACTTGTTTATTCGCCAGGCACAACGTGCAGGCATTCAGAAAAATAGCTTCAGAACAGAGCAACCAAAATAACAGACGAACTTCTTCAACCCGCCCCCTCTCCCCAGGCCAACCAACAGCGTGCCCGGGGTTCGGCATAGCTGATTGACAGCCACACAGCCATTGACAGTCGCTACAATATGTTATTTTGGTAAACGAACACATATTAATAAATTAAATTTTGATGGTTGAAAGTATAGGTTTTGACATAAATTCATATACAAATATAATTTGAAAATAAATGAATAAATAATTATCAATTTTCAAATATTGCACCTGCAATACAGAACAAAATATTCTGTGGTCTATTTTGCTGGCAATACTGCTGACAGTGTCTTTATCAGTATACTGTATTTATGCTTAACATTATAAAGTTGATGACAACAACATTGCCATAGCAAACTGTGAGACATGTAAACTTGGGATCTCAAGAGGTGGAAAGAAAAAGGTTACATTTAACACAACAAACCTGGCATCTCAAAAACAAAGTTGACTCACGCTGCAGGAGAGTTTGAAGAGGAGAGAAAAATGCCCCTTGATTGTGCGAATGCGCAGGACAACACAGCCAAGATAGCACAAATGATCGTAATGAGTGCTATTTGTTTTTATATTATATATATATATATATATATATATATATATATATATATATATATATATATATATATATATATATATATATTTACTGTTGCAATAAAGTCCAAAATTGAAGAATTTATATATTTATTACCTGATATTGTTCAAGCTACCTCACAGAAGCGATCTGTTTGTTAACAGAGTTGTCAAATGTTAAAATAAGGCTAATTAAATTAAATTTAGGAACATCCTGGAATCTGAATCTGTTTTTTTTTTCTTTTTTTTTTCTTTTTATATATATAGCCTATATAGCCTATATATATATATATATATATATATATATATATATATTATAGAAGTATCGGATTGGGACTCGGTATCGGCAGATACTCAAAATGAAATGACTCGGACTCGGACTTGAGGGCAAAAAAACCTGATCGGGACATCCCTACTTTTATACATTTACACTATAGTCCTCATCCAGGTTGTGGTTATAGTCTCTGCAGTGGACAGATGTAGATTTAGCCAGAGCCATCTAGCATAAAAATGCATTTGCGTTCTAATACAAGCATCATTTTATCACGAGGCCACAGAACGAGATGTGAAAAATTGAGGGGTAGTGAAAATAAAAGCGACACAAAGTGACAAATGTAAATGCATCATGTTAAAGGTGAAGTTGAAAAAAAAATCTTGATTGTTTTTATGTTTTTTTGTGTTTTTACCTGTGAATCTGTTGCACTTTTAGATGTGTCCTTCACTTGTAAAGTGCAATACAAATTACATTTTCTAACAAAAAATATTTTTTAAGTAAGAGTAAGAATTTTTGAGTGCATTGTCATCACAGTATGACACACCCATAATACCCACAGGCCAAACTCTTACTTTAGCAGGCATTTCAAGAGCCAACTAAGATATTTCTGAATGTTGTTCATGTAGAGTATTCAAGTATGCAATATAATCCAAGAATTTTACTTTCGGTTTTAACTTTATCTTGCTTGAATATATTATCATACATTTCAGCATCTAAAAATGGGCATAAACAAGGCTCTAGAGTTGATAGTGAACTATTTCAGGTTATAGTGCATAAGAAATTAGAAGTGCTAAATCATCTATCACTTGTGTTTATCATTTTGAAACATAAGTCATAGTGCAAAATGTGTTTAAAATCAGGTTAAAGTTGAAAAAAAAGAGTCTTTAGTCAGACTATGTCTAATGCAGTGAATTGAATGGCATCACCCAAATGTTTACTTTAAAGTTTAAAGTAATTGCAAATAATGAATGTCTCTATAGAAGAGATCTTGCAAGTTTATCATGCACGATCATAAGAGGCAAAGCCATTCTGACTGAGTTGCAGCAACTTTGGCTGGCAGCGTCAAGTGGAGACACTGAGAGATCCAGGGCTGTCTCAAGTGTCACGCATTGAGAGTGACAGTCACTCATTCGGTCTTTTGTCAAGCACTCCCGCCACAAATTGTATTTCTCAAAAAATATATATAATATATTTATAATGTAATATGCCGCAGCGCCATGAAGCATGTCTCCACAGAAATTCTTAGTCGAGCCTGCCCAATCAAAAAAAAAAAAGAAAGGGGCTTCACAATAGCCAATCAGAAAATAGCACTATTGTATCTGGGTAAGATTTAACTTGACTTGACTTGACAGACTTTATTGTCATTCATAATACAACAAGTGTATACAGAACGAAATTTCGTTTGCTTAGGCCACAGTTTTTTGCAGTTTCAATGCAGCATAAGTAAGTGCTCATTTTATAATCGGATAGACAGATTATAATAGATTATATTACAACAGATTATAATAAATAAATCTACCTAGCAAAGTGGAATAAATAATTTACTATCTAAATATTTAACTCAATACCTGACAGCAGTCAAAGTGTAAGACCAACAGGACTAAGTTATTTATCAGTGTTCAACAGTCTGATGGCTTGGGGGACAAAGCTGTTATAAAACCTGGAGGTCCGACACCGCATACTGCGGAACCTCCTTCCAGAGGCCAGTAAACTAAACAGACCGTACAGGGGATGAGAGGGGTCCCTGCAGATTTTCCTGGCCCGAGCTACACAGCGGTTCTCTGCAATGTCCTGAATGGAGGGGAGAGAGACTCCAATGATTCTCTCTGCTGTTCTCACCACCCTTCCAACATCCTTCCAGTCAGAGGCACTGCAGCCTCCACACCACACTGAGATGCAGCTGGTCAAGATGCAACAACGCAACAACCAATGAAAAAAAAAACATATCCTTGTACCTATTTCTGCGTGATTCTACATCATCTTTCTAAAGTTTTGTTTACCCAGAGGAAAACACTGGAGCTTCGAGCGTCACTTTGAGCACAGAGTAAGTCATGATCTCCTGTTTTAATGTTACAACAAATTCACAATTAGTTCGACACAAACAATGACAACTTGACTGCTGTTAGAGAATGATTCCCATATAATTAGTACCAGTTTTTCATGAGTGTCTGTAACTTAGCCAGCAGTTTTACAGCCTGTTCACTGACAACTACTCCTCAGAACAAGTAGTCATATTTCCTTATCACACGATGACTAACATATTATCACATCACATTATAAACATCTCTCTCTCCAAATAGGCTTAATTTAGTAGCACTAAATAAATGAAAGTGTATTGCATAGATGATGTTATTTGATACTAATAATATTATTATGACAGCACCCTTTTGTGGCAAATGTCACAATAGTCTGTCTTCAAAACTTGAGAGCCCTGGAGATCACAACTCTGTCTGTAATCACAAGATCTCACGTTTTTATTGTCTAGTGTGCTAGTAAACTAAAACTATTAGCCTTTCAGATGCTTGTCATTTACCAGACGCCTCTCTTCAATGTACTGTCTACAAAAATAGTTTTCACTTAGTGAGCAACCACAATGCCGACATGGGTTAGAAATGAAATAGGAGATGGGTCATGGAAATTAGCATAATAAAAATAACTGTTTTTTTTTTTGTACCATTAATGCAAAAATCATTAGCCAAAGTGCATCACAATCCAGATTGCAATAAAAAGAGTGCAGAGCCTTAGCAAGTAAAAAGTCATGTTTAGTAAATTGGGGCAATATATCTTCTTATTCATTGGATTATGGTTATCCACTGAAATTGGAATTTATATGTTGATGCACACTGTAAGAAAAAAATCAGTAAAAAAAAAAGAGTAAAAGGTACTGGTTATTATCCGTTTACGGACATTTCATTTAATCCTAAAACATAACACAATGCATAATTCAAAATACAGGTACAAAAAACCTGTGAAAATTATTATGGAAATTCTTTCATTAACACAGTATTGTGCCCTATTTGACAGACTTCTGCATCTCTTGATTGTGCTATAATTTCAAATTAATGAGTATTTTAGCCTACATTCTATTATTGTTCAAGATTAACAATAAGATTGTACTAATGGTACTTTAGTAGCAATGGACCTGTAAATTGATTAGTAGCAGGCTATATACAGTATAGAGGTGTGAAACGCTTTCCTGTGTGATGAAGAATAAAACAAGTGAAGATGATAAGATTGAGAGAAGGGGAGGAGTTGTGAAAATTAATGGAATGAATAAAATCAGGTGAAACAGTTTCTCTAAGGACAGATAGAAGACAGAAGTTCAAGAACTGCAATGGTAAGTAATTTTCTTGAGTGAACAATTTTTTGTATCAATTTTTTTATGTTATTTATATGAGCTTTTTTTTCGCAGGGGAAATCAGGATCCCTAAGATTTGTTCTGTTGATGGCTCTTCTCTTTGAGAGTGGCAGCTTCTTAACAATGGAGAGAGGTAATGTTTAATTCGACAATATATTTCCAAAATTCTACACTTTAAGGTTCTATATAGAAATCAACCCCATTGAATCTTTTTCTTCTCGAATGTAAGCCCCATTCCTTAATGTACCCCAATAACAATAAACTGTAAGGTAGATGTTATTAACACAAAACATGTGACCTGTTTTGAGTAAACATTGACAGCATATATTAACAGATATATTAACAGACTTATATATTACAAGTTACACTTCATACAGACAAGGCAAAATATCTACATACTTGTACTTTTAAAGTGCCATAGAGCTTAAAATAGTAATGTGTGTGACTCTGTCATTTAGGTCTTGAAGTTGACCGTACTAATGTTACTTCGTGGTGCAGTATGCCTGAAGCCTGTGATGTTTATGGCTTCACTGATTGGTTCAAAGTGGGCAAACACTGTGTCAAATACTTCTATAGCCGTGCTAACTTCACTGATGCCGAGGTAGGTTGTAGTATTTTTTTTTTTAAATAGATTGTTGCATTGTTTAACACTGAAGATATTTCGTTTCTAACATTATTACCGTTCCTCCACCATTTAAAACAAACATGTATATGGTCATTAAATGTTCTTGTTCAGTTCAGGTGTAGGTCCAAAGCCCCTGGTGCACATCTGGTGTCAGTGCATAAAAAAAAGGAAAATGATTACTTGTTCTGCCTTGTGAAAAAATTAAACCCAAAAAACCTGCGCTTCTGGCTCGGCCACTACACAAAGAAACAACCTCTGACTACCTTTCTTTATTTTCTCACTTTCTCGGCAAATTTTTTTGGCTTGATGGTTCCTATAGGAATTACCAAATTTGGACACGTGGTGAACCCAACCACATGTACAAAAAAACGGAGGAATGCTTGGAGATGTTCTGGAAAGGTAAGGAGAGAAACTAAAACAACTAGTGAGTTATAATCACATTAAATTTAAACTTGATGTTTGGCTAAATTATTTATTATAGTGATATTGTTGCTGTGAGGACAATAGGATGTTTGGTAGACACAATGATGAAGGTAGGCTACATTTCACTTTCCCTCACATTTTCAGAGGTTGGCAAGTGGAACGACGACTCTTGTAGTGTCAAGAAAAACATCTGCGCCTTCAAACGACTTGACATGCTGAATATAGACCAGGAGATGGAGCAGTTTTATATGAGTATCATCCTATAAAATATTCTGAATAAAATGATTTTCTCTGCATCAACAAAAAAAAAAAAAAACTTAAAATAAAAACAAAAATAATTCTTCCTTAAAATGATAATAAAGAACTTTTGCAATCAAAAGGATCAGTTGATTTTTATTTATTTATTGTTAGTCTGATGTGTAATTTTGTAATTTTATCAAACATACAACAAGGCACATCACAATCATATTCAGTCAATCTTACAACATGAATTGAACATGGAGTACAACATTGTAAAAAAAAAATTAAGTTAAAAATAGAAAACATAATAATAATAATAATAATAATAAAACAAAATAAATAAATAAAAAAGAAAGAAACCAAGAGACTCAGCTGTAGACGGGCATAAGTATTCATGAAAAATTATTTTTTGTTTTGCAACATTTCAGGGATTGTTTATACAGAATTATATAATTTAGAAAGGCCTTAAAAATAGGGGATGTTTTAAGAAATCGACATTTGTATATGAAATATTTGGCCATTAAAATCAGATTATTCACTCCAAACTCAGTTGTTCTGTTCTCCATTTGAAGTCCAAATTTAATGTGTTCATATGTTAAAATTGGAATATTTTGTGTATCATACGTGATCCAGTACTGGAAAGCATCCCAGAAGGTTGGGTTACACTACAAAGAGAAGAAGAGATGTTCTGCAGTTTCAATGTCAGAATTACAGAAAGTACAAACATTCACATTCATATTAAATCTTTGATGCAAGAAGTTGTTACATGGATAAATCTCATTCATCACTTTGAAGTGAACTTCTTTTACCTTTGGTGAAATAGGAAAAGAAAGGTAACTGGTCCCTGTATCTTCCTGGTATCTGGTATCTTCCCTTCCCTTGCTAAGGCTCTGGTAGACTGGTATCTTCCCTAAACAAATGCTGGTGAATTTCTCGAAGATTGAATGGTGAAGGCAAGCAGATCAAAGTGAGAAGAACATTTCTAAAAAAAATATTATTACATTTATTTTTATCTAGAAATGATATGCATCTATGATTAAAGTGGGCTTTCAATAACCACAGAGTATGTTAACATGCCTTTTACTAAAGTGATCAGAGCTTGTGGGATTGCCTGAATTACAGTTTTAAATTGCCCCTCAGAGGTCAGAGCACATCAAATTGTATTTCTTGATGAATACATCATATGTTAAGAAGTTCATCCATTAAGAAGTTTCCATTCATTCACCGTAGAAAAAAGATTACTTCTGTTAAGAATAGTTCAAGCATAGACATTATAAATAGCCTACACTGGTTGAGCATAAGCATTGCAGCATTGCACCAGAGTAGACGGGCTTTGATTGCACTGAGCTAAGACTGATGCATGCTGGGAAGGGAGGGGTCCACTAGCCACGTCCTGCAACGTATCATGTTGCGTTTGTTTATGCAGTCTTGCCAGCCTGAATTAGCTCGTCGTCTGAGGAAAATATTGGAACAGCTGGAGCACTAATATAGATGGTCCGCATTTCCTCTTCATATGTAGGAGCATATATTTGGTTTGAAGAATAAAATGAATAAATTGGGGCGTGCCCTTGCATTTATTTAAAAATGATATCTTGTTGTGTTAAATGTAAAAGGGTAGATTATAGGCCTTTGTGATAAAGTAAAAAAAAAAATAATAATAATAATAAAAGTTCATTCAGTTTCGATAAGAAATCGAATAGTTTAGCCTAAACACATAAGGAAGGAAAGGGAAAAATGTCATAAATATCACATTTAAGGAATGAAAAGGATCGGCACTCCTACGTTAAAGCCAGTATTTATCAAAAGCAGGCATGAGCACACTTGCCATAGCATACATTTCTTTCAGTTAGGCTACTCATTAAAAAAAAAATACGCTCACACACGCACACATCAATCCTCCTAATTCGTCCACATCTTGACAAAAGAACAGGAATGTGCCCGGAGCGGTTTGAATGCACGAGAACAGAGGGGCTGAGTTAAACTCTAGCCTACTACCACCACAGACAACCACAGGACACACCTACCGACAAGAAAATTTACAGTCCTGGCACAGAGCTAAATCCTACACTTAAAACGGAAACATCCATCATATTGATGAAATTGTAAGTATAACCCACACGTTCTCTGTATCGCCTAGCATCGTTAAAATTTTGGAAATAACGTTAATTGAACGCAAGAAAGGCGAATGCTTCTTTTATAGCCTACAAAGTCGTTATTGTTGTTGTTGTTGCGCGCGCGCGCGCGTGTTTTAAACAGGCGCCTAAAATGACGTTAGTTTCTCAAACATTGGCTTGTAGACTTCAGAATTCCCCACTGCTTGTGGTTGATGTTTGAATCGAAGCATAACTGTTACATGGTTTCCAATTAAATCAAAATCGGCGCCGAAGTGACATAAGACGTCACCATAATGTTCAATTCATTGATTGGATTACTCGACATAAAGAAATCTAAGTAGTTCATGCATTCGCTAGTAGCGTGAAATTGAGGATGGTCTAATTAATCAAGCGTGAGATGCAGATCCTTAGCTGCCATTTATGGGCGTGTCCCAATCGATGTACATCAGTGCACTGCAGGAAAATGTTTCTGATAGCTGTAGTGCGGTTGCCAATGGGCTCTATGCACGGCGGTATTTCCGGTGAAGGTTTAAGGATGCTGGATAACTCTAATGCAATACCGAGAATATACATTGAATTTTATACTATGGTTCTATGGTTATATACTGGTTATATCCAGTATAACCATACTATATCCATGGTTATACTAAAGAAACGTGTCACAAAAACAGATAAAAACAGACACCCCTCGTTGTGTTTATGCTTTTTTTTAAATTATATTTTATAAACATAACTATATATAAAATTACATCTAAACGTATGCAAGTTTTGTTTCAAAGACGGGAGGACAGTGAGTAAATATTAAAGACTCTGCAATAATCCCATTTTTGCCGGGTTTCCTCCACTTTAATCTCCCCAACCGGAAACTGACGAGCATCTTTGCGTCAAATGCGCAACTTATGCGTGCATATAGCACATACAAGACAGAATAAACAGTGCACTAAACATGCACAATATTTGAAACAGGGAGTTAGCTTTTTAGCACTTCTGGTTCCCTCGCCCTGTCTATGAGTTTCTAAATCGCCTAAAATGCTATGGTTGACAAAGCTTCTAAATAGTCCACCAATAACCTGCTTGTGTTTTTTTTTTTAAATTGTGTTTTTGCGATTTTCCAAAAGTCAATGGGGAAAATGCTTAGCTTTTCGATCCATCGCGGGAACCCATGCTCTGCTAACTTCTGAGTTGTCCTACAAAGTGACATCATAACTTCGGCAGTCTATTAAAGGGTTAGTTCACCCCAAGGGGGTAATCCATCACCCAGAAATTGAAGCCTCGAGGGAGCCGCCATTGTAGCAGAACTTCACCTGCTGTTAGCATCCCATTGACTCCCATTCATTTTGGCGTCACTTTGACAGTGAATAACTTTACATCTGAGGCGTCCAAAGACTTCATTTGACCATTATTTATTTCTTAGGAAACACGACTATGTATAAAATGCTCCATTACTTTGTATCTTACGTTATGGGCCAGTATATGCCGTTTTTGTAAAAAATAGGCTAACGATTGCGTCAGCACTAGGCAACTTTCTGTCGCACAATAGAGACATTACTGTATAGACAGGAGAAGCTCACAGGCAATCTTGTACTGTCTATGAGGCAATCGGGGGAACATGGAGGCATAAAGTCAAGGAAGAAGACTTTTACTGTCTGGGAGAAGCCCATAGATAGAGAGTCCATAAAAGCAACGGGGGAAAATATATCAACATCGTTTTGGCTTGGCACAGCTACTAGAAGATTTACTGTCAGACTGTCATTACGCTCAATCTGAGCCTGTGCATTCGCTAAGACATCAGACGGGAAGTGCAAAAATCGGGCTTCAAGTCTTCTCTGTTGAAATCAATGGGGTTGCTCTGTCTATTTCTTTTACTGTCTATGGTTCGTCAACCCCCCCCCCCCCTCCCCCCTTTGAGGGGTAGGGTGAAGGGGTAAGGCTACATAGCCCTCAAAAGTGAGATTTTTCAGAGGCACACTCTAAATGAAGGGCTACGAGAAAGTTCACAGAATGCATCGCAAATCACCGGCGAGATGGCTTGACAAATGGTTAAACATTTAAATTTAGCGCCAGATGACACCACCATGCACTTTATTTATTCTTATAATAATACTATAGTAGTTAATTTAATTTAAGAAATTGTATAATAAATTACCTTTCCGAATCAGAAAAGACATACATTTTGAATAAGGAATATTATAATCATCATGTTTCCTCAGTTTTTTTTATTATTTTTTTTATGCTTACAAACAAACAAAGATGACAATCATAGCATATAATTCTGTTATAAAATTGCAAACATATCTGTACAAAATATGACAAAAATATGTACAGAGTCATCTTAACTGTTTCCTCAAAGTTAAGAGCTGCTGTGCTGATTGTCAGTCATTGTCATATAGAAATCCTAAAAAAAAACTCTGTAACGGCAGAGCCATCGCCAATGACTGATGACATATCGGTATCGGGTTCAGAAAGGGTTGTTTCATTTTGTTGGGGAATATTTCAACCCCTTGGCCCTTGTAACTCTGTTAAGGGCTAAGGGGTACACTCGAAAACAAGGGGTAGGGCCAAGGGGTGAATTGGGATTGAGATTAAGGGATTGAAGGCTTCAAAATCTCCATAGGCTTCTTAAGGGATTGAAACTGGCCGGCCCAGAATAGTTAAAGACAGACATTGTTAAAATAGTCAGAGTGACTACAGTGGCTCAATCTTAAGTCTATCAAGCGACCAGAATACTTTTTGTACGCAAAAACAAACAAACAAAAATAACGACTTTATTCAACTATTCATTTCCTTCTCTGTTGGCCTCGAGATTTCACATAATGTAACAGCCTTACTATTGGCCGACGCTGGTTATGTGTGTGATGCGTGTGATGTACAACCTAGAAGCTCTGCGCAGTTTCACTACGTGAAATCTCGAGGCCAACAGAAAAGGAAATGTATTCTCCATATTGAATAACTGTTATTCCAGATGCCTCCCGGTGCTATTCGTATTGGAATTGTGTGATCACAGATTATGAACAGATGTTTTACACAACAAGGATATACTCTCATTGGGTTGTTGGGTTTTCATGTTTTATGTGAACTTTAGACATAATGATTTTTATACTGTATACAAACTGTGTTATCCCTAACTCTAATTTAGCTAACAGTTATGGGTAGGGTATGTCATGGACATTATCATGGTACAATTCAACCTATTATTGATTTTTATTTCCACTTTCCTTTTATCCAAAGAGACATAACTAGTTGCACTGTATTTATCAATGGGAAATACATCATGCTAAAAAAATCTGTCAAATACAGAAAAAATCTGTCTCACATTAATGGGGTCACTTGCAAGTCGCAGCAGCACGAATGACGTGACCAGCAACATATTTCTGCTTCAAATATTGTGCGTAGTTAACAGTGAGCGGTGGTTTCAGACATTATTTTATTAAAATGCATTTGTCAGTGCCGCACTCGTGACTCTTATTCTGCCTGACAGAAAGAAAAGTTGGTACTGAAGGCGGAGCGGTTTGACCAATCAGATGAAAAGGGCGTTTCAGCACCGCCCACGAGTACAAATGAAATATCGAACCCATGAACCGATTTGTAACCACAAACGAAAAATTAAAAATCAAGCCAAAACCAAATTTTTTGTTTTTTAAACTAAACAAAAAAATTAACAAATGAGCTGGTTTTCATTTCCCGTTATTCCATTCCAAACAGGAAATTAAATGATTAAAAAGTACACGGACCCTTTTGTACTCTGTTCATGCTATTTAATTAACATATAAACAGTATACTGTATATTGTGCCATACTTAAAGGGATAGTTCACCCAAATATGAGAATTATGCGAATTATGTGAATACTATAAATCTTTTTATTTCCTAAAAATTGTTGAGCAGAAGATTGTGTACAACAGGTTTTTCAGCAAAGTTTCGATCATGTTGATAATTTAGAGGCCTGCATCAAATATGATACCGTAGGCCCAAAATTCTGGTTAATGGTCATATGCCAGCTGACCAGTTTAAGAAAATGTTTCTAAAACTGTAATGTGTTCAGAATCTATCTGCAATATTAATAGATCATTTCTCAAACAGATGCTGAGTGTTTGGACCCTGTTAGCAGCTGCTATTTGTGCAGGTATGACAAGATTTGCTTCTTACACACTAAAATAACCTTACTTTAGTTCTTTAGAATCACAGTTGAATCATGTCATGTGTTGATATATAAGACAAAAAAAAAGCAGTATACATGATTCTAATTGCCCGGCAGTTCTAAAGAACTTCTACTCATCTTGTAATTCTAAACAACATCTCTAGAATATGAAACAACAAAACAAAAATTGTCTCCCTCAGTGCCAGTCTCAGGAATATCTCGAAGGGATCTAATCCATGGCCGTCAGTTGTTTCTGGATCTTCCTGAAAGGACGGCGAGTTTGGATTTTACCTCTGCTGATGAGAGAGATAAGTTTACAATCTGGGAACATCGAGGCATCTCTGTCTTTCCCAGTAGACCCAGTAAAGGCCAAGTAAACAGTGCTAGTAATGGCTGGTCTTTCATAATCAGACATGTTACGTTTGACGACGAGGGAACCTACACCCTGCGCAATCACTTTGGTGCAACCATCTCCAGTTATACAGTGAAGGTCAACAGTGAGTATTAATTTAAACCTCTATCTCAGAATAATATCTCTGTGACGGTCCACATATCCTCACTGTTTTTTTTTTTTTTTCAGCCAACAGGGAAATCATTGAGCGTGTAGCAGGTGAAAAACTAAGTATACCACTGCTAGGACTCAGGCAGAGTGATGCCACGCTTCGTTTTTACGGCAATTATTCATCTGTCATCCTGGTGGAGAATGGAGTTCCAGTGGGCAAGGAGAAACTAGACTATATTAACCGTCTTAAAGTGACCAGCGAAATGATCCAGATTCTCAATGTCAATGTGTCAGATTTGGGCAGATACCAGCTCACCGATAATAAAGGCAGAACTGTCTCAAACTATACAATGCTACTAGTGGGTAAGAAAAGATTTTCTTCTATATATTTTATATTTTAAATTTGCACACACACACACAATTAAAAACTCAATACACAAATAAAAGAAAAACTGCATTTACTTTATTTTTATGTCGTTTTTACAAATGAGGACATCCCCAAAATGATTTTTTTTTTGTCAGCTTCAGCTCTTACTTGTGTTAAAGGGGTCCTACTGTGAGCTCCTTTTTACGAAACCTTGATTTTGGTTTTGGGGTGTACTAGAATATGCTTTCATAGTTTTAAAAAAAACATAATTTCTCATATTTTACACCTCTCTACCCAGTCTGGCACGTGTCTTTAAGTTTTGATTCGATGAAGCCCCTCCTTTCTAAATACGAAATGTGCTGTGATTGGTTTGCTCGCCCAGTGTGTTGTGATTGTGTGACGCACCGTTGTGGAACACACAATGATGATGAGGAATAAGTTCAGAAATTTCTTTAATAATCCACACAAATAAATTCAGAGACACACAGGCAAACAAATACGACACTGGAAAAAACTAGACTGCACCAAGAACATTGAAAATACAGGAACTTACTGATGATGATGATGATGATGATGATAAGGGAACACCGCTGAACAGAATGACAACTCATTAGCAACCAAGATGACAAACAAGTGCTGGGAACAGGACCTAATGAATACTAACTAAAAGTCAGTGAACGTAAGAACAACTATAACCAAATATCCCTGAAAGATTGGCAACACTTAACGAGTGTTCGTAAAATGTCACGCAAGCTCTACTTTGATGTAAATATTAAGGATGGCATCAATAGGAATTTAGAAACATTTCATTTAGAAACATAAAGTCCAGGTTGTATGGGGTTATTAAGTCGTTGAGTAGAAGTGATTTATTTTTAAGTGAGCAGATGTTTAAAAGTGCTAACTTAACAGTCTTACTTTTTGTCCCCACAGCAATCTTAGTTTGGCATGTAATGGTTTGCTGTACGGCTTTTGAAGGCCTTAGATTTTAGATCATGTAATTGATTATAAAAAATTCATGCACACTGGGTTCCTGCTTGTTTTGTAAACACTTAAGAAAGTTACTGTTATCATAGCGGGGACCCGACACATATCACTGAGAGCTGGTATCAGTTGTTTGGCGCTGTGGCAGAGGCTGAAGAGCGCTCACAGGAGGAGGGGCTGGGCCTGCAGGCTTTGGTGCTTATGGGGCCTGGCATTGTGGGGCATCTGGGGGCTTGCAGCAACAGTTTGGTTTCAGCATACACCAGTTTTTCCATTTTCTCTGAGAAGCACAAAAGTGGAGATGCTGGAGAGAGGGGCTGCTGCTCTGGTGTTATCGGAGGCTGTAATATGCAATCCTGGTTTCCTTCGCTGTTTTCCAGAAAGTCGTCCTTGGCAAATAGGCTTATTAGAATGGATTCTGAAGGATCCTGTGACACAGAAGACTGGATCAATAATACTGAAAGTTCAGTTTTGCCATCACAGGAAACTTTTATTTGTTTTGAACAGTACTATTAGTATACAAATGTTAGTATAATAAATATATTCCTGTCTGTGTCTGTGTTTTGCAGGATTATTCTATAGATTTATGATGCATGTATTAGTAACCACTAATATTTTTTTTCTTGTCTCATCTCTTCAAATGTTTCATGTAGATCAACATCCACATAACCCTGGTGTGGGTTTTTTAGCTTTAACGCTGCTTGGCATTCCTTGTGGAATCTGCTTTTGCTGCAGAAAGAGAATCTGCAATAGGTGCCGGACCAACAAATCACAAACAGAGGAGTCCAACAACCTTAATACTGTACCTGTGTCCATACCTTGCAGCAACACAGTGATTGATCCTGTAGGTCCTATAGGTCCTGGAAACCCCGGCCAGGTAATATAAATGTGAAGATTCGGTCTCTCTTCCTGTACTTTCCTGTCTACCCCCTCATCTATTTATAAATTACAGGAATGTCCAACTGTCTGTCTGTGTGTTTTAATCATGTATCTCTCGAACCGTTAGTCCGGTGTGGATTTCAAACTTGACAGGTGTGTTGCTACGGGCACAAGTAAGTGCAGTCCCAAGTTTGACGTTGTTTGGATTTTAAATGCAAAAGATATCGGTAAATATATCGGTAAAAGCAGCACACATTGAAGTTGTGGTTTAAAAATAAACATTCTGACATAAACACTCTGTCATCTAAACATTAAGTCATCTACACTGATTACTTCTGAATATTATTCAGTAGTTATTCAGAAGTTAGATACAGTGGGGACAATAAGTATTTGAGTATATATTTTGCAGGTTTTCTCACTTACAAAGCATGTAGAAATCTGTAATTTTTATCATAAGGAGCATTTCCATTACAGATTTGCGCAAAACTTTTGCGATATTTTCTAAATGTCGATAAAAAAGACTATTATGAAATGACAGCGTTTCCATTAACCGATGTTATGCGACTAAAATGTAAATGTAAAGAAAAAATTAATAATAATAATAAGCCAAGCAACATTTATAGATGTTAGTCTCTGTAGCAGCTGTAATGAGAATGAATGTTTTTTTTTTGGTTTCTGAACAAAGGGCTACATCGCTGGTTATCCATCTCATCCAGATCAAGGACAGATCCACTATCCTCCACCAACAGAGTGGAATGGACAACCTGCTGTTTCTCCAAACCCTGTGAGTTCACATAAATTCACACAGAGATTTACATTTACTTTTATTAATTTAACAGATCCTTTTATCCAAAGGGACAAATATAGAATGTTACTACAAAAGCAGTTCATCCTAAGGAAGCAGTAACTTTAAAAAAATCTGATAGCAAAACTTTAATTTACTCAAAGTGCTTGATTACCTAGATAAATACTGGAAAATAAGTTTTCCATGTAAACAGACCTTTATAGCTGGTTTAGCAGGTGGACCAGTATGGACATGCAAACCTAAAAGGTTAGTTCTCCAAATGAAAATTATGTCATTAATGACTCACCCTCATGTCGTACCAAGCCTGTAAGACGACCTCCATGCATCTTAAGAACACAGTTTAAAACATTTTAGATTTAGTCTGAGAGCTTTCTGTCCCTCTTTTGAAAATCTATGTATGATATACTGCCCTAGAAAGGAAATAAAGACATCATCAAAGTAGTCCATGTTACATCAGTGGGTTAGTTAGAATGTTTTGAAGCATTGAAAATACATTTTGGTCCAAAAGTAACAAAAACTACGACTTTATTGAGCACTGTATTCTCTTCGGGTTCTGTTGTCGAGCCATGTTCTGTGACTCTGGTGAGGACGCTGCTGACGTGTTATCAGTTTGCCCGAGCTTGGTTTACAGTCTGAGGAAGACGCACACTGTAAACAAAACAATCTTCTCAAACATGTCTAAGGATTTCGACACAGATGAAGACACAGGTATTTTTTTTGCCCAGCCATATTTATTTGAACCTTAATACAGGGACACACCAGATACACGTCAGCAGCGTTTTACATCACCAGAGTCACAGAACGTGGCTCGACAACAGAACCGAAAGAGAATACTATGCCGAATAAAGTCGTGCTTTTTATTTTTGGACCAAAATGTATTTTCAATGCTTCAAAACATTCTAACTAACCCACTGATGTCACATGGACTACTTTGATGATTTCTTTATTTCCTTTCTGGACAAGGACAGTATATCGTACATACATTTTCAAAGGAGGGACAGAAAATTCTCAGACTAAATCTAAAATATCTTAAACTGTGTTCCGAAGATGAACGGAGGTCTTACAGGCTTGAGGGTGAGTCATTAATGACATAATTTTCACAAGTTTGGATGAACTAGCCCTTTAAAGTGATAGTTCGCCCAAAAAAGAAAATTAGCCCATGATTTAATCACCCTAAAGCCATCCTATGTGTATATGACATTCTTCTTTCATGAAATGTCCTGGCTCTTCCAAGCTTTATAATGAGAGTCAATGGGTATATTTTCTTGAAAGTTCATCAAAGCGCATCAATCCGTTATAAAAGTGCCCAAACTGGCTTTGGGGGGTTAAGAAAGGCCCTGAAGTGAAGCGATGGATCCGAAAAATATCCATGTTTAAAACTTTATCGACTAAAATAACTTGCTTCCAGCAGATGGCCGTACGCATTATAATAATACTCCGACATCCTTCGACATACATTGTCAAATGTTACATTTTTTAATATAACAGCGATTGTATTCGTCTGAAAGAATGCCGTATAGGATGGCTTCAGGGTTAGTAAATCATGAGCTAATTAAAATTTTGGGGTGACCTATCTCTTGCCAAAATTCAAGATATGCTGGTACTTTTTAAACCAATATGAATTCCAAGCTTATTATGCTGGTTTGCTATTGCTATCAAACAACATTTTTTTGGTCAGGAGGTTCGGTCTGGACTCGATCCATTGAGGAGTAATTATGATTGTTCAGAAATCGTCGGGCCGATCAAATTGGCAGGGCAGGATATATAAGATGATGGACAGATGATTTGCAGTTATGTAATCATCACATTATCAAAGAGTGCTTGGGTTGAACTGGTTTCCACTTAAAGTTGACTGCAGCTGGAGAATTGAGATGTATAGATTCCACTATCGCATCTGATCTAAAAGAAATCAACAGTGCATGTCTCATAATCAAAGCCCTATGGAGCAGTATTCTGACTAGAGTATGGTGAACCAGAGCACCATGCAACATTTAATGCCATTTATATTAAAGTGAGGGTTACATGTGCACTTTAAACTGGCAAAAAAAAAACATTTGTGCATGTTCTCTTTTTAAGGGCTTTCAACCAGCGTATGTGCCTCAAAACCCTGTCTACCCTCCTGACTTTGGAGTTCCCCCTGCTCAGCCTCCAGAGTGGAATGCTCCTCCCACCCAGTACAACCCACCTGCACCTGTGGCTGTGGTACATCCAACATATGTTGCTTTTTTTTTTGCTTTTTCATCCTGTATGTTAACATTTCTGTTTGACAAAAACAAGATAACAAACAACACTAATTAATTTAGCCAGGATTAGGCTATAGTTTAATAAGCACAAACAAGTAGCTTTTATAAACGTGCCTTTGAAAAAAAAGCACATTAAGTCATTTTTAGTGTGCATGTGTTTTGTTTGTGTATATTTTTTAACATTTACACTCTGTGTGTCCTCAGAACTATACGCCAGGGATATACAGCGCTCCTCCTGGGCCTGAAGCCGCAGGGTTTAAGATGAATGAACCGTCTCCAAACGCACCACTGCTCACACCTCAACCTGAGGTAAAGCTTACACTTTTTGTCACAGTCTGCAAAATCATTAAACGGGTCATGATCATTTTATTGTTTCCCTCCCCTACTTGTGAGTAAACATTTTGGTGCAATCTTGTGGTGTGCCATCTGTTGTTTCTAAGTGTCCTATAATCAAATGTTTCCAAACCTGTCCATTCCTTCAGTGACAGCCTTTTTGTAATGTCTACATTTTTAAACAAAATGCAAAAAATGTGCCCAAAATTGCTGAAAAACAACCTTCTGACTCTCTGTGTCTCTCTCTTAACCCTCTTTTTCTAGTCTCACCAGTCTAATATGGCCAGTGTTTCCATGGATATCCTAAACTCCGGTGATTCTAGTGTCCAGTTTGACATTAACAAAGGAAAGTCTTCTGGCAGCAACTTCCTTTAGATCCTCCAAAATCCTGAATTATCACTGTGAGGGAAACAAACACTTAGCTGTTGACTAATCGATACAAACCCAAGCCTTAAAAAATAAAGGTGCTCTAAGCGATGTCGGGTGACGTCACTTCTTGTGGATGTTTAAAGTATTGTCAAACAAAATGGAGGCTAGCTAGACCCTCCCTCCTCCTCATCCGTGCACTATCCCCCTAAACCCTAGCGGATAGTGAGATGTTTGCTGTATGTGACAAAAAAATGTCTTTGCCTAAAAAACATGTGACATTGCTTAGAGCACTTTTAATTGGAAAGAAGCTATTTACTGAAACCAGTGATATACAGGGGTTGGACAATGAAACTGAAACACCTGGTTTTACAACACAATAATTTGTTAGTATGGTGAGGGCCTCATTTTGCATCCAAATACAGCACCAATTCATCTTGGGAATGACAGATAGAAGTCCTTCACAGTGACCAGAGGGATTATGAGCCGTTCCTCTTCCAGAACAGTGTCCAGGTCACTATATGATGCTGGTGGACTCGCTCCTCCAAAACACCTCAATAATATTTAGATCTGGTGACTGTGCATGTTCAACGTCACTTTCATCTTCATCAAACCCTTCTGTCACAAGTCTTGTTGTGTGTGTTGGTGCATGATCATGCTGATACACGGTTTGAGCATCAGGTGCTCATGATCCTCCAGAAGGGTTTGGTTGTCCTCGGCAGTGTCGTGTCCATCATATACAATCAGGATTGTCATGATATTGGAGTTCAAACCATCACTAATCCACCCGTGCTTCACTCTGAAGATTGGCCGCCAGGCATATAGATGTGAAACCTCCAACATTGGCCAGTGTTTCAGTTTCATTGTCCAACCCCTGTATATTTTACTGTTAGAAAGCTACCACCATATTGTTAGCCAAATGGTTTTAATATTATACTCATGCTACAGGGACAAAACTATGAGGATTTTCCTTCTAAATGGGCTTCCAACGACATCAATTGCTGAAAGTTGGGGATACTGAAGCAGTAATGCAATATCCATAGACAAATACTAGCCAAAATCTGCCTGACTAGAAAATAAAAGAAGATTTTTTTTTGTGTGTGTGTCTATATAATGGAAGTTAATGGGCAGTTAGGCATAAATACTGTTTGGTTTCCATCATTCTTCAAAATATCGTAGGGTTCCACAGGGTTGGGTATCGTTTGAATTTGAACGATTCTGATTCCGATTCCGATTCCTTGTTTCGATTCCGGTTCCTAACGATTCTCGATTTCGATTCTTCTAAGAGGCAGGGTCAAAAAAGTTTAGCTAACCTTGCAAACCAACGGCCTTTCTGAAGGAAATAATCCTTTCTGAAGGAAATACTCCTTCTGTAAAAATACTCCTTTTGTCACAAATTTTGCATTTTGCCGAGATTTCGTTATTTTTAGAAAAGTGAAGCCACACTTCCGGTAGACGCTTCTTCGTTGGTGTTGTTCAGCGGTTTCTTCTTCCGCTCGGCGGACTGTGAATATCGAAACTAGGAATCGAAATTTTAACTTTTGAACGATTCCGGGAAAAACGAAAAGTTAGTCTCGGTTCCAATCGATACTCGATTCTCGATACCCAACCCTTCCACAGAAGAAAGGACTGCATACAGGTTTGAAATGAAATGAGGGAGAGTAAATGATGATTGAATTATTTTGTTTTGGGTAAACTATTCCTTGAAGATGAGACTAAGCTACCATTTTAACTTTATTCATACAAGTCAGCCATGTTCTACACTTTTGTGTAGAACTAAATAGAATAAGCCATTACCATGATTTAGTACGTTTTTGTACCTGTTTCCCTCTGCCTGACAATGTATATTTTCATTCTTATTATTTTTGCCAACTTTTGCTTTGTACAGCCTTACCCCTGCCTCTTGAAAGTCATCTAGTTTTACAAAAAAAAAAACAACAACTAACGAACAAAAAAAAACGGTCTTGTGTAACTAAAATATAGACCTCAGGAATTATAAGGTGTGTGTATGTATACAGTATGTGTGTGTGTGTTTATATATATATATATATATATATATATATATGTATGCACACTTAATTTAACACATGTACACATTACTATTGAATATGCATGTAAGTGAATTCTCTTTCAACTCTCTCAGAGTTTTTTTCTCTACTAACACGAATAGCCTCTTTTCGGCATTTGCTTATAGGGCATTTTCAAAGTGCTGTTAGCTGGAATTAAACAACAACTGCCTCAAATCAGGAATTAAACTACAGCTGCCTCAAACCTTTTAAAAAAAAAATTATACTTGAGTCTTGAATATATTCATTAAATGTTATAGTGGTGTAGTTTTATAGTATATAGGGTAAACATTGTACTTGCTTAATTTTAAATGGCCTTCATATTGCAATGGATAAAGAAATATAAAAATACTTATCATTGTTCTGAAGTAAAATTGTTATCAATTTCTGCCAATATGACTGTATTTCTTACTGTTTATATTGCATATTCATTCTACACGTTCTCTTTATCTGTATTTCTTCTCTAGAGCCAACTGGCAATGCCTTATCCTTGTTATATGTTGCATTATTGGTAGTTTTATTTCAATGTTATGCTTTAAACTATAATAATGACAATAAACGTGACTATCGTAATAAATATTCATGTCATTTCATTTCTAAGCTAAATTTCTTGCACATGGCTAGAATCGAGCAGCTCCAGGATTGTATCAAAATAGACGTTGCAGCTGTGATTCTTTTTTATTATTGCTGAGGTTTCAGTAAAGTTAGCATAACAAGAAAGATTCCACTGGATTCAGACAGTCGAAGGGGGTATGTACTTTAGAATAGGGTACAAAAAAAAGGGAAAAAAATTAATAAAATGCAGATTCTGGAATTTGAGCCGAAGATTTGCATTTGGTTGAGAATAAATGCAGGGACCAATTTTTCAGTTTGTGATTTCTGACTTTAGGAATTCATTTCAGGCTTTTGGTTCTCATAACAAGCCATAGAAAAATGTAGTGGATTGTTCTCAAGGAGAATTAATTTATTGAACAGGTTTTGTTAAATTTATTATAATGAACTGATTAAATACATTTTGTAATGTTGCCCTGTCCATCACATCCCTGAATAATTTACAAAGCAACAAAAACAAGATTATTTAATGTAGCGTGAAGACATTCATTATTTGAGCATTCATTATTTGTTAACAATTTAAACCCTTGAGGCCAATTCACACCACACAGACAAACGCCAACAAACACGTATATTTATTTATTCGGTTTTGTTCCTGTCTGCTTTGGTCAGGGTTTATTTTCACCTGACCACATGTTCAATCAGTGTTTTGACGTGCGTCAAAATCCAACGACCAACTTTTTGTTAATGGGCCTTTAAATGCCAGGACCAGTTTCCTTGAGAATCAATATTCTTTTAGCTAACTCTTGAAATATCAACGCAACCTCCAAGTTTAGGGGGTATCAAGTCCCAATAACATGCTGGATTATATCCTTGGATTTACAACTGTGGCAAAGAGAAATGGAAATTAAAGTTACATCTGGTCTGGTGAGGGATTCCATAATCATTCCATTTTGCTTTTCTCCATCTCTCTCAGTCGTCTCTCCAGCATCTTGATTTTGTTTTCGAGGTGCGGATCTGGCTTTGCAGATGTTGCACCTATTCCTAAAAGGACACAAACACACGCCAGGCCTGCTAATCTCATCGCTGTGGTTTCTGCAGAGGCTCCAGTGTCCCTGAGAATCAATGCAAACATGCCAATGGCAAAGGTGACTTTCAGCAGCCACATAGCCTGCCTCACAGCACCGACAACCAAGCGAAGGATGAAGGATATTATCATGTAGGCCACAACAGCCAGAAGGGCCCACTGAGTGACAAAAATCACTCCCTCCGGAGTAACTTTTTGGAAAGGTTGCTTGGCTAGACACATGGAAAAACGTACATGTTAGCATGTGCTTTGGTTTGAATACATTCTAAGTACTTTTTTGTTTTGTACAATTACCGTGCATTCCTGCTGATTCCAAGATTTCTGTGACAAACTGGATGACCATGTTAAGAGCTGAAGCCACTGCATCTGATAGCCACTTCACACCACTTTGTAGAAACTGGTGCCCATAAATAAAACATAAGAGTGTAAATGTTTGTCCAAAAAAAAGAACAACTCCACAAAACAGCATGACTTCATCCAAAAAGCATTATTATGCAGTAATGCATAATGTAATTTCATAAACAGTGGCCCTGGAGAAGTATTTGGACTCTTTACTCTTTAGAATTGTATGAATGCATTAGCAAAATATCAAACCACATCTGCAAAGCAAATGACCACACTTTTCTTAAACACTTTGAACTGGTGACAAAAAACTGGTGTAAAAGTCAAATCACTGAAATTTCAGAAGTTCAAGGTTTACCAAAAGTAACCCAAGGTTTTCATCACATTACCAAATGTAAAACGGATCAGTCTGGTTTGACCACCGGAAGGTTTCCATTTAGAAACATTACATTGATTTGCTTTTAAAAACCTAATAAATGTATTTTTGTCAAATGTTTCGCTTTTCCCACCAAATAAAATAATAATAAATAAATAAATGCATACTTTCTCATATAGCAAACAATATTAACTGCACTTGAACTAGATAGCTGATTATGAACTAGATAGAGAGATAGACACCAAAAATCATTTGTATGAAAAAGTATGTAATAAAAGACTGATTTTCCTCAATATAAGCTCACCTTGAGACACAGATTGATTCTTTTTTCGCCGACTGTAGAGACTAGGTAACTGTGTGCTTCCTCCGAAAAACTTGTGATGATGGACCGCACATTTTGCAGGGGACCAGATTGTTTGTCCCATTCGAAAGAGTGACACAATGGAATCAGCTGACATGAAACTGAAAGTATAAGTGTTGTAAAATATAAACACCGACCCATTTTAACAAGGTTACGCTAACTAGCCCACGCTCAGACAACGCTGACGCAGAATTATTATGCGTGAGGGAAATGTTCTTCTCAAACGATGTGTTAAAGAAACAACTGGAAAACAACTGAACTGGCAACAGTGTCCTACACAGAAAGACCCAGGACGATGAATTCAGGCGTCTCCACTTGGGAATTAGTAAAGTAAGTTTTGGATGGGCTTTTTTCCATATTAGAGATACCACCTCTATCCATCAATAATAAGCTTGGGGTTTACTAAACTAATCCATGAAGCGTTTATTTTCCTCGAGCAAATGCCTGCTTCCTCTTGAATTCTTTCCTGGAAGGAGGAGCAACCCTGTCGCCTATCGACGACTAGACTGTACGGTTTACATCATCCAGAAAAAAAACAACAACACATAAATTAATGCCATATGAGAATTGTGCAAGACTACGATTATAACTCTCACAACCATGTTTGGCTTTTGGGGGAATTTTGAAAATGCCAGAAAAATTATGTATAAATTTACTAACTGAGCATATCTGTATGCTTACATGAACTGTACATACCTGAAATTGTGAAAAACATAAGGAATAGTGTGCCACAACATAGATTTATTTATTATTATCAATTATTCCTCCCACAAATACAATACAGCAGATTGAGAGAAAAATACATTCTAATGAATACAATTAATTCACAAATTAGATTAATTAAAAAGGTTTCTGATTATTTTTTTTTTCAATTACTGATATTATTATAACCTTTTTTATATGTGTGAATGTTCTGCCTTATACAGCAGATAGGCCTGTTTGGTGGGGCAACGCGTTGTGAAAATAGGCTCAAAAAGAGCCATCATCGTTGCGTCATTTTGAGCAATATCCATGGCTGTCTGACCCCACACATCTCTCTCCTAGAGAAATGGGGAGAAAGAGTAAATCAAAATGTTTATCTAGTGTCAGTGTGTTTAATATTAAATTAATTTTTTTTAAATAAACATATTTAAACATCCTTCTCTAATATTGTACAGAATAAGTAGTTCATACCAGTGGTGTGGCTCCATATCCCAGTAGTCTGCTGATCATAGATTTGTCTCTCAGACAAACCGCCTCATGCATTACAGTGCGCTCATTATAGTCTTTAGCGTCCATGTCGACTCCTGATAGAAACCAAGCACGCAGCACAGGGTAATCTCTGTTCTGCACCGCTCTGTTGAGTGAAAGGGTTAAACAAAAATAAGCTCACTGACTATAAATAAGAAGCATGCATTGTGCTGTAAAATGTTGTGTGACATTTATTTGTGAGATACTAAATGGTAAATGCTTACTGGATCATTTCCATGGCAATTCTCACAGTCTGAAGACTAACAGTGACTCCTTTTAATCTCAGGAGTTTAACAGCATGACAGTGCCTAAAAGAAACACCAATAGTGACATGTTTGAGCTGAGCATGTACAAATTATTCATTTATGCCCCCAATATTAATTCAAATTACATTGAGTGAGAATTCAGTCGGAGATAATATAGGATAAATGAGTTGCTGTCAGGAAAGTGCTGCAGGGATGACATGTTTTTGTAGGCTGATTTGTAAACACAATGATGCTGTAAAAGCGGACTCGTGCATAGATGAGTTTACCCAAAGTCATTTTAGGCAAGTCATGCCACTCGGCCGCCATCTTGGCAACGCCTCCAGGCAGCTATTTCGGACTAACAAGACCAGGCTCCTATCTAAATGAATGGGCAGAGACTCAGAACTGCAGTTTCACTGGTCACCGAGACATAATTAGAAACAGCAGTAAATTATGATAAAAATGGGTTTGATGACTTTACCCCCAAAAAGGTTTAAAACGCCCTTTTTCCCACAGGTTATACTTTTACTACGCATACACAAGGGTTCTTGTCTCCGCTGTCGCAAACATCAAATGTGCGTGTGCGTCAGTGAAACCAGACGACGATAGGCTTAAATGTTTCCCGGCTTGACTGTTAAAAGCAGACGATTGGCTTTCCAGCGGGAGGGGCGGGACATGTGCACACAACCACCATCTTTGTCGTTATGGGTTTTCCCAATATAGTTGTATTGAGGATTTGGAAGTGGCATGTCTCTATATAAATTGTCTCTGGTTTGCCTGTCGGCTAATGACGTTTAATGTCCCCAACAACCGGATGTATTTGATGCTGTATAATAAAATGTGACAATATTTTTAGCTTGTGTTAACCAGATAACGTATTTCATGCATGTAACCAAAAACCCATTGACTTCAGGGTGATGAAACTGGAAGTTGTAAATCATTTCTGGGTTTTGGCCGACAAAAATATATCACCCCTACAGAGCAGTCTAAAAAGCCAGACAGAGCGAACAGTGATAGATGAAATAAAAGTTGACACATTTTACTAGTCAAAAATATCAGCTGAATTAACAAATAATCACATGTGTACTGTATGTACCTGTTTTTAATGGCCATGTACATTGGGCAGTTTCCAAAGCGGTTCATGTGACGAGGAGATGCCCCCCTTGTCAGCAAGAAAAGAATCATCTCTAAATTCCCCAGCTCACATGCTGTATGAAGGGGTGTGAATTCGTCATAGGTTTCACAACTGGCATCCCCCTTAAAAGGTTTAAAAAAAAAAAAAGAAATCACTTTTGGTATGAAATAGGTTGGAATTCAACATTTTTGCTGTCCATATTTTTAGTTTAGGAAATGTAAAGTTTGGTAACCTTTTTTAGGAGGACTCTTAGTGAAATGAAATCGTTGTTTTCCACAGCTCGGCAAGCAAGAGAAGGAATGATACTGTCAAGGAGCGATTTCCTCATCTGAGAGATAGCAAGGTATAAACTTAAGCTAATGAACATTTTTTAATAATGTGCATGTAAAGCCTAACTTTACATGCTATTACTGAAAAGGTGGAATTGTTCTAAATTTGTTAAAAAAATCATAATGTTATATTAATGTTATTAATGATAATGTTAGGTGTCTGCTCAGATATTCCTTTCAATAACAGGGGGCCATATTCAAAAAATAAATAAATAAATAAAATAAAATCTTAAGGCTAAAATTTGCTCCTAATGAGGAAATTTAGGAGCAACCTCTTTAAAAATAGGTGTGTGCTGCTCATAATTTTAGGACTCAAAAAATTATCATCTAAGAGTATTTCACTAATTTAATTAATCTATTTAACACGAAAAGTAGCTCCTTAACCTAGAACAGCTTAAAAGTCCCTCTGAAGAGAAACTCAGAAAAGATCCAAAGCATGCCTGCTGTTTTCAATGAGCATTGCAACCGAGTAAATATATCTTATCTTTTGTGCTTCTGTATTATCCATCATGATGTTCTATACAGGTATACTGTCTAGTGTGTGTGTATATGTACACATATAGTGTATATATATATATATATATATATATATATATATATATATATATATATAATGGTGATTAATGGTGATTGCATTTGATATAGCTATATACTGTATTTCTATCTTTATTTCTCTTTCCCATGGTCTGCTACACTGCTGTGTGCAATTTAAATTTTTTACATCATCCATAGCAATGAGGTCAACTCCGGTAAGTTCCTTGGTAAAACTTGCTTTTAAGAATTTTGTGAATAGTTTTAAGCTAAAACTCCTAGCTAGGAACTCGTAGGAAAACTTAGTGGTAAAATAAAATTCATGGTAAATATGGCCCCATATCTGTATAGTCATTGCTAAGTTTCCCAACTACAAAGTAACTGGAAACTGTATGCAAGGGAGTCAGTTCATGCCTCTAGACTTTTGTCACTTAGCCACTGAAGTTTCAGCACTTTCCCCAGTCTTTCCAAAAATGTTTTGTCTCGGACCACCACTCCATCAACGATGATGGGCCTAAAGATGTCATCCGTCTCTGCCATTAGCTCGTCTCTGCCTCACATAAACTATGAGAGGGATGGAAAGGAAGGGGTAATTGTTACTTTTAAAGGTGCAAAACGCAAGCCTCTGAGTTTTTGCAGAACTACGCCACCCCCCCGGCGACAAACGAGAGGTGGTATAAAACTTTGGTTTTTGTTTCCATCGGTCTCCAAGTTGCTTGTAAGCTGATGTTCCGACTTGATGCCGCTCTCACACTGGCAGTTGAAATCCTCTCCGATACGACTCCGAAACGACCGGAAGTCATTCATTTCCTATTGAAATTCGCAGACCGCATGCGAATGGGTCCGAAACGGGTCCGACCGAGTGCGGTGCAAAGAAAATCGTCTGTTGGTCATCCGGATGTGTTCAAAAAATTGAACTCTTATGCCGCCTTCACACTGGCAGTTGATATCCTCTCCGATACGGCTCCGAAAAGACCGGAAGTCATTCGATTCGCAGACCGCATGCGAATGGGTCCGAAATGGGTTCGACCGAGTGCTGTGCAAAGAAAACCATGTCCGTTGGTCCTCCGGATGCGTTCAAAAAATTTAACTCTTGCGAAAAGCTACGGACGGTTCCTATCCGACAATTCCAGTGGAAGTTGAGCATTGCTTTGGTAGTACTGATAAACAAACCTGAAATCTTTTAATTAAATAAATAATGATTTTATAACGATAAGCTATCATGTCATTTTTTTTATTTTCATGACTTTCTAACGTTATTAGGACAGTTAATACAATTAAATTGTAGGCAGACATTGAACTTGACCACCATTTCACATTTTTTTAGTCGACCTGACATGTCAACGTCCTCAGCAACTTTCCTCACGCAGCAGCCTTCCATATCTCTATAACCCTCATCAGAGAGATCATACAGAACTGACAGAATCAACCGTTCTAATCTCTCAGCCATTTTTGTTCTACCCGTATTCGACCATAGACTGTAAAAAAGAGCGTCCGAAGCTTTTCAGTTTCACTGTGTCCGTTGGGAACGTATTACGTGGAGCTGATTTCAACTTCCAGTGTGAAGGCGGCATAACTAGCACAACAACACGCTAGGACAGTTAACCGTTAGTGGTCTAAAACCGCCCTGATCTAAAACTGCCCAGCAGAGTTTAGCTCGCCTCTAACAATAATCAAACACACCTGGCCCAGCTAAAAACAAGCTCTCCAGGATTGCTAGAAACTGCTTATGATGAGCTGTTTGGAGCTGAATTTTGCATGACAGTGACCAGGAGCGGATTTTGAGACCACTTCACTGAGCAGGCATAATGTTTATAACGTTTTATTTTTGCCTTTCGTTTAATAATAATGAACTTGCCCTGTGACGAGAAACAAACCTTAAATCTCGTAGAAACTGATGTGTAATATGTAGTCAGCCAAAAAAAAAAAAATGCTTATTTCAAGGAGGTCTGATACAGCGTCTGTTGTTAGCAACGAGCAACGAACGAATAACTGGCTGCTACGGGAGAAGCGGGAACACAACAGCTCATGAATATTTAATAGACGGAGCACATTTAAACCACGCCCACACCGGGGAAACACTGCCTCCTCGTCATTTTTGACTTATATAAAAAAAAAAACAATGTCTAAAAGATGCTATGTCACAGCGTATACAGCAAACAAGCAAAAAAAAAAAAAAAAATCAACCTCAAAAAACGAGCGATTAGGACACAACTAAGCCCCCACTGGAGAGGAACGTATTTGCGACAGGGATATCATAGCTTACAGAAAAATAATAGGCTTATATTAAACTGACATTTGGATATTTGACTTACTAGTGACAAGGTTTAAGCTACTGCGTGTGTACAGCATACTGGATCTCACAGTGAATCCATTCTTCCAGCTGATGATCACGTCATGTTGCTTGATGTATCTTCTAAACCTTTTTTTATATATATATAAATAAATGTATTTATTTAGCTACTTTTCCCTTTGATTAATATTTCGTGTGATACGACTTTTACTTCTGGAAGTTTGAAATTCGACAGCTTTAAAATCAGTCTAACAACTCGGAACTATTTATAACGTGATAATTCACGACTCACGAGCAAACCCCTATCATTGTTTACAAGCTAATTATCTTATTGTCTTGTTATGTGACTGTGACTGACTGAATAATTGCCCTGCACAAAAATGTTTTCTATCAACTTAGCAAACATTTACATTATTACGCTTTTCCAAAGCGACTTACATAGCGTTCAAACCAACAATTTAGTGCAATTATATATAGGCCTTAAATAGAATAGAACAGAATGTGTTAATAGATCAAGTGTTGACGAAAATGATGCACATTTAGCCATTTCTTGAAAATGGCTCAGTTGTGATCAGAATTGTAAATAAAATAAAACAACAAAACATTACCTTTAAATGTGAAATAAAACTTTAATAAAAAAAAACATATTTATACGATTATATTGATGATATTAGATTAAAAATATATATACAATTCACTTTGAATTAATTTTCACTTAAAATACAACAACATTTCAGTGCATTGCATTCTTGCACACACAATGGACAGCATTATTGGTTAAGCAAAACCACACATATGAAGTGGATAGGTTAGTTTAAGGACCTCTGATTATAATCCAGAAATGCGATCAGGGGTACATTTGTTATACATGGGAGTACAAATGGCATACATGGGATGATCAGCATCCTAAGCAGGACATCATTGGCCCAGGGTCTGAGAGAAAGAGAGAGGAGAAAAAATCAATACTTTGCATATTAGCTTTGAATTTGATCCTAAATTATTTTAAATGTAAAACAACATTTAATAGTGCTTGTAAGAAATGTATTGTTTCCATATTAAACTTTTTTCCTAATGTAATTCTGAATAGAAGTGCAGAAAAGAATACACATTTTCATGCTAACTTTGCCAAAACACTATGAAAACAAAACATTTGACATAAAATCCGAGGAAGACTAAAGCTTTGTTTTTCTTTGGAATAAATAATCATCAAATCACAAGTTCATATGAATTATAGACAATACAAAATCAAGAATATAAAATATTTAAAAATAAATAAATATAATTTCCTTCTCTTACCGTGTAGCTTGTAAAGTTTTTCCTCTGATTATACAGTATAGCTGCGAAAGCAGAGGACAGTGCTGTCTGGACAATATTGACAATTGAGATGGTTATCTTCATTCCTGTGCTGAATCTCTGTTTTGAAGAAAGGGTACTTACTATAACATACAACTGTTTAATTATTTTTACATACTTAATAGAATAGAACTCTCACATAAGAGGGCATGAGATACATACAGTGGCATAATACTGTTGGTCACACAACTGGTCTGATCCCATATGGCATGTGGTTGCCGGATTGGAAGCAATGTCAACATAGTATAGGATAAGTGCAATAACTGAGATGATTATGGTCACAAAAGAGACTGCCAAGCAAGCAGAGACCTAAAGACAAGAGCAACTTCCATCAGCAATTTTTGTCTTTTTCACACCTGTATGTGAATTGGATTTTGGAGACAGAAACTTTTACACAGAACGTGACTGCTTTTGTGAAGCCTTTGTAATTGATTATTGGTCATGACTGAATAACATTATAATACACAAACACTGTATGATACTTTGCTTGTTAGTCTGTCCTGTTGTAAGATCAAACTCACTGTCTTCACGGTGGCAATTTTTTCCACTAATATTGCACCGGTGCCTGAAATGACAAACTGTTTGGAAAAAAAAGGGACACAAAGAATAAAGTTTAGTGATAGGTCCATGGTTGGTAGATATGCAGTATACTGTACATTTCACTGAACACTTTGTCATCACCTTAATGCATTACATTACAGGCTTATTAGTTTGATTTACCATAAGGCCACTCCACCATGGCACACCAAAGGTGAGTATTATTGTGGTCTCAGTAGAAAGTAGAGGTATAGAATAGGAGATGATCAGCAATCCTATTACTATCTGAGAGACCTATGAGAGACAGAAAAAAAGCCAGAAAAATGTCTCAGTTAGAAATGTGTCCATCTCAAAGTAAATTTAACTTATATATATAATGAAATTTAAATCAGTTTGAGCTGCTATTAAGCAGAATTTTATTTTTCTAAAAGTATTTTAAACCAAAATGTTCCTTCTTCTATTATTATTATGTTAGCACATTTTTCACATTTAACCCTCTGGTGCTCTTCAGTCATTTTTGACCAGAAAACTTTACTTCATCAGAATTGTACTTCATCACGAGCCTCCGTAAACCATCAGGAAGCAGCAGTGAGAAGTTGTGACTATTCACCAAACCCATACACTTCACCAAACCCATAAACCAAAAGAATCAATCAAGAATCACAATCCGTAAACCCTGAGATTATTACTTGTGACATGAAAATAAAATATATGTATATGAGAATGTATAAAAACTAAATTAAACAACAATCTCTTAAATATTTTCCAACTTCATCAACCATTATTATATAATTTCATGTATATTTTTATTAAACATGCTTATTTCTGCTATTGAACACTCGTTAACATGTTAAGCAAATAATTTGAACAAGTGCAAACTGTGTGCCTGAAAAATTTAGTGATTTGAAATTGGAGGACTAAAGATTTTAGGCTATTTAAGATTCAATTTTATACAGATAGGCCAGGTGCAAATAGCAAGGATACAAACAGATCAATTGGAAATAGCCTATCCAAAATTGTGCACACATTATTATTTGTTGTTAGCAAATCTATTGGTCTTTCTCCTCTGACCGAAAAAAAAAAACCCCATAACATTTTTAAAAAAAACATTTGCTTTGTGGAGGTCATTCATGAAATTATCACTAAGGTGGTAAATTAAACCCCAATTTGACAACACGTCCTTTTTTTAAGGAACGATAGCCTATGCCAGAGCATCCTGCGAGAATCTGTGCGTAGCCCTTTAAAATTAATGTAGCCATAACACGACGTTCACTTCACTCACCCCGAATATTTTGGGCTGCCCCTTCTCGATGCTTTCTCGCAAAGCTTTTTGTTTGTCTTCCAGCTTTTCCTCTACCCGACTTGGGCCAGTATTTACTGACAGGTCTGTCGTCACAGTCAAAGTCATCCTTCGTTTTCAAGTAAGTCAAGTTTGCAACAAGGGAATACGACACGTTTTTAAGTTACAGTTGAGTAACGTCAGCACCGTTCACGCAGAGCAGAATTCCACATGAATGAGTGAGATAGGCTGACCTAAAAAGTCTGCAAAGATTCTGCTCGAGTCGATTCTTTGAGCTGTTTGTATGTGGTGTGCTGGCAGGACCCCTTCTTCTCTTGTTAGTCAAACTCGTCTATAAGTGCGCAATAATTCCACATAAAAGATCTGCACTTCTTACAAAAAGAGTTAGACCCTCCCTTGCGTTTTTTTTTATGCAAGCATCGCAGCGAAAAAAAGGGGGTCCGTGTCCAGCCCCCATCTCCCCACAGGAGCTTTTATCAAGTGTTTTCGATCACTTCATAAACAGCTCTGTTCCTCTCTGCCGCGAGTTTAGGATTCTCTGAAACTACATTCGAGGTGAGTCGGTCGTACATTGTTTTTGTACATTAATTACATTTGATTAGACAGTTATCAATAAAGCATGTAGCTATATTTTTTTATTAGTGTAGCCTATTTTATGTCTGTAACAAAAAAGTGCTCTTGAAGTGTGCAATGGTTTGCAGTGGTTATCATGCCTATTTGTGATTTTATGCTGTAAGCAAGGAGCTGTTTTGGACATCTGGGCAGCTAGTCCAGCCCTCTGAAGGAAATGAATGTACTGAAGTGTTTTTTTTTTTTTTTTTTTTTTTGGTTTTTGTTTTTTTCACCCTAACCTTTTTCTCTGCAGTGCTTTTGAGTAATCCGACTTGTATCAAGCTGTGCTGCTCTTCTCCAGCCACATTTTTTGTATTATATCCGCCCACTTCCTCTCCTCACAAAGACGTTTTTCAGCATCTGTATTCCCGCAAAACGTTCCTTTAATCCAGGGGGATCAGATCATGTTTGAATTTGATACAGACTCTCTCACTATTATTTCAGACTGTATGGGAGCCATTATAATCATTGAACTGAACTTTGAAATGTTCCTATTTTTCAGTACCTCGGTTGATTTTTAGCTGACTATTGAAGATGTCAAGCACACAAATGCAGTCTACTGACTCGGATCCTCCCAAATTTCATCGTCTGTTCAAGTTTCATGACCCTGAAGTGGTGGCAGTAAGTGGATGTGGGCCAAATTTTAGTTATTAAGTAGATTGGGATCTTATAGTCATTGTAACAGTTTTCTTTGAGATGTTTTTTGTTGATGAATATTTGTTTGAATTTTTTTCTCTCACCATATATGTTATGTTTCCCCTCTCTAGGTTCTGGCAATATTACTAGGTTTGTTTCAGCTCCTCCTGACTATACCAACTTACAGCGCCAGCATTGATATGAAATATATGTTTTTGTGCCCCCTCTATATAGGTTCTGTGGTATGTTTATTTTATAACTATGATACAATTATGTTTTGAATGATTGTTATAGTCTTATGATTTTCCAAAATTAACAAACACAAAATATATAAAATGATTACCCTTTTCTTCTGACAGTTGCTTACGATGACAATCCAACTTTTTCTTTTAATTCTGATGTTTTTCTTTCTTCTTCTCCAATTAGTCTGTGATTGCTGGATCGTTTGGTATGGCATCTGAAAGAAGTCCTAGGAAAGCACTGGTAAATTCAAGTAACTAGAGCTTTTTTGGATGTGAATTATTCCGACATACACATTAATAAGCAATTATTTGATTTTCTCTCTATAAGCTAAACATCTGTCTGATCTCTGGTATTGCTTGCCTGGTGGGGACACTGATTGGCCTTGTTCTGTATAGTTATGCTGCAAGTACCTCTCTAGACCTCCCTCCTTGCCCACATGATTCTGTTTGTCCAGAAGAGGTTTTTCAGGTAAGTTCAAATTATTGATTGATTATTCCATTGGTGAATAGTTTTAGTTAAAAAAAAAAAAAATCCCTATACATAAATAAATAGCATAACAGATATGGTCTGTGCTGTGATTCACATTATTTTATTTAGCATTAATGGAGAATGTATTAAAGCAAAAAATCGCACATTGTCAAATACTGTTATGTTTTTGCTAAATATAAACTTTTCATTTTTACCATAAACTCATACAATTTTCTCTTTTTGTTTTGACAGAGTTTTTACAAATCGATCTCTGGGCAGCTGTTGTTTTATGATATTGCAGCTTTGGTTCTTCATTGTTTCCTAACATTTTCTGCGTTTAAAGGTCTAAGAAAACACTGAGATCACGTTATACAGCATACACTTCTCTTTGATCATTTTACCTATGAGCAATTTTAATTAGTAGACTGCTCTAAAACATTATCACTGATATTGTCTTTGTGTTTTTTTTTCTCTTCTTAAAAATGTGAATTTACAATATTGTCATGTACAAAATACAGATTTGGAAGTTTTTTGTGTGAAACTGGTGACAGTAGCTTGCTTTAACTGTATATAAATTGTATTTAACCCACTGTATTTAATTGTATTTAACCCACTACAGCTCAGAACTTTTTAAGTAAAACTAATGTGTTGCCATTATTACCAATGGCAATGATGGTCTTTTGCTAATGAAACTCTAAAAAAAACTCATAAAATCAGTGGATGTAATGAACAATGGATGTAACTGAATATGCAAAAACAAATGTGCAGTTTTACAGTGCCTGTAATTACAAGCAATAAAATTATTTTGTACTATGGGTGTCTTTTTGGTGCTTCTATAGCCTAGGTAAATATGCTAAACAATTATTTTCTTGCCACAAAATAAACTTTATATATATATATATATATATACACACATACACACACACACACACACACACACACACACATATATATATATATATATATATATATATATATATATATATATATATGCCATGTCACCCTACTGCCATGTCACATCACATATGGAACATTCCCGTCACATCGGGGTTTCCCTTTCAATCAGATAGGACCACACCATGCAATGTCAAAGATAGGGGAGCATAATGGTATTTTCACGGAAACATGTGAATGCCTTTCAATAGTAAACATTATAAAACATTCATATATTCATTTCAGCCATACTCTAAAACTGTATGCGACAATCCAGACAAGAAAGGTAAATTGTGTTTTAGGGTATTTAAACGTATCTCACTTCCCTAGACAAAATCGACATGGTCTCATCCAAAGATGGCCGCGATATCTGTCAACGAGAAGTGAAACTTTCCCTTATGAATAGGAATATACACCGTGAATAACATTTATTTGCACTGTTTTGCTCGAAATGACATCGATGCTGTTTTATCGGAGACATATTATTATGTCTTTCTGAGTTGTTATATCGTGCGACGCCGTTTTGTATTGAATAACAACCCGCCTTGCCCAACAGCTCTCTTTTTACTGAGCTAACTTAGCCGTCCTGCTAACCGCGGGGAGATTCCAGTATCCAGGAATAATTTCGAGAAAATATTTCTACTCTGCTGCGCTAAATAACGCGTGGCACCTTGTACCGATACCGCCTCGGGCCTGTTTCTCGCACATAGCGAGTTTTAACGCCGAAGACGCTCGCGAGGTAGTTGTCAGTCTCAACGCTTCCGTCTACATCTTGACGTCACTCGCTTCCAGTTAAGTTTGATGTTTTTCCATGAGCACCCTGCGGAGAGGACTTTGATTTGCTTGTACCTTGTAAGTATAGATATATTATTTTAAGATATAACAAGCAGTTAGAGATAATCTTAGTTTCAATAGCATTTTCTTTGCCATACTTTATGTAGTCTACTGTTATATACTGTCTGAATGATAGTCGACTGCCATTGGTGGTCCAGATTATCATCAGTCGTGGTTTCATATCCAAATTACACTTGCCAAGTATTCACTTCTAGCATAGGTCAACTTAAAGGATCGTTTTCCCAAAAATTATAATTCTGTTTACATTTATTATGCTACTCTTCTGTGGAACACAATATGAGATGTCAATGCTATTGACAAATATTATGATCACATATTATGAATATGATGAGCTGTAATGTAACAGGTAAATTATAAGTACAGCTTAATAAACTTTACTGTTGATTTTTCAGCTGTCCTAGCAAATCAATGGAGAAGCTTCAAGACCTCAGCCAGTCCGAGTTGCAGAATTTGCTGGACAACTCGGAGCGGGTGGAGTCTATGGCACTGGAGTCTGATGAGGTAAGATGAATGTTTGTTACAGTTCACCCAAAAATTGAAGGTTCTGTCATTATTTACTCACCTTCATGTTCTTCCAAACCAGTATCATTTTTCATTCCTCTTTGGAACACAAAAGGAGATGTTAGGGTGTTCATGCTCCACTATTCCATGCAGTGAAAGTGAATGGTGTCCAGGCTCCTTAAGACTCGTTCATCATATTGCACGTTTTTTTGTTGTTAGAACAAGTAGTCCAACAGACCAAAGTTTTATCTACTAAAATTCTTTATTGTCTGTCTGCCATACCACTAAAATCTAATGTTTGCAGATTAATGTTTGTTTTTCTAATGTTGATCGATTAAAAGGCCTTGTTTCCTAATTGGAAATTGGACATGAATGCCCTCTCATATTGTATTTACGACTGGGAAACTCTGAGATAATTTAATACCTCAAGTTGGGCATTCCATAATCTTTAAACATGGCAGAGAGGAGAGTGATTGCTACTGTAACTGCTATTATTTATTTGTTTTAACTTCTACATCACCTTGTCGTTAAAGTAGTGCATATTTACATTTATGAATAATCATCTGAAGCATACTGTATGTTTTAAACACAGCAAAAATAGCCTGTATTTGACCGTAATTCAAAAATTGTCACCAAGCTGACTTTCTAGATAGTGTTGCAAATGTTTATATGGCTGCCAATGAATGGAACACAACATAATTTCGGTTTTAATAAGCTTTCCCCAATAAATAGGCAAGAATTAACTGGGTGTCCTCCATGATTCCTGTTCTTTCTGACAACAAAGAACTTTAACACGACAAGCTTATCAAAAGTGGGAAGTAGGACATTTCAGATAGCACGTGAATGCAGCATAAAACATCACATTGAATTGTTTCATATCCGCTCATCTCGGTAATCTCACCACAACTTAATAAAGAAATGACCACTTGTCTCCTTCGCACCAACAGCCATCATTAAGTGAACGTCCCAGTCTTGACAGTCCTGCTGAATATATATTGTCCTTGTGGACTTCATAATGCCTGTAACATTGTAGTTTTTGTTATGTCACTATCTTCTCTTTCAGATTCAGAACATTCAGCTGGAGAGGGAAATGGCTCTGGCTGCCAACCGCAGTCTGGCCGAGCAAAACCTGGACATGAAGCCCCGTCTCGAAAAAGAGAGAGGGCGACTGGTGGAGAAATACACTGAACTGGAGGAAGTGAGGGAGAAATACAAACAGCACTGTGTCCTGAGAGGTAAGAGACAAGAGGGATTGATTTGGTTTGCTAAAGTAAAAGGTTTCAAAGAGACTGTAAGAATGAATGCGGGGTAAATTGATGTAAAACGTAGACTGGGTGAGAATTTAATTGATTGTTTTTAGAGCAGGTTTTCTGAAACCTAGACGGAGAAGCGAGTAGTTTTGCACTGAGCAGGAATTACTCTTGTTGGTAATGTGGATTCCTAATTAAAACAGGAACCATTTGGGATTATCATGGAAAATAAATAATTTTAATATATTATAAACTGCATAGACTTTTTTTTATAAAGATAAATTACCAAACCAACCAACATTTTCAGATTTCTTTTTAATGTAGTAAAATAAAATTTATTTTATTCAAAGACATTTTTTTTTATAATTTACTTAATTCTTTAATCTTTTTTTTCTTTTCTTCTGTTTTTGTTATACAAGTTTTTGTTCAGCTGCAACTAAAAGTGTATATCTTAAAATCTTAATGTTCTGTCATTGGCAAGTGTTTAAATGAAAATTAAAACATCAAATAAAAATTTGTTTGATGGTTCTGAACAAAAACACTTATTTGAAACAACAATTTTTTTGAGATTATGATTTTTTTTTTATTTTCAATCAATAAACAACCCATATCATACAGAGATGAGAATAGAGATACATTTAGGGAAGAAAAAAAACCCCAACCATACACACAGAACACAACACACTTAAACACTTGCAACAACTATTAACCTGTAACAACATTATTTGATCATTCTATTTAATATTTTAATTTGGCAGTCAACTAATCATGAATTTAAATGCTACGGCCTATAAATGAGTCGCTGAGGGAAATGTCCGTGCTCAGCTGTCAAGTTATCATAGGCAAGTCCGAGTCGCTAGCATTAGCTTTTGGATTTCAGGAGTTTGCCAAGGATATGTCACCAACCGTTAAAGTATTAATAAAATGGCAGGTAATATTGTCGTGCGTGTTTTGAAACCAGTGAAAATTGCAGGTAGTGTAGGACTGCTACTATTCAGGAAAAAAAGGTAGGCCTGTATCTTTTTAAATAATTAAACACTGTCATCAAAGTTAGTATTATGGCACATCCGTGTGTCATTCTATTATTGTCATTATATTATTGACATTTTCCCCAAATCAAGCTCAAATTTAGTTTTTTTCACCAATGAATATCTGAGATGTGTGTTTTGTCAGTCATTAACGGCTGCATCCGTTTTAACCAACTTACAGGTTACAAAGCTTATTGTAACTATATGAGCGCTTAGTTTTTCCTGTCATTTCTTACATTTTGCCACAATGGGCTCTATGCACAGCTGCACTACTTCCTGAACTTCAGCTAGCTTCTTGTTTCCTTTGTGCCATTATTGGACAAACTTGATTAATTCAGGTGTGTCTGATTATTGTTGCCGTGACTACTGAGGTCAAGCACACCTGAATTAATCAAACTGTCCAATAATGGCAGACAGGAAACAAGGAGCTGGCTGAAGTTCAGGAAGTAGTGCAGCTGTGCATAGAGCCCATCGTGTATTAATGCCGTTTCTCAATATGCCTTCTTATCTTTACTTGTGTTCTTGTGGACTTGTAAAACGTCATCAGTCGCGGCCCAAGTACTCTCCCAATACACAAGTTTGCATTTAGGCAAGAACGGTTAAAAATCCCGGATGTGTTCTTGACACTCCCATTTTACCGAGGATGCATCGGTTGGTAACTTGTGTGAACTTGACGGTAGAAATATCCCATAATTCATTTCGGCATTCGCAGAAGGAGCGGGAAGCAGAGAGAGGCAGGTCAAACGTTACCTGAATATTACCGAATATTACCGGCGTTTTTTCCCGCCGTTGGCTAGTGATGTACACAAACAAACAACAGAAGCAGAATTAAAATAAGACGGGTGTTGCTTTATTGTTGTGAATTTACATTACATTGTAGTGTAGACTATGTAGAGTAATCCCTTAGGCTTGGGCGATAAAGCCTGGCTGTATAATAATTCTCGTTATGTTTGGGCACTGCAGATGGCGTCTGTGCGGGGGTAGCCTACTATTGCGCAATACCAGCAAGAACACATCGTCTCAAACTCCCAGCAGCGTTCTGTGTGCTCGTCACCTCGTGAGTTCGTTCTTCCAAGAACAGCTAGCAAGAGCTTTCTTCCCAAGAACACAAGTCCGTTCTTTGCATTCTTGGTTTTGAGAAACGGCCAATATCTAATATGATGTGCTATGCACAGAAGGACAAATACCAGACAGACACTCTTCTCAGCTCCTAAAATTAATAAAACATTTAACATAGCCTTCACAAACGTTGTTTTTTGAATATGGAAAATGCAGTATTTATTCAAAGAAACAGTTTTTTTTTTGTTTTGTTTTTTTACCCTTGCTCTTCAAACAAGCAGAGACTGTCTCCAAAATGTGTGCAGAACTTCATTCCCTATTGAGCTGGGTGGAGCTGCGAGGTTTAGTCACAAGCTCTTAGTTAAAGCTATTTTGTATAAAGCTCTATTCAAGTTCTGGTATAAAGTATAGGCAAAAAAAGTAAGATGATATTTTTTCGTTTTCGGAACTGTAATGTTACAGAAGGAACATATGAACAGAAACGTTAAAATGCTGACTCTGCTCGGAGTGAAACGATTTGAAGAAAAAAAATTTGAAGCCCTGATGGAAAATAATTTGAATATTCTAAAAGGGAAAGCTTAGGCATTGTGAAAAATAGAGCGAGTTCATCAGAATGAACTTTTTGAAAGATTCCATTGTTGGCACTGCTTATTAGCTCAGTGATTAAGTGAAATTAAAATTACAGTGTTCTTTCGACTTTTGTTCATACTACAGTTAAAGTGCACTGGCAGTTTTGGGAATCCTGAAACCCTGATCTTTTGAACAGACAAAGGAATTCTTACTGGGTTTCTAAATAGAGCTTTTTGTTCAGCCAGAAAATCTGGTATATGTTTTGCAGATGCTTGTCATTTAGTGCTGTTCTTAAAGCTTGTTTTGTTCAGGCACTCATTCTCCTCCCCCTTTTTTGCATCTGTGACATTACATCACACAGTAGCTATGTGTGGGGCTGGCCTCTTTCCTCTATGTAGTCTTGGTTCCCTGTATTCTTCTTTCTTTCTCTCAGTTCATTCAATACTGCTTTTTCCTATGTTTAAAATGATTGCACATTTCTAGACAACTGATTTGTTTGCATAACTGTTCTAATTTTTTTTTTCAGTTTCGTACTCTGTTGCAAGCCAACCTATTAATGTATAATTTCTCTCTCATTTCTCTCTCTCTCTCTCTCTGTCCCACTTTGCAGACAGTATCATGGGGCAGGTGTCTCCGGAGGGTTTGTTGTCTCGTCTGCAGACAGAGGGCGCCAACACAGAGGCAGAATCAGAGGTGGGTCACCATATTTTTTTGTGTCATTTTGATGTTTGCGTTTTTACTACTGGTGAAACTGTCAGGGTTAAAAATTTGTGGATAAATTATATTTAAATAGCTTAAGTCTGGAAACCTTGATGCACTCATATAGTGTATTTTAATATACACTAAGCCTTCAAAAGTTTGGGAACACCAGGACATTTTTATTTTATTTTCTTCTGTTCACCAATGTAGCATTTAATTTAATCAAGATATAACCAAAATAGTAATTATTGTAACTAAAATTAATTAGTATATAATTTATTATAACAAAATTAATGTGTTAATATTAAGATATTTTCATATTAAATTAAATTTCATGGCAAAGTCATGAAGATCTGCTGCCAGTTGCATAAACATTGCCAATATGTTAAGACTGTCTTAAAGAGCATATTGCAGGAAAAAAAAAATCTAAATTAATATATAACCTTGTATGAAAATACCATATGAAAAGGTAATGCAGGATTTAAAATGTTTTAAAACGACATTAGGGCACCGCGTTATATCAACGTTATACTGTACCGCGTCAGCATCGCGGTATATTATATCACGAGAGGGAGCCTCAGCAGTGCAGCTTAGGTTGGTATTCAGTAAGAGCGGTCGTGAGTCAGTGTTTTCGGTAGTTTTGTATTTTAATTTATCATCATCATCATGGTAAATTATTGTGTTTGTGGAGGTTGCGAAAACTCTGGCCTGTCAGGACATCGAGTCCACAGGTTTCCTAACAAGAAAAAGTTTGGTGCTGTCTTTCATGCCAGTCTGCGGTTTGTGCAGGTGAAGACACGGGATTTCTCAGTGTTTTCTCGTTCTCAGTGGCGGTGTTTCACAAAAATCTAGAGTATGGCATTCCCCTCTATGCAACGACATTACGGAACGATAAACACCTCACATTTACCAAACAAAATGCACACAATGCACTATTAACTCTATTACACTTTTAATTAAAACTCACAGTGAACAGTATTAAATATAAAAACACATGCCATACCTTTTTGTTGCAATGCAGTTGTTATTGCATAAGTGGTATAATGTTTTGCTGACAGCACTACAGTCCTCATTTTTTATTGCTGCTTCCATTCTCCTGATTGCTATTATTTAATTTCTTTGTTAAAAAAACATCCAGGGAAGATTGAATAGGCCTGACAGGTAGGCTAATCAAAAAGACGCACGATTGAACGATGCAATAAACTGCGTCTCACTCGCTCCACACACGTTTTTTTTTAAATAATAGTTTTGCAATAATGTGTTGTCTCCTCTGACCGTTGTTCTGTCTAATAACATTAAACCGGGCCTCTCCTAGCTCTGTTGGCTGTGGACAAAATGTAATTTTTCCCATTGTTTCTGTTTGAATCGACCGCTGTCACTCCCGTTACGTCACGCCCTCCACGCCCATTTTCAGATGCGGAAGTAAAATTCTCACAAAAATGACTCCAGAAGCCAGTGTAGCGTATTTATAAGAATGTTTATATACACATTGACTCATTGGGTCCTCTAACCTGCAATATGCCCTTTAAGTACTAGTATGACCAGCTAGTGGTTAGTCAATATTTTTAAGTTTTGAATTAGACCAGTCTACGTTTTTATGTAACTGACTTAAATAAATGTGATTACTAACTTAGCAGTTGATGCAACCGGAAGAATATCTTATGTAATCCTTAACATGATTCTTTGAACAGAGATCTTAAATAATACCTTAATACTTAAAAAAAAAAAAAATATATATATATATAATAGCTTTTCATAATTCATCTAAGGTGAATAAAAGTAATTTGCAATTTTTTTCAAAAATATAAAGTCTTTGTGCTTCCAAACTTTTGAATGTAATGTATATTTGTATTTTAAGTTTTATGAACTACAACCTCCTAAGCATTGCATAATGTTAAAAAAATGTAGATATATTTGTTACCAAGTCCACGGTGTGAGGATTTGAAAATCACTCAATCTCTTTCAGGTTCTAGCAGATGAGTTTCTGGAAGGTTCGATATCACTGGACACCTTCCTCGAACGCTTCCTTTCCCTCCGCTCTCTCGCTCACACAAGACGAGTGCGCATTGAAAAGCTGCAAGAAATTCTCTGCCAAAAAAGCAAAGGCAAAGGAGATGCTCCAATGACATCACAACCCTGTGCCAATCAGGATGCTGGGTCATCATCGCCGTGGCAACCACAGCAGGCTCAGCATCAACAGAGCTCCAAAATCAATGCACCCTCCAATGCCTCAAGTTCGGCCCTCCCCTACTCCCCCTTCCCCGTTGCTCCCCCCTCAGCCTCCACAGCGGGCACCGCTAACCCTAGCACAGCGTTTCAGCCCTACCCTAGCCAGGGTGCTCCCTTCCCGCCATCGACAGGCTACTCCGCTCCCAGGCCTGCATTTGGTCCTCCCGTTTGCCCATACCCCACCCAAACCCCATTTCCTGCCCCACCGTTTGGGCAGTTTGGTCCCACGCCCGCCACGTACCCCACTCCATACCCGTATGGAGGGTACAGCTACCCCACAGGCCCCCATGGGCCATCAACCCAATCACCCACAGCTAGACCGCTTTATAGGCCAGGTTTTGGGGTACCACAGCCATACTCCTGAGCCACTCTGTGTGTGTCTGTCTTTCTCTTTTTCTCATCATCCTCCCTCTCGTCTCTGTCCCTCCTTTCTCCTTTTGCTCTGCCTTTTCCCTGCCCTCAGATTTGTGGTTTTAAGTACTCATGTCACATCCTCTTCCTGTCTGAGGCTTATAAAGACACTTGAGATTGAGCGTGTGCTTGTTTCCCCCATGAAACTTCAGTCAGAGACTCTTAAACGGCTCAGTTCCTGTCCATTTTGAAGCATGTTTTCAAATCGGTTTGCAAAAATCTCTGAAACATTGATTATGTTCAATGACGAGATGCTTGTTTTTGTCTTCTGACGACATTGTGTTACAGCTCATCCTTATTTGGCTGTTCTTTCCAAGTATTTTGTCAACATTTCACTGAGAAAAAACACGCCACACTACATGGAAGCGGTACTTTAGCCGAGCCGTAGTCTTGTTCTCTTGTCTATATCAATACTTGTTGACAGCGTCAATCCAGAAAGCACAGCACCATTTTACATTCTATCACAGATGAAAACTCCTTAATAAAGCCGGGCTTATTCTTTATCATGAATAAAGTGACAACTTCCATGTGTGCTGATTTGAAATCCATATCAATGGGTGGAATGCACCCTCCTTTTAATTCACCAATCAATCACTCCCAACCCTCTCGATACCTCTTTGGCTCCCTCTTTTTTCTTTTACACCCTTCCACTCCATTTATTTGAAATACCGCTCGACACTGATCAGAAGGAATAGTCTGTAGTGAGGATGGTGTACTTGACAAATTACACTAATATTAAAGGGAAAGCGGAGAACAAGGGATATTAACATAGACGTATCTATCTGCTATAGCACAGGATTTGGTGAGGAAGGTGAAGCATATCATAGCACAGACCATATGCAAAGAAAAAAGGCGCTACATAACATGCTTACGTTAGTAAATATAGCATTCAGCACCTACCGTTACGGTAAAGAAAACCTTTTGGTTTTCAAAACTATGCAGACGAATGCGAGACTGCATATTTTACACTTTAAATTTAAACACATTTGAGGCATTTGATGGTCTTGCCACCCTGTCTGTTTCAGAAAGGCATATTGCCATCAGAATCACAAGATGATTCGGACTGGATTCGAATCAAGAGCGTTTACTCTAATTTTGTGGTTTGATTTGAGCCCATCTTCAGATTCTTCCTCATAAACACCTCCAAATACAAAAGTGTAGGCCTACCCAACAAAACGGCCCGTGCGTGTCATTATGAGGTGTTATTTAGTTCTGTAAAAGCCCCACCTAACTCCTTGGTCCTTGTTGGTCAGCCGGAGGACCACGTGAATCACACTAACACTCCACACTTACAGCCCCAAACTCTTTGGCAACAGATGCTGGGAGCGGGGCCTTCGACCGGTCCACTTTAGAATAGGCGTGCTGGGTCACTCTTTATTTTTGTACTTTAAAGCAATTCAAAACCAGAGGCATCCTCAATCAAGCCTCGGGTGGCTTTATCTAATTCATGAACTCAGTAATTAAGACTCAGGTTTGTAGCAAAACCCCCGCGTTTAGGTTTCCTCCCCAGCACCTGGAGCGAGGGAGAGGGGTGATATGACACGAGGATAAGAGGGGTTTAAAAATGGGATGAAAATTTTATTAGCACATTGATTTTCCAGCGTTAGAAGAAAGAGATTCTATTGCATTGGTTGTAATGACTGTAGCCTGTTAAAAGTGTATTTTTATTTTTATTGTCCTTTTTTTCGGGTGTGAATATTAAACTCTGAAGGTGATCTGATTTCTGTGACTTTTTATTGTTATTAGTAGATGTAAAAGTACAAAAGATTAGGGGAAAGAAATGAATGCTTTCATTCACTGAGGGTGAATTAAAATGATTAAAAGATCCACATTTTGAAGGTAAAGACATTTATAATGTTACAAAAGATTTATATTTAAGATACATATATTTAAGCTTTTTTGAACTTTCTATTCAAAGAATCCTGAATTTTTTGTAATCTATTTTTTTCTACAAAAATATTAAGCAGCACAACCATTTTTGAGATTGATAATAACAATAAATGTTTCTTAAAGAACCAATTCATAATATTAGAATGATTTCTGAAGCATCATGTGACACTGAAGACTGGAGTAATGATGCTGAAAATTCAGCTTTGCATCACAGGAATAAATTACATTTAAAAATAATTTAGAAAACAGAAAAATGTCAGAAAATTACAGTTTTGATTGTATTTTTGATCAAATAAATGCAGCCTTGATGAACGTAAGAGACTACCTTAAACCTTACACACCCAAACCGATTTTTTTTTTCTTTTGAGGATCACACAAAGCTAATGTTTTCATAAATTTACAAGACGAGAAATGGGAGCTCATTGACTCACTTTTGAAGGCTGTTTAGATTCCGTTCATATTGAATCATAGACGAGTTTCAAGAGGGTGTTGGGGGATTTTTTTTGTACAGGTACGAATACCAGTCTTTACGGGCCTCTCTACGACTGTAAGATATGGTAAACCAACCCCGGCGACACCTGAGAAAGATCGAGAGAGTGAGGGAGGGGGAGAGGCGTCTGGGAAAGATAGTGAATGAAAAGAAGTTATGAGTAACAGTAAAATGAAAGGATAGATGTGGATATCGGTGGTTTTATAGCCTGACTGACTTACCACGACACTCGCCGTTGATTCCTACTAGCACAATTAATCATCTGTGCGAAACTTGCTAGAACATTTTCAGTGTGCCGTACACCACAAGAGACTCAGTTCCTGTATGCAAAAAAGAAACATTTTCAGTTTTGAATGCGGATTTTTTTTTTTTTCTGCTTTGTTTACTCCACCAACCATATACTTTTGAGATAAAAATGGTAAGTATTTTTGTAAACTTAAAAATATATATATATATATTTTTAAAAATGTGTTAGAAATTGTTGTTTTCAATTTTTTAACATTTAATATCAGGTTTAACAACATCACACTACTTATTACCTTTTCTCCTCCCACTTACCCATACTTGCCCTTTTTTCATACTTTTCTTCATTTTTTTTTTTTTGTATGCCGCTCTTTGAAGTGAGGAAGCAGTGCACTGTGCAATCAAACATACTTGAGAATAAAAGACTCGCTCTATATGGAGATAGAGAGAGAGAGAGGATGGGGGCGGGGAATGAAGATAGTAGTTCCACACCTCTGCTTATTTCCTTTCACTTAATTTTTCTTGTCACTTGCTGCACACATTTGTTCTTGTCAGTCACAGGCAAGGTAAGATCTGATAATATATTGTTTTAAAGCTGGTTAGAAGTCATGGTGTTTCATAGATGTTTGATGCTCTTTGATGAAGAAAACCTTCAAAACACTGTTGAAGCAGAGATGTGAAGACAGTTCCGCACAATAGCCGTACTGTCACATATCTAAAATAACATCATAAACAATCTTTTTTTTTAAAGTGAGTCCGGTTTGTGTTAACAAATTGCCATGACATAAAGTGTCATTGTAGTGAATGATGTTTTTCTTTATTGTGGCTTAAGTCATGGTATGATTTGAAATCTTTGCCGTATAGGCTACTGATAAAAACTCAGGCTAAACATGCTTATTATTTTGCTTTATCTGAACCGGACCCCTAAAAAAATGAGAGAAATTAAACATAACTGGGCCGAGGCTCAATTAAATCTAACAAAAAGCACCGGTTTCGCCGGTGTCTACCAAAGGTCATTCAGTTGACCTCTGGGCCTGTTAACAGTTTATAGAGTGCATAGAGTTATTTTGTTTAGTCAAATGAAGTTAAATGAAGCTCTAAATGTTTGGCACAACCTTCTGCCAGATGGAAAACTCTCTGCTGATGACTCTTACGGCGCTCCTGCTCCTCGGTGTTCGTAAGTAAATTGATTATTCATAAATATGCTTTATTGTTGTGCTCTTAAATGATGCATGTTACATTTATGATCTGCTCTGCAAAAAATATCTGCAGGCAGTTGTAGATGCTGATGTAGGCTACACTTAGTCTGTTTAATATTCTAATATATGGATTAAAAATATCAGCAAGAATAAATGGACCAAGGAACAACACTTAGTATTGCAATGACTAGAATAGTCTGCTTACAATCACAACATTATATTGAAGAATGTTTATAATGCAAAACATAATAACATTGAGGCCTGCAAGAATGCATTACAAAATTAGCGCAAGTGTCAATTGCGTCCTGATAAAATACGTCATTTCTTGTAGTGGTTTTTATTGTTCATTCAAATACTTACTCTTAACTCCATGTTTACTGGAAACTGATGGCAACATGAATATTTAAAAATGTTTGCAAGTTCTCTATTTAATATAGGGATTGAACTAATAGGGTGAATTCGGTATATGGGTCACCCTGCAAAAACTTTTCTTACACGCTTCTTTATTATTCATGTAAAAAAAAATCTGCATACTGCATTTCAATCTTGTTTCTTGCATGAGATAGTAGACCGTGTTACTATTTGTCATGTGCATGTCTAATGTTTTATCAGAAGTTATCCCAAAAAGTTGGCTTTGATATAAATGGCAAAAATCATGGAATAATTACTTGGCCTACTGTTAAAGAGGAACATTTTTTTGAGCCCATTGTCTGGTAAATAAATAATTTGTTGTTAGAGTGCAATACATTAATTGACCATTTAGTTTTGGAAAATAAGAAGACATGAACAAAACCGTCAGAAAAACAATTCAAAAGAACAGGCGTTGTACTTAAAATTGTTGTAAACCATTTAACATATTCAACGCCAGCACTAATAAATTAGCTTTTGATATAGTCGACATTTGAAGTGGATAAAAAAAAATCAAAAATCAAAGTTGTCCTAAGACAAGAATGGGTATTGTTCAAAATTCATGTATAACTTTGATGAAAGGTTTTGATCCACTTCAAATGTTGACTCCTATATATTTTTTTTTTCAATCAAAAATATATATATATATATATATAATTTGTTTAATAAATATTACTTATTTTAATAAATATTATTTATTTAAAAAAATATTATATATATATATATATATATCAACAAGGACAGTAAATTATGTATCAATGAAAAGTGAAAATCATCTTTTTGTAAGTTGTCAAGATATGTTTATGTGAATAAGCATATGAAGAGTTCAGATGCAAAAGCCTCTAAGTGCCATTTGAAATTTTCTTCTAGAATGATCATTTTTATCAAACTTGTATATTTAAGTTCAGTGATTTCACTTATATGGCAATGATAATTACCTATTAATTGTTATTTAAGTGAAATTACTGAACTTAAATATACAAGTTTGATAAAAATCATCATTAAAGAAGAAAATTACAAATGGCATTTAGAGGCTTTTGCATCTGAACTTTTCATATGTATTGATGTATTATTATGTATTGATGTTAAAACCCGTTGTCAATATATCAATACATTTTATTCATAACGCATATTATTCATTTTATGTTTTTTTCCAGTCATTTCATAATTACATTTTATGTTTTTTTGTAAATACATAAATACCAAAAATCACAATTATTTTGGTGATTTTTGGTAATCCAAATTTTAGATCCGTTAAGCACTTGATTCTGCAGAGTGCAATACGCACCAAGCAATCATGCAGTCAAATGTGCAAACTGTGTGAATCCCTTCGAGCACAGTGCAAAAAGTGCATGAGCGCAATGAGTGCAAATGATCCAGCTATCTGCTCTCTGACCTCAGTTACAGCCGTTTTAATGCTTCAATAATGCAGAGCATGTCACATTTTTACATACAAAATGTCAAATAAAGATCTAGAGTTGAGAGTGGCGAGTTGGAGAATATTATAGCACATTGTAATAAAAATGTAATAACTGAAGCGATATCTTGCAATGTTATCAAATAAGAGCAGAGCAGCATATCAACTGCAATCAAAATGACATGCATATACGTACAAGTATAGGTATAAATTCTGTGCAGCGGTATTTTATCAACTAACGTTTCTTGCATTTGCATTTAAAGGGAAAGTTGACCCAAAAATTAAAATTCTATCATTGTTTACTCATCCTCAAGTTGTTCCAAACCTCTATGTGTTTATTTGTTCTGCTGCACACAAAGGAAGATTTAATATTTATTTCCAAACTATACACATTTTATGTGGAGAAGAATGATTCTGGTGTTCCAACATTTTTAACATATTCCAACTTTCCAACAGTCATGAAAGTAATTGTGTGTTTTCCCTTTACAGGAGAAGGAACATCACAGATGTCTAATATCACAAATATCACCAACACAAACTTCTCAACCCCCAAAACAATACCCACTCAGACCCCATGTCCTAAAACTATCCATTATATCACTCAATTTGTTCTGGCCCGGCTGAAGGTAAAGCGGGGGAAGAGTCCGTGCGAGGGTCAGCTGTTTGTGTATTTCCCTAATAAGACTCAAGCCCCTTTGTGCGTTAACAGCCACTTATCAGAAAGCTGGTGGAATGAGCTCTGTAAGGATATGAGATGTGGAGACTACAAGGGCTTTAAGACCACAAATAAGGCTCCTGGTCATGTTCTCACAGGAAACATGACGTTAATCAGTGAAAGATGCGCAGGGCTGCAAATCATTTGCGAAGGTACACTGTAAAAAATTATATAATCAATAAGTTATGACAACATGTGTTTTTACATTGCTTTACCTCATTAAAATAAGTTAAGACATTCAAAGCTTTTTTTTTATAGGCTATTCAAAAAAACATTTATAAGTCAGTTAAATGTAATTTAAGTTGAAATGACTTGTTGACAAGTTGGTTGTACTTAAAAAAAATTACGGTATCTGTGTGCGTTCTGTTTCTTTTCCAGAGAAGAGTTTTACTTTATTCTATAACTCGTATGTTGGAATGTTCTTTTTTTCTTATCAGGTTTCATCAACAAAATAATTGTTACCGCTATATTCTGTGCATTTTGAATAACGCATCATTTTCTTTTCTTCCCACATTTTCTCAGATCCTCTAGGAAGGGAGTTGTCTGCCTATAAAGCAGTAACTGGCATATTAATTTTCTTGATGTTGGGAGTCATTCTGGTTCAGTACGGTCAGCCCACATACAAAGCCATCCGCAAAAGATGTGAGTCAGAAGCGAACGAGTGTGTCTTTAATCTCACATTACCTATATAAAATGTAAATGTTTAAATGGCACATAGCACCATTCGACATATCTCTGCGTTTGCTCATATACAGTCCAAGAAAATAAGGTTTAATTGAAAATCTGGGTAACACTTTACAGTAAGGCTCCATTTGGTAACATTAGTTAACTACCATGAACTAACACTGAAAATACTTCTATTTTTCTTAGTTAATGTTAATTTGAACATTTACCAATACATAATTAAAATCAAATGTTGAATATTTTAATATTATTAAATGGTCCTTAGCTTATATGAACTTACATTGACAAAGATTTATAAATACTGTAACAAATGTGGGCTATTCCTCGATGTTAGTTCAAATAATTCAATGCATTTACTTATGTTAACAAATGGAACCTTTTTGCGAAGTGTTACCAAAATCTGAATCTTGTATTTTTTTTTTTAAACAAGGAAACTTGTTATTAAAGTATTTCAGATTCTCCAGTATTTATAGGTCGCTAATCAAATCTAACCAAATTGGTGAGATTGATCATGTGAACTCTAGTCTGTATACAGTCAGATGCTCTTCTAAAGCACAAGAACTTTTGTTTGAAGAATTCATGAATGTGGAGTTTATGCAGCTCGATTCAATGATCAAATTCATGTTTATTTTCAACTCAAATTGTTTTGATTAGTAGGTAACACTTTACAATAAGAGTCATTAGGTAGCATTAATGTATTAACTAACATGAACCAACAATGAGCAACACATTTGTTACAGTATTAGTTAATCTTTGTTAAAGTTAGTTAATTTATAATAAAGCTGTTCATTGTTTGTTCTTAGTTCACAGAGCGTTAACTAATGTTAACAAGATTTTAATATTGTATTAGTAAATGTTGAAACGCTGTAGAAGTATTGTTCAATCTTAGTTCATGTAGTTAACTGATTTAACTAATGAACCTTATTGTAAAGTTACCGAATATAATTTGTAATAGCATTTGAATCCCACTCTCAAAAAATACTGTTTGACACTGATATTTTCCTGTTGGTTTGCCACTGATTTTTTTTTTAAAAGCCAAAGTGAAATGCTCTGTTTGATTTGACAATTTTTACCTTGTTTGATGCAGTTTCACAAAAACGGGAGACTCGCTGGGTTGGGCCGACTCAGAGTCAGAGTGGTGAGTCATCTCAAACATGAACACATTCATGACTGGTACTATAGTGAGGAAACATTCAGCATGTTCTCTTTCTTCTTTAAGTGTCCTATCACAGAGGTCAAGGTCCCCCAAACAACAACACGCTCAAGAGACAATCCTTTCCTGGTGAGTCTCTCTCGCTCTCTCTTCTATTTGACCATTCTGAACTCGTTCTATTAATCTCTCACTCGCACTCATGTTCATTTACTCAATTACATAATGATGAATTGAGAATTATGATGTATTGAGATTTTCAGTCAAATTGCTTTCATTCAAATCACGTGGCGCTTTTTTTGGTTGTGAGTTGGATATGTTGGATTAAACTATTATATAACACAACATTTACTGTAAGTATCTAAATCATGGTCTATCACCTTCTCGACAACAATTCAAAATTCATAGATCTTTAGTTCAGTGTGGGGGGAAAAATAAATGAGTGTAAAGGAACATTTTGTCCCAAATGACAGTACACTGTAAAAAAATATTGTTTAACTTAAAAAACCTGGTTGCCTTAAAATTTTAAGTTGATTGAACTGGAAAAAGTGAGTTAATATAATGAAGGAGATTGATTTAATCATCAGAAACTCAAAATAATAAGTTACCTCGACTTAATAAGTTATTTAAGTTGATTTGACAAAAGAAAAAATGTTGTGATAACAAATCTTGAAAATATTTTATTTTATTTTTTAAATTTTCAATAAAACAATTTATTTAATGTTTTTTTAAAAAAAAAACAAGTTAACAAATTACCAAGTTTTTGGTAATGTTGCAAAATTACAAAATTCTGCTAACAAAAAAAAATGGAAACCATATAAAATTAGTAGCTCATACAATGTTTACACTGTAAAAAAATATTGATGGTTTAATTTAAAAAAATAACCTGGTTGCCTTAAAATTTTAAGTTCATTGAACTGAAAAAGTTAGTTAATACAATGAAGGAGATTAATTTAATCATCAGAAACTCAAAATTATATGTTATCTGAACTAAATAAATTATTTAAGTTGATTTGAAAAAAGAAAAAATGTTGTGATTACTACACTGTAAAAAATATTGTTGGTTTAACTTAAAAAAGTAAGTAACCTGGTTGCCTTAAAATTTTAAGTTGATTGAACTGGAAAAAGTGAGTTAATACAATGAAGGAGATTAATTTTATCATCAGAAACTAAAAATAATAAGTTATCTCAACTAAATAAATTATTATAAAGTTGATTTGATTTGACAAAAGAAAATATGTTGTGATAACAAATCTTGAAAATATTTTTTTTACAGTGTTAGTTGAATATTTGGTTCAGCCTTATTACTGACCATCGAATAAGAGTTTCAGACCATGCACACCTTTTTTCCCTGTGCTGTCAGGTTTGGAGAGGCTGACGGTAAACACGAGCAGAGAGCCCTCGTCCAACCGAAACAGTGACTATGACTCGTACGGCTTCAACTGAAGGCCTGGGCTCACAGAAGTCCTGAGAGTGTGTTTCCTGACCCCGAGACTCTCGCCAGTCTCATCTAGAATCAGCAGTCTTGTGTTGTGGGGATTTGGTTGATTTGAGCTGTCCTTTGGCAAGTCAAACAAGATGTAAATATGTTCGAGAAGTTCAGCTGAGAAATCCATCTAGGACAGAATTTAAAAAAAAAAACATTTGTCTCAACGTAACCAGCAAAGTGCTTACTGTAAAAATGAATACACTATATCTAATCAATACAATTGTGACAACAGATTACAAGCAATATTATTAATTAAATGTAACAAATTAGAACTGAGTAATAATTAATCTATCTAACCATTTCAAATTAGTAAACTTTACACAAAAAATATGCGAATAACAGATAATTAAGAACGAAAAACAACTCTTTATTTTATATTGACAATATTGAAGACACCTGACGTTAACAAGCCGAATCGCTTGTCACCATAAGTCACCATTATGGTGATCAATGTTTGTTTTAGTTGGGCTCTTGACCCTTGAATCATTGACTTTAAGTTTTCTTTGCATGGCTGATATACCTGAGTTATAACATTCAGATGAACAAATAGTAAATGGTATCTGATGGTGTTGGTTATGTTTTAACATAAAAAAAATTTTCACAATCATTTGACTGGTTAACTTTTAAGGAATTAATTTTTAAATTTAATTAATAAAATTGCTTGTAATCTGTTAGAACAATTTTATTGCTTAGATATAGCATGTTTTACAGTGTATTGCATAGCAGGCTTCATTATATATATATATATATATATATTTGTAATTACTTGATTTTGCTGTATATGCTTGTTAATATTGTTTTCTAAATAGCCAGAAACAAAATGGAATTTTGCTCATGTCCTGAAAGACTTTTTTGTTTATTGGAGTATGAATAATTTTAAATAAACTATTAAGAAAATCATTTAGACCTTCCCTGGCTTTTGACTTGGGTGCAGAATCATAATGAAATTGGATATGCTGTAAATAAGTTGAACACTACACGATAAACATTTTAGGATGCTTTTGGTTGAGCTTTGATGAGAAATTTCTTCTTCTGAGGTGGAAGTGATGTAAAGGTTGGAAGAGGGAATGAGCTGTTAATGCACAATTTTGCAGCAATGTGGTTTCCTGTCGTAATTCTATTGACTTCCTGTTTGTGTTATTTCTGTCGCTCGTGCTCTAAATATACTGTACTCATTCTTTTTGCTTGGTTTCATTGTCTTTCTTTTTCCCATTTCCTTCTTTTTTTCTTTTAATATTTCCTCCTCTCTCTCTATCTCTTTGACCCAGTTGACTTTTTTTTTTTTTAATACTGCACTCATAGAGGGTTTAAAATCACAACAGCTTAAAATCTTATGCCTTGCCTGACTGATAACTAAGTGAAACTCTCTTTCTAAGTGCGCCAGTGAGAGAGAAAGTTAAAAAGCTTGGAGGGCTTTTGCCTAAACCTTTTCCCATCTCCCAGTGTGTGTTTATATGCATGCACAGCATTTCAGGATGGTTCTTTCAGTTCTGATCATTATTTTTTCTATTGCGTATTACCCTTTTGTAGTCTTTATGCATTGAGAGACAAAATACACAGCTGAGGGAACGCAACAGCAGGTTTGGTGGGAGAGAGTGTGTTGTGTGTGTGTGGGTGGATAAGTGTCGTCGTCTCCTCATCCTCAGGTCAAAATGAAGGATTAAATCTGTAGTTTAAATGAGGCTCTGGCAGAGAACAATGACAGATGACAACAGATTACATGCAGATTAACAAAGAGACATGGGTAAAATATCTAGTGCATCCATTTGCCATTTCTCCTTCTCTCACTGACATCAAACCTGCTTGTTTCCTGCTATTTTGGATAAAAATCATTCTGGAGGTCTATTATTCCTATCGGAGATAAAGAAAATCTAAAGGAACAAATATTCATCACAGAAGCTTAACTGTTAAAATTAAATGTTTATACTAACACTTTACAATAAGGTTCATTAGTTAACATTATTTGATGTTAAAACATGAGCTAACAATGGGTAACACATTTGTTACAGTCTTTATTTATGTTAGTTAATAAAATTGTTCATAGTTATTCATTTTTCAAGTTAGTTCAGTGCATTAATTATTGTTAGCAAATACAACCTTTGATTTTAATAGAAAATTATCTGTAAATAAGATTAATAATTGCTGAAGTATTGTTCATTCTTAGTTCATGTTACACCATATTGTAAAGTGTTAACAGTTTGATCAATTGTGCAAAAAGCAAATAATAAAAGATTGGCAATTATTAATTCCAATCTTTAGAGTGTTTAAGTTTTAACCTCAAATTAAAGGAGTAGTTCACTTTAAAAAAAAAAAATTTGCTGATAATTTACTCATCCCCATGTCATCCAAGATGTCCATGTCATTCTTTCTTCAGTCGAAAAGAAATTAAGGTTTTTGATGAAAACATACCAGGATTTTCTCCATATAATGGACTTCAATGGGAACCAAACGGTTCAAGGTGACAGTTTCAGAGCAGCTTCAAAGGGTTTTAAACGATTCCAGATGATGAATAAGGGTATTATCAAGCGAAACGATCGGTCATTTAAAAAATAGATAAAAAGTTTAAGTTTTATAAGCACAAATGCTCGCCTTGCTCTGTTCTGTGATGCGCGTTCGTGACTCTCCTGTTCAAACTCGTTTATCAAAATGAACAAATCTTTTTTTTGAGTAGGGTCCTAGATAAGACCCTTATTCATCGTCTGGAATCGTTTAAAGCCCTTTGAAGCTTCACTGAAACTCTCATTTGGACCTTGAACCGTGTGGTTCCCAATGAAGTGCATTATATGGAGAATCCTGGAATGTTTTCATCAAAAACCTTAATTTCTTTTCGACTGAAGAAAGAAAGACGTGGACATCTTGGATGACATTGGGGTGAGTAAATTATCAGCAAAAGTTTTTTTTAAAGGTGAACTACTTCTTTAAATAATTTGTGCAAATGAATTGAGCTTGATATTTATTAAAGTGAAAACCGTGAAGATTTGCTTATTTTTAAGATACTAAGAGAGGATAGATGTAAAGGGTTGAGAAAAAGTTAATATGATATTCTTAGGATTTTATGCATTTAGATATTTTTAGTGCTCAAGCAAAATAGAACGATTTGATGGGAAAAAAGAGATAGTGTTGTGATTAAATATTTTTTCAGATGCATATACAGTAATGCCCTCATTCTTGCTAATAGGATTTTGCCTTTAATGTCGTCTGCAGCATTTCTCCCTTGTGCACTAATCATTAAGCCGCTGAAATTAAACATTAAAAGCATTGAGATCCCATTTCTTTAATGTATGTTCAGAAACTCACTATTTGTGAAAACATAAATTCTGCATGTTTAATGTAGAGGACCTGGGGGAAAGAGTGAGATTAAGGTGAGATAGCAAGTGGGTTTCGTCTTCAGATTTACAAGGGGTTACTTGGAAGGATGTCAACTATCTTTGGCCAGACATATCCAAGAAATAAAGAGAGGAAAAATGGGGGAGGGTGAGAGAAGAGGATTATTTACCATTTAAAATGAATAAATCCGTATTGTGTGAATCCGGCACACCAGCCAAAGAGGGACAGAGAGAGAGTGACTGGCAGCTAGCTGTGCAGAGCTATAGATGACAAAGAGAAGAAACAACACACTAAAATAAGGAAACAAGGATTTTAAAATCATTTGGACACTTCTGACATACCTGAACAAGAAAAACATCTTCGAAAAGACAGATGCAAGAAGATGAACTGATGAAACTCTGACCAAAATCACACATTGGACTGAGCATGTCTGTGTGAGGAGAGTGATATCTTACTATCTGAAAATCTGAAAGGACCATTGAGGCAAGTACAAACTTTTTTGGAAGTTTAAAGTGTCAATTGTTTTTGTTTTGCTTTATAGTATCTTACTTTACCTGAAATTAATTTTAAGTAAATAAAAAATAAAGGTCTCACAAGGGCAGTGATGCCATTTTTTGTTCTCCAAATACCCTTTTATTGATCAGTTCTTAAAGTTTTAATAACTTTAAGTTTTAAAGTTTTAATAATCTAAACACCCCTATTTCAAAAGGATTAGAATGGAAATGTTCCATATCAAAAGTTCTTCATGGAGAATAATGGAGCATTTAAGTTAGAAATAGATGCCAATCAAACTCAAAATTCAATCGATAAACTATAAATAATTTAACAACAAAATTGATCAACTATTTAATATTTAGAATATTGGAATAGCCTTCATTGTTCTGCTGTGTTACAGGGTGTTATGTAATGAGTCTTTCTAGACTCAAATGGAAGTCGTCTACTATGAGACTGGTAATCCTTCACTTATTCATAATCCCATGTAAGTTTGACTTATTTTTTTACACTCTCCCCCAAAAAACTACAATAACACACTTTATGTCCTTGAGCAGTGAGATTTTTTGTTCTATCTTTTTAAATATTTGGAGGGAAAAACTAATTCTGTAGAGGAGACAGAAATTCCTTTTAGACCGAATTTGAATTTAAGTGTGATACATTTTTATTTAATTCTTATGCCTGTTTTTTTTTTTTTTGGGTAAATCAAAGTGTTACATGTTGTATAGTTAATCTGGGAGAATATGAGATGCTTAAACAATAAAGCAATTGTTTGAACTAATAACCCAACTTCCCTATTTCTTCATCGAAAGCCCATTGTCAGACGCCCAACTCCCCCTCGCTTCCAGTCCGGATCACCTCACCCTCACCATGGCAGTCTTTCCCACTCTCTCAGGCGGATCTGGGCCTTCTCTTCTCCAACTCCAGCCCCTTCTCTTCCACCCAATCCCTGTTTCTCATGCCTCCATCAGGAACAGCCTCCAAACCTCTTCTCCGTGCTACATTTGGTTCTTACACCATAACACAGGTAAAACACTATTGATTATAGTTATCTTCAACTTCAAAGATAAATAATGGGAAGTTACTTATTCTGTCCTTTCACTTCTTGTCTTCTCAAGGTGATGACTGAAGACATTCCTCCTCTGACTCCATCTCTCACTGCATCGCTCCTTTCTAAAACCATTGTCAAAGAGACTGAGGGTGAAAGAGGAGAGCGGTTTGAGGTGCGAGTGCTGTTTCATATGAGGGGTGATGTTAACAGCGGAACCTGCGTTACTCTACATGCTTTCAAACAGACCGAAGAACAGAAAGCTTCCTGCATCACCCAGGTATTGCTGGTCAATGGCACCATAGATGGGTCAGGATAAGAATTAGCAAAGAGTCAAACAAACCTCAGTGATCACTCACTTCCACCATATATATATATATATATATATACTGTATATTTGTCTGGTCAAAATATATTTCAGATGTATATTAAAATATGTTGGAAACAGTACAGCTGTTAGGTGTCTTGATTATAGTGAATCGCACAAACAGACAAAATTCTAGAATAAATTCTAAAAATTTTACAAATTTTTTAGAATTTTTAGAATTCTAGTCTTCAATATAGATGGAATTATGAACTCAGGAGAATAAACATTCCACACATCAACATAAATGCTAACAACGCAGAACAAAAAAATGTGAGAACTCAAGTAAATTTAATACACTAACAAACTTAAAGGGGTGATGAACTGAGAATTCAAAATTTCCTTGAGGTCATCAGATTATAAGAATATCCTGTAAATTTCAGAACTGAAAACATCCTTGTTAGTCCAATAAAAGCTTTTATTGACACCAGGCTCAGCAAACGACTCATTTGTGGGGAACTATGACGTCAAAGAGGATAAAAGCATGCAGAAGAAGATTAACGCCTACTTCATCTTGGCCATTAGCCCCGCCCACCGATTCGCACGTTACACGCATAGCTAAATAGCATACGCCTACCTCGTGATGACAAAACGGATCGACATTGTCCGTCTGTTCGCTTCATTTCACTGAGGATTGTTTTGTAAACAAGACTGGATTTGCAGACCTATTAAGAGTAAAGAACGGTGCTGTGCCGTCTATATTGGATCTGACAGTAATGGTGCAACACACGGACTCTGGGTCGAACTGAATCTTTCCGGTTGCCATGTTACAACATTGGATGTTTTCAAAACAATTTACCCCATGTGCACCGACGAGTGAGTTGAAACTCATTATAATATGCAAAACTGTTATCCACTCACAGCAGTGGGCGTTTACTTCCAAGTCTTCAGTGTGAGACTCCCATAAAAACCGAGCGTTTTTGAGCTAGGCTCAAAACTAGGGTAGAAAATAGCCAATTACTTATTCATTTTGATGTTTTTGAATGCAAAAACCAAGCGAATGTCATAAATTGACCTCAGACAACAAAATAATAAAATTTAAAAAGCCAGTTCACGACCCCTTTAAATACCTGGAAACTAAAATAAAGTGAGGCTAACAGAAACTGAAACAGGTGAGTAACATAATCAGTAACCAGGGGAACTAACTGTTGAATACAGATGGGCAAGCATGGCAAACTAAACTAGGGGCTGTTTACACGACACCATTTTCAACCAAAAAAAAAAAAAAACGTTCATTCAAACGACGACGGCGTTTTGGGTGCCTGAAAACGGATTTCTAAAGTGCAAGTTTTTGAAAGTCTCCTCGTAAACTGCGTGTAAACCACAAAAACATAAATCTCTGAAGATGATGACATCATGCACATGCGTAATAATCCCCTAATGGTCTGGCAGCAGACTCCAGCGTTTTTAGCCGTTTTCGCAGATCCGTGTGAATGGGGATTGTTTTGACAATGGTGTCGTCTGTACCCGGAAAACATAAAGGAAAAACTTCCTCCGTTTTAAGCATATTGTTGTTGTGTAAATATATTATAAGAACCATAGAAAATACATTTCCAATCTTCTTCAATATTATTATCATCATTAACAAGTATTCTCCAATTTCTTCTCAGCCACCTTTTGGGTTGTGTGTGGTCACTCTGACACTTCCAAACGACTGGTTTGAGCCTAATCAGTACATCAAGGCAAACCTGGACCAGATTTCCAAGCAACGTCACCTGAGCAGAAACCGTTCTCGTTCCCGAAAACGTGGGAAAAGACATCCATCCGTGCCAGGAGGACTCGGGGCCCAGTCTGATCCAATTCAGCTCTACTACTCTTCCTTTGTGTCCAGTCCTAAAGGCGGACCCCCTAGGTGTGCGGAGGAAGTATTACAGCACTCAGACAGGAAGATGTACTTCATTAGTCCTGTGGGACTTGATCAAGAGATCAACAAAACCAAGCAAAGCGCTGCATGTTTAGATAGACAGGCGGAAGATAAATTTTGGTTGGATTCCAATGTGCTAATTGTCTACAGCAAAGGGCCTGTACGTGCTGGGCAACCAATCAGAGTGTCAGTAAACTTGAGGGCAAATTTTAGTGGGGAGTCACTGACCATTAGGTAACATTATTACATAACACACAATTACTCAAATGTCATAGTGTATTGTATATTATTGTTCACATATATACATATATATATATATTTTTTTTTTCCATCAGACTGAAAATGAAAAAAAGGTTGTTGTCTTTGGAGGTCCATCCCACCACAAACTCTGACCTTTGGATGGTAAATGTAGAGAGGACATCGGGTTCCAAACTTGATGTTATTTCCATCACAAGCCAAAGCACTGGTCCTCATCCAGACAGCACTGGGTAAGATGAATAATTACTAACCCTATAGAATTAATCTGTACAAATCAAGTTTACATCAACATATTAGTGTATGGCATACACTGCTATTATAAAGTTTAGGTTCCAAATGTGAAAGTAAAGACATTTATTAAGTTACAAAAATAATGCTGATCAAGTAAATGCTTATCTTATTAAAACTTTCTGTACATTAAAGATTCCTGGAAAAAAAATAAATCATGAAAATATTAAGCAGAACAACTGTTTTCAACATTGATAATAATAAGAAATGTTTCTTGAGCAGCAAATCATCATATTACAATGATTTCTGAAGGATCATAAATGATATAAATATAATTTTTTTCTATTTTTTTTATTTATTTTTTTTACTGAATTTATTCCTGTGATGGCAAAGCTAAATTACTCCAGTCTTCAGTGTGATATGACACTGAAGACTGGAGTAATTCAGCTTTGACATCACAGGAATAAATTTAGTAAAAAAAATAAAAAAATAAATAAATAGAAAACATTTATATTTTAAATCACAATAATATTTCACAAATCCACTGGAAATTACATTGATTCTAAAAGTCCAACTGTTAAAAGTACAATCGTAAGAAAATAACAATAAAAGTCATTTATATAAGCATAGCAGTTTTCTTTTAAACCATCATCATCATTAGTCAGAAACCTGGGCCCGTATCCCTAAATAATTTTTGTGCAAAAAGTGGCTCCTAGCGGCCAATTTCTAAGAAAATTCTCAGAGTCATGACGTTTTCTTAGAATTTCCCCTAAAATTGACATGAAAATCCCAGTTAATATAAAAGCTATTCCTCAAGATACCTAGCGCTTAAAGGGCTCCCAAGGCGAGATAAGAGCAGGTGGCTTAGGAGTTCCCCTAAGCAGCTGCACAAAATTCCTTTTTTTCCCTTTTTTCCCTCCATTTTCTGTGTTTGTAGGATATTTGTTAATAAGCCTTCATAAATAGACCAGCCAGCAGTCACAGACATTGATAAAAGCTGAGCCGTGTTACCCTCGTTAAGACAACACTGAGTTGTAATGTTGCAATTTCTACTTCATTAAGGACAGCCCCTTGAGATTTTCAATGGGGTCCATATGGGAGTGAAAGTACAAAATACGCCAGCTAGGATATTAATATGAGCAAATAAGACATTCATTATTTGAACAGGGTGTAATGAGCTTAAGTTTTCACAAATTTTAGATTCTAATGTTAGGCTATAACCCCTACAGCTTACTATTCATTTTCCAGATATTTTCTTGAATGTGAAATATTATTTACAATTACAGTCTGCATAAGATTAGAGCGTATAATTATGCTTATTGATTTGAGGGTACATCCTTTGCTCATTATCACCAAAAATTCATTTTCATCAAACTTGTAGGATCAACCAATCACGGCTTTTGAAATTATGACTCATACCTAGCAACGGGGTCAACCACACCTCCTCACTAAGATAGGATTTTCCATCCATTCCTTGCTCAGAGTTCACTGAACATGTTCTGAAATCACTTCTAAGCTAAAACTGCTGGCAAGGAATTTTTTAGGTTAAGTTAGGTGCTCTCTGAGAGGATTCTCAGAATCTTTAGGGATACGGGCCCTGAAAGCTAGGTAAAAATACTCTTTGATCCATCCTTTATATTTTTGCTTCGCACCTTTTCTTCTGTTACAGCACATCTGCTCTAAGCCAGATCTCCTGTCTTTCATTTGAAGCTTTACACAGAAACTTCGGCGTAGCAATGACTGTCACTGCTAGCTGGTGGGTGGAGTACTCAACACCCAAGTTTGCAGTTTCACCACACGGGGCAGTCACGAGCTTTTTCTCCTTTATAGACAGAGAAGTGATGGGAATTGCCCCAATCACAGAGGTAAGTCATAAATCTATTGCTAATTTCAAAATGCATACAATAAATGATCATAAGGATCACCACCAGATTAAGAAGTCTCAATGTCTTTAATGCTCTAGTCTACACATTACACAGTCTACGATATAACAGACACGAGTCTGTTATATCGGATTTATTTTACAATCTCTTGATGAGCGTTTTGAATTGACTAAATTCAGATCAGAGCCATGATAGGTAAGTTTTGAAAGCGAGGCTGTGAGGGATAGACTTGCCATGTTTTTAAAGCTCGTAGTTCACTTATAATTTTCCCAAGCCCATGTAACAGTAACAGTATTAATATGTGTAAAGATGGTTCGGAAAAACATGGTGTTACTGAGGTCCAGTTAAGTTGTTTTAATTTGCAGAGCAACACAATTATCAACACGGCCATCTTGACAAGTCAGCCTGTGTCACTTCCTGTCATCGTCCTTGCAGTGGGTCAAGATGGCAAAGTATCAGATGTGACCACAGCGGTGAAGTGTCATTCAGCCAATGAAGATATCGTCAAGGTATGTAGAGATTTTGTTGGACGTCTGGCCTAATGCATAAAATACATTAACTCATCTGATGGCTCTTTTCTTTGCTGGCAGGTTTCTCATGATTGCTCTGTGCTTTTTGTGGATGGGAGTGAATCCGGAAGGGGCAGCATCTGTGTGGAGCTGGAGTTTTCTTTGGGGACATTCAGTGGCTCTTTGTGCTTGGCCGTGTGGACTCCAGTAGTTCCACTGCGTGTGTCTCTCTCTGACTCTGTCCTGAGTCCCATCAGTGGCTGGAATTACTACAGTGAGAGCGGGTATGCAATATTTGTTATAAAGGTCCCATTCATTAACAATATTTAATGCATTTCCTTGTGAAAAAAAACCCAATAACACTTTAGCATACTTTTAAAAATAGTACTTATTACGGAAATAATTTACTTTGCAAAATAAATGTAGCATAATATTTTCAGACACTTAATTGCATGTTAGGAATTCTTCATCCAAAAATCAAAGTTCTCAAATAATTGACTCACCCTCATGTTGTTTCAAGACTTTGGTTGATCTTTAAAACATAAATTAAGAGATTTTTAAGAAAACCTGAAGGTTTATGTCCCTCCATTAAAGGAATAGTTCACTTAAAAATGAAAATTATGTCATCATTTACTCACCCTCAGGTTGTTTCAAACATAGATATCTATAATGAAGCTTAGATGTATCGTCCGCGCTGCTGGCCAATGGAGGTCGACATCCGCGCCTGGCGGCCATCTTGTCACAGGCAGCTCGCTAACGCGTAACATTGCATGTACTTTTTAAATTACCAGAACTTGCTCAATTTTCTACCGATTTTCAAACGTCAGAGATGTAGTTATGACACTGCATACTTATGAAAAATAACTGTATAAATAAATAATAATCCAGAAATATATCCACGTTAATAACGTTTGTAAGAAACCGAACTATTTGTAAATCCGTCACGATTTCAACAAGATAAGAGTATTTGTGTTCGTGCTGATCAGTCATCTTACATCAGGAACCACAGAGCCCACCAAAAAGCTTGCTTGTAAAAAAAGATGGCCGCTGGTGATGACGATAGAGACTCCGCTGTAAGCCTTTATTATGGATATCTATGGTTTCAAACCTGTATACATTTCTTTTTTCTGTTGAACAATAAGAAATATATTTTGAAGAATGTCTGTAACCAGACAGTTGATGGACCCCAAAGACTTCCAAAAATACTATGAAAGTAAATGGGGTCCATCCACTGTTTGATAACAGACATTCTTCAAATTGTCTTCTTTTGAAACTTTGAAGATCCAAAAACGTCATATAATGAATCCTTATAAATGTATCTGTTTAATCCAAGTCTTATGAAGAGATGTGCTCACTTTTTTATGATGAACAGATTTAATTTAGACTTTTATTTACATGGAAACATTAACCAACACACATACATACACTCCACTCATGGTAAACACAGATGCTCATGTGTTTACCATGTGTGACGTGTATGTATCATGCACTTGAACAAACCTCATTGTTTCTCACTCATCGCGCATGCACGTTTGAGCTTCTGTGTTTACCATACAGTTTGTGATGTGTATGCGTGTGTGTCTTCACAAGACTTTGAAGACATAGATTAAACCGCTTGATTCATTTGGATTCATTTTACAGGAGGGTGAGTAAATAAATTTTCATTTTTGGGTGAGTTAATGGGAAATGGGTATTAAAATGTACTCTCTTTATGTACACTTAAGAGGCTTTTTATTGTATTAATATATATTATATTGTAATATTATCTGCACATTTTTAAAGTTTATGTTAAGTAATAGTTAACTAAAGTTAACAAATTGAACCTTATTGTAATGCATTACACAATATTCTTCTGCAAACCTTTTAAATAGTGCAAGGTAATGGCACTGATTATGAGAATATTGAAATGTCTTTATTTTTAGATGTGAACCAGTTTATCAGAGGTCCGCTATACGGATTTTGGCACAATTCACCGCCCATTCAGCCGCTCAAGGAGGCCAACCAACCTACATGCTCGGATCACCGGATTGGTTTGTGGATGTGACAGAACTTGTCCAAGACTGGCTGAGGATAGAAAACCCATATATTGCAGCTCTTGATAAACAAAGAAATCTAATAGGCTTGAAGCCTGGAATCACATCATTATATGTTGGTATCTGAATTTACTGTCAGAATGTTTGATGTTGCATTGTACAATAACGACCTAAAGGGATAGTGCACCCAAAAAAATTTAATTCTGTCATCATTTATGTCAATTCAAACCTATATGACTGTCTAATGTGACACTCAAATGGAAAACTGTTTTTTTGGCCATACAATGAAAGTAAATGGGGTCCAGTGTTGTTATGGACCTCATTGACTTTTATTGTCTAGTCCAAAACTTAGTCTTCAGTATCTTCTTAATGTTCTACAGGTTGGTAACAAAATGAAAGTGAGTAAATGATCACAGGACTTATTTGTTGGTGAACCATCCCTTTATATATGGACCTGTCTTGGTTCCTAATTTCCTCCCTTAATTGCATCTCATATCTGTTTTTCAAGGTGATATCAAGTCAGTGGGATGGAGTGCTTGGAAGAACTAATGTCATTGTAACCTCTGAACCTGTCACTCCTGGTGACCTCTCTGTTCAGTTGGTGGGAGGGCTTGGCCTGTCAGTTAATTCCAGCCCATCTCATCCGTCTATTGTCACAGCAACAGTGAATGCTCACAACACACTGTACAACTATGGGCAAGTGAGTATAGGGAGTATTAACATTTTAATGCTATTAATTCTACCAACTTTGTTCTCTTTCTAATTATTTCTGCTCTTTTTTTATTAGGAAGCATCTGTCAGTGTTTGGATCCAGTTTGATGACGACACAGCCCTATTGGTATCTGCCTTTAGTGGGATTCCCTTCGCTCTCCGGCTCTCCTCTTTGGCTGATTCTGTGGTCGCTGTGACACCCGCTCCATCACAGCGCATCTTGGCACAAGGTGATGGCGGAGGGCCTCTTGTGAAAGCCGAGCTCCTGGTTTCCAGCTGTGAACCAGCGTCTAACCATGTTGAAAGGGAAGAAAAAGGAAGTGAACCAAAAAGATTGTCTAAAGGCTCTGGCTGGATAAGGGTGAACCTGAACGCTGACTTTTGGCCAATGGGAAGCGAGGAAAACAACTTTGAGATGCACGATGTGACTGATATGCTTGTCGACTCTAATAAGGAGCTATATGATAACTTTGAAGATCAGCAAATTATGGCCAATTCTACAAGTGAATATGATGCTGGTAATGACATATTTAAAAGAAATGATTTGGAGCATGCGGTTTTGATCCCCAACCATGAAGAGAGCGTTGTGTATTTATCTCCTGGGGTGGAAAAAGAGAGGAAGGAGGTTAAAACTGCTGATAGACAAGTAGAGATTGGCATTGGAGCTGTCCTTTCTCTCCTTTGTCTTTCCTCTCTCCTTTTCCTGGTCAACTGCCTGCCATGTGCACTAAGAGAACAGAGGAACAGAGGAAGTCGAGAGGGAAATGTAAAAGACACCGTGGAGGAGGATGAGGAAACTGAAGAACAAGAGGAGAAAGGGGTAGAGGTAAAACAGTGTAGTGAAGTGGTATTGGGAAATGATGACAGAACGGAAAGGAAGTGACTTTCAAAATATCTTACACTGCCTATTACCTTGTACATATCCTGAATAAGTCTTTACAGTCATATAGTATTGCCATGCTATGCCATTTTAGCTGCTGAGATGTGTGGTAATGTAAATTATATATTATTAATTTGATTGTTTGTTATTATTGTTGTTTCTGTTTTTTTTTTTCAAAGACATTAAGAAGATGCAATATATTGTGTTAATATAATAATGCATTAGAGAAAACGTGAATACACCAAACCTTTTTTTATGATCTGAATAACTTTGTCAAACTTAGGCTGCTTGAAAGGTTTTTAGATTTTTTTTACTCTGCTCAAATATAAATAAAGGTGAAAAATATATATTCATTTAATGTTCACATTCTTTTGCTGAGTCATACAGATAAATAAATAATCAGGATCCGGTCAGATCTCCGCTCTCTCCTGGAGATCCGCAGAAGGCCCATCGCTGTATAACATCTAGACAACATCAAGACTCCATCCTCCAGATGTCCAACTTACATACATACGAAGGAATGTGCAAGCAAAGCATTTACTCTGGACAAAGCTGTTACACTCTCTGGACAACAGCTGAGATAGAAATACATTTCTGACAAATGAAACAATAAATCATATTGGCATAAATGGCAATGCAGAAACTGTTGAATGCAATCAACTATATATTTCAAACTGAATGACTACTACATAACTAACCTTCAGCCTTAAGGGGTCATATTGGTACATGAACTTTTACAAGTTGAGTGTACTGAAATGTGTGTTGGCAGTGCCTGACCCTGCTTTATAAACGAGGGTCAGTATAAAGCTGATTTTGCTAAGAAGCTGCTCCTGAAAAAAATAATCGGTACCAACTATTCGTGTTTCTGCTGCACCTCCAGAAGAAGAGAGTGTAAAGTTTTATATTAATCTTTGCAAATTGAAGTTGTTCATGGCCATTAACTGTAACATTAATCTGTCAACAAACTAACCAACATGACATCATGACTTTTGCGTAAACATACACGCCACTTTCGAGTCAAGTGGCTTGTTATCTCTATGCATTTTGAGCTATCCGCGTGTATGCGTGTATGTCTACGCCATTAACGTCCGAGTGATTCCGCGTGTCTGTACACGCCGTCAAATGTCCACACGAAACAAAGAAAAATGTAGATCTACATCTGGGGAGCGATCTTTTTTCCATGGGATGGTAAGGGAACAATCATAAATGCCATTAACCCCAATATATCGCTCATAGGACATGAACCAATACCGCTCCCTGGTGGTCTAGTGGTTAGGATTCGGCGCTCTCACCGCCGCGGCCCGGGTTCGATTCCCGGTCAGGGAACAAGTGTTTTGGCCGTCCAAAATATGTATCCGACGCAACAATGGCGTTAAATGATTTGCGCATCTGTACCTTTGATAGTGTATGATTTGAACAGATACACATAACAGAGTGTTTTCCTGTTTATACATAAGGTATATTAATGTATTGACTGTTTTGTCAAAAACAACTTTTAAATGCATTCTAACTCACACATTGCCCAAAAAAATCTTCAAAAAGTCACCAGACCTAGCCAAAATTATGTAAACCTGTCATGTTGAAGAATGAAAAATCACAACCCGTAGATTCATTTCCACTGGACAAAACTAAACAGAATATCAGCAGAGTGGCGCAGCGGAAGCGTGCTGGGCCCATAACCCAGAGGTCGATGGATCGAAACCATCCTCTGCTAAGTGTTTTCTAACTTCTTTCCTGAAAAAGCTTCGGCTTCTTTTATTTTTCAAATTTCATATCACCGTGTGGTTCTCTACAAAGTTTTTTTGTCTTCTTTCCTAAATTTTAACTTCTTTCCAGAGAGAGCCCACTATTTAATTCTGAGCTTCCGCTTCTTTTAATTTCCTATTACCGTGTGGTTCTCTGCAAAGTTTTTATCAGATAAACTATCGTCTACGTTAAATATAATCTCAGTTTTATGTTCAGGCAAGTTATATAACGTCAGATCATTTACATTTGGATAATCCAGATGTTGGAAAATACGAACCCTACCTTTTCGTTTATATCTGATTTTGGAGATCAGATTGTAATGGAATAATTCTCTGGAACAAAAACAATAAATATTTGCGCCTAACGTAGGTCTCGTGCTCTGCCGACTTTCCCATCTTTCCAAATTGTTTATGCCGCCCACAGAATAATAATAACAATATATTTAGATTTTTTATATCAGCTTTTTAAAAATTTATCCTGGATAAAATTCCATAAGGTCCATTTAGCAGATTAATCTTTGAATATATTTTACAATAATGCGGGCCGTTTCGTTAAACCCGATCACTTTACATTGATCGTTTCTTCTTGTAAACACGTTTGAATCCGAGTAATGAAGCTGTAGCAGGACCTGCAGCAATCCAATCATCAGATGTTACAGCCTGTGGCCGCTGAGCTTTAGAGATACCGACGATGACCAACAGGAGGCGCGCGCGACATGTTTGTGTGAAAGGCCCACATGAGTACTCTGACGTAGGCTTGAAATCTAGCCAGGTAACGGTGTCGCTGCAAACAGGAAAATTACCTCTTTTAGTCGTCTTACTTGGTGATAGTTAGAGGGACAGAAGCGTTACAATGCCGGGTGAGTTCTCTTAACAGCTCAAATCTTTGAAAGGAGCCATGTTTAATATTTCGACTTTATAAATGCGGTATGCTACTCTCTCTCTCTCTTTGTTTTGTGAAATGGTAGCCATCGCTGAATGCGTTGTGTAGCCCAATATAAGTAAATTAGCAAATTTAACATGCAGTATAAAGCAAATTAAGCCTATGTATGCACGCTTGGCAGAGTTAGTGTTAAGCGCAGTGTGCATGGAGGCCTTGTAATGTGTGTGTGTGGTGCAGTCGTGTGGCTAACACACGATCCGTCGTGTTTCTTAACTTACAACACAGTAGCATTTAAAACTATTTAACACAAATATAATCAGTTTTTGCGTCGATATAAGCAAATAAGCCATTAAACGTTACTCTTTGAGGTCAGACAACATGTTGTTTTTCACGCGGAAAGACCGCTGTTTATATGGCTCGCTCGTGGCTCGAGCTAACACGCTTAACGTTAGCTTCACACTAACGTTAGTATACGCTCGCCAAACGTGAAGTTTGAACAATTGTTTAACTTTATTTTGCGGAGGCAGGAAAAATCTTCAGAAAAAGGGGGTTGTTTTAATTTAGACTTTGATAATGGTTTATATACTATTATATATGGTTATCCCTGGAGCCTTAATCAGGCCTCACTTACAATACATCAAATCCATGTGGAGAAAGATGGTGTCGACTGACCTCCTCTTTGTCTCATTTATGCAACACTATGATGGATAGTAACAGATAGTTACATAATGTTTAAACCATGAGAGCTATGCACTATGTCGCGTCGAACGTATTAAAAGAAGTCGAACGTAATTGTGCCTTCGTATTTTTGGCAAGTTTCGTGCTTGTGCGAGAAAGAATATTATCCAAACACAGAGGGACGAATCCTCCTTGTTGTGATAACAATCATTGAAATTACATTTGCCAATGCATTATGGTTTATATACTTACCGAATAGTTAATTTAACACGTGCACCATAATGATTGAGGTTTTACTTACTCATGCTATCTGTACTAGTTGTATTCAGTGTCCCAATTAAAGTCTTGTTCATTGGCATCACTTTTGTTGTGTGTGGTTGGGTGGTGGGGTACTATATTCTTGGTTGAGTATTAATATTGAATTTAACACCCACAGAACCCGCTGATATTAACAGTCCAGAGGTAGCAAAGACGCCAGGAGGAGGCAGCGGGCAAGGGAAGGATGAGAATGTTGTGAATGGACACAAGGAGGGGGATGCCAACCCCTTTGCAGAGTACATGTGGATGGAGAACGAGGAGGAGTACAACAGACAGGTCAGTGTGAACCTGTTACTGTATACAAATTTCCTAGTTAAAAATTGGACAGACACCCTCTCAAGTCATATTTACCACCACAAAGCTCTGGTATAATTTTGATACCAAGTGTTCGAGTTGGGCGTGCCATAAACTTTATACATGTTAGAGGTGAGAACGATTACTTTTGTGACTGCTATTCTTAATTAGTTTTTTCTCAACAGCTTGTTCAACTTGTTATTTAAGTGCACATTTACAAATATGAATAATCATTTGAAGGGTATTTTAAGTTTTACACACATCAAAAATAGCCTGTATTTGACTGAAATTCCATAATTGTCAGCAAACAATTTAGATAGCACAGTGAATGTTTGTGTGGTTGTCAATGAATGGGACTCTAAACATCTTTTTGGCTCGAAAGAGATAGTTCACCCCCAATATATATATTTTTTTTACACTTGCTCTCAAGTTGTTCTAAACTTGTATGAGTTTCTGTTGAACACAAAAGAAAACAACCAGACAGTTGATGGTAGCCATACAATAGGTAGCCAACTCATACAGGTGTGGAACAAAATGAGGATGAGTAAATAATGACAACATTTAAATTGTGGGGTGAACTATCCATTAAATAAGATTTTCCCCAAATTAGGCAAGAATTAACCTGGTGTGCTCCATGATTCTTGTTCTCTCCGAAAATAAAGTACGAATGCAGCAAGCTCGTATTAAATTAACTCTAGAGAGAAGCATTTCGTATATGCACTATATTAGCCTATTCATTATATTTACATAACCTGTTTGTAACTTGATGATTTAATGTATGTTAAAATAAATTTGTGACAGCTACTGTGCAAATGCTGTGCTAATTATGATATTTAAAAAATGACTACTCCGTCCTCCATCCTATGAACCGGAAGCCGATCAAGCTCAGCCATCTTGAAGGACATCTCAATTCTCTAATTGCACCGTGAGGAGTGGGGAGACTTCCTGTGGAGTCATGAGCGAGGATACATGGGTGTATCCTATTCTGAAGTGTTTTGACTAAATGTGACGCACGTATCAATTCTCCTCCCCCTTCACATCGGTCACAATCATTTTAATTTACACTTTACCTTTGCAGTTTATATAAACCACATATTTCAACAGTGTAGTCTATCTTTATTATGAATTTATTCAATAACCTAACTTCCAACAACATAAAGGCAGATCCTTTTAGCGCTGCTGATGACACTCGAGTGATTAAGTATTCCAGTGTATATAAAAAAGCTTCTATTCGATTCCTCCGTCCTCCTTTGTTTTCCTCGCTTCCTTCCCTCAAGGAAAGGAAACGAGGATGCACAAATAAGAAATGAGAAGCACCCACTGTTGGTAAATATATGCCCCACAGCTCGATGAGAAAAAATGCAATAACAAAAGCGAAGAAATGACTAGTTGCCACGTTCTCATTTAAATGTCCTAATTAAAGTAAGGGCCAATCCTGGCTTATTTTAAGGTGTGTATGCTTCTTCACTCAGACCACTCACTGACATAATGTGCACAACATCTGTAACCTTGTGAAAATAATGCATTGCAACTTAAATTAGGTTTAAATCCATTCATTATGATACATTTTTTGAGAGATATATAATTTTTTGTGGTGAAATGGAATTATTGCCAATAAAATGCGACATTTTGTTGATTTTGCGTTGTATTAAGTGATCGCAGATTTGCGAAAAACTGGAAGGACATACATGTGTGAATGTGATGGTCTAGTGCTCCTCACCATCTGAAAAAATATTAATTGATAAATAATAATCGATTCGTATCGAGCCGACGATTCGATGCGACCGCAAGAGTATCAATGAATGTTTTTTTATTTTGCCGCCGGTCTGTTTTCAGTATCAGCTCTGACTACTTGTCTTCTCCTTCACATGCGTTACTAGTGCTGCGTTCACGTGCTATGGAAAATAGGATAGTTTCCACTTGTGAGCTGGTATTTACCGGTGTGTTGCATTCAAGTGCTTTTGTTGTCGTAATGTGGTAAAAGACGGAGATCCAGACCTGCTATTTAGATAAAACTATTTTAGATTGCTTAAGTCATCTGCAACAGCAAAAAATGATTTATCAAAACTCAAAAGGTAAATAATATGCTGTATATTTTCTAGATCATGAATAGTAATTAATTTAAATAATAGTAAATAATTTTTTATTTAAAAAAATAAAAAACTCCCGGTGCTCTCAGCCATTTTGAAATGGTCAAAGGTCTTCTCATCTCGGCAACTCGTCCATCAAAATATTCTATGAGTTGCCCAGTGGTAAATACCACATGAGGGGGTGTTCATGTGAATTTTCCACGTCGGCTTTTGGTATTTACCATAATTACCATAGCACATGAACGCAGCATCAGTTCAAAGTGCTCTGGGTTCGGGCCGAATACCTAAAGCCCAGAACACACCAAGCCGACGGTCGGCCGTCTGGCAGATTTTGTGCGTCGGCCAACTAAGTTTCCTAGGTGTGATGCACACGGTTCCGTGCCATTGGCTGAAAATAGTCCTCGTCGGCTTTGTTTTGCCCAATTCGACATGTTGAATCGGCGTCGGGCCGTTGGGGAAAGAGAGAACTCTGATTGGCTGTTCAGCTTAGTGAAAGAGTCAGTGCACAAGAATAAAAGCAAAACATCAAGCAAAGAAGTCAAAACGGTGAAGATAGAAGGCTGTTCTTATGTTACATCTTACCTGAGTGTTCCTTGGTGAATATTTCAATATTAACATGAGCAGAGTGGAATAAAGAAAGCGTTTAGCAGGATTGATATTCAAAACGGTAAGCACGCGCTGCTTTGTTTACGTTATGTGTAACGTTTTCTGCAGCCGGGAGTGTCTGTTTTCCTTTTTGAATGAGGAATATAGACTATCTGCAGAAATAGACAGTTGGCTCGTTAAACGCAGGGGCAGAACGCGCATTTTAGCTGACAGTCGGCTGCAGTTCTCTCGGTGAGTTTAAGTGCAGCTTTTTACCTCGACGAGAGGCGATAACACAGTTGGCTTTCATCAGCGCTAGTTGGTTGGCGTCGGCTTGGTGTGTTCCGGGCTTAACCCGGAGCCCTTTTTGCCGTGGACAGCCCGCCAAATACGCATTTATTCTATCTGAATTGTTTGTAAATGCGAACTTGTGAAATGCTGTTTCTGTATTCTCAATAAAAGGCAAACATTTGTTGTTGATTATTTTAAACTTAATAGATATCTAAAAATATATAGTATAGAAACGAATTGTATCATGGGAAATTCTGAAGTATCAAAAATAATCGATTCGTTGGCTTAAGAAATCGGTATCGAATCATCAAGGCTCTGATTTACACCCCTACTGTCTGACTGACATTACTTGCTAGAATAGTCTGATTTGTATTCACTTTTGCATTTCAATTTGTTTTTACACCCATTTGCATTGGGTTTGTGTTCATCTAACTGTACAGCAAGTTAGAATTACCGTAATGACTCTTGAAAGGTGCACCTTACAATTTCATGCACACATTTTGATGGGTCTGACGTCTTACTGCAGGTGGAAGAGGAACTTTTGGAGCAGGAGTTTCTTGAACGTTGTTTCCAGGAGATGTTGGAGGAGGAGGATCAGGATTGGTTCATTCCTGCCAGAGACCTTCCCCCTGGTGTAGGGCAGATCCAACAGCAGCTTAGCGGGTTGTCGGTCAGTGACGGAAACGCGGAAGACATCGCAGTAAGTGTCATCCTTCCTGAAAAGAAACCGCTTTGTAGAACTTAAACTTTTGTGGTTTTGTACTCATGTGTACTTCATCTCTGTTCTTTCGCAGCGCAAAAGCAGCTTGAACCCAGAGGCCAAGGAGTTTGTTCCTGGAGTGAAATACTAGAGACCCTCTAGTTAGGGGCTCCTTTATAGAGACTTTATGTGACCGCTGGTGGCCAGGGGTCACCCTCACACATACTTCAATCTTCCTGGGGTTGTGTGGGCCTTGATGGGGTGGGGCTTGTGGGTGGGGGGGGGTGGGTGCTGGATGATCTTCTATAAGCTTTTTATTTCCGTCTGTCTCCATGTATAACGTGGGCGGGTTGCTCCGTGTAATGTTCCTATTGGACCGCAGCAGATTGTGACTAGTTCTCTTGGAAGATCTTTGTATTAATCTCAGAGGAACAGTTGTGTGAGTTCCACTATCGTGATAGTGACTAGCAGTTTGTCCCTTTGTCATTGCCATTTTCTTTTTTTTTTTTTTCTGTCTTCTCTTTTATTTTCTTTAAAAGGAAGTTTGGCGGGGAGGTGTGTCATACGAGTGGGAGGGGAAAGGGCTGGGACAAAGGAAACCTACAGTACAAGGACTGTTGATAGGTGGACCATTCTTTGATGGACAGAACTGGTGGCAGCTGACAACTTTTGAGGGATTTTCACAGAAACATTTTCCTGTTTCTTTTTTCCTTCCTCCGTTGAAGTTCTGTCACAGTGTGCAACATGCATTAACAAAAATGGAAAAAAATCAAATAAAACAAGCAGGTTGATGATGTTGGAAGATGTTTTGTGTTTGTGCTTTCTATGTAATGTAAAGTAAACCTCAGTCGTGACCGATCTCATCCCAAAGTTTTACTTCATTAAATGCTGTAGCGTCATACCATAGCACCATTGTTTTGTTTTGACTAACATGCTGTCAAAAATACCAGAGGACCATATTACAATTTTGACTTTAACAAAAGCCTTTTTAGGCTTTTTATGTTATTTTTAATGGTTTCAGGGTAGATAAGCAGTATTAGACTAGTGAGATGTTACAGTGTTTCATTCAAACCGGGTTGAACATTTGTGATATAGGGGATTATCACGCTTCCGGCTTTCATGGGTGGGATTTGTCAACTTTGTGCATGTCCACTTCCGACGCAGTTCAACAATGGCTGAGACGAAGGCTATTTATGTCACTGCTCTGTTCCACTTTGTAAATCTAACCAACAACGCCAACCCTACTTAAGTTTTCATGGATTCCCGACTGAATTGAGTATAAGGAAGAAGAAATTAAAACGTTAAAATAAAACAAGGTAGCACGTTTATTTGCAGCCGGCACTTTAGTGAATCAGACTAATTTACCAGGGATGATGTATAAATAAACTTAGTGTAGTCTGTCATCAGTTCGCCAGTGAGATCGGTAATTCAACGGAAGTAGCAGTGCACAAAGATCATTGAATCCGGAAGTACTACGTATCAGCGTGATAATCCCATATTGAGAGTCTTTGGCCTGCAAATTGTTACGGAATGCTTCAGTTGGTGAGCTAAATAATTATTGCAATGTAATCTGAACTAAATCATAAAAAGGCTTGCTGCTACAAAATGTATTCCTTAATTTTTTAGGATTTTTAATCACTTTATTTTTTTTATTGACCCATGTGATGCAGTATATTGTAAATTGTTTCTTGTTTCTGGCAGGGTTCTTGTTGACTATTGAAATGAGGGATATTCCCAGTATCTGTAGTCTTATTTTACTCCATCGACTGGCTAGCCTAAACACTAGTCCAAAGGCACTCGGAAGGCCTCTTTTCAGTGTATAACTCTTTACATTTCAGTATGTATTTGCTTAGAGCAAGTATTTGGTTTACCCATGGATAACTGCAGACAGATAGGTCAGGTGTTGTGTAATCAAACTGTCATAGCGAAACTGCTCCACCTTTTGAAACAAGGGTTTTGTAATATTTTGTGCTTAATAGCATTCCAGATTTTTTGGGTTTCATGGATTTTTTTTTTTTTTTTTGAGTGCTTGACCAGTTTCTCACTTCCCTGATTTCTTTTTTTTAAAGATATTTATAGTCTGTTGACATATAGCATGACATATTCTGTTGATGACATAGAACTATTTTCTATTAAGGGCAATTACCATGCTTTTTTTCTTTTTAATCAAGGTACCTTTTTTCCTGTAGGTACTATTCTGAGACTTTCCACACTATTTATATATCCAAGCAGCTGTTTTACCACACAATTTTCTTGTATGTCCTGCTTTAGAGATTTTGCCTATGTTCCCCTTACAGTACAAGTTTGAAACGTCTGTAAAAGTATGGTGTGAAACCAGATGTTCGGAGCAGCCCAGAAGAAGAGCCTGGACACTGCTGTAGGTAATTCCAGTTGTTGGTGCAACAATTGAATGATGTCAGGGTTGATGATGGTGTTTACATACTTGATCCTTCATGAAGTAATAGTGTGAAAGATGTGTTTGTGAATGGATGACTGTTTTAGACCATTGCTCACTCATGTTGTGTGTCTGAGTCTATGTTTGTGTGCAAGTCTGAGCTCTGATGTTGGCTTTGGACACTAAAGCATGGTTCAACTTGTGTAGTTTTTAAATGTGCTCTATAAATGTTTTAGTTTTGTTGTGATTGTACCCTACTAAAATTGTTTGTGCACAGTGGCTTTGTACTTTACATTTTTCTGTGGCTTATGATTTCAAATAGTGAAACCTATCTTTAATGTTTGTTTATATTTGATGCCCAATTGTAGAAAGTGCTGGTGGAGTACAGTAAAGGTTCATGTCAAGAGTTCAGCATGGTCCAACATATTCCTCGATTTATGTCTGAATAATACATTTGAATGTTTTTCTTATTTCCTCAACATTTACATCTAAGGTTCGGTCTAATAAATGTATAAACAAATCAAAAACCTGGATAACCATGGCACACATCCTAGTTAGCCTGTATTATCTTGATATACACTTTTATAAGGCCTTTCAACTCAATTGTGTGCCATGGTCATCCATGTACATTGATTAGACCGAACGGAGATGCTGATGTTGAGGAAATAAGAAAATCATATTCAAATGTATAATTCATATATTCTGATCAAGTGAATATTGCTGTTAATCAAACGGTGGTTGTCCTTTTTTGTTTAAGAGGAGGAGTCTAAATTCGCACTTACTCTACCTCATGTAATCCCTCCACCATCGGGATGGTAATGTTTTAACAGTTTAGAGAGGTCACACATTGTGCTGTAAAAGGATCAACTTTTTTTAAAGCAATTTTTGAGCTGTCAGAGATTAAGAAAATAGACATGGAGACACGCGGGAAACAAGGTGAAGTTTACCTACAACATCAGAAACATGGTGAGGTAAGACATCATCGTAACATTGTAGCCTAATTTATTTTGTGCCATCAACGTTTGTCTTTGTTTGTCAACCTCTAGTCTAAAACTACAAAATGTTCTGAGCTTATCTTAATAAAAATGGTTATGAAACTGTTTACCATGCACTCTTAATTAATAGGCTATTCATGTTTGTAAAAACGTAAAATAAAGCAGGTGTAATAATCCTGATGGTATTTGCTCGAGGTTCTTTTTTATTTTATTTTTTGCTCGCATATGTTTTACCATGAACTGGTGTAAAGTTATGTTCTGGTATGAGACGGAACTGCCTCTACAAGTTGAAACTTGGTGCGCACATCTCGGTCTTGATTTTCATATTACGGTACATTCCATTGACAGAAAAACACGCCTTTACACTTCACGTTGTAGCCTACTGCATTCAGGCCCTACCTAACACACACAATACATGTGAGGTATTGAGGGATTGGCTGAGTGAGTAATCAACATCCGTTCCTCCAACATAGGGTGCTTTTTAAGCACTTTTTGCAATGAGCCCAGAGGTGTGCTCATTACCTGATGTACAAGTTCCTCCTGAAAAACATACATCAGATCTGACTGGAACTTGTCAAACGTGATAAATGCAACTTTCATTTTGTATATTGCATAAAAAATGCATTAGGGATATTATAAATATAAATAAATATTATAAATTATAAATATTTATAATATAATTATAATTTATAATATAATAAATATATAGGCTAAGAAATAATATTTGATTTTTTTTTTTTTAACAGAAGTGGAAGAGATATTGGTTGGCCCTTCATCCGGCTAGTCGGCATGGCATTGCACGGCTAGAATTATCAGAAGCCGTTCACGAACGGTCAACTGTGGTCAGACGACACCCGGAGAGGAAAGTTGTACGTCTGGCTGACTGTGTGAGTGTCGTCAAGCTGCCTCCACATGCAGAGGCTTGTCCAGGGGAAAACATGTCTGCCTTCTGTTTGGAAACTGAAGACAAGAGGCTGGTGTTTGCAGCAGAGAGAGACAGCTGTGTAGAATGGGTGGACTTAATATGTAACAATGCCTTTCAGGTGAGTGTGTTCTGTATTTTTAAGCATATAGACTCTGTTTTAATGAAATACATTTATTCACCAAAGATGCATAAAACTGATCAAAAGTGACTATAAAACGACATTTATAATGGTAAAAAAAAAGATTGTATTTCTTTTTCATATAAAAAGTTGTTCTTTTGATTTGAATTTTTAATCCTGAAAAAAAACAAAAAAACAAAACAATGCTGCTTTCAACTTAAAGATGAAAATTCATCTTTGCCATCCCAGAAATAAATTACATTTTTTTTCAATTGTAATAACATTTAACAATCTTATTTTTTAATGTTTTTACTGTATTTTTAATTAATTATGTATTTTAATTAATGAAGGCACGATGAGCTTAACCTTCAAATGGTCTTCGTTTCCTGTTTATACTTCTGTGGTTCGGGGTCTATACGACCCCAACAATTGATTGAATTGTACACCATTAGCTTTCATATTAAATATTTTATTTTTTTTATGATACATTGCATTTATGCTCTAGTACTAGGCCTTCATTTCTGTGTTTATGCCGGATGTTTTTTGACACATGAAGAAAATATATTTAGTTTTTTTTTCCACATTTCCCATTCATTTCAATGTGGGGTCATATGGACCCCGAAGACCAAAAATGTAAACATTTTTTTTTACATATCTTCAGAACAGTTTTTGTGTGTGTGTATAGATAGATAATGTATGGAAAGTCACAAAATCTTATTCCAATGAGATGAAGGGAACCTTTTTTTATTAAGTAAAATTCGATTGGGGTCGTATAGACCATTTCACAAGATGTAAACAACACTGGCCCACTACATAAAAGCTGGGATAAAACACAACCAACAGAACATTTAAAACTGAATCAAAAAGTTAAACAACATCTTTAAGATGTTTTCTTTACATGTGAAATAAAGAAAACAGTTACAAACTGACCAGTTTCTGGACCAGTCTTGTTTACATCTTGTGAAATGGTCTATAGACCCCATGACCCGATTGAGGGCTACGAGGCTTCTTTCAAAAATATAAAAATATTACCAACCTTAAACACTTTGAACAGTAGGTGTATGTATTCACATTTTTTCTTTCATAGAAACACACTAAAAGTGCTCCACAACCAGTACCACTTATGGAGGACAATCAGATCTACATGTCCAGAGAACAACGTGAGTACACACAAATGTATCTGAACAATTGGCTGTCGTGTTCCTGAATTCGGACCTTCATGCAGACCTGGTTTAAAACATAAATAGATTATATAATCTCTAAACTATTAATAATTCATTCTTTAATTTACCAGGTTGAAAATGAATCACAATTTAAGATTAATTCTGATCATCTAATCTCAATATCTCTTTCATTTTAGTGAGTGAGTTCAAAGTAGTTGTGCTGCAGAGTGAGTCTTCAGTTCGTTGTGGCCTGAAAGGACAGTACTGGCTGGAAGCTGGTGAAGACATACTTGTTCTACAAGATCTGGAGACCAGGAAGACTGTAATGGAGTGGCCATACAGGCTGCTGCGCCGCTATGGTCGAGATAAGGTCAATGAAATTTCATTTTTGGTACAAGTAGTGCATACAAATAGGCTATTTTCAACATTCTGTCTATTCCCCTCCAGATGGTGTTTTCAATAGAAGCAGGCAGGCGCTGTGAATCAGGCCCTGGCACCTTTAACTTTGAGACCAGGCAGAGTGAAGAGATCCTCCGCGTTATCGAGTCAGTTATTCGGCAACAGAAAAGTCTTGCTGTTACTGAAGACAAGCACTCACCACATTCTCCACGTTCTCGCTCTCCTCGCTCACCCCTGCCAAAACGCCCTGAAAGTGTTCCTTTGCTTGATACAGAGGGTAACAACAGCCCTGAGCTTTCGGACTCAAAACTGCCCTTGTACCCTGATCCAGCAAATGCTCTTGGCCCAAACATCTCCAATCCTGTACTTCCAAAACCTGTGAGTCCTATTGGGTTAACCGAAGCTATATATACAAACCCAGCAGATTGCTTAAGCTCCTCAAAAAGCCCACTCTCAAATCCTAGTGGCGGTATTAGCTTAATTGAGCCTGTGTATTCAAATCCTGTAATTTTATTAGGCAGACATGAATCACAGACAGCAGATCTCATCAAATCGCATCATGCTGTAAATAAAGAGCCTCTCCCATCTCCTGATAGGGATGATTCAGAACCAGTGTATTCTGATCCTGCTGATGTTATCCGCCCAAAACCCAACAATTGTGTCCATGCCAACCCTACTGACACGATGGACTGTCAAGCCCTCAAGACCACGTTGAACAACGACAAGCAGCAAGAACCTGTGTACTCTGAGGTTTATGACCATGTTGCACTAATCTTAAGTAAAAAACTTGACCAGAAGATTGAGGAGCCCATTTATAGCGTACCCGATGTTATACAGGCAACCCAAAACAATAACTCTCAACAAAACAAAATGACTGATGAGAACCAACCCATCTACAGCAAAGTTAACAAACCACCCAAAACTCCTCAGGCTCTCGAAGAAAAGAAGCTAGTCCAAACACGAGAGGTTGTCTCTGAGGACCTTGGAATGATTTAACTAAATCTGTAATATAATTTCTTTTCACAAACATGTAGCTTTTTAATTGTAATATTTAACAAAATTTCCCCCCAAGCCCACCCCACTTATATTATAATATATTAATCCATTCTACCGGACGTGGTGGAAAAAATGACTGAAAATAAATGTTGTAATTGTTTAAAAATGAAAGTTGTTTTGATTTGTGTGTGTGTGTGTGTATTATATATATATATATATATATATATATATATATATATATATATATATTAGCTTCATATTAGCAAGCACATGACTAAAATCTCAGCAGACCAGACCACAAGTGAAATAATTCAGGGATCCAGTTACAAAACAGGTTTGGAACTATTTTGACAGTTAATAAAAGATTATTGAGACACTATTATTAGTTTTAGAGATAACCGTCCCCTTTAACCCCCTTTATGTGATGTTAAGGGTCAGTTTGACACTTTTTGGAAATACCGGTAACCTATAATTTTTTTTTAACACTTTGTGACTTTTTCCTCATTTGCATGCAGAATGAGGATACACTGATGTGTTTTGAAGTGTAGGTTACACACAATTTATATTATGATTCTGATGTTTGCTTGTCAATTTCACCCACATGTTTTTATGTTCCAAGGCAACCAGATAAAAATAAGCAAATTTCTGTTTATTTCTCTTTTATGACAAACATTAAACCGATTTATTAACTCAATAGCATTGAAAGTGGTTAAAACATAATTCTGATAGTGTTGATATTAAGAGTTTACTATTTTGTACATGATTCTGTGTTTCATAGTGTGATTTTTGGGGAATCGTATTGAATCCAATGTGCTCAGAAATCGAGAGTTAAAAGCCCAAAATAACCAAACCATAACCGACGGAGCAGCCAAAATGTATCAGTTTTATTAATTGAGCAAATGTATTAACAAAGACTATATGCATTTATTAGGAAGTGTTGACACCTTTCTTTGACTGTCCATGGTCGACACTAGATTGGTGTGCGCTGTAAAGCAGTTTTTATGGCTTTTACGTCATCACTACTGACCGGAAGTCCTTAACGATGTCAAAACCAAGCAACTGATTGTTATTCTCACGATGTTTTGAAGATTTTCTTTAACTTTCGGATTTTTTAAATACTTTTTATTCATCTCCCAGAACACTGAGCGTTTATTGAAACGTGCTGTGGAACGCTTAATCGTTGACCATGTCGAATCGCATCGCTTTCCAGACGCAGTTAGCTTCCATTATGGAGGTGCTGGCTAATGCTGCGGTGGCTGAGATATGTAAACTCGTTGACGACGACTACGCGATTATAAACTTACAGATGACTCAATGTCAGCGTGAAAACAAATCGCTGAAGAGAAAACTTCACATACTGGAGCTTAAGATGGCACGAGGGTTTGCAGAGAGAAGGATGAATTCACTGAATCGCACTAACCGAGTTCAAGTGAACGCCGCTTTGTCTGAGAAATACAGGAACCAACCAAACGGTGTGATGCCATAAAACCTCTCATGCTATCATACTGTCAAGTGTATCTGTCACACCAAATAAACTATCAAGAATTATGTGATTAATGTTAAATGTTTCTCCGCTTTTCATACATTCAGACGTCCTGTATGGAGCTCAGTTTAACACGGGACTGTGGAGAGGTGGAGCGACAGACTCGACTCCTCAGCAGGCTGTAACGTTAAATGAAAGTAACAGTATGGTAGGTAAGCTATCTCTTTATGATAACCGCAGTAACTAATTTATCACGTTTTTATTGTGATATTTAATAATGAGCTCACATTGTACAGCAAATAGATAGTCTTTTTTTATTATATTCAATTAAACAATAGATAGATGGATAGATAGATAAACTGTTATATAGACAAATGATAGATCGATATTTAGCTACACTACATATATAGACCATTTCACAAGATGTAAACAACACTGGTCCAGAAGCACTTCCTGTTTCAGTTTTTCAACACTGCATAAAAGCTGGGATAAAATACAACCAACAGAACATTTAAAACTGAATCAAAAAGTTAAACAAACATCTTTAAGATGTTTTCTTTACATGTGAATAAAGAAAAGTGTTTCTGGACCAGTGTTGTTTACATCTTGTGAAATGGTCTATATAAGTGTAACACATACAGATTTATTAAACATTTCCTTTCATTTCAAAAGACAGGAGATGCAGTAATTTCAGAAGTAAACACCGTGCTGATAAAGGATGAGATGTTTGAGGAGGACCAAACACAGCAGAGATTGTTCATCAGAGATGGTGGTGAGTGGATGGAAGAACATAAGCCTCCTATTATAAATGAGGTTGAGTAACCAACAATAATACCCATCTTAAAACTTGACTTGACACCGTTTCTCTTCTTGCAGAAGTAACAAATACTCCACCACAGACTGGAGAAGCTGGTTTTAGAGATGTTCAGATGGTGAAAGATGATGATCAAGTCTCTGGGATGCAGCTACCGACTTTGGAGGTCAGTGGATCTGACACTGCGCTAAAATCTGAGCCAGAGTTTGAGAGTGTTAAGGGGAATGCACAAGAGCCCATAGAATTACATGCTGAAGCAAAGTGTGATTTGAATGGAAAATCCAGTCCTATGAGGGATTATTTAATGCAAGGGAGTGACAATGCAGACTTGCGGCAGCGATCTTGTGTGTACATGAACAATGCAAGATTGACTGAGAGCCAATCCACTGCCTCTGTACGGCGTTCAGAGATCATAGAGGTTGACTCTGCGGAGGAGGGGGAAGAGATTTCTGTGTGGGCTAGGAAAGTAACACAAGAGAAAAGCCAGGCTCCACGTGTTTATCCACAATACGGGAGGGTGGAACATCAGGATAGCATGGTCCTCTTTCCTTCCTCCAATCCGCCTCTGGCATCAAGTGGCTTTGCAGCAGTGGCGTCGACATCTTCAAAAACACAGGGCACGGACAGCTACCATAATTTCAGAGATGTCAGTTTTAACCAACAAAGAGTTGGTCGGACTAGAAACGACAGAGTTCCTCGTGAGAAACTTTTTGCATGCACATACTGTGGCAAAGTTTTCAACCGCCCCAAAAAGGTGGTGATCCACCAGCGGATTCACACGGGTGAGAAGCCGTTCAAATGTAACACCTGTGGGAAGTTCTTCTCCGAGGCGGGAAACCTGAGAAAACACCAAAAAGTCCACACAGGAGAACGACCATATAGTTGTAACCAGTGTGGGCAGACATTTGCCTGGATACGGAACCTCAAAAACCACCAGCAGAAGAACCATCCTGATATGTTTACTGCAGAAGAACTACTTTCTCAAGGAGTCAATAAATGATCACTATATTACTGATAAGATCAGTGACCATGAGTGTGTATTCTAGCACCATCATATCTTTTCTGGATAAAGACTTACATTTAAATTATATGCATTAGGGCTCTTCATTAAGCCTTTTTCATGTGCTTGTCCTTCAGATAAGTAAATCAGTCATTCACTTGTTTGAGTAAATAATGTGCTTGTCTGGAAAAAATTGGATTTTTGCAGTGAAAATATAATTTATTCTGAAGCAATATTCTCATCCGTTCTATTAGCTTTTACATTTAAAGGGATACTCCTCTTTTTGGAAATAGGCTCATTTTACCACTCCCTTAAACAGTTGAGTTTTACTGTTTTCGAATGTGTTCAGCCGATTTTGTGATATTTAGAAGAATATCAGTAACCAGACAATTTCTGGTCTCATTGACTTCAATAGTAGGAAAAAAATATACTATGGAAGTCAATGAGACCAGAAACTGTCTGGTTACTGATATTCTTCTAAATATAAAAAAAATCAGCTGAATACGTTCGAAAACGGTAAACCCAACTGTTTAACTCTGGGGGAGTGGTCAAATTAGTCTATTTCCAAAAAAAGTAGTGTATTCTTTTAAATCTTCGTATTTCTGATATTTACGCTTAACCTTTATAAATGATTTCCCCCATAATCTTTTTAAATGTATGCTTCATCTTCCATTTCAAATTCTTAAACAGGTTTAATAAGAAACCAGTAGGTGATGGCAAGTGACCGTTTTAATGAGCAAGTCATTCATTCAAACGTCTGATTCAATCAATAATGAATGGGTAATTTAATCTGACTCAACAGATTCGTTCAAAACACTGATTCAGTATTGAAAACACGGCTGAGTGTTGCTGTGATCTTTGGAGATATTTTTGCTGCTGAAACGGAACAAAAACAGTTCAGTATTGCATCTAAAATGTAAATGACTGAATATAAACTACTTGTTTATTGAACTGTTCTATGATGGTATTTAGGTAAACTGCACTCATGGTCATGTGATGTGGCTTAACTCATCATATGTTTCTCATATTTTTTAAGTTTTACCGCAGTATTTTAACCGAGTTTCCTTTTCCCCGAGAACCCTGTTACCGTCAGTGCATTATAATACATACGTTACATATTAGCTATTATCCACCGTCCATCGCCTTTTACACGAAATAAAATAAAATCAGAATAATTCTCACTTGTAGGTGATTCCAATTTATTTATTTATTTATTTATTTTTTGGACGTTTTACGCAGGCCATGTGTCCTGTCGGGCAAGTAAAATTCTCTTTTATTAGCCCCTTCAAAAAAATCCTCCTGTTCCAGACAAGCATTAATGTTGAGTCCTTACATGATTTACATGGTTATTGATCAATAGTGATGCGAGATGAAAAAAGTGTTTTTTATATAATTAACAATTTAAGACTTAAGTTCAGTGCTGTGGTGTTCTGTAGAAAAAGTAAAGAGTCTTAGTCAAAATGGCTTTTTTTTTTTTTTTGTATATTATATAAATTGTTTGACGTGTAAATAAACATTTCTGCACTCATTTTGTGTTTGTTTTTGAGACCAATGCCTGTCTCTTATTGGTGCTATATAAAGTAATGAACGTAGGCAGGTAGTTTCAGGACAGGAAAAACATTTAAATAGTATTTGTAAGCTCTGTGCATTAACAATTTCTGCTTTTTCCTTTTACAAAACTGAAATTGTGATTAATGAAAAGATGGAATGATTACTTCCACATACCACACTTAACAACCATTGTTAAATACTACTAATAAATCATACTCTGGTTGTTCAACAGTGGCATAAATACTTTCCCACTTTTGTTTTTTAAGTGAGGAAAAGCTGTTTCTAATTTTTCATATTAGGAACATTGTGACACTGCACACCAAATACCTTGTTAATTTAGACGGAGAAAGCTTTATTCATGTACAGTATGCACAACCTTTATGTTTCATGTGCCAGCCAGGGTCATGTTGTGTAACAAAACCTTGTTTCATGTGTTCAGCAGCAAGGACAGGTGGAAGATGGAGAACCTGAAACAATAGTGATAAAGGAGGATCTAAATGACCAGTGGGAAAGAAGCCAGACACAATCCATAATTGTGCAGGATGGTGAGTAGAGGGCCAAAAAGCAGTCATCGAATTGCTGCTTAAAGGGATAGTTCAGTTTGAAAATTAATTTTTGATATGTTTTAGCTTACCTCAAGAGCATCCAAGATGTAGGTGTCCTGGTTTCCACAGTATTTTCAATTTTGATATTTTTCGGTCAAATCGTTGTTGTCTTTTTGATATTTTTCAGTCAAATATGGGGTCCACCTCTAAGAGTATGCACAGAGAAGTCAAAATTAAACATGATTTATTGACTCGTAAATGTAAGTACACACTGATCATGTCAAGTCAAGTCATTTTATTTGTATAGCACATTTAACCGAACAACAGTTGACCCAAAGTGCTTCACAGGTTAAAACAGGAAAGGCAGAAACAATATGCCTTAACAAATTCATTAAATAAGTACAGGGCTCCTTAAATACACTTAAATAAATAAATAAAGCCAGAGGGGAAAAAAATTAAAGAGAATTAAAAGCAAGACAGTAAAAGTGTGTTTTCAGATTTGTCTTAAAACTGACAATTGTATTGTATTGTGATAAATACAATACAATTGTATTTGATGGCCTAAGACACGAAACGAGCGGTTTGTGTGAGAAAACGAACAGTATTTATAGTGTTTTTACCTCTTGTAATCACAGTCACGTCCAAGTGATCTGATGGCGAGGGCGCTTCGGTCTGCGCATGGGCCGGAATTGATCGTTTGGGTGTGTACGTCACTCATTGTTTACTTACACAGAGATTTCGGAAGTTTTACCTTTCACTAAACATATTTAGATATATTGAAATCGTCTTCCATTGCGATTTCTTGTATATCTAAATATGTTTATATGATCTTCACAGTGTAGAATAACACTTCTGAAATCTCTGTGAAAACAATGAGTGACGTACACGTGCAAGCGATCACTTTTTTCCTCAAACCGCTCGTTTCATGTCTTAGGCCATCAATGTGTACTTACATTTACGTTACATTTACATCATGTTTAATTTTGACTTCTCGGTGCATGCTCTTTGATGTGGACCCCCTATACCTGCATTATATGACTGATAGACAACAACGGAAAATACACCTACATCTTGGATGCCCAAAACATATCGAAAATTAATTTCAAAGTGAAATATCCCTTTAAGGGAATGGTGGAATATATCATTTTTAGCCTGGCTGGCGAGGGCTTGGAGCCAGAGGGGCGTAAGTGGCATTTTGGGTGAATATGAGTCTCAATGAGCTCTATCCAATGGTGCCAATGGTACCTCTCTCAGATTAAACTTTATTAAATAAAGCAACAAAAAGGCTTATCTGACGTATTTGATTATTATTATTTTTTTTAGAACATGTTCATTGTGTTCATTTACCATACATTTTTTACTTAAATACTCATTCATGTAAGTATGCCTGTGGTTGCAGTGTTTGTGATTTAAGGTTAATAATACAGGTGATTGAAGTGTGGTCAAAATTTTGTTTTGTCTCTCCTGTAAAGTTTGTTAAAAGCCACTTACTCGTTCTGATCCCATGCAAAAACAAGAGAGAACTAATTAAATATTTATAATTTTGCATAGTAGGCCTACAATTCCAGAGTAAAACCTGTAGCTGTAGTTTGCCTGACTAAAATAATTTTTATTTTAGACTACTTTAACCAACTTAAACTGTGTTTTGTTCTTCCCTCATATAAAAAAACACCTATATATATATATATATATATATATATATATTATGGTTAAATGAAACTTGTAGAGTCATTGAAAAAGATTTTTGGATACTACTGTGTATATAAACAAGACATTTCTCAAAATATCTTCTTTTATTGTATGAAGGGGAAATTTTCTTTTTTGGGTGAACTAATCCTTTAACATTTAGCTTACACACATTTGTTCTGGAATCTTGTATCAAAACAATTAACATTCATTCTCTTTTCCTCTGGGTCAGCTGAGTCAAATACAGACATTTGTAGTGGGAGACTTTCTACCTCACCAGCCAAAAGCTCTGTTGCACCTGGAACAGAGAAGGTTTGTTTATTTACTGTTCTTTTAAAATGTAAAAAAAAAAAAAAACAGGAACAGGAAATTATCAAGCCACTGCTGCAGGAAAATATTTTGATGCTTCAGGATGAATGTGAAAAATTAAATGTAGTTTTATATTGTTTCCAGCCTATAGAAGTGGAATTTTCCCATTTGAATGATGATAGAAGCCAGAAAACCGACTTTTCTCCATCCACTGGACTGCAAATAAACATACAGGGTGAGTAAATAATAACAATATGTTTTAATTATCAAGCTGCTATCCCAAGCACAAGGTCGCTACAGGCAGATAATAAAGTAAACATGGCATCAATATATACGATTTAACCCATCAATGCATATTGATATACACTTTATATACACTTTTTAAACAATTTTACCAAATACTGTAGATTGGAAAAAAAGTTTTAATTTAAAGCAAGGATTATTTGCAAATTAAAACTGCTCTGACAATATATGAACATATTTGCATCCAGGTACTGTGGAGCCTAGTAGCTCTCAACAGCACAGGTACCACAAGTTTGTTGTTCAACCTAGCAAGGGTCTAACAACAGGAGAAACGGCAGCTCTCACAGACTCAGGGCATGTACCCAAGGGAATGGTGAAAAGCAGAACTTCACCCAAGAACCATGAAAAGACAGCCACTGAAATTTCTGGAAAAGGCTGCTTGTATGAGAGACCTGCAGAGCATAAAACTAGCTTTACACACTGGCCCACACATCCATCCTGCTCATATACAGAGTCGGACCAGGATCAAGACTGTATGCTGGTTCAGTCAGACACTGTATCATCTGTTAGAAGCTCCAAATGTGGACGGGATGGAGTGCCATCGACCCACACACATACTGTTATAAATGCAGGTGCAGGAGAGGGACCTATACGAGAAGATGAAAGATGGAATCAAGCTGCCATTTTGAGGCAAAGCCAAACTGAAACAGAGACCGCGAGTGCAACAAACCCCTCATATTTCACTGTGATTCCTCAAATGAGGTCCAACTTCACTCAGCCTGGGCCTTCTTTTGCTGGGCTGCAACTACCAAAGCAAATGGACAAAGGTAGACGGAAAAGTTACGTTTGTAAGTACTGTGGAAAGGGATTCCCTGGGCTGTCCAATGTCGTGGCACACCAGCGAGTGCATACAGGAGAGAGGCCCTTTAGGTGTGATACATGTGGCAAGCTGTTCACAGAGGCAGGCAACCTGAAGAAACACCAAAGAGTTCACACAGGAGAGAAACCCTTCATCTGTTCCCGCTGTGGGAAACGATTCGCCTGGATCTGCAACCTCAAGACACATCAGCAGTCATCCTCCTGTGAAGGAGTCTGATATAATTAAACATATCTGATGACGATGCAGGGCTTCCAACTTATGCCTTCTATGAATCCAGTGTTTTTTGAATGCCAAAGCAATCATTATAATTAGTGATTGGAAGGTTGATACCGGGGCTCCGACGCAGTTTTCACACACGCTGTACCGATGCTTGTACGACGTTTGAACGTTTGAACGTTGAGCTTCGAACGTCATGCAGTATCGGAAGGTCGGGGAGGCATTATTTATTTCATGATTTAACACTATACTTAAACTATAACATAAATCATTGATCAATTATGGGGCACCGCTAGTAATTTTGGGACCTATGAAAGAATATGAGGTTGGGCCCTGTTGCTATTAATGTAATCGATCTCTGAGGGCCCCAGAAGTGCGTGGGCCCTTGGTATTGTCCTAACATTCCCCCCTTTAGCGGGGCTCCGTGAACCCGTTGACCAGGCAGGCTACACATAACACGAGTTGTGGTTTCATTGGTACCAATTAATTTAGATCAGATTAGATAGAACTGTACTGATACTAGACCCAGATTGATTTCCACTCTTGTTGTATGTCACTGACTTCTGAAGCTTTGTTTGGTCACCTGCTCTTTCTTGTCTGCGGTGACTTCTAGATAATATAGTGGAGAAAACAAGTCTGACCACGCGATGTCGCTAATGCTCATTGTGTTCAAAGCTTTGAATTTGATGAAAGACTCAAACGCTTCAGAAAGCTTCTGTTTCCCATCACTAATTATCATAAATCTGTAATAAATTTAAATGGGGATAAGAAATATGAACCGATTCATTAATAAGATTAAGATGTATTGGTGTTACCAGTGACTAACTTACTCTTACGTTAATGTTCAATATCCGTGAATTGTAATACTGACAGTGAACAGCAGGTGGTGCACGAGTACTAATAATAAAAGAGCGCCCCATCTGGGTTTTCTTTGTATTCCAAAAAGTCTCATATTTTAAGTAATTTAAGTTATTGAATATAATTAAATTTTCGTTTATTAATGTAACTTAGTGTGTCCTGTTTTTTTTTTTGTCTCGTATATTTTAAGCAATGTTCGTATTTTAAGTGGAAAAGGCCTAGCGTTGCTTGGTTTCACGCCAACGTCTTGGATGTGGTTTGGATAGTACCGAGTATTGGTATTAAGTTGGCAAAATAAGAAAACATCATTGTTTGCGAACATTACATTTTATAAGAGGTTAAAGCCTATCTCGTGATGCTTTATCTGCATTGAAGATACACAATATTTCATCTGTCCATTTACAGGGAATCGAACGCATGGCCATATACCCGTTAAGGTACATTTGATTTTTATTCAGGACTTTCTAAATGTCAGTATCATTAATCCCGATTTGAATCTGATATGTCCCACTCCCACTCACATGATTAAAAATAGATAGAACAACCCCTGGTGATTAAAAAAGTTCTACATAGACACGCATAAAAGCTAAACAGACTAAGATGAAAATTCAACATTGTAATTGCTCCTGTTTCGGAGGAAATAGTCAAGGTTTGGTTGTCCGGTAAAACCATATGATCTGACCAGGGCCGTATTAAGAGCTCACTGGGCCCCGGGGCTATGAGTTACTGCAGGGCCCCCCCACCACTTTAGGTCACCAACTACATGAGCTAAATGTTATATTATTATAGCCTACGAGTCATTTTATCCATCTATGATATACTTCACAGTTAAGTTATGTTACTTTTAACATGATTTTTTTTATCATATCAAAATGTATTGACTAAAATTTCATAATTATTGTGACCAATTTCAATATCACCAAAAAATAATAGTAGCTTAAGAAAATAATCTCAAGCTTACTGATGACAAGAGTCACAAATTAAAATAGAACAAAGGCACAATAAATCGACCTATGAAAAACTTAAAGCACTGAATAATATTATATAAAGTAATCAAATATACAATACATGGTTTTCACTATAAATTCAACATTCATTCTTGTTAATTTTGCAAAAGTAATTCAGTCAAATGCAGTAAATTACTTTCTTTCTGATGTTTGATTAACATTATTGACACACATGGCGACAGCAGCTTTATTAGCAGCGTCTGTCACTTTGAGACCTCAGAGTCGGATTCAAGTGCGCTGTGCAAAACCGTCTCAAGTTCACCACAGTCTATGGTTCACCTTGGTCTCAAAACCAGCATTTACAAAATAAATTCTCCCGCTGCTCAGTGCTCACTGTGCCTGAGCAGTTTGAAATAATTTGTATCCAAACCACAACGTTTAAAAACGCGTTTAAATGATAAACTTATATCATGATGGCGCAGCAAAATTTAAATATTTCTACCGGATATATTATCGCCAGTCCTTTAGGCGAATATTGAGTTTAATCAAACACAAAAAGCAAAATTATACATCCATCAAGTTAATATTCAAACTTACCGAAAGTTTGTGGGGTCGATGACGCTGTGTTTTAAGAATAGACTAGATTAGAATGAAGAGAAGAGTAAAGGCGATTTATTGGTTGATGTATAACCTATTTTAATAAGGCGCAGGCAGCAATCATCTATAGGCCTACGTGCAGCAGCAGGTCGGTCGTTCACAAGTTAAATATAGAATAAATATATTTGTCATATCAAATTAAAACCTGACGTTTCAATTTACCATGCCCTGCTCAGAGCCGTTGGCTCTGCATGCCTACGGGGGTTTGATTGACAGGTGGCCTGGCCAATCATAACGCCGAATACGCAACTTTGTCCGACAACAAAGCTGTCAGTCGGTGGACATGAACTTGAAAACGGTAATGTTTAAATTACTTAAATGACAATATTTGAAAGTTGAGACTTTGTTTCATATCAACAGTAAGCTGCTCTGATTCTGAACTCTCTCTCGTAATCACTCGGTGTAACGTTAGTCTTTGCCCCGCGAAGTATTTTTCACTGCGTGAGTGCATGAGAACATGATGTGCGTGACTCGCGAGAGCCGCCTGGCTCGTGGCCCGTCCGTCACATAGTACCTAAAAAAGGCGGGTCTTTGCGAACGTCTCTATTAATGATAATGATTCCATGATAATGCATGGAATATAAGGCAAAGTGCAACTAAATAACAGGGATAATTTGTGGGGGACGTTGTTGCGTGGTAAGGCTTTGGTAATCAGATGGCTTGCAGTATCTGCTCCACAGCCAATCACGGGCCCCCTCCTTGCTTGGGCCCCGGGGCTTAAGCCCCGCCTAGCCCTATGGTTAATGCGGCCGTGGATCTGACTACTACTGAATTTGTCAAGCTAATTACATCACTCCCTGGTGGTCTAGTGGTTAGGATTCGGCGCTCTCACCGCCGCGGCCCGGGTTCGATTCCCGGTCAGGGAATGTGCTCTTTTGAAGATGTCTTGCTTGTTTTCTTATGTTTGTGGTCAATTTGAGTGTGTCATAGATAATATTCCCCCCTTTGGCACAGCTCAAATTCCATTTTCAATGCAGAGCCTGATTTATCTTGGTGTATGAAACAATGGGCTCTCTGCACGGCGTTATTTCCGGTGAAGGTGTAAGGATGCTCGATAACTTCCTCCGATCGTAGAGTCCAATGCAATACCGAGAATTTATATTGAATTTTATACTCCATGGTTATACTAAAAAAACGTTAGTCACAAAAACGGATAAAACAGACACCCCTCGTTGTGTTTATGCTTCTTTTTAAAATTATTTTAAATAAACATAACTATATTGAGACAGAGCCGGCTTGATTCTTGACAAATTATTAGTGTTCATTTATTATAAAGTGTTACCAATATGATGATTCAATTTTTTAATTGTTATCTTCTTCTTCATCATAAATATACAACTTTATAAAAAGTGAAAGACAAAAAAATAATATTCTTATAACCTTGTTTCATTGTATTTTATTACAAAGGTATTGAAAATATACCATATTTAAGGGGAAACACTTTGAGGGTTTTTGGCTGGGCTGACCTCAGATGTATCTTTCTGTATATTACATCCTCTGAGGAAAGAGAGATGATGGTTGTGATAAATACAAGGAATTTTGTGAGACCACTCAAATACAGATCGAGCAACAGAAGCAGATTCCATTTCTAAAACCATCTGGATACTGCTCTTGTTCCAATGGCACTGTTCAGCATCCACCTAGAAAACAGAAAATATTGATCTTTTAGAATCAAATACAGGTAAAAGAATGACTATGGAAATGGAGTCATACTCTTTCATGTTTTCACATTTTTTTTCACTTTTCTACTTTTATGCTCCTGTCAAAAATGTCTTTAGTGTTCTGCAACAGTATAGCTTACCTTGTTTCCGTTAAACACCAGAGTTCTGAAAACTTTTCCAAAGGGTTTTATCAGGCGTAGCACTCCTGTTGCAGCACAGGGCTGGTTAGGAACATTACACACAACCAGCAAATGGTCCAAAGGCGTCAACAGCCCCTAAAGGACAGTGAGGACTTGTTGTTAAGAGTCATGGAGGATAGATGGAAGTTGTAAGTTAAAAAGAATGTGTTTTTTAAAGCTACACTGTGTAACTCTTTTAGTTTATTCTTAGCTAAAAACACTTAGTTCTTTCAAAAATATATGTGCTCATTAATGTATATTTACTTCATTCAAGTAATAAAGTATTCTTGTGAGTGTATCATATGCCATTGAAAATACATACAGGTAAGGTTAATGTCAGTCGCCATGTTGCCCCTCCATCTTGAAAGTACATTAGCCAAAGAGGGACATACCCGTTAATTCAAGCTTCGCCATGTTAATCTTGGACTACATTGGCCACCGTAGGAGTTAAAACAAAATCGGAATTGAGAGGAACAGAAACTAATATTCACTGGATGGTCGTATACCTTTTCACCGCTAGATGGGGGTAAAAATCACACAGTGTAGCTTTAAGCTTAAATATTTGAAATGTCTCAAGACCAAGTGATACTTGCATTTGACATTGATGGCCCCACAAAAGCATGAAACACTGACACCTAAGGAAAAAATAATCAAATCCAATAAGTAAATAAACAAAAAATGAAGTATTTATGCAAGGAAATATAGTGTGTTAACTCACAGGTGAATTAGGGTCAACTTTTTGAGACACCAGCTCTAAACTTTGCTGTCTCATATGAACTGGGATGGCAGAGTAAACCTTTACCATCTCCTGGGCTGAGAATTCAGTTGGAAGGATCAATAAAGCCTGGAAAACACACATGCTGATATAGTAGAGCTAAATGTCAATTGATAATTGTTTTAGAAAGCAGTATCGTCTTTTGACCATACGTCAACATCCGCCTTTTTAGGGTACCCTTAAACGTCGGTTAGATGACGTTATCGGATCCTAACCCTACCCCAGACCTAAACCTACCCCTAAACCTAACCGACGTTAAAGGTAAAGCGTCAGTTGTATGATGGCCCGGGATCGTCATGTAACCGACGTTTAAGGGTACCCTAAAAAGACGGATGTTGACGTATGGTCAAAAGACGTCCCAAGACGTCAGTCATATGACTTCTTAGGATGAGACTCCAAACAAAAATATGTTCCAAGAATGTTTTGCTAATGTTCCCATTAAGTTATAAAACTTTATTTTTGAATGTCCAAAGATTAACGTTCCCTTTTAGCTGGGATATTTGGTCACAAATATCAGTATTTTAGGGTCCAATTCTCACTTAACTAGTTGCTTATTAACAGTATATTACTTGGATATTCTGTTTATTACTTATATAAAGCATAATTTAGTAATTTCTTATTATGCACGACCATATTCTACATCCTTCTCTCCTACACAATACTTTAACTTAACAACTACCTTTCTAACTATTAATAAAAATGACTTTATTGAGGCAAAATAGCCTAGTTAGTTAGCTGGTGAGAATTGGAACCTAAACTAAACTAAACCAAAATGTAATTTTTTTTACACAAAAATTACTGTTTTGTTGTAAAATGAAGTGTCTTACATTTCATTTTACAACAAAAAGTACATTTTCTGTTAAAAAAAAAATAATAAAAGATTATATTCTAAAATAGCACATACCTTTTTCCATTCTAGACAGGTTTCCATGTCAACCTCAGTTGCCATTAAAACCTCAACAGGGTGACTAAATGGAGATGCCATTTTGATTAGTTCACTTTCAGAGTAGTCACGAGAGATTCCAGACACACGAATTACACCCTTCTGTAGGAAAACACAGAGGCAATGAGGGGAAAAAAGTAAACTTCTTTATTAAAAGAGTGTTTGTCTATTAAAGCACATATCTGTGCTGTTTCCTTTCCCAAACAGTTAAGTGTCCTAACAAATCTTTCACCACTAGAGGTCCCTGTCTCCAAATTTGTTATCATGGGTGATGGGACTGTTTTCAGCCTGCACTGCTGAGACCAAATTGACAATTTAATGGTGGTATTTCAATAATGGTGTTTTTGATCACCCTTTAAACACCTTTCTTAAGACTGGTTATTCTTTTAGTAATGATATTAATAACAATCACTTGTAATTGACTTCTGTTACACCTGCGAGAGCTTACAGTTTGTTCTGATGTTTTTTCAGTCGTCTTAGTTCCTGGCATCTGAATGTTCATAGATTCAGTGGTTCCTTCTGATTTTGCAGACTTGACTGGAAAAGACTGTTGACCATTTCTCATGGAATTGAAAGTGGTGGATCCGTGTGCAGAGGACAAGGATCTTTTTGTTGTATAATGTCTTGTTTTATTACAGCCCGTAGAGACAACGCTGTGCCGTATGCTGCGTTTTGAACGAGAGGGAAAACAGACGGAACCAGGCCTCCCCTTAGTGGCATCATCAGGCCCATGCTGCAGTCTCTTAAGGAAGGAATTGGATCCACTTCCTAAGAGGTAGAGAGAAAGGGGGTTAGTCAAACTCAAACTCTGGATAGCCATGAAACCTATGATACAATATTTTTTCAAGCTGTATATTTCTGGAACAAAACACACTCACACACGCACGCATTATATATGTTTGTATATATATGATGTACAGTATTCAGTTTTTCTTGACTGTGGCGGGCAGGATGAGGCCGAGGGCAGTGAGAGAGCGGCACGAGGCCGGTGGCGTGATTGATAATGAGCGACACCTCCGCGATGCACCGGATCTCTCACGGAGGAGAGCAAGCATAAAAGAGGAGACGAAAGTGAAGACTGAGAGAGGAACAACCTATTTGATAAACCTATTTTGAAAAGGTTATCTTCAGGATATCTTGGGTGGTTTAGCTGGTGAAGAAAGTAGAGATTGGCGAACAACCTGAAGGAGTTCCGCGAATGGATTGCGTGGTGGATTTCCGCTGGATTCTGCATTTTGTGGTCTGGTCTTCTGTCACGGATGGAACAGGAGTCAGGTGGTAAGTGTAACAATGTTTATTAACAGGTTTTGCAAAAGCAGGCAGAGATATGGTGAGTGTTCAAATGATAGTAGATGGGAATCTTAATAAGAGTCTCTGTAGCAGATATGGAAGATCTTAGATGGATGGCTGAAGACTGAAGATGGTATACGAAGGCCGGGGGTTGAAGAGAATCCAAAGGAGGCCATGTAAGTAGCAAGTGAGAAGCATGGGTGAGTCTGTGTGGCATGTATGTTTACACGGAAACGATTCTGAAGAGAAAATGCAAAAGTGGCGTTGCGTTATCACTTTTTATTCTGCGTTTTGAGGAGCTCGGGAACGCGGCTGTGGAGCGTTTCAAAGATTTCCACTCTGGAGGGTGGTTTCACTTTTTTTTGCGTTTTTAAGCCCCAAAAACGCCGTCGCCGTGTAAACGAAAGGCACATCCGATAAAATATTTTTACGTTTTCACCCGCGAGCGTTCTCGTGTAAACAGAGGCTATGTTTAGACGGAAAGGATTCTGAAGAGAAAACGCAAAAGTGGCATTGCGCAATCACTTTTTATTCTGCGTTTAGACGAGCGTTTTGTGTGGGAAATCCGCGTGCAAATGGTGATGCAAAAGTGTGTGAAATTCAATGTAGTATGCATTTCAGGCGGCTAGGAATGCATACTACAACAACACCAAGTCCGCACGTCTGCGTAAACCTTCACCGTCAAGCGGACTTTTGCGTTTTTACCCTTTACAAGGGAACGCGGCGGTGGAGTGTTTTTAACATGCCTGAATGAGTAGGAGGAGTGAATTGAGCTGGTGGAATCCTATTTGGCTATTTCTAAAAACTTGAAACGTATTTTTAAAATTTGAAGATGAATTTACACTAAATTCAATAACTTGAAACGATAAAGTTTTACTAAATAAATACCATAATTTCAGTAATTTGATTGGTAATTGTAATAATTTGATGTTCAATTTTTCCAACCAAGATTTTTCAATATTTTAAGTTAAGTTCATCTGGATCATTGGTGCATCATTGGTGCATTATAGATGTAAAAAAAACTCACCTGATGAATCTCTTGATCTTTTCAATGCTCTAGACTGGGTTGAGAAGTGCTCATGAATATCCTCAGATGTGCTGTATGTTTTAGCGCTGAGGAATCTATGGGAATGGGAGGATGGACAGGATTGCCAATTGGAACTTGGTAAAGCAGATCCCTGCCATTCACCAATACTCCTTTGATCATGATGTTTCCCATGAGCGTTTGATTCGACCTGATCAGATGAGTTCCACCTAGCATGATAAATGCCCTTTGTTTCTTTGCGTTGTTGGATGTCTTGTATAATGAAGGGAAGTTTCTCTGTTGTTAACTGGTTGTATGGGAAGTGACTGAGTAATTCTAGGTCCTCAAAAGAGAGGCCAAGACTGGCTAAAGCTTTGCTTAGGTTTTCTGTTGGAAAACGTAGAGTTGCTTGTTGGTTTGGCTCTACTTCTTCAATTTGTGGTCTATCAGGAGAAATCCTTGCTTTGGCTGTCATTGACTGGTACTGAGAACTGTCCACATCTGGTTTGAAGGCAAAATGTTTGCCAAGATGGTTGGTGCGAGATCTAACAAGAGGTTTCTCAGATGTTGGTAGTGGTACTTTTGTGTTACTAATAATGGGTATTTTCTCCTGATTGATCTCTTTTGCTAGAAGGTCACCATTCTCCTTATGTGCAGTAACTGAATTAATTTCTGTGAATGATGATGAGGGGTGACTTGCCCTGTGAGGTATGGAATTTAATAGATAGGAGAGGGTAAACCCCCCTGAGGGCTGGTACATGTTCAAAAATGAGGATCTTTGAATGCCAACAGGCTGTAAGGGATTTAGAGGAAAAAGAGGGTTCCCATAACTGCTATTGTTTCCAGCTGCAATAGTACTGATCAGGTTCAAGACCAACTGAGCTTCAAGTTGGGCAAGTCTCAACAGGAAAGCTTGTGTTGTGCCAAATAGTGGTGGCACACTAGTGAAAATACTGCCCATCTGAGACAAACACACTGGCCTATTGATTTGAGGAGCATGTGAATATCTGTGGGGGGGAAAAGATGTAAGAATATAAATTTCAAATATTCAATCCATATATTCAGCACAGAGTCAATTTCTTTTGTCATGATCTAGAAATGTGTTCATAAATACATTAAAAAATGCAATTTATATAATGCCAGGTGAAAAAACAGATATCATGAACACTTTAATGATCTTCGAAATGATCTTCTTCCTTTTGTCTTGTTTTTCTTTACAAATACCTAAACATTCTTAAATCAAGATACCTGTACAGTTACTTGAAATAAAATAACTTAAGATGAAAAGTTTATCAAAATTAAGTGACTTTAGGTTAAAAACAAGAAAAATATCTGTCAGTGGGGTAAGAAAAATACAAAAAAGAAATAAAGGGAAAACAAATTTATAAAACAAATTAATTAATTTTATTGTCACTTAAATTCACTTAATTTTAATATATTTCTTTTTCTGAAAATAACACTATGATTTTTTCAAGGATGTATATTAATTTATTGATTTATATGCATCTTGATTTAAGGATGTTTAGGTATTTGTACGGGAAAAAGAAACAAATACTGAGAAAAGAAAGCCTCAATAAATTATTATTTTTTTTAATTTTCTATTATTATTATTGAAAAACTTGTCATTTGGTGCAACTCTCAAAAACAATGATATTTATGCATTACGTAATAATGATATTTGAAAAAACAAAAAAGTACTGATGTACTATATATATATGTATATATATATAATACTAATGATTGAGATGTGTGAATGTGTATTTCACACATCTGTGTATGTGCTTGTTTTTACACAAAATTTAATCACTAAATTGAACGTTTTCCTTAAAATGATAGAACACTTTCCAAATTATAACATTTTCCAAACCATATTACACCAGGATGAACACTACATTTTTAAGAACTTTGTACACTTTGAAACCTTTTCCCCTCTTGTTTTATTTCATTTTCCCATGAACGCTCTTGTTTGTTGACTCCTTTGACTCACATTATTCAAATGATATTTGTTGATAAGATTTTCCTTTCATCCAGGCCATCAATCCATTAGCCTACTGCAGCGCAACGTTTAGCTTCCAAGCAAACTGTGAAATAGTTCTCCGGTGTTAAAAATGCATAAACAAATACTTTAAAGTTTATGGAATGGACAATTATTCTCCACAGAACATGAAAGGACAACTTCATGGAGGCTTTCACTCTGGCATGTGTTCACTTCATTATGTATAATTAATAACATGCCAACGGGGTGTTTTTCAAACACTGTGACAGCATGTCCTTGTAACATGAGTAAGAGGTGAAAGACATTTGTCTAGTGTAAAGTACCACACAGCTGTCATAATTTCACAGCCACCATGGCTCCCTGCATGTGTGTGCACTCTCCTGGACAGATTTTTGAATAATGTCATCCGATAAATAATAATATTATTTATAATAAAAGAGGGGTTGACAAAACCTGGACTACAAATTATTAAAAAAATCAGTTCAAGAGAGTGCACACCTGTTCACACACAGAACTTGGTTTAAAGGACAACAGATTAATATACAGAGCAATCTGCTAAAGTGACATTCAAAAATAAGTATCTTTATCAATAATAATTTATATATATATATATATAAATATATATATTAGGGCCGGTGTTCTGACGATTCATGCTACCCATCGAGATTTGCTACTTACCGGTTATGCGCATGTGCAGACTCACAGTTTTTTTTTTTTACAAAAGGTACATTTTTCTGTTATAATGTATAATTTCCCTTTAAAAAATGCTTACTACCATATGAATATTTGTACGGTCAGCCAGCTGAAAAAGAATAACTGAAAGTTTCAGTTACTATGAGGAAAGGTGTACTTTGACTAGTCAAAGATGAATATTTTATGATAATTTTTACTTTTCACACTGTTTTAAAAATAAAAACAGTAGTCTACAGTATACAGTAGCTACTCATAACTTAGAATTGTATTATAATTGTATTTAATACGACTTTAATCGGCATTCTGTGATCAATTCGCGCTACGGTAGCATTTTTGGACAAGGCAGCAAAAAATCGACAGAACACCGGGACTCGATTAAAAAAAAAAATCTAATTAATTAGAGGCTTTGTAATTAATTAATCGAAATTAATCGCATTTTAATTGCATAAATATTTGAACTGAGAACAGTGAGATTTTTTTTTTACATGGATTTTTAGTATACCATTGAATAATGACTGAATACATAAGCTTAAGCAACAAAATATTGTTTATTTTTGTTCAACCAAGTCCAACAGACCAGTGCAATTGTATATATTTTGCGTTGAGGTGAAACTTGAGGCTCGATGTGATATGCGAATTCCTTGTTGCATAGCTTGCACACAACAACCATGCTCTTAATGACACTTCCATCAGTTCGTTTTTATAACAAAATTTCCCATCCACGGGACCAACCAAAGCGGTCTCATCAGCTTCTTCGTTCATGTTCACTGCGGTTTGTCGTTTAGTTGTCATTTTGTGCTGGAGTTGTCCTTTAATTAATTAAATCAGGTGTGCCATTTCAGGGTTAAAACAGAAACATGGCCTGTCAGGGAGTCCCTGCAGTCACTGCTTTAGATGATCTATTTGTCCTTGGTAAGGTACTGTGTAAGAGTGGTAAGAGTTTTTATCCTGAGTGCGCTCTCTGATCCACCTGGCCTATAAATGAAATACCTAGCGCAACGAGACTCAACAACCACTAGCTTGCTTTCCTAATAAAATCATTTGAGCCTTCTCACTCTGTCTCTCTCACTCATCGGTCACACGTCTATTTAGGTAAATCTTATTTTAGATGTTTATCTGATGCAGGACCATTTCCAGAAGTGTTCAGATTCACATATTCAGCAGATTCATGATATGATCATAATTATCAAACTTATTATGATACGCACATAATTGCACAAATGTTGTTTTTACTGTAGTAATGGTATGATGACTTGAAGACATGTTGCTCAGCAGATAGTGGTGGTAAGTTAATAAGATAATCTGATTTACAACTCGTGAATAGATATTCATCATGCTGTCTTCATTCCTGGAAGGTGGGGACATGGGAACAGCCCATGCTCACTGTTAGACTTTTCAAGGTTTTCAAAGTCAATGCTAGCTTTTCAACACTGTTGCCAGTAAGTTACTGTAATTAAGATTTACAGTACCATAATGTATTTCAGTTTTACAGTAAGCATATGGTACTGTAATTGTGTAATTCAGCGCATTACTGTAAAGCTAATCAGTACAGTAATTATTTTTATTTGTACGAAATATAAATAAGAATTCATATTTTTTATTTGCATCCTATAAGAACTACTGACATTCAAATATTACACAATACCATTTTTTATTTTATTTAAAACATTTCAGTCAAAACAAAAACTAAGCATATAACAACTTAGCATAATACCTCTGCTCTGTATTACTACGATATGGGGTCTTAGCATATTCTGAAACTAGACCAGAAGTATCTATGTTGTTAACTCATAGATATGTTAATGACCCAGCATCTCGAAAAGGCCAAACGTACTGAATTACAGAAGCCTCGCCTGAAAAATGCAGGTCTCTGTTACAGCTATATGCAACAACTAGGTGGGGGGAATCCTGCCACTCTAGTACATGACGTCCTCAAAGAGGTTACCCAGATCAGTATCACCTCTGAGGTCTGTGCTTGAATATTTGAGCTACCCACGAGGAACATTATTGGACAAGGTTAGAAGGAGGAATCCTGCTTCACCCATACGGACAACACGCCCGCCACTATGCTAATGTAATAATGTAATCATCTAAAACATAATTATAATTATATATTATAATTGTTTATATTCTGTGGAATTAACCTGAATTGGCGTAACCTAGGATTTAAAAGCAAATTTCTCCAGTTGAATATAAAGTATAAAGGTAAACTAAGTATTTTTTTTTGCAATGTGGGAATAAATCTAAAGACTTTACAGCCTGTTGACAACAAGAGACAGAAACATATATGCGACTTTGACTTGAGGACAAATTCAAGACCTTGACACACTTGTCCTCTTTAAGTTTACAATGGTTGTTAAAAAGGGAATGCAACAGGTGACAAGACTGTTCGCTGGGCATCAAAACAGATCACATCATACATTTCTGTGCTTGTGATAGTGACTTTTGACTGATGGCTTCTTATCATATTAAGGTGTTGTATGTGAAAAACTTTTTAGGACTGATTTTTAGTTGAATGTAAAAAATAAATAAAAATTAAACAAACAAAACCAAACTATTATAATGAATAATCATGCATTTGTTTTCTTCAGGTAAATATATCTTGGTATCTGACTGCCACTGTTCTACATTTGGAAAGGTTGTGCATCAATGGATGTAGCAACCTCAAAGTAAAATACATATATGACTGAGAGACCGTTTAAAATAAAAAATGTACGATTTATTGTAAGATATAGATTTGTAATTCTGAGGTAGAAAAAAAATCGAAATCACAAGAAAAAGAGTCAATTCTTAATATATATATAGTCACAAGTTCAAAAAATAAAGTCGTAATTATGAGATACAAAAGGGAGATATAAAGTTATCCGTACTCACATGTTGGCTTTAGCAATAGCTGAGCTGGAGGTTATTTTCCTTTGGATTGAATTCTTCATTATTGGGTCAATCTTCAGACTTCAGATATAACTGTTCCTCTTGATTATGGATCATTGCACATGAACACTGAAAAGTACTTCCAGAGCAAAATGTCTTTTGTCACCCTCTGTAAATCTTATTCCACTCTTCACATGGCCAGACACACACTGTATCACATTCTTTCTTCTCAGTATGTTTCCTTCCCCCTGCTCACCCTCCCAACACCACCCCCTTGCATTTCCTTCTCAGCACCTCTGCAGTCACCAGTGGCGTAACTTTGCTTTAAAGTGTATATTGCAGGTTAACCACCACAACCAATTAATGTGTAAATTAAAGTGCTAAATATGTATATTTAAAAATGTCTGTCTTAAAATGCGTTAAAAAACATTTATTGGGGTTTCTTAAAAGGTAGCATGTTTTTTACAGTAACTGGGTGATGATGTCATAAGAGGGAGTGCGGGCGGTAATGCACTCTATATATAGAATTAGCTAAGGGTGCTTATGAGATCAAGAGCCAAATGGTTTGAGGAAGGGGAAAGAAATAGTTATTTCTTTTCTCTTGAAAAAATACATTTTACAAGAAATTCTATTTCATCTTTGACTATAAATGAAAGAATCTCTAATAATCCTTCAGATAGCATTTTTTGTGTATTCCTTCTATGAAAAACTTTACTTCCCATTATGACATTGACAAAATAAGCACTTATATACAAACAGTTAAACATTTTGTTCCAACAGTTTCTAATGATTATAGTATTGTGAAGAAGATATATCCAAAGTTGAGATCTCTAAAGCTCTTTTTTCAATGAAGAAATGAAATTCCCCTGGATCAGATTTACGTCATGATTGTGAGGAGAAAGTGAGGGTGAGAGAGCACGGCTGAGAGGGAGAGCGAGAAACCTTGCGTGTGTGCCTCATGAAAGTGACAACAATCCGGTCAACTGCTGAAGAACACTCCAATGTGGGACATATCAGTCCATTCTCATGTTACATTTTATTTATTTGGTATTTATGTGCTATAATGCGGTCTGAATCCTGATTGATTTTTTTTTATAAATATAACTTTCTTGCAAGAAAGAGTACAATTGAGCGGACACAACTTTTTCTATTTTAGACATAAATGAAAGATTTGAAATGGGTCTGTAATTTGCTAGGTTATTTGGATCTAATTGCGGTTTCTCAATGAGAGGTTTTATTATTGCCAGCTTGAATATTCTTGGAACATGACCTAAAAATAAATAAATCGAGTCTCTTCACTGGTCTTATCAAGCGAAACGATCGCTCATTTAAAAAAATAAATAACAAAGTTTAAGTTTTATAAGCTCAAACGCTCGCCTTGCTCTCTACTGCAATGCACATTCGTGACTCTCCTGTTCAAACTCGTTCATCAAAATGAACAAATCTTTTTCTGAGTCAATTCGTTCGTTGAATGAACCAAATGACTTGGAAAAAGATTTGTTTATTTTGATGAACGAGTTCGAACAGGAGAGTCACAAACGTGTGTCACAGAACAGAGCAAGGCAAGCATTCGAGCTTATAAAACTTAAACTTTGTTATTTATTTATTAAATGAGTGATCGTTTCGCTTGATAAGACCCTTATTCATCGTCTGGAATCGTTTAAAGCCCTTTGAACACTTGTAGTTTGTACTGAAAGTGTCTTTAGGACCTTGAACCGTTTGGTTACCAGTAAAGTGCATTATATGGAGAAAAATGCTGGAATGTTTTCATCAAAAACCTTATATTTCTTTTTGACTGAAGAAAGAATGACATGGACATCTTGGATGACATGGGGGCGAGTAAATATTCAGCAAAAGTTTTTTCAAAAGTGCACTACTCCTTTAAGTGTGTATGTACACATTAAGCACACCATAAATTAAAATCCCACAATATATTGTTGCAAAAATTACATTCATAAGCATGCAATAATAACATAAAGGAAAATCAGAGGGACAGGCACATGCAAACAAAATAAAAAAAAGGGAGTGGGCACTGTTCATAGTTTCCTATGAACAGACCAAACAAATAAAGTTGATAATGCATGTTTGGTAGCTCGTAGCTTCTAATCAAATAAAAAAAAAATTCTTCAGTATATTTTTCTTTCTCTACCATCAATTCAGGTATGAACAGTTCTACAAATTTATTTTTTTCTATTTTAAGAGTTAACAACACAAATAGTCACTTACAAATAGTCTTCATATAGTCTCATTCCATTCTCAGTAAAAAAGGTACAAATAAGGGGTCATCTTTCAAAAGGTACACCTTTGTTGTGTACAAGTACCTTAAAAGTACATATTGGTACCAAAAGTGTACATATTAGCACCTAAAATGGAACGTACAGTCTTGGTGACCATTTTTTACAGTCTTTTGTACCATTTTTTCTAAGAGTGAATGAAAGCTTTTCTGATTTTGTGGTTCATTAATTGAAAGAAAATATGATTAAAAATCTTTGGTGGACAATCATTCATTTTTATTTCCTCAGCTCCGTTCAACCATGTGCAATTCATCAGTCAATTCATGGAATGCAACTATATTTGATTGGTTCTGCATGTGTGAGGGACATTTTGGCACTTATTTCAATCTTTTTACTTCAGTATATGCTTCATTGTTGGAACGCCGGTCCATTGCTGGTTCCTCTGGGTATATCGCTGTATGGACATCAAACCCAACTTGGTGTTTCCACTGAACATCACTTTACTGGAGCTTTTTTATTGTATTCAATGCATTGTAGACATCATTGTTGTCAGTTATCCCTCTATGTTGGGCCAGAACATACTACACTTTCTTATTGGTCTTGGCTGGACTTTTCGACCCCTCATCCACACCTTCGTGTGTATTGAACAATATTTGGCAGTGATTCATTCACTAATTCCTGAGATATAAGGATATCCAGTACAGGATTGCATTGGTAGCAGCAGCTTGGCTAATAGCAATAGGCAACAGCTTGAGGCTTGTTTCCTTTGGGTTGTACTACTTTCAAGATCACTTATTCTTTGTGGGCTTTTGCATTGCAGTGATGATAACCTCATTTTGCTGTGCTTCTGTCCTCCGTGCCCTGAAGCGTCCAGGACCAGGAGATCGAAAGAATGTCGAGATGACAGAGAAAGACATACACAATAAAACTGACAGAGGCAGAGCTGTTGAGAACCAGCAGAAAAGGAAGGCCTTCAGAATCATCTCTCATATTTTAGTGTCTATCCTGATTTGCTATTTACCTCTGTTAGTAGCTTATTTTATACGCTTAGCTAAAGTCAGAAACCCTTCTTATATATGTGAAGCTGTTCCACTGATACTATCAATCACTTCTGTAAATCTGTTAATTTCACCTCTAGTCAGAATATACAGTGAAGGTCACCTGAAACATATACTGTGCTTTTTAAAAACAAATTGGATGAAAAAAATAAAAGCGCAAATATTACAAAATAAAACATTAAAATGTATGACATAACTAACAAATTTTTCTAACACTGTCCAACAGTGACACCGGAAGGAAAATTTACAGCAGAAGTCCTCATCTGTCTGGCTTCCCCTGAGCCCAATGAGATTTAACTGACCCCCCCAAACTGCATGTGGTGGGTTTGGTGAAAGTCACGTGAGAGGAGGCAATGCCTCCATCAACCATGATTGGTTATGATTGGATACGATTGGTTTGTGAGATAAACTCTTGTTTTCGTGCGTTTTCGGGACTCGGTCTGAATGAAGAAAATTGATGGGAAGACTAATTGAAAAAGTAGACAACTCTCACCCACTTAGATATCACATGTCATGTCAAAAACTTGAAAATGCTTTAAACTCAAAACCTTCAAACTTCAAGCTTTTAAAACTACCAAAATGTCTGGGCTTTCTCAAGCCGAACTTTTTAATCTAGCTTGTGTTTCAACTCATGTTGAGTTTACTTAATCTTTTAAGGCAGCAGGTGAAAATTTTAGTTTCTAAGTTTAACCAACTGAAATGTTCAGGGAAAATTCATTTTACATAAAACATTCATTATACTGTACATTACACACAGTTGGTTTCTGTTTTGTTAGCAAAAGGAAATCTAAAATGGTTTAGCCATGTATTATTAAAAGTATGTCTACAATAACAAAGCATATACAGGTGTGTTTGTAAATGCACATCATATTTTTCTATTCAAATGTTGCACCAAAATTTGTTTGGACCTTTCCATAAGCTGTGACATTTTTCTTGAAGATGTCATCAATCTAAAGACTCAACAAATCAAAAGACTGGCTTGGATTGATGATCTCCAAATGGATGTTACAGAAAATGAATGGGAAAAAAAACTTGCGTCCAAGCACAAACACTATCGATTGAACAGATTCAATCCAAATATCCCAGATATCTGTGTAAAATGTACAACTCATAAAGGAACATTATTTCATTGCATTTGGCAATGTGAGCACTTACAATCCTTTTGGAAATAAGTAATATGTGTATTAATAATTATTGCTCAGGAAATCCCTGTATGCCCCAAAATCTGTATTCTTGGTCTACTTCCATCCCGCCTTTTCTTTGAAAATACATGAACAGAAGCTTATAAATTTGTGTTAATTGCATGCGAAACACCTGACTGCCATACAATGGAAAAGAACTTGTTGTCACCCTGGATCAAAGAATTGTCTTCTTCTATAGCAATAGAAAAACTGACTTTCTCAATCAAACAAACAAAAAAAAAAAGCACATATTTTACAGGATCTGGGACTCCTTCCTTCATTTTCTACAACCGAGTGGAATGACTCTTGAGTAATGCTAATAATGTGATCTTTTTTCTTTTCTTTTTGGGGGGGGGGTGTGAATATACCTTTTTGGCTCTTTTGTTGGGGTAGGGAGGGTGTATTTTCCTTCTTTTTATGAAAATCCTGTCTTGTACATGTATTGTAAAATAAAAAATGTTCAGAAGATCTCATAGCAGGTATTTAATTTCATGCATAACACAAGATAACATCAGTCCATTAGGCTACTTTACTTATGTCCTTTCCTTTTCGTTCTTTTATTATGTATGTAAAAATGCAAAATGTTTTCTGTGATAGGTATAGGTTTAGGGTTAGCAGATACGTAGGCCTATGTTTTTTACAGTATAAAAATTATACAGAACTCGAAACTTTATTGCTTAGTTAAACAACAACTGTACAAGGACAAACATGCAAAACAAAATAGGAGTGGGCACACATACATTTATAGTTCCTTATATGGTGGATGAGGTGCTTTTGTAGCTTGTTTTTTTTTTTTTTTTTTTTTTTTACACGGTTTGAAACAGAGGCACGTTTATCTTTCGCTGTTGGGTTGAAGAACACTTCTTCAGTATATTTTGCACGCTCCATCAATCCAGGTATGGCATCTTTTCCCCATCATTTTAATTCACATACTTCAGATTTAAGAATTAAACAAATTGAGGCAAACCTCACAGTCACCATCAATGTTTGTATCAAGTCGGACTATTAAATAAAACACTTTTATAGTTTGATCTCCAGGCATAAAACACAAGAAATTAAATGACATATTGTAATGACAATAATATTTGATCAATGTGCCCATTTGTGTTCTCCCCAGCTCTGTACAACCATGTGCACTTCATCCATCACCATAAACGATACAAATTCCATATTTGATGAGTCAGTGGACTGGTTCTGCATGTGTGAAGGACATTTTGGCCCCTATGCCACATTTATTACTTCAATACTGTGCTTCACTGTGGGATCGCCGATCCATTGCTGGTCCCTCTGGGTGTATCTCCGTGGGAACATTAAACCCAACTTGGTGTTTCCACTGAACTTCACTGTTCTGGAGCTGTTTTTTTGCATTCAATGCATTATAGACATCATTGTTATCAGCTATCCTTCTCTGCATGGTGCCCATTTAGCCAACTTTCTTATTGGTGTCAGTTGGACTGTCAGACCTCTTCTCCAGATCTGCATGTGTGTTGAAAAATATTTGGCAGTGATTCATCCAATAATATTCCTGCGATATAAGGGCATCCAGTATAGGATTACATTGGCAGCGGCAGTTTGGCTAATTTCTTTTGGCAACGGCTTGAGGGGCGTTTTGAGTGGGACAAACTATTTTAAAGATCATGCATTCTTTTTAATTTCTTGCATTGCAGTGATAATAACCTCATTTTGCTGTGCTTCTGTACTTTGGGCTTTGAAGCTTCCAGGACCAGGCAATCGCAATGATGTAGAGATGACAAAATCTGATGCCAAAAGAGGTAAAACTCCTGAGAACCAGCAGAAAAAGAAAGCCTTTAGTATCATCTCTCACATTTTAGTGTCTATCCTGATTTGTTATTTGCCTTTGGTAGTAATTTATTTTATAAATATAGCTAAAATCAGTAAGTATTTGTATTTATGTGAAATTGTTCCACTGACTCTGTCCATATCTGTAACTGCTGTGTTTTTTTCACCACTAGTCAGGATGTATAGCGAAGGCAATCTTAAGCTCATAATGTGCTTTTCAAACAAATAAAGGGAAAATAAGAAATTGAAAAAAAGTGATGTAACAGGATCAGAATTGTATTTGACACTGACTTTTTTTTTTTTTTTTTTTTTGCGCTAGTCAGTATAAAATGTAATCTTTTGTATGTTACTGATTCGTGAAAATCTGAATGACCATGTACAAGACCTGAATCTAAATGTTCTCCCTTCCCTCTTGGGTCACAAGAGACCCCCCATAACTGTCCAATCGATTCTTACTTGCAGGTTTAGTTAGATTTGCAGAACACTTTGTAAAAATTGTAAGAGTTGTTGAAAATGGAAATAAATGGATTTTTAAATTGAAACCGTCTGAAACATTTTGATGTCTGTTTTACCCTGCTTGAATCAAGTAGCCTATGGATAGCACAAACTGGGAACATAGCAGATAAGATTACTTTGTGGGAAAATAAATATTTTTATGAAGAGGAAGCTTGTATAAACTTGTGAAAGTGAATGTGACAATGTTATTAAAGGGCAATAAAGATAGGCCTGAAGTTAAAGGGACTATTTGTAAATTTTTATGTAATTTCTTGTTTAAAGTCAATATTTTTATTCATAAATATGTCCTCAATGGTGTACAAATACCTCTGCAATTATCTGACTTATCCTCGTAAATGAAGAATTTATTATAAACGGGTCCTTCTCAAAAAATTTGCATATTGTGATAAAGTTCATTATTTTCCATAATGTAATGATAAAATTTAAACTTTCATTTATTTTAGATTCATTGCACACCAACTGAAATATTTCAGGTCTTTTATTGTTTTTATACTGATTATTTTGGCATGCAGCTCATAAAAACCCAAAATTCCTATCACAAAATATTAGCATATCATGAAAAGGTTCTCTAAACGAGCTATTAACCTAATCATCTGAATTAACTAATTAACTCTAAACACCTCAAAAGATTCCTGAGGCTTTCAAAAACTCCCAGCCTGTTCATTACTCAAAACCCCAATCATGGGTAAGACTGCCGACCTGACTGCTGTCCAGAAGGCCATCATTGGCACCCTCAAGCAAGAGGGTAAGACACAGAAAGAAATTTCTGAACAAATAAGCTGTTCCCAGAGTGCTGTATCAAGGCACCTCAGTGGGAAGGAAAAAAAGCTGCACAATGAGAAGAGGTGACCAGACCCTGGGGAAGATTGTGGAGAAGGACCGATTCCAGACCTTGGGGGACCTGCGGAGGCAGTGGACTGAGTCTGGAGTAGAAACATCCAGAGCCACCGTGCACAGGCGTGTGCAGGAAATGGGCTACAGGTGCCGCATTCCCCAGGTCAAGCCACTTTTGACCCAGAAACAGCGGCAGAAGTGCCTGACCTGGGCTACAGAGAAGCAGCACTGGACTGTTGCTCAGTGGTTGCATGTCATTCTGAAATCAAGTTGCCAGAGTCTGGAGGAAGACTGGGGAGAAGGAAATGCCACAATGCCTTAAGTCCAGTGTCAAGTACCCACAGTCAGTGATGGTCTGGGGTGCCATGTCAGCTGCTGGTGTTGGTTCACTGAAGCACTAATAGAAATGATAATCTGTATAAAGAAAATGTAAAAAATAATTCTGTTCTTGGGAACCAATAACACTCAACATCCATTCTCTTCGCTTGTCACGATCACCTGTCACCTCAGAACTTAATTTCCCACAATCCTTTTTGGTTCCCAACTGCACACAGTGTTTGTTTACTTGTTGTTCCATACCAAGCTACTACCTGACTACCTGGGACACTTACCAGTTATGATCCCGTCATTGATTATCTTCAGTCCAGTTTGCAGCAGTCAACACCTACAATGATAAGAAGTGTTTGCTGCTAAACTCAGTCACTTGCTTGCACCGTTTGTTTCTTGCACTTGCCTGCCAATAAAAATCCTTTGTGGAAGTTAGCTTTTTGCTGTATTATTCTGTTTGCTGACACTTCTGGAATCCTTTTCAGTTTTTACACAGGTTTTCAAAACCGCGCCACCTCTCACACGTTTGCACAACAGCAGCGGCTCGCTCACATCTAATTGTACGGCTTGTTTCATCGTGGGGCTACAAAATGGACGCACTGGTTTACGATTAATCGTGCTCAGTGTGAAACAAGGGGGTAATCTTTTTTTTTTTTTTTTTTTTTTTTGCAACAACGTAGACTTTTATTTGTGAAAAAGTACAATACCTTGTCCTTATAAGAAGAACTGAAAGAACATTGCAAGTAGGGTTGGGTATCGTTTGAATTTGAAGGATTCTGATTCCGATTGCGATTCCTTGTTTCGATTCCGGTTCCTAACGATTCTCGATTCCGATTCTTTTAAGAGGCAGGGTCAAAAAAGTTTAGCTAACCTTGCTAACCAACGGTCTTTCGGAAGGAAATACTCCTTCTGTCACAAATACTCCTTTTGTCACAAATTTTGCATTTTGCCGAGATTTCGTTATTTTTAGAAAAGTGAAGCCACACTTTGGACCGCCGATGTAAGCTACTCATGTTCGACGCGCGCGGTTATGCCAACACTTCCGGTAGACGCTTCTTCGTTGGTGTTGTTCAGCGGTTACTTCTTCCGCTCGGCGGACTGTGAATATCGAAACTAGGAATCGAAATTTTAACTTTTGAACGATTCCGGGAAAAATTAAAAGTTAGTCCCGGTTTCAATCGATACTCAATTCTCGATACCCAACCCTAATTGCAAGGCCATAGGAGGCGTTTCACAGGAGTGAATCTGTGCCGTGACGAGTGTTCCCGTGGCGGCAGCTTTACCGTTACACCAATCCACAGTCAACACAGACCATCATGACAAAACACGGAGTAAGAAAGTTCGTATACAGGTTTCAAAAATGAACAAAATCCCTCTCCAGCCCCAATAAAGCATCATTCGCTTGAAACTTAAATCAATCTTTTATCGTCATTACACATTCACGTCCACATCGGAAGTTGAAGCCGCCATTGTAGCAGAATTTCACCTGCTGTTAGCATCCCATTGACTCCCATTCATTTTGGCGTCACTTTGACAGCGAATAACTTTACATCTGAGGCGTCCAAAGACTTAATTTGTCCATTATTTATTTCTAAAGAAACACGACAATGTGTAAAATGCCCTATTACTTTGTATCTTACATTACGGCCCCGTAGAAGCCGTTTTTTGTAAAAATAGGCTTAAGATTGCATCATAACCACGGGACTTTCTGTCGCACAATTGAGAGTTTACCGTGTAGTCAGGAGGAGAAGCTCGCAGGCAATCTTTTACTGTCTATGAGGCAATCAGGGGAACATGAAGGCACAAAGTCGAGGTAGAAGCCCATAAATAGAGAGTCCATAAAAGCAACGGGACTAAATATTTCAACAACGTTTTTGAGGAATTAGGTGATTCAGATTTGTTTGGCACATTTAGTAGAAGATTTTCAACTGTCAGAATGTCGTCAAGCTCAGTTTGAGCAGAAAAAGTCTAATATGATTTGATCCTGTGCAGTCGCTCAGACATCAGACAGGAAGTGCAATAATCGGGCTTCAAACTTCTCTGTTGAAATCAATGGGGTCGCTATGTCCATTTCTTTTACTGTCTATGGTGTGAAAGGGCCATTAGTGTCAGGATTCACACCATGTCAAAGTGACTGAAAATATCCTGGAGCTTAATTTTCATAAATTGCGGCCCTTGAACAAGCACATGCTTATGACACGACCTAAAAAACATGGGGCCAAATATACAGTATGCAAAAATAGGAGTGAGCACATCTATATTTACAGTTGCTTATGAACAGATGAAACAAAGTGAATGGGGCACTTCTGCTGGCATCAAATATAACAATTATTCAGTATATTTTGCTGGTTATCAGTCCAGGTAGGACAATCCCTTCAATCATTTTTCATATACCTTAGTTTTCAAGAGTAAAAATTGTACACATAATGCAATATTTATGAGAAGATTTGATCCAGAAGTCATTACTACAATAGGCTATATAAAGTGCTGATAATTTGAATGAATTGTGATCTATTTTTGTAGCTCATAAAATGAAAGACAACATTATAAGTGGTGTGCACACATTCTTTTCTGTTTTCTCAGCTCTCTAGAACTATGTGCAATTCATCCTTCGTTGTCAACGATTCAACCGTATTCAGTCAGGATGTAAGTTGGTTCTGCATGTGTCAGGGACATTTTGGCCCTGTTGTCATTGTTTCCCTTGCAATGTTGTGCTTTACTGTGGGAACGCCAGTCCATTGCTGGTCCCTCTGGGTGTTTCTTCATGGGACCTTTAAACCAAACATGGTGTTTCCATTGAACATCACTATACTGGAGCTGCTTTTTTGCATCCAGTGCTTTACAGACTTCATTGATTTCATGTATTCATCTAGGGCGAGCTACATCTTATGTACCTTTCTCATTGGTCTCAGCTGGACGTTCAGACCTCTCATCCAGATCTTCACATGTATTGAACAATATTTGGCAGTGATTTATCCACTAACATTCCTGAGATATAAGGGTATCCATTACAGGATTGCATTGGTTGCAGCAGCTTGGATTATTGCAGTGGGCAACAGCTTGAGGCTTGTTTCCAACAGGATTACCTATTTTCAAGATCATGTATACTTTTTATTTTTTTGCATTGCTGTGATGATAACCTCATTTTGCTGTAAGTCTGTCCTTCGTGCCCTAGAGAGTCCTGGACCAGGAAAACAAAAGAATACTGACAGAGGCAGAGCTGTTGAGAACCAGCAGAAAAGGAAGGCCTTAAGAATCATCTCTCATATTTTAGTGTCTATCCTGGTTTGTTATTTACCTCACGTAGTAGCTTATTTCATGTGCATGGCTAAAACCAGTACTCATACATTTTTATGTAAAATTGTTCCATCAGTTCTGTCCATCTCTTCGATTACTTTATTAATTTCACCACTAGTTAGAATGTATAATGATGGCCAGCTGAAGCACATAGTGTGTTTTTCAAAAGCTTAGAAGATAAATAAAAGGTAACTGAAAATCGATTTATTGTTTCATCTTAGAATATAATATGTTTATGCGCTCAACTTAAAAAAAAAAATGTGTCTTTCTTTTTAATAAAGCAACAAATTTTGTTAAAAGGCTGTGTTCTTGTACATTGAAAAATGTGTTTAATCACTATGCAGTTGATTAATTTAAAGTGTTTAACAAAGATAACTTTAAATAGTCATTTAAATAGTTTTAGCAGATTAAAAACTATTGTTAAGTGGCAAAATCTGGAAGCCTTTATACATCTAGTGAAACGAAACAGCACAAATATATATGAAGAAAGCAAAACTCAAAGAGAAAATTGCAACAGCCACTGAACCCAATTCAAATCATTATGTGGACATTTATTAAATGTATTAATCCAATGTACTGTATATGGCATGAATGTATGATATGAGCAAATATGAAAATGAACTAATTAAGCTTGAATTTGTCTTTTCATTATTGCTTGTTTAGAACGCAGCAGCAGCACTGCAAGGATTAATAGGGCTAGAATACAAATGGTCACTCATTGGAGTAGTCCAGCCTAAGCTCTAAAAGAATTGTTTTAAATTGTGATGCATTATCCTGTGCTATAATTGGCTGTTTATTTGTATGTTGCTTTTAAGTTACCCCTCATTGTACCCTTTTTGTGTTTGTTTTTTTTTCTTCTTTCTTTTTTCATTTATTGGTATTCATGCTGTCATCCGACATTTGTAATGTTATTATTTAAAATAAAAAACAATCACACAAATTTTTTTTGCTTGAATTTAGAACAAATTAACGGCACATTTTACTATCTATACAGTTCTGCTAAAAAGGCCAAAAATACAAGATTTAAGCGGACCTGCGTTGCAATGATATATATATATATATATATATAATTCTTTTTTTTTTTTTTCACATTGAGTTATTGGTGCTGCTGTACAAATCTTTCTTTTATGGAAACCAAATGATGTCAAAAACATGCAAAACTCTAAAGCTGCTGAAAGTTAGTGTTAAAATAAGTCTGTCTACAATAACATTCAATAAGGTCAGAATTTTATATTCAAATACACCAAGATTGGTGTTTGGACCATTTCATGTTGAATGTACAACAATCTGAAACACCGAGCTAAAACAACAGAGTCAGTCCTATGCAAACCCAGTATGAGTGAGTGGGAGCATTCATAGTTTCTGGATGAGGTGCTCTCTGTTGCATTTGGTATGACCTGATAGTTCCAACCTTGGAAAAGCTGTGTCGGTATGTCAAGAAAAGGTTCTATAATGGAACCTTAAAAGGTATGGGGGTTAGAAAATGTATATAATATATTCATATAATTTTATGTAGCTAATCAATATCACACGAATAGTGCCATTTTAGTTTTTCTCAGCATTATTAAAATGTGATATGAAGTTGCTACAACAGTTTGATAAACAATAATTTAATTACAACTACAAAATGTTGCAGAATAATGTCATATATCAGTGAATAGGTCTATAAAGAACATTTGTGCCAAAAGGGTTCTTTCTTGTCATTATAGAACCGTTTTTTAGCATAAGGTTCTTTGGAGTTGAGTAAAGAACCCTATGCTTCATATATAGAACCCCAAAGAACCATTTTTTCTAAGATTGTGTGTTAGTTTTCTCGGATTTTATTATGAAATAGAGGACTTTCATTTTGACAGGAGTTTTATTACCCGGAAATACAGCAGAACCGTTGCTCCCCGAACCCTGCATTAAGATGGCTTTCAGAACTGGATATGTTATCAACTACCTTCTGAACATTTTACTTGAATACTGGTCATAATCGGATGGTGTGTGGAAATTAAATCGAATTTAAGTGGGGGTTAGACCCTGGAAGTGGTGTCCAATCTCGACGACACCTTCAGTTTCCCTTCGGCATTCTGCACAGCAGCGCTCGCTATCAGCGCTGCAACACTGGCTGAAGTGTTGAGTTTGTAAATATTATCAGCTCTCCAATCAGACTCCATCTAGACCAGTGCTTCTGTTAAAATGGCCACCATGGAGAAACTGATGAAAGCGTTTGAGTCTCTTAAATCATTCCAGCAGCAGCAAGGCCCGCTGTCGGCCGAGGAGCTCGTCCAGAAACAGTGAGTGCTGAACTGATTGTTGTTAATGCAGTTTAACGCTTCGATGCTTCATCATCATTATTATCATCATCATCATCATCATCAGGGTGCTGACATCACCTGACACAGTCGCCATACTAATGTTATTATCACATGCATGAGGGCTGAGTGTTTTCTCGTATAAGGATGATTGTAGTTGTTGTCTTAACTCATTAGAAGTGTCATACAGCCTGATAGATTCTGCGCCAATTTCGAGATAAACAGTACGCACTGCTTTAGAAAACGTAGGAAACATGCTATTGCATATAAATGAACCAAGAAATAACTCCTTATTTCTTGAGTACTGTTACAAAACCAGATACTGGGAAGTGTTTGTATAATATTTGTATTAAGCTGTAAAACTGTGTTTGAATGCAGTCTCTTGGTTTTCCCATCTTCTTGTCTTGTCAGCTCCCCAAAATATGCCAGATATTTATTATACACTTGACTAATACATCAAACTCAAAGAATGAATGCATGGCTCAAGCCAAGTTTTAGCTTCAACTATTTAATTGTCACCCCAGTCACACTGAATATCTTGCGAAATCACAATATTTTGTGCCTCACACATGTATTTAGAGCCATTTTATAAATAAATCAGAACCAAATGAAATCAGAAAAAAAAATTTTTTTCTGGTGTTGCTTGCTCTTAAGTTGAATATATATTTAAAATTTTGTGAAGTGTTGAATTATATGGTCTCAGCAGAGTTGGTTTTGAAGTATTGAGGATCAATATGATGTAATTATGATAAAGATAAAATCAGATGACACACAGAGCATTGGGATGGTTCACTTTGCATTTGATCAGCACTGAGCAATTTTGTAAAATTATAAATTATTGTTTTCTTAATGAGACAGATTTAATCATTTTGGATAAATCTCACAAGATAAATTCATTGTTTTGTTTAGTACTATTTTGAATGTTAAAGTGAGTGATCCCATAATTTATTCACCCTCAAGCCATCCTAGACGTCTAAACACAATCAGAGTTCTATTAAAAAATATCCTGGATTTTCCAAGCTTTATAATGGGAGTGAATGGTACCGTGTTTTTGGAAGCCCAAAAAAGCACATCCATCCATCATAAAAGTAATCCACATGGCTCCAGGGGGTTAAAAAATGGTCTTCTGAAGGGAAGCAATGTGTTTTCGTGAGAAAAAATATCCATTTAACTTTAAAAGTTATGACTTCTTCTGAAGTCATTTGTTTGTGTTTAAATTCAGTTTTGTTGTGGATCACCACCAGTGAAAAGTGATTTTAATATGCGCTGCAATCCAGAAGAACATCTTTATTGCTGCTATGTTGCATTTAGGAAATCAGCATTGCTGACAAATTAAACACAATTTGGTTAACTACTGTGGCCCAACATAATGTACTCCCTTCCAGATTAATGTCTGATTTTTCAGCTCAATTTCTTCTGTTTAGGTTGAGTTGCATATTATATTGGTGCTGAAGATTTTGTGTTTACATTGAAATTTCACAGGCATTTAATTAATAATACAATATTAATTATTGTTCATCTATCCAAAATGATCTGTTTTGCTTTGTAGACAAATAGTTATTCATGAAATGTTATTAATTTTATTTTGGTTCATGACTTCCACAGTAACACTGTATTTTCTTACAGAAAAAAAGACCTTGCTACAACCAAAAAGGACAGAGTGACTCATTGCTTGACGATATGTGAAAACATCGTGGCACAGTCGCTGAGGTATGCAACAGTCAATGGAGGGGCACGTCAGATTAAGGATAATCAGATTTAGATCACTTTTTATGAGTCATTTGCAAAAGCCTATTGGTGCTGAGGCTAGGTTGGCTTTTTTTCATCTTTGGAATGCAAATTCAGTGAAGGTATTTAAGATGTAAACCCCTCATTTAGCAAAGTTTAACAGGAATTCTAGCAGTTCAGTTAAAGCAACACTAAGTAAGATTTTTTTTTAAATCATTCCAAAATCACTTCAGTGGTTCATTAAGTCGTAACGGTGAAAGGCACTTATGCCTGCGCTTTGCAGTCCTATATCTGCTATATTCACGCTAGTCGAGTTTCTGTAGTTCTAATGAGACATAATAAAACTTGCGTTACGTCAAGCATTACAATAGTCATTATTTTGTTTTTCTTCATTTCTGATTTCACAAAACATCATACTTTCATGAAATGCAACATACTCCGCCTTGTCTGTGGACATCGTTCATTCCAAACGAGTGTGTGTGCGTCATTATCCTGAGGTAGGCTAAATTATTTATGACAGCGGTAATGGACAATTCCGCTTCCAACCTGTAGGACGACTGCAGAAGAAAAGTTACTTGGTGCTGCTTTAAGTCCAGTTCTTTCAGCTTTTATGCACTTGTAAAAACAGCAAAACATATTAGATTATTGTATATTTTTACAAATCCTAAACAGACGTGTTTTGATCTGTTTGAATCACATTATAAATGTGCTGTCTTCCCCTATAGATCAGCATGTGTTTAAAAGTTTGGTGTCAAAGTCTCACTTTCTCATGCTCACCAAGGCTGCATTTATCTGATCAAAAGTACATTAAAAACAGTAATATAGTGAAATATAATTACTTATATAATAACACTTTTCTATTTGAACAATTTTTAAAATGTAATTTATTCTAGTGATGGCAATTCTAAATTTTCAGCACCCATTATTCAAGTCTTTAGTGTCACATGATCCTTCAAATATGCTGATTTGCTATAAACTCAATCAAATGGCTAAAATAAATTGACAAATCGGCACTTAATATTCATAATTATCATATTTTATCTAGGCCAGTGCTAATTTAGCCCATCATGTTTAACACACTAGTATTGTTAGCTGTATGTGTAATGTATGTTATTCCACTTTGTTATCAGGACATCTCCAGAGTTCCAGAAACTGCTCGGGATTGCTATGGAAATGTTCTTGCTGTGCAGCGACGACAAGGAGTCTGACGTCAGGATGGTGGCAGATGAGTGCCTAAACAAAATCATCAAAGTAAGTCATGCATTGCATTGTGTATGTCATATATTCATTTGGATGATGATTATAGTGATATTTTGCATTTTCCTTTTCAATTCATGTTTATTTGTATAGCACTTTTCACAATATACATTATTTCAAAGCAGCTTTACAGAAAGAAGAAAGTCCATATTACAATTTAGAGTGTTCTGTGATCAGAGGTACCTTATCTTAGTTATGTATTTCAGAAATGCACATGTTAAAAATTACAAAAATGTAGTAATTTAATGCAGACACAATGAGCTCATTGAAGTGATGAATACTTGTTTGTTAACAAATGATTATGACATTTAGAAAATATATATGTTTTTCTTTTCAGGCATTGATGGATTCCAACTTGCCTAGACTGCAACTTGAACTGTATAAAGAGATTAAAAAGGTGAATCAGCTTGCATTCTCTTTATGGGTTTGGATGTATTTTCACCAGAAACAAAAGTTTTTTTTTTTAGGGATACAAAAATTGTGTTTTTGGCTGAAAATATGGGCAGCAATAATATAATAATAATAATGATTTCTGACAGATCATGTGACACTGAAGACTGGTGTAACAGCTGCAGAAAATTCAGCTCGCATAATAGAAAACATTTATTTTAAATTGTAATATTTCACAATGTTACTGTTTTTTGATCAAATAAATTCAGCCTTGGTGAGCAAAATAAACTTTTAAGTCTTAACTATTCCAAACTTTTGACTGCCAGAGTGCAGGGGTCTTCTCTCTAATGACCTGTACTGATCGCTAACTGAGCATTACTCTGTCTATTGTCACAGAACGCTGCCTCTCGGAGTCTGCGGGCAGCCCTGTGGAGGTTTGCTGAGCTTGCTCACCTGGTGCGTCCACAGAAATGCAGGTATGCTTAATGTAACTTCCATTGGTCAGTTCAGAAATAAGTGAAGTGAAACTGATCCTGGGTTAGTACAAAGTGAAATTCAGATATAGAAAAAGCTGTAACATGTATCCTCAGTCACTCTTATCTTTATCATCTTCTTTTTTTAGGCCGTACCTTGTGAATCTGCTGCCATGTCTGACACGGATCACAAAACGTCAGGAGGAGACTGTGCAGGAAACTCTTTCTTCTTCAATTCCTAAAATCATGTCTGCCCTTGGACACTTCGCCAATGATGGAGAGATAAAGGTATTTAATGCAGTCTGTGAGTTCAGTACTAATGAAATATTGTGCTAGTGCATCCAAAATAAAAGTGTGTGTTCACATAATATATGTGGGTGCAAATACACATACATGCATGTATATTTATGAAAAAAAAATATAATTTGTATATAAAATATTTATATTTATATATTATAAAATTTAAATCTATATACATGAAAATATTTCTTAAATATATACAAGCATGTATATATATATATATATATAAATAATTATACACAGTGCACCCACAAATATTATGTAAACACAAACTTTTATTTTGGATGCGATTAATCGTTTGACAACCCTAGCTAGTTTTTTATTAAAAAAACAAAGAACCAAAAAACACTGTAACCTTAGCCAATACTGTGTTTTTTGGTTTAGCTGAATATTTGTGTAAGTAAAAGGTTTCCAAAGAACACATCATGTGATTTTCAGGTGTAAATGTACCTTGATTCAATAGTCATGCCACAGCAATATTAACCATTCAGGGTGGCCTCATTCATTTGACTTAATGTCAGTTAAGATTCCCCTGGCCTGAATTCTGTGATTTGGCACTTCAGACTGGGATTTCCCTCACTGTTATCTTCTCTCACTGTCTGAAGCAGTAAATGCGCAGTGGTGACATCATCTTCTCAAAATGGAATGTGACTCAGATTGGATTTAATTTTCCATGAGCCTCCGCTCCCTCACATCAGTTAGAGACCGAAACTGTCTGTTCCCTTGCCAAGAACAAATGCACATTTAAAGACAGGGGAATTGTCATTTTAGTGCCCCATTTTAAGGTCATTGGGAAGACAGGAAACAAAGACAAATCAATTTGTGTAGCTATGCAAACATGTTAGGACTGCTTAAACAGTTAACTACAGTTTAAAAATAGCACAACAGTAACAGCATAACAGTAATATTGTGAAATATTATCATCGTTTAACATGGCTGTTTTCTACTTTAATGTTTTAAAATATAATTTATTCATGTGATAGCAAAGCTGAATTTTTTTCATCAGCCAGTGTCACATGATCTTTCAGAAATCATTCTAAAATGCTGATTTGTTGCTCAATTATTATTGGTGCTTAATTATTAATAAGGATTAATATAATTCTCAATGTTGGAAACACTCATGATAATGTTTAATATTTTCATGAAAACCAACCATAACACATTTTTTTCCAGGATTTTTTGATGAAGGGAACAAATTAAAAATTCTAAGTGTTTGAGTAAGCAATCATTTTTCTAGACTTGCATAAAACCTAAACTATAGTTAAACTATTATTATATGTAAAGCAGTGTTATAATTAATAAAGCAACATAATATGGTTTCAGACATGTATAAATCCCACTTTTTAAATTACTCTCATTCAAATGCGGTCATTTTAAATGTTGCACTTATGAATGTGTATTTAGATGCTGCTGAAGGCCTTTGTTGCCAACCTGAAGTCCAGTTCTCCCACTATTCGCCGAACAGCGGCCAGCTCGGCTGTCAGCGTGTGTCAGCACTCACGCAGAACACACTACTTCTACACCTGGCTCCTCAACGTGCTGCTCGGTAGGACGCCCACACACACTGGACAAACAGACTGTTGCAAAAAAGACTCTTGCTTCAAATGCATTCATTGAGTTGCCCGTTTTCTTCCTCTATCTCAGGTTTGGTAGTGCCGGTGGATGAGGAGCATTCCAGTCACCTGATTCTGGGTGTCTTACTGACGTTGCGCTACCTGATGCCTCTCCTTCAGCAGCAGGCTCCTAACAGCAGTCTGAAGGGCAGCTTTGGGCTCGTTCGTAAGGAGGCAGACGTCACTCCTGCTCCTGAGCAACTCGTACAGGTACCAGAGCTGATAAACTTCATTGGAACTTTGTGATGTAACTAATGGAAAACAGGATTTTCCTGACTCCCCCTTTTTCCATTGATTGAAATTCAAATACTACAGTTTAAAAGTTTTGAGCCTGTAAGGTTATTTTTTTTTTTTTTTACAAATGTTTTTGATAAAAAATGCAGTAGTTTTGTGAAATAATATTTTCAATTTAAAGTAGGCTAACTGTTTTTATTTGTATTTTTTTTTTAAATGTAGTTTATTTCTGTGATGGTAAATCTGAATTTTTAACATCATTACATTCTTCAGTGTCGCATGATCCTTCAAAAATCAATCTAATATGCTGATTTGTTGCTCAAGAAATTTTTTTATAATGAATGTATAATCCTATTAGAATGTATAATCCTATTATTATATAAAAACAGTTGCGCTGCTTATATTTTTATGGGAACATTTTTAAGGATTTTTTTTAAGGATTCTTTGCTTGATAGAACGTTCAAAAGAACTATATTTATTTGAAATATAAATCTTTTGTAACAACGTAAAAGTATGTAAAAACATATAGTTCAGAAATCTTGATTGTGATAATGTCATAACTGTTATATTATATGTATGTTATAACCAATATTTATGTATCATGCCCATTCAGTAACTTAGCAGGGTTGCCGTTATTTTTTATTTTTTGGCAATCATGACATTTACAAAAATAAGTCACTTACATATTAAGATTTTTAAAGGTACTATTATAGCAAATGGACACTTTTTAATTCTTAGGGTTTATAGAGAGGGTTAAATGATTATGTAACTAACTATGCACTTTTTTTAATGCACAAAACCCAACATTATAATTGGAAAAATGTTATGATCACTTCTACTTGTAAAGATAATTTTGGAGTTTAGAGTTTGTTGTTTTATTATGTTTGTCTCTGTGTTGAAGTGATTCATTCTGTATGTATTTGTGCACATGTAAAGCCTTATCTTGTGTTTGTAGGTCTATGAACTGACCCTGCACTACACGCAGCACTGGGATCATAATGTGGTGACGGCATCTCTGGAGCTTCTGCAGCAGATGTTTCGCACTCCTCCCCCTGAGCTCCTGAACGCACTCATCACACGTGGCAAAATCACACTCACCAGTGTCTTTAGAGAAGAGACCGAGAGCCGCGCACGCAGTGGCAGCATCCTCGAGCTCATTGGTAAATATTGTATCATCCAAACCGTTGCGTTTATACTATTAGTGCTCATGCCACAAAAGTTTGTCCGGTTGTCTTTTTTTAAACTGTCAATGGAAAAGCATCTTGTGAGAAAATAAGGTTTGCTTTGGGTATATAAGGGACTTTAATAAGTAGAAGTCGACCAATATTAGATTTTATTTATACCGATAACTAAAATTGGAGAACCTGGGCGTGTTATGGCAAAAATACTGTCAAACATCATCATTGCGTAAGAGACACTCAGAGTCAAATTAATAAAGAAAGAGAAGTTTTTATTCTTGCAAGAATAGACCCAGTCACCAGCACAGCAGTTACACAGTGGAGTGAGTGAGATGCCTTCAGGGAGACATGAGACAGCTCTTATAGTCTTTTCACGGTTCCTCTTCCCCCACTGTACCTTTCACCCACCTAGATAAGGCCCTTACTGCTGTTTTAGTCTCTTAAGGACACAAACTGGTACTGAAATAAACTGGCCAAAACTAGTCATCCCTAAGGTCAGAGGTCCTGTCCCATATGTTCCTGAAACGTCACCCACAACCACGTACACACCTATATTTTACTCATGGAATATGTTCAATGGAAACACATGGCTCAGACTACCTAGTAATCTTCACTAATGATTAAAATTCCCACAACCAATTAATCAGCCAATAGTCTTTAAAATCAATAATATGAAAGAAAGCTTTCCACTTCATGTAAAATGTTACAGAATTTTATTTTAAAATAAACAATGATGACATAACCATAAGAAGTTTTGTAATTATTATAATAAATTCAAATTGGTGACTTCTAAGATTTTTTTTGTTTTACTTGTGTAACTTCTATAAATAATGTACAAGGAAGGGAGAGAGGAAAAAATGGAATGGAAATGGATGGAAAAATATTATGAAATTTTACATATTATAAACCCATGTACCCTCACGTGAATTTTATACTGTGCTCACATTTTAGATGTACATATTTTATCTTGCTCACACGTTATTTTGTGCATAACCACTTCATAAACTTTTGTAAAAACAGCACAGAGGAACATGGAGCACTTAAAAACTATTTCAAACTATTGCATCGATTTGCTGATAACCGATAGTTCAGTGCAGATTAATTGGTAAAAACGATATAAATGAGTAAGTTTTCAGTTTTTGAAAGTTATTTGCTACTCACTCTTACTAATAACAACTCTTAATAATTCAGCTCTTAATATTTCTCACACTGCTTTTTAATATTTTCTATCCTGTTTGATAACTAATCATGAATCTGTATCTTCAAGATTGACTGCACCACTGCAATCAATTTTTTTTCACCAAGCATGTGCTTTTCATTCTCTGCTTATTCCTTCCTCTAACCCTCCAAAATGAATTTTTGGGCTTTTTCTGCTCTTCGCTGCCTGTTTCCTGCACACAGCCGGTGGGTCAACATGCAGTCCTCTCCTCCTCAGGAAGCAGAAAGGTGACTTCTTGTCTGCCCTTCTTTTGCGTCTAACCTACTGACATATTTCTCGGCTGTCTGTGGCATGTTGGTAGAACTTCCCTAGTTTTAATAATGAATGTGTAATCAGAATTTTAGGAATGTGTTTGGAATAGAAAATGTTTATTGTTTTATAATGCTATGTGATTGTCTTAGGTAAGCTGTTGTCAGGTGAAGAAGAGGGTTTGGAGGATGACCCTGAGAGGGCAGAGGTCACCACCGGATCCTTCACAGGTAAGTTGAGGAGCGGTGTGCTGTTATGTTTCAGACGTTCTCCTGACAGCTAAAAAAAAAATCAGCGTAAAAAACTTACCTTAAAGGCGTGGTGTGTATTTTTTAGCGACATCTAGCGGTTCGGTTTCGAGTTGCACTAATGGCTCAGCCCACTGCTCAGCCCTCCCTTTCGAAGAAGCTACGGTGGCTTAAACAGGACAAATATATCGTCTGAGACAGCCGAGAATAGCCAGAGATAGCCAATATTTTTTCCGAAATAAGGTCCCATGAGCCGGAAGCGGAGGGGCGGGACTTAGGCTCTCTATAGTCAACTGGAAAGCAGTGACACAACACACCTTCACCATGGCAACTACTCAGAGTATCATAGCCATGAATTTGCCATTTTTCATAAAATGTTAATATTCAATTTTACATACTCTTTGGATTCAAACAAATACATTTCATGTATTGTGCAGCAGGAATAATGCATTGTTGCTCTCTTTCACTTTTCCCCAAGCCTCGGTCGGTGGCGACAGCTCCAGTGAAGCTCCCTCCTCATCAGGCGTTTCGTCTCTTGGCACATCTGACATCATCACAGAGCAGCCACGCTCCTCCCAGCATACCCTGCAGCCGGGGGACTCAGTGGACCTGAGCGCATCAGAGCAGGGCGTAGGGCCTGATACTCCTGATGAGGAAGATGAGGAGGACATGCTAAGCCGCAGCTCAAGCGGGGGCGCTGGGGTCGTCAGCACGACCGGCGACTTAATAGCTGATGGCAACCAGATGTCAGTGGGAGCCATGTCATCGTCGCCCCCTAGTGACAGTTCCCAGACGACTACTGAGGGGCCGGACTCCGCCGTGACGCCTTCAGACTGCGCCGAGCTCGTAAGTGTGACCATCACCAGCAGGCGCTATCGGAACCATTCACCACCTTCCCCAACTCCCACCGAAGGGCCGGACACACAATCCGAAAGCGAGTCATCTATCTACAGGCCATCCTCTTCCTCCTTCTCTACCTCGTCTTCTTCCTCCACCTTTTCTGCCATCTCTTCCTCTAGCAGTAGTGAGCAGGTCAGCAGAGGACAGGGGGTGAGGTTATTGTTGCTCGTCCCCGCCCCTGAAAGGACCCCGCCCCTCCCCCACATGCACGACCTCTCTCCTGAGGTGTTTAAACCCCTTTATTTACCTCATTCTGGACCAAAGATTAAAAACCAAGTCCCAACAACAATGATGCTGATGTCAGATAGGTTTTAAGGGATCGTTATTTGAAGATGAATCAGTGTTATTATTGTTAATTAAAATAGTAAGCAAAATAAAGTTTTAATAAAACAAATATTTTTATATTAATAATTTTTTTTTAATGAGATGTTACTTTGGCTATTGGAGTATTACGATTAAGTAAAGCTGAAATAAAAATAAAATTAAAAATAAATATTTGGCTAAAACAAAAACTAATTAAAGCAACAAAACCTGACTAAAGTGAAAATAAAAATTGAAAGTATGTAAATATAAGGCTGTTTAAAATATTAATACATACTAAAATAGTATATAAATAAAAATAAAATAACACTAGATAGATTTTTTTTTTTTGCCATTTCCCTGTTTTGATAAATCGATGAATCGCAAGCCACATGCCACAAGCTTAGAAGACTGAAACTTACCACTGTATAAATTGTTAACTAATGAATCGGTCATTAAAACCTCAATCAGTGCAACTGTGTGTTGGTGAGGCCCAAAATTGTCTTGACATGCATATGATTAAGCTTTAATCAAACAATATTGAGTTTCCCAAAGTGGTGCTGCATGTTCGACTGTTGTTTGTGTTCCTTTGCATGAATGAGTTGTTGTGAATGTTTGTGAGTTTACTTCATTTCTATTGGCACATATATAATATATATCTGTACTGTATATGTGTGTGATGTGTAGGTGCTGGATGGCAGTGAGAGTCAGTACTCAGGGATGCAGATCGGCACACTGCAGGATGAAGAAGAGGAGGGAGCAGCTCCACAACCTGAAAAACCTCCAGAGCCTTTCTCCCAGTCAGCACTGGGTACACATACTCACTTGTACACTTGCTCAGTTACACACCCTGCTTTATCAGTTATCCTTTCGCCTCACAGTTCTGTTTTCTCTTGTCGCATAGCTTTAAGTAAGCCCCATCTTTTTGAGGGGAAAGGTCACAACAGGCAATCATCTGACAGCAGTGTGGATCGATTCATACCAAAGGAAGAGGTTCTGGAGCCTGCAGAACTTGACAACAAGGTGACCATGCACATAAAAAAGTGATGTTGTTCATCTCAAGTCCTCACAGATCCTTTACAGAGATGTAATAGTTAAACTGTGCAGTCTGGGACTCTTTTGTGTATGTTTTGTGTGTTTAGCCATCTAGGATTAAAGGAGATATTGGTCACTATACTGATCCAAAGGAAGAGCCTCTTGTGCACTGTGTCCGGCTGCTGTCTGCCTCCTTCCTGCTCACCGGCCAAAGAAATGGTGAGAAACATGACTATAGCTTCACTTGAACTCTCAATAGCATACAAGGCTCTTGGGGGTTGGTGTTTGCTATTTGAACATTAAAGTGTGTTTCTTTGTTAAATATTATGTGTGTATGTGTGTAGTAGGGCTGGTTCCTGATAATGAGGTGCGTGTGAGCGTTAAGGCGTTAGCCGTTAGCTGTGTTGGGGCAGCAGCAGCTCTTTTACCTGAAGCCTTCTTCAACAAACTCTACCTGCAGCCACTAGATGGACAACAACCAGATGGTGAGAAATACACTGACAATGATCCTGTTTCATCCATCGGTCTCCTGCTCTCTGTTTTTTAGTTTTGTTTTGACATTACTTTTTGTTTTGTTTGTTTCGACAACTATTTTGTTTTTTTGTCTATTTTGTTTTGATGTCTGTCTTTTATCAGTTTTGTGTTTTGACATCTATATTTTGCTTTGTCTTGACATCTGTTTTGTTTTTCTTTTGTTTTGACATCTATTTTTGTTGTTTTGTTTAGTTTTTTCTTCTATTTAGGTTTTTTGACATGTTTTGTTTTAACATCTATTTAGTTTTTTGACATCTGTTTTGCTTTGTTTTTTGATATATCTATTTTTTTCGACATCTATTTTGCTAGTTAGTTTGACATCTGTTTTGTTTTCTCATCTATCCTTTGTTTTGTCTTGACATGTTTTTTTACAATTACTTTTGTCTTGATTGTTTTGTCTTGACATCTGTTTTTTGTTGTTTTTGTTTTTTTGTCTGCTTTTTTTGACATCTGACTTTTCATTTTGACTGTTTTTTATGTTTTTTTTTGTTATGCTTTGACATCTAAATGATTTTGTTTTCATACACCCATTTTTTCTGTTTTGTTTTGACATCTTTTTTTGTTGTGTTTTAGTGTTTTGTTTTTGTTTTCTTGTCTTTTTTTGTAAATATATTAAAACTTTAGTAGGGCTGTGCAAAGATTAATTGCGATTAATCGCATCCAAAACAAAAGTTTGTGTTTACATAATATATATATATATATATATGTGCATGTGTATATATATATTTAAGAATTATTTGCACGTAAATACTCTGTGTGTATATATATATATATATATATATACACATGATCTATACTATATATAAATATCAATATTTTATATATGAATAACACATTTTCTTAAATATATACATGCATGTGTGTGTATTTATATATACAAAATAATTAAACACATCACACACAAATATATTATGTTAACACGAACGTTTATTTTGGATGCGATTAATCGCAATTAATCTTTGCACAGCCCTAATTAAAAGTAAAAAAAAAAACAAGGTGTGACAACTGCTGGTGTGTGAATATGTTGTTGTATTTGTCAACAGAGCAACAGTACATCAGTGATATACTGCAGTACATTGAACACGGGGATCCTCAGATCAGAGGAGCCACTGCCATCCTGTGTGGGGCTTTAATCCAAGCTATCCAGCTCAAGACACGCTACAACACGGAGACATGGCTGTCCCAAATCCACTCGGTCACAGGTTAAAACTACAGCTACAGCTTGATCAAATGAAATACAAAATCTAAGGCCTGTCTTCACATTCTCTGTCTTTCTGGTTTCTCAGGAAACTCTCTGACAATCGAAAACGTTGTTCCTCTGCTGCAGCGAAGTCTAAAAGATGAATCTTCAGTCACGTGTAAAATGGCCTGTGCTGCTGTTAGGGTGAGAATATACTGTACATCAAGAATGCTAGTTTATGCTTGTTTGTCAGTTTTGGAAGATTATAATTATAGTGTGTTTACTCAACCACAGCACTGTATCATGGCATTGTGCAATGGCAGTCTCAGTGAACTTGGCCTCCAACTGCTCATTGATCTGTTGACCCTGAAGGACTGCTCTTATTGGCTGGTTCGCACTGAGCTCTTGGAGACGCTTGCTGAGATAGATTTCCGGTGAGGACACAAACTTTACTTAGTACTATTTGAATATCAAAGCACATTTGGATAAAATCTTTTATTAGGCACATATATGTGTAATGACTGTTGAAAAATCACAAACATCTGGATGTTAAAATCACCTGCTTTTTTGTGTTTGTCAGGTTAGTAAGTTTTTTGGAGAGAAAAACTGAGAAGTTGCACAAAGGAGAGCATCACTACACTGGGGTATGTCTTTATCTCTTTTCTCAATTTAAGATGAAGCATTTTGTCATGTTTTATTTATCTAGTAAAAAAAATAATAATACAAATTCTGTTATCATTTACTTGCCTTTGTTGTTTTCATATGACTTTCTTTCGTAAATTTAATTCTGAAGAATATACTGGTAATTTATTTTTAGACAAAATCATCACAAAACATTATCTAACTCTTTACCCCATATACAAATGCTTAATATAATAATTCATGGATCATCTTTTTCTAAACAATGCTATATGATTTTTTTAATGATTTTATATATTTATATGAAATATATTTATATATATTTTATATATTATAAATATGATTGTACCTGAGATATAACATTATTTTTGAACTGCAAAAAAGCTACACTTCCTGAATATTTTTTTACTTATAGTATACAACAATATAATTTTAAAAAAGTGTATAATTTTAGTGCTGTCAAGTTGATTAATCTCATCTAACGTAAAAGTTTGTTTACACAATATTTGTGTTTTTACATATATTATTAAATTGATATATATCATATATATGTCTATGTATGTACATATACACACATATATAAATTATGTGTATAAATGTGTATACAGTATACACACACACAGAGACATATATACATTATATATATAATGCTATATATAATGTGTGTATATGTGTATATATATATATATATACACTACATATATACACTATATATACACACACATTTTATATATATATATATATATATATATATATATACAGTATATATATATATATACCCACATATTATGTAAACACTAAGTTTTATGTTAGATGCGATTAATCTCGATTAATTGATTTGACACCACTAATGTATTTATAATATGTTTCACAGTATAAGAAATGTAATTAATATTTAATTAATATAAAATTGTCATTTTTATATTATCAGTTGTTGAGGCTGCAGGACAGAGTTCTGAATGATGTTGTACTTTATCTATTGGGGGATGATGACCCACGTGTGAGACATGTGGCAGCAAACACTGTCGGCAGGTATTTACACGTTTAATCTTTGACTAATCATCTCCCAGCTACACATCGCAAATCTCACACTCTGATGTTAATCGATCTCTCACCTCAGGTTGGTGCCCAGGTTGTTCTACGACTGTGACCAGGCTCAAGCAGACCCGGTTGTGGCAATAGCACGAGATCAGAGCAGTGTGTACCTGCAGCTGCTAATGCACGAGACCCAGCCTCCATCACAGTTCACTGTCAGCACCATCACACGGTACACTATAGACATACTCCATGTATACCCAAAAATCATCATTTACTCACCCTCAAGTTGTTCCAAACTTGTATACATTTCTTTGTTCTGCTGAATGAAGAAAGATATTTTACCCAGGCTGCTTTGGGGCACCATTGACTTCCATAGTAGGAAAAAAATACTGTGGAAATTAATGGTGCCCCAGAACTCCCACATTCTTTAAATCTTACTTTGTGTTCAAAAGAACTGTATATGTAGGTTTGGAACAACATGAGGGTGAGTAAATGATTACAGATTTTTAATTTTTGGATGAATTATGCCTTCAATTAGTGTTACCTTGCAAATAAATAAATACTGTTATTCATGAAGGGCACATTAAATTCAGATTAACTTCTATGGCAAATTAATGTGGTTCTTTTAAACGTTCTATTCATCAAAGAATCCTGAAAAGAATTATTATGGTTTCTGCAGACACTAGGCAACACAACTGTTTTCAACAATAGTAATAAGAAGAAATGTTTCTTGGGCTGATATATTATTATAATAGAAAACAGTTGTTTTAAATTGCACACAATTTCACAATATTACTCTTTTACTGTATTTTTATCAAATAAATGCAGCCTAGGTGAGCATAAGAGACTTTTTTTTTCAAAAGAAATACTGACCTAACAAACGCTTGAATGGTAGTGTACTTGGCTATAATCTTATTCTTTATATGATCTGTTTTATTGTAGAACATACCGTGGCTACAATCTGTGTCAGAACGCACCAGATGTTACCGTAGAGAACAACCTATCTCGGGTCATCACTGCCATCTCCCATGCCCTCACCTCCTCCACTTCCAGAGCCATGACTGTGAGTGCCTCAACTCTGACCTTTTAAGTAAAATGTATTTAAAGGCAACCTTTTGTTTTATATTTATTTTTTAACTGTCTCTAAATACCAAGACTCCACAGAGGTTAACATTTTCTGTTATTTTAGAGGATCATAACTTATTTTTCTTCTATTTCACTTACTTTTTCTCAACAAACTATAACAAAACAAGGCAGAAAATGATATATATATATATATATATATATATATATGAAAATGTATAATAATGAAAGGCCTCTATGGGGTTCTGTATGGTTGGAAATAGTTCAGTGAACCTAATATCTAATCTCTTTACTTAATGTCATCTCTCCAGTTTGGCTGTTGTGAGGCTCTATTCCTTTTGTCCAGCACGTTCCCAGTGTGCACCTGGAGCACAGGCTGGCACTGTGGCTTTGTGAGCTCTTCTGTCTTTCATCTCAACCGCTCCAGCCAGTACCGCAGCCGAGGACGCTCCTTTAGGTACACACTCACAAAATAAAATAATATCTTTCTTCAGGACCATGAATAAAACCTGCTTTGATTTGATGTCTTGATTGTATTGTTTGTACAAAGAGAATAAAGTCAAGCTCAATTGGTAATGCAAGTGCAATGTTTTATCTGTCTGTTATAAGGTATAAATGAGCTCTTTTTCTTTAGTCTCTCTCAGTCTGGCAGTAGTGAAGAGGTGCGCAGGTCTCTGACGGTTGGCGTGGCCGGTATAGTTTTGTCTCTCCTCTCCTCTGCTTGGTTCCCTCTTGATCTATCCGCCCATCAGTCTGCTCTTCTACTGGCTGGAAACCTACTTGCAGGTATAAACTTATTTAGATTAGATTAGCCACAGTTTAACCCGCCTGGGCTGTTCAAAAATAGTCACACTTCGGCTGTTCACGGTCATTTTTGAGAAGAGTAACTTTTTTTGTTTAATGAAATGATTCTTCCCTGAAGAAGTAACAATACGATTATGTAATGTATTATATATTCTATAAACATACATTTATAAATAATTTCTTTGTTGAAATGATTCTGAATTCTTGGCAAGTTTTAGGTTAGAGAAGTTTTAAGGGGATTTTAGATCATTTAGATCTTATTTACCCCCTTAAGCTGCAAAAAAATAAAAAAAAAAAATAAAAAAAAAAAATAGTTGGGGCCTTGTTTGACGCCAAACAGTAAAAGTGTAATTTGTTTTTATGAATGACATAAAACCAATTTCCATTATGAAGTAACAATATAAGTATGCATATATAATTAATTTGGTCTTATTTGCATGCAAATTTCTCAGTTTCACTGTTGTTAAGCAAATAAACAAACATTTGGAACGTTACTACAGTAAAAATCTATGCTTCTTTAGTGAATATTTTAATTGTTTCGTAGTCTAACTCTTTTATATCTGTGTGTTTGTTCAGCATTGTGGCTGATATGTAGATTTTATTCAACAAATATTGGAAAAAAAAAAAAGTTCTGTGCATTATGGTCTCTTTCTCATTAATTTCCCATTGTATTAATTTCATTTTTGACCGCGACCAGCCAAGATGTGACTTTTTTTATATCAACTCATTAGTTATAAAAAGTCATTTGTTTATAAAAAGTCAAAAGTTTTGAACCTCACTGATTACAGTAACTTAATTTTTGTTATAACATAAACAAAAATAAAATAAAATACATCTGTTTGAATTTAAAATATTGTTTTCTACCTGTTTTTGAAGCTATTGCACCAAAGTGCATGAAGAGTCCATGGGCAGGTGAGGAGGAGTCTAACACCGCCCCCTCTAAGGTGGAGGAGCCGTGGCCTGCTCTTAACGACCGCTCTCTGGTTGTTATGGTGGAGCAGCTTTTCTCGCACCTGCTGAAGATCCTCAACATCTGTGCCCATGTGCTGGATGACACACCCCCAGGCCCTGCAGTCAAGGTACAAATGCATCCAATAGAGTCTGATTATAATAATGCAATAAATGCACAACACATTATTCATATTTCATATTTTCTCACTATATTAAAATTTTCATTATTTCTGTTAATCCTTCCTGCCAGGCTACTTTACCATCATTGGCCAACACTCCCTCTCTCAGTCCAATCAGGCGGAAGGGTAAAGAGAAGGACATGACGGAGCCAAGCAACACCCCCATGAGCCCAAAGAAAGGAGGAGAAACCAACACAGGTACAGTCACACCTACAGAGATTTGAGTACACAATAGAAAATGGGTCTCAGTTCATTATTTATTACTTGAATATTTACGATTGTCTTGCACTGTGTTTTCATACAGGCAGAGCAGTAGACAGCACCGGAATAGCAGCAGTTAACAAGTCCACCACTATGGGCAGCTTTTATCACCTTCCTCCTTATCTAAAGCTTTATGATGCACTGAGAGCTACACACACTAACTACAAAGTAAGTCTGCAGTCATAAGCATTTTGATTTGACTTTTGTATGTACTACTGTTCAAAAGTTGTTGTTTTTTCTTTTTGTAAGAAATGAATATATATATGCAGCAAGGATGCATTAAAAGGGACAGTAACGATTTCTTAACTCAGCAAATAAAGTCCCTTTTTTCAGGATCATTTTTGTAAAATCCAAATAAGCTTTACCGATCACTTTTGGAAAGTGTTTAAACCATGTTTATCATGCTTGTTCAATTATTGGACATGCATCTGACTCTGTAGATGAGTCAGCAGACCTATCTATTGACTTTGAAAACGCAGGGGGAAACGCTCTATTCACCTGTGTGAACATGCCATAGACCTGTTTTGCAGGAGGCATGAGAACTGCAGAGGTGGCCAGAGTAGTAAACTGGAATGTCCGTATTGTAAGACACCTAAGACAGTGCTAGAGGGAGACTGGGAGGACTGCTTGTAGTGCCAAACCACATATCCCCGCAGACTTGTTTGAGATATCACAGCAAGAATGGCCAAATCTGACTCAGTCCATGAGGATGAGACTCTCTGTGGTACTTAAAGGGATAGTTCACCGGAAAATTGAAATTAGCCCATGATTTGACAATACATACGGAGTCATATTAAAAATATGTCCCGACTCTTCCAAACTTTACAATGTCAGTGAATTGCCGTTTTTGTTTTGAAGTCCATAAAAGTGCATTTATCCATCATAAAAGCGCTCCACACGGCCCCGGGGGGTAAATAAAGACCTTTTTAAAGACCCGGTGCATTTGTGTAAGAAAATTACCCATATTTAAGACTTTATAAACTATAAATACTAGGGGGGAAAGAAACTGTATCACTGTTTTCAAGATTGATAATAATAATAATTTTTTCTGGAGCAGAAAATCAGCATATTATGGCGCTTTTCCATTACCAGCACCAACTCGACTCGGCTTGCTTTTCACTCCGACAGTACCGCCACAAATAGTACCCTGTCGTCATAGCGACGCCTTTCGTTCCTCGTTGCCCCATCAAGCTCTCGCTGGATCCTCTCTTTGGCCACCAAACAAAGGAAAATCTGCACATTCTCGTTTGACCACGGCGTATTCTTCCGATTTGCCATAATAATAGTAGAAAGATTAGTAACTATCTTTGGCTAAACAATTTTTTATTATTTTGGATATTCTGGATACTCCATTTGGCGCGTACAATGATGACGCAGTGAGTAGTGACGATTCTCTCTGACCAATCAGCAGTCGGCATTGTTTTCACGTTACATATTAGTATCGACTAAGCTCGCTGAACCTCGCCGGAAGTGACACAAAAAATGTACCCGAAAGCAGGTACAGGTACAATTTTTACACAGTGGAAAACCAAACAAAGGCGAGCCGAGCCGAGTCTAGCTGGTACTGTGTAGTGGAAAAGCGCCATTAGAATGGCTTCTGAAGGATCATGTGACACTGAACACTGAAGTAATGATGTTAAAAATTCAGCTTTAACATCACAGGAATAAATACACAGGAAAAATATCTTAAAAATAAAAACGGTTATTTTCAATTGTAATAATATTTCACAACATTACTGTTTTTATTGCATTTTTGATCAAACAAATGAAGCCTTGGTGAGCATGAGTGTATTTATTTTCAGTTAGCACTAACTGGTTAAGAGAAGCTCTATTGACTCTCTGAAGAAAAGATATCACAATAACATGCATTGCTTTTTATCCTATTCCAAGTACTCAATTCGAAATGTCCGTCCCTACTGCATTTATCTTGCTTACAATTTTTGTTTTCTTTTCCAAGGTCACATTAGACCTTCACAACACCAATGAGAAGTTTGGGGGGTTCCTGAGGTCAGCGCTTGATGTCCTTTCACAGCTGCTTGAGTTGGCCACCCTGCATGATATTGGCAAAGTATGATGTCAAAGCCTAATAATATCTTGTCAATGAACAAAGTATATGATATCTGAGTAAAAGTAATATTAAGAACAAACTTTCCCCCTGTGTTTACCTGTCTAGTCTGTTGAGGAGATCCTGGGTTACCTCAAGTCCTGTTTCTCACGGGAACCTACTATGGCCACAGTGTGTGTTCAGCAGGTTAGATGTGCGCATTTCTAACTCTTCTGTTTTAGACCATGAATTTCCAGGGCTTCACCGTTTGGTCTTTTCTTACAGCTTTTGAAGTCATTATTTGGGACCAATCTTGCATCTCAGTATGAGGGGGCCTCATCTCACCCATGTCGGTCCCAGGGCAAGGCCATGCGGCTTGGCTCGACCAGCGTTAGACCTGGTCTCTACCATTACTGCTTCATGGCCCCTTACACTCACTTTACCCAGGCCCTCGCAGACGCCAGCCTCAGAAACATGGTGCAAGCCGAACAAGAACAGGACGCCTCCGGGTGAGTGAACAACATTCCCTCATAAAGATTAATCTGTAGATATAAAGAGGCCCATTATGAGTACACATGTCCTTTCTCTGATCCTATAGGTGGTTTGATGTCATGCAAAAAGTCTCCAGTCAACTGAGGTCAAGTATCACCAATGTCACTCGCCATCGAGGAGACAAGGTACATTACCCGATGATATGTCATATATATGTCAATATAATAATAAAAAATGGGGATGGGTCTGTTTTTTTGATAAGGTATTATTCAGTTGACAGTAGTTCCATATTATTATTATTGTTGTTATTGTTTTTTATGAATAATAAAACCATATACAACAATTAGTCATTGTTGTATATGGTTTTATTATTTGTTGCTCTTATTTATTTAATGATTTTTTTACAATGTTAAATTTATTTTAAATCAATAACTTACAGACAGTGTTATTTTATTACTACTTGTGTCCTATTATTGTAATTATTCATATTTTCATTTTAGTAATTGTGTTATGTACTTTTGTCATTTTTATTAGGTTTTTTATTTTTCTATATCGCTTTAAAATCTAAAACTTTATCTTAATTTTTTAGGTTTATTATCTATTTTTTGTTTTATTTTCATTTAAGCTTTATTTTAATTACCGATTTTTTTTTTTAACAATTACAACACTGATATCTTGACCCCTCGCTATAGTTGACTCCTTGTGTGTGTTTCAGAATGCCATTCATAATCACATCCGTTTGTTTGAGCCGCTGGTGATTAAAGCTCTGAAGCAGTACACCACCAGCACCTCAGTGGGCCTGCAAAGACAGGTGCTGGACCTACTGTCCCAACTTGTGCAGCTCCGGGTCAACTACTGTTTGCTTGATTCAGACCAGGCGAGTCATTTTGACCTTTGGATCAAACTCCTAATGGGTCAACATGCAATTTTCTATTTTTCTCCACTAATTGAGAGTCAAAACAAATCTTGGTATTATTTTATTTTTATTTTATACTTGCACAGTTCTTATATGTTACTACGCTGTGTTTGTTTCAGGTGTTCATTGGTTTCGTTCTGAAGCAGTTTGAGTATATTGAAGTGGGGCAGTTCAAGTAAGACCTTTTGACGGTGTCATACCAACATGCATAGCCATACAAAAGTTTGGGGTTGATAAGATTTGTAATGTTTTTGAAAGAAGTCTGTCACAAAGGCTGCATCAAAAATACATTCAAAACATTAATGATTTAGTGAAATGTTATTACAATTTAAAAGAACTGTTTTATATTTTAAAATGTATCCTATTGCTGTGATGGCAAAGCTGAATTTTCAGCAGTCATTTTCAGCAGTTTTCATTGTCACATGATCCTTCAAAAATCATTCTAATATGCTGATTTGTTCAGTTAACATTTATTAACATTTCTATTCATCAAAGATTCCTGATTTTAAAAAAAGATTTTTAAATAGAAAATTTAAATACATTTTCTTTTGTAAAATTTAAAAATGTCTTTTTTATATCATTTTAATGTTTCCTTAACCAATAAATGCATATAAAAACAATATTAATACAATATAATGTTACAAAACAACTAAAAAAAAAAACCCAAATCTTGCACACCCCAAACTTTTGAACTGTAGTGTAAATTGAATTGCACATGCTCAGATTTGCTAATATTTATTAGTTTTCACTTAACTGATGTTTTTTTTTTTCCTTGTAGGGACTCTGAAGAGATTGTGCCCAACATTTTCTTCTTCCTGGTTCTGCTGTCCTATGAGCGCTACCACTCCAAACAGATCATCAGCATCCCAAAGATCATTCAGCTGTGTGACGGCATCATGGCCAGTGGCAGGAAGGCAGTAACACATGGTGTGTAGAATCACAACACGCATATTCACATCCTAAAGCAAAATATGTAACATCTGTTAACCGAAAACCCATTTTAGACAATTTTCTAAAACCATGTTTCCATATTTCCATATTTTCTAATACTGAACAGATAGTCCTATTAAGTTTTTTCACATTTTCAACTTTCTTTAGCACAAAGTCCACTCCAATGGGAGTGATTTTCTATATCATTGACCACTGTTTCTGAACTCCCTGAAATGCTTTGATTTCTTAAGTTTTCTTTCGAGAACATACACTTCACATTATTCCACATTCAAATAATTTCTGCCCAAAGGATATGCAAAATATTGGGGATGATTTGTGTTAGTAGTGTGTTGTTGCCTTGTCCAGACATGTTGTTGTTTCCACCCCGCTTCTAACTCTGTTATGGTAAGGGGCTTGACGTTTCTGAAACACTCTCAAAGCGGTTGACCAATCACAACACTTATCCAGTCGACCAATCAGAGCGCATTCCGTTTTTCGAAAGAATGTACTTTAAAGGGTAACTAACCCCTGGTCAGAGCCTGACTCCACCCACTGGCAATATTTGAAAAATGCTGAAAAAGTGGGCAGACCCCAGCGGAGATAGAGGGAATGAAATAGATGCTAAAACACTCTATCCTGATCGTTTTCAATACTCGCAATTCCAAGTCCTGACTCGCTACAGTGGTTTTGACGAAACAAGCTGGTTTTTATACTGCCGCTCGTACTAAGAGCGTGGTGAGCTGAAACCTGCGTACGTCACAAAGTGCGGAACATCCAATAGAAAAATTCAACTGCAGTAGCCACCGTTCAACCTGAAGAGGGCAGCACAAGACGTTTTTACACCATATATTGTAGAAATAAAACACTTTATACATAAATGTCAAAAAAGTTACTCGAATCAATGACTGGTATTAATAAAGATCCATTCTTACAGATCATTAACTAAAAAAAAGTTGGTTTGGGGTTTAGTTACTCTTTAAAGTTAATAAACAGAACTAAAAAGAGTGTTACTGACAGACTGGGAAGAGAGTAAGTAAGTAAGAGACGAAGGAAGGAAGAGAGGTGCTGCAACAATGTAGAACATGTGAAAAGGGCGTTTTTTGAACATTCATGCATGAAAACTTATTCTAGTAGATGGCATAAAAAAGACTCCTCTTCATTTCTCAGCAATCCCTGCACTGCAGCCCATAGTGCACGACCTCTTTGTGCTGAGAGGCTCCAATAAAGCAGATGCAGGAAAAGAGTTGGAAACTCAAAAGGAAGTAGTGGTGTCCATGCTGCTACGCCTCGTACAACACCATCAGGTACTGCTCTGTTTTGGTGTGTGTGTGAGCTAGTTTTGGAAAAACGTACTCTTTACATTCGTGGATTTATGTGTTTTTGTGTTTTAGGTGCTGGAGATGTTTATTCTGATCCTACAGCAGTGCCATAAAGAGAATGAAGATAAATGGAAGAGGCTTTCTAGACAGATCGCTGACATCATCCTGCCAATGATCGGCAAACAACAAGTGCGGCTCTGGTTTGACTTTGTGTCTTGATAGCATTATGGTTTCAAGCACCAGATTCTGAATTCAAGCTAACAAACAGTTTGTAAGTAAATGTACTTTACATATTTGCTTCTGTATGCTTGACAGATGCACCTGGACTCCCATGAGGCATTGGGCGTGTTAAACACACTGTTTGAGACAGTGGCTCCCTCCTCTCTACGGCCTGTAGACATGCTGCTGAAGAGCATGTTCATCACACCATCTACCCTAGTGAGAATCACTTACATATTACTTTCCTGATATTATTATCAGTTGAATAGAGGATGAAGAGTGGCGGTCAAAAAGCAAGTAAATGTAATCTTTGTGGGCAAAAGGGTCCATTGTCTATTGTCAATAGTTTTGTGAGATCTCACATAGAAGTCACTTTCAAACCGAGCAGCTTTCTATATGTAAAACCCAGTGAATTCTTGGGACAAACTTGCCTAAGGAAATCTTCACCCTCATTCTCAATTGTGCACATTCTTATTGAAATGACACATATTTTTTGTCAGATTAACCCTGTAATGAGGCTCACTTGTGTCCCTGTTCTTTTCTTTAGGCATCAGTGGGTACGGGGCAGTTGTGGGTGTCTGGGATTCTCGCCATCCTGCGTGTTCTAATCTCGCAGTCCACAGAGGACATCATTCTGTCTCGTATTCAGGAGCTTTCACTGTCCCCATACCTCCTCTCCTGTCCCACCATCCGTCGATTGTGTGACGATGACTGCTCCCCTCCTCAAGCTCCACCTGATACCATGGAAGACTCCAATGAAGAGCCGCAGCGTTTTCCTCCTGAGGAAACATTTGCTAGGTAATTGTTGATCGCTGTCCATTAAGCCGTGTGTCCACCAAAGCGTTTTTCCATTTGCGGTTTTCAATGGGAGCGCCGCGTTTTTTAAACGCCATGAGCGTAATGAGGCACTGAGCGTTTTTTTCACACTGAAGCGCCAAAAGCGCTCGCCGTTTTTTACTGGTCGCCGAGAGTTGAAAAATGTTCAACTTTGGATAAAACGCAGCGCTCATCACTGTCACTTTTTACCCAGCCGTCCAATCACAGTGGAGGAGGGCCGGGATTAAGCAACACTGACCAACTGTCACAACATTCTTTCTGTACAGAGCTAACCGAACAAAATTGATGAAAAATAAATTTTTAGTATGAAACAAATTATATACAAAATCAATTACCATTAAACTGTGCCGCGGATATTCCGTATCATAGCAATGAAACGTCTCAACGGAAAAAACGCTGGGCTGACAAAACGCTCTCAAGCGCCCACAGCACGGCATCTTCAGCAGAGCGTCTAGCGTTTTCAGCGGGCTAAAAACGCTTTGGTTGACACGCGGCCTTAATGGCAGTCTGTGATTGTGGCAAAACAAATGTATACTACGGCACTGCTGAATATGTAAAATGCAAAAAATAAAATGTTTTTCCTGAAAAGTAAATCAGAGAAAAAATTGCTAGGTTTTTGAATACATTTTAAATACATTTATTTAATGCATGGTTCGTTCAGCTAGGGTGCAAAATTAACAACTGGTTATTTGTTATTGTCGCAGCGTGATTGTATGTTATTTGTTGGTAACATTTTTATTAAATCGAACATTGCATGGTTGTGAAAATCTTACATGGCTTGGTGCAATTATCAAATTGCAAAAGCTGCAATTTAAAAATATGACAGCCCTGCATTTTGAAAAAATAAATAAAAATGAGCTGATTTGCAAAAACAGTCTAATATTACCTATTTTGATGATGCTGAGGTTGAAAATATCAATATTAAAGATGTATCTTTTAGCTTACAATTTGCAAAGGAGTGGGAAATATTTTAAGTACTATTTTTTCCGACGCTGTTTGGATGTAGTAAAAATGTATCACAAATGTATCAGAAATCATATGGGTAATGTTTTTATTTTCTTTTGTCACTGGCTATCATTCTATCCTTGAAATCAGAATTAGGCATAAAATCATGTCATGTATATGAAAATTGCCTGGCTGAGGGGAAGATAGAGTCATGATAGAGAATTTCTGGTGATTATGGGATAGTACAAGACTTTTATTTTGTGAGAAAGTATGACGTGCTAGAGCAAAACAGACACTATTTTTGGAATCTTCACCCCAAAACTTGGGATTTTATTCAGCAAATAAGATGTTTCTTCATTCATTTTATAATCTAAATGATATTACAATAATATATTAAATAATAGTAGTGATAATAATAATAATTGTTGTTGTATAGTCATATTTCCACTTTTGTCTTTAGTTGATCACTTGAAGATTAGCTGAATATAGCTAGAACATTTTCTATGTATTACAATATCACACAAAATGCATAACAACAAGAAAACGCAGCAACGGTATTAATAATTAACACAATTATGAATCTCTTTTTATTTTTCAGGTTCTTATTGCAGTTGGTGGGGGTGTTGCTGGATGATATCGCCACGAAGCAGGTGAAAGTTGACATGAGCGAGCAGCAGCACACGTTCTACTGTCAGCAGCTGGGCACACTGCTCATGTGTTTGATCCACATTTTCAAATCAGGTATGCAAACCCACAGAGCCCACATCTCATATGGCTCAACTCATAAACAGGACCCTTTACCAGCTTAGCATACTTCATGATCTCTGTAAAGGGCAAAATTATTCCTCTTGGTTTGAATGATCACATTATTTCCTACCAGGAATGTTCCGGCGGATCACGGCAGCGGGCAGCAGGCTGCTGAAGGCGGAGGGAGGGGAAGGGGGTCATTTTTATACCCTGGAGGGTCTGAACAGCCTGGTGCTCCAGCTCATCACCACACACCCATCTCTGGTCCTGCTCTGGTGTCAGGTCCTTCTCATCATCAACTACACCAACTACACCTGGTGGTCCGAGGTGCATCAGACTCCCAAGTAAGACTACATACTAGCAGTGTAAATGAGGAAAGCCAGTTTAATTCATCTTTCAGTTACAAGCAGCCTAAGCAAAATTCTTGGTAGTTTTTGGAAGTGATTATATTTGTATGCTGGTTATATGTGCTTTTAATTGCAATAAGATTACACCGACAAGCAATTTGTCTGTACACACCAGATGCGACACTACTACAAGACCTGACAAAATAAAAAAATAAATAAAAAAAAAACAGCAGCAAAAAAACGGCCAATCAGAAGAGCATTTGGATGGCTCTCTCTGCAAGTGCAAAATGGATATGTGCATAGGCAAATTTATACCTATTACATAGTTTTAAAGGGATACTCCACCCGAAAATGAAAATTCTGTCATCACTTACTCACCCTCAAGTAGTTGCAACCCTGTATGAGTTTTTTTCTTCTGCTGAACACAAAGAATTTTTGAAGAACGATTGGAACTTTGGCACCATTGACTTCCATAGTATTTATTTTTTCTACTATGGAAGTCAATGGTGCTAAACAACTGTTTGGTTCCAATCGCTCTTCAAAATATCTTCCTTTGTTTTCAGCAGAAGAAGGAAACTCATACAGGTTTGGGTGGAGTATCCCTTTAACATTAAAAAATTAAAATACATATTGTGTGACTGAAACAGTCTTTGTGTTAAATACACTTTATTATTCTTCCTTTCATTTTTATTATCTGATTAATATATTTTTAATATATATTCATTGTTGCTTTCCGTATGGTTATAAAAGTCTCATTACTCATATTAAATGTAATAAATTACATAATCAGTACCTGATATTATCATTGACATACTTTTTATGTTGTTGTTCCAGCCATAAATGGGAAAAAAAATGGATACCATTTTTAAAATAGAATCCCTTGCTGCTTGTAGTGTATCTGGTTAGGACAAAAACTCTGATTAACAGAAAAGATGGCTTTTAGCACGTCACGGTGTTGTGTCGCTTCTGGTGTAAGAGGCAAAGAAATCAAATGATGTTTTCATCACTCCATTAGGAGGAACAGTCTATCCAGCACTAAGCTGCTGAGCCCGCACTCATCTGGAGAGGAGGAGAGGCCAGAGGGGAAGCTTGCTGTGTGTAACAGAGAGATTGTCCGACGAGGAGCCCTTATCCTCTTCTGTGACTATGTGGTGAGAATTCTCAAGCTTTTTTAAAGCTGTGTCCGAGCTCCTGAGGAGTTTTATTTTACTTCCTATAACCACTCCATTCCCTAGCCTTGCTGGGCCACTACTACTTATAAGCCTGTTAATAAAACAAAATGTTAATTAGCACTAAACTGCACACTTCCAAAGTTTATTTTTGAACATATCTGTCAAATCTGATGCCACCTTGATAGCACCTCCAAGAATCCACTTTACTGTTTTTAACATACTTATTGGACACGTTGAATTGTTCAAAAGTGAGAGTAAAGGCATTTATAATGTTACAGAAAGATTTCTATTTCAAATAAACTTTTTTTTTTAAAACTTCTGTTGATTTGAAAGAATCCTGAAAAAAATAAAAATCTTGGTTCACATTGATAACCAAGATGTAAATGAAAATATACATGCATACATACGTACATATATACTTTTTTTTCACATATATATTCATATATATATATATATATATATATATATATATATGCATTTTAGAAGGATTTCTGAAAGATCATATGAAACTGAGTAATGGCTGCTGAAAATTCAACAATGCTTGCACAGCAATTAATTACATTATATATATATATATATATATATATATAAATAAAAACTCTTATATTAAATTGTAATAATATTTCAGAGCATTACGGTGAGCATAAGAGGCTTATTAAAAAAACATTTAAAGATATTTACATACCACAAACTTTTGAAATAAAGTAAAAACTAAAAAATACTCATTCATTTTAAATTGTAGAAGTGAATTTAGACTAAATTTAAAAAAAAATTGAGTTTTTTTATATATAGTATTACATTTATATTTAAGTATTTATAACTTATTTATGATTGAACTTGTGATTGTACCGACCATTATATATCCAATATCTGCTAATACTGATAATAATAATTTTTAAAAAACTATGTGATCCCATATATCATACAGTACATCTATTTGCCAACCATAACATTCAGAATATATATATATATATATTCATAACACAAAAATTGTCATCTTTGGATTTTATCCTCTCAGTGTCAGAACCTGCATGACTCTGAGCATCTGACGTGGCTGACGGTGAATCATGTGAGCGATCTGATCAGTCTTTCCCATGAGCCTCCAGTGCAGGATCTCATCAGTGCTGTGCACCGAAATTCGGCAGCCAGCGGACTCTTCATACAGGCCATACAATCACGCTGCGACAACCTTTCTACTGTATGTATATGCACACTCACACGTTTTCATTTCATGCTGTGCTTATCTTTTCAGTCACTTATGTATTAAATGTGTAAATGTGCAGCCGGTGATGCTTAAGAAGACCCTGCAGTGTCTGGAGGGCATTCATCTAAGTCAGTCCGGGGCTCTGCTCATGCTATACGTAGACAAACTTCTCAACACGCCGTTCCGTGTGCTGGCTCGCATGGTGGACACACTCGCCTGCAGACGTGTAGAGATGCTCCTTGCCGAAACCCTGCAGGTAAATGCATCTACACACACAACGCCATTCGTTGGAATAAACTGTTAATAAATCAATGCAACTAAAACACAAAAACTAAATCGAATTAAAATTAAAGAGTTTGATGCTCTCCCAATGGCCAATGAAGTACCACTAAATTAACGTTTCTTAACCTTTCTGACTCTGAGGCCTCTCATTGTGTAAGACAATATTTGAAGGCGCCCAAAGATATTTCTGGTACTAATGCTGTAATGACAAAGCTGCTTATTTGACAGAAACTAGGAGAAACAATTTGATTTAGTTTAATTATTTAAATATTTATATTAATATTATGAATTATATTTATAATAATACTATTTCATTACTTATAAATAATTATTTTAATTATTCATAATTTTATTTAATTGTGGAATTTTAAAATAATGTTATTTTAAAATTAAATGTCATAATTGCAGAAGATTCAATAACTCATGAATTTACATAAGTTTTCTAGTCAATTGTGATTACAATGGTTTAAACGGTTAGTTGCTGAACACAAAAGAAGATTTTTGAAGATATCCATACAGTTGATGGGCCCCATTGACATCCATAGTATGTAAAAAAACTACTATGAAAGTCAGTGTTTGGTTACCAACATACTTTAAAATATTGTGTTCAGCAGAAGAAATAAAGTAATACAGGTTTGGAACAACTTGAGGGTGAGTAAATGATGACAGAATTAATATTTTTGAATGAACTATCCATTTAAAACCAATCTTGCGTGGACTTGGGTGTGTTGGGGCCCCCTGGTGGACCCCTTATTGGGTACCACTGCACTAAATGATTATTGAGAATCATGTTTTCTCCTCCTACTGTAGAATAGTATCGCTCAGCTACCACTGGAGGAGCTGGACAGGATTCAGCAGTACCTACAGACCAGTGGCCTTGCTCAAAGGTAAGGCGGCTTGCAGTTTCCGGTCTCATCAATCTACTTCTAATCTGTTTGTTTTTTCACTGTTTATGAAAATCTCCCAATCCTGGTTTTTAAAATGATTGTCTCTCTCTCTCTGTCAGGCATCAGCGGTTCTTCTCCCTGCTGGACAGGTTCAGAGCCACAGTTGCTGAAGATACCACAAGCCCTGTTGCCCCAATTACCACACACCCACTGGATGGGGACCCACCCCCTCCCCCTGAAAATGTGGAACCCAATAAGGTATGACTTACAACGGTGGTTGTAAGCTGAAAAAAATCTTAGCTAAAACATAACATTATTACTATTGTGTGTGTATTTCAGGAATGGTATGTTGCTCTGGTGAAATCTCAGTGTTGTTTGAGAGGTGAAGGATCTCTGTATGAAACTACTGAGCTGCTGACAAAACTTCCCCAATCTGACCTAAACACAATCATGGCCTGCAAGGTAAAGACCAAATTCACGCATATCTCTTTTTTTTTTACTCAAACAGACACTGATGTTGTATTATTGTATTTGCAGGACTTCAACCTGTGTCTGCTTGCATCATGTCTGAGCATTGGGGCACAGAGGGTATGTAAGGATCATGGGGTGGTTTTATTTGACACTGCTAAAGAGGTGGCCTTTGAGAGATTGGTTGGTGTCGTAGAGCTCCTCCCCTCGCCTCATCAACCCCTCCTTCCCTCCGCTAAGACGTGCGCGGACTACATGCAGAAGCTTAATCAAATATACGGTGAGTCAAAATCGGAATTATAGCTTATTTTCTGGCTGCAAATTAAAGACCTGTTCACACACACACACACACAAAAAAATTATTAGTTTGGCTGAATCAGGCGTTCCTAAACTTGTATACAAGATATATATATATATATATATATATATTTCTTTCAAATTAATACTTTAATGACCCAAAAGTGTTGACAATTATACATATGTGTAAATAAAGTTAAGCTATTGCACATTGCATTACCATTACCACTCACAGTAAACACAAAATCATGAGGTACTTGCGTGTAAATGAACACAGCGCCGCGCTTCGCTCTGAAACATGTAGCACAACAGAATACTTATTTAAACACAGCCTTTGATTTGATTATTGCACTAGCTATATCAGGGTATCAAGATTTTATTATTTTACATTCACTTGATAAAACCCCTGTTTGGGAAACCCTCAGCAAAATGACAAGCAAATCCCCTCCTGCATGTTAGGTGGTGCTGATCGACATACAAATGTATACAGTAGTGTAATCAAGACAAGGGTTATTTTCTTTAGCATTGCTGTGGTTACTGCAAAATTCCCATTCTTCTATTTGTGTTATCTCATGGTTTTGATGGCGTTATTGTTATTATTCCAACATGGTGAAAATAGTAATAATAAACAACGAGTAGGTGTGTCTAAACTTTCGTAGGTGTAAGTACATGGGAATTATCCTTTGTGGCCAATGCTGTAAATTATGGTGAAGTTGTAATGAACACACAGTCATTGCATGTGTTTATGTGTGTGTTGCAGGTGAGCCTGGGTTTTATCAGACAGTGTTGAGTCTGTGTGGCGTGTTGAGTCAGTACCTGCTGTCTCTGTCCAAATTGCCGTCCTCACTACACATTCCCAAAGACAGAGAGACACTCATTGCCACCTTCAGCACCCTCGCTATAGAGGTAAGACTGATGCATCCTTCCCAAATACAATGATTTTATAGGGAACATTCTAGTAGTTGACCGATATGGATCATTTGATGGCAGATGCCAATATCTTGGAGAGAATACAAAGCTGATTCAAGCCTATATGGTGTCACTTAATTTAAAGATAGTAAATAACACATGGCGCTGCTATGCAAGTTATAGTTACCTAAACTTGAAATAAACAATTTGAAAATGAATAGAATTCATAAATAACTATAAACAAATATATACATGGATATCTTCTTATGTAATCCTATTATATTATTATTATAAAACACATCCACTAACAGTGCACTTGGTTATCTGGTAAGTCTGTGGACACTAGGAAAGGATATGGTTAGGGAGAATAAATGAAATATAATAACTTTGCTCGATTCGATGTACTTTTATTACACTATACTTTTTGTTATAGTACCTTGGCATTAAATTACATATTAAAATTAGTGTTTCTAATATAATGGCTGAGGGGGTGGTGGCAATTTTGACATCGTTCTCCTGTTCTGACCAACATCGCTAATTTTTCCCTCTTTTGCAGTCATAGGAAGTCTATCATAGATTGTTTTACTTTTGTTATTGGAGCAAATGGGAAAAATTGTAATTGCTGATGTCTCCCGTTCACCACTATTGAAGTTTTCGCAAGTATGACAATTTTCGCTTCTGAGAACCCTAGAAATGCGTCTATGTGAGCTCCAGGGTGACTGCACTCAGGCGATGCTGTTCTCAATGCTGTCAAAATAAAAGTCCATGCACTGTCAAAATAAAATGTTGACATTTATTGATCCAAAAAAAAAAAACGTATTGGCTTATATGTAATAAAAATATCAGCTGATATATCAACCTTTGTGATTTATTGATATTAATTGAAAGCTGATAAAATGGTAATATTTTAGAAAAATGTAGCGGCATATCTATAAATTCCACTCAGCTCATGTTTCTCATTCTGTCTCTGTAGGTGATGGTTTGGCGTTTGCTGCAGGATCAGCTGCCTCTGAGTGTGGACATGCAGATGAGTCTGTCATGTCTGTGTCTGGCTCTCCAGCAGCCGGCGGTGTGGACACATTTCGCCTCTCACTCCTACCTCACACACACCTGCTCAATCATCCAATGTATACAGCTCCTCATCCATGCAGGTTTGTGTTACAAAAAAAAAAAAAAAATGTGAATCTCAATTTATCCATAATCGTGCAGCTCTAACTTAAACCTAATAAAAATGCAATTGAAATTGATTTTCATTTTGTAATTATGATTTTGTGTGTGTTATGCAGTTTCTGTTGGTCCTGGTGACCAACTTCTGAGGCCTGAGCGGAAAACATCAAACACAGAGCAGTCAGAAGACCAGTTGGACTCTGCAGACAGTGAGTTAATGCACATGTGACGCACATTGATTAATGATGACCACAACAACAAGCTTTATTGATTCTGTAATTTTCAGACCAGCGTGAATGGCGGTGTTGTGAGATCATGGCTGAGCTGGTTGAAGGTCTACAGAGTGTGTTGGCTCTGGGTCACCATAGAAACAAGAACTTCCCAGCATTCCTTACGCCCACCCTACAGAACGTCATCATCAGCCTGGCCAGGCTTCCCCTTGTGAACAGCTATACCCGAATCCCACCACTGGTGAGAGAGTGATTGGAGTGTGTATTCATTACATTGTGTGCAAGTGTGTTTAAAACTGTATGAAAATCTTCATGTGTTTGAATGAACAGGTCTGGAAGCTGGGCTGGTCCCCCAGGCCGAGTGGAGATTTCGGCACAGCATTGCCAGAGATCCCTGTGGAGTTCCTGCAGGAGAAAGATGTCTTCAGAGAGTTCCTCTACCGCATTAACACTCTGGGTATGACATGAGAGACTCATTTCAGAGTTTGTGTCTATTTAAAAGTAGTCATGAAATGGGGTTTTGAGTTATCTTATAGAATTTGAAAAAATTCAATTATCGGTCAAAAGTTTGGAAACATTACTATTTTTAATGTTTTAAAAAAAAAGTTTCTTATGCTCATCAAGCCTGCATTTATTTGATCGAAAATGCAGAAAACAAAACTGTAATATTGTGAAATATTATTACATTTTAAAACAAAAAAAAATCTATTTGAATACACTTTGAAATATAATTTATTTCTCTGACGCAAAGCTGAATTTTCATCAGCCAATACTACAGTCTTCAGTGTCACGTGATCCTTCAGAAATTATTCTAATATGCTGATTAATTGTCAATGTTGGAAACGGTTGTGCTGCTTTTTCAGGATTCTTTGATTAATAAAAAGTAAAAAAAAAACACAGCATTTATTATTATATGAAGAGCTCAGATGCAAAAGCCTCTAAATGCCATTTGAAATTTTCTTCTTTAATGATGATTTTTATCAAACTTGTATATTTAAGTTCAGTAATTTCACTTAAATAACAATTAATAGGTAATTATCATTGCCATTGAAGTGAAATCACTGAACTTAAATATACAAACTTGATAAAAATGATCATTCTAGAAGAAAATTTCAAATGGCACTTCGTAATGCATTTTAATATGAGAAATTCATGTAAGTTAAGTTGGCTATTTAACGAAAGTTAAATTATGATCTAAAAAAAAAGAAAATTATGACCTTATGATCTATCACTGTGTTGACATCAGGCAAACAGGCATCAAGCATTTATAGGCAAACAGGCATCAAGCATTTATAGATTATTAAACTGCTTGATTTGCTCTTGTGCTGTCCTTGTAGGCTGGAGTAGTCGGACCCAGTTTGAGGAGACGTGGGCCACTCTTTTGGGGGTGCTGGTCACTCAGCCAATCACGATGGACCAAGAGGAGGAAACCCAGCAAGAGGTAAATCATTTAATTTTTGTCAAAAAGACTGGAAGCACTCGTCCAGCTTTTGGAGACTGTGTGTGTCAAATGAGACATGTTTGTTTGTGGCACAGGAGGATCTGGAGAGGACTCAGATAAATGTACTAGCGGTTCAGGCCATCACCTCTCTAGTGCTGAGTGCCATGACTCTGCCCACAGCAGGAAATCCAGCCATTAGCTGCCTTGAACAGCAACCCCGCAACAAAATCCTTAAAGCTCTGGACACCAGGTATGTACACATGCATTATATCATAGTTGTTCTTCTAGGTTTGGAAGTGTATAAGAAGATTGTGTTTTGCAGGTTTGGTCGTAAGCTGAGTGTGATTAGAGGTATGGTTGAGCGTGAGATTCAGGCCATGGTGTCAAAGAGAGACAACATTGCCACACACTTCCCCTATCAAGCCTGGGACCCTGTGCCCTCTTTATCATCTTCGACGGCGGGTAAGTGGTCAGCTAAAGATCCTGTTGAGATGCAAAATGTGTTTTTTTTTGTCGTATTCATGACCTTTTTGCATGTGCGTGTGTATCTGCATATTCAGGCACCCTCATCAGCCATGAGAAACTCCTGCTGCAGATTAACACTGAGAGGGAGATGGGCAATATGGACTACAAACTGGGTCAAGTTAGTAAACTTTAAAACAATTCACTTCATCATTCTGCATTTATTATAAGGATAGTTGATAATATGGCCTCTTTAATTATTCCAAATATGGGTGCCAACGGTTAATTGATTATCGATTAATTGTCGACAAGAATTTACTCGATTAAATGAAACTAATTGTCGACTAATTGAACATTGCGAACGTGACGCGAGAGAGATGACACTTTGAGGTGGCAAAAAACAAAAATGCTAACCTCGAAAATCCAGCTGGATTTATTCTAACAATAACTTAGCTCACCTGCTGTCAACAATCCCGTTTTCTCCCAGACCCCTCCCGGTTTGTTATTTTTCCCGGGAAACTAGTCTAAAGCCCTGTTCACACCGCCAGCGACTTTGACGCTGAGTGTCGCTAGGCTCTGTACCGTGATGTCGCTTGTGGGCGTTCATAGTGCTGTCGCTCTGATGTTATTGGTAGACTGCACGTCTGGCCATATCTATACAAAATACCATCAGAAGTGATGTATACAACTATATAATTTTAATTTGACTGGGAATAAATGACTTTTAAGGCTAAAAAGAAACTGTATGCTGTTGGGAGAGTGTTTTTATATTACCACATCAGTGTTCAGTGGATTAAAACATTTACTAGATCAACGATCGATCAATGAACAAGTTAAACTCACTCATACTGTCACAAATTATAAAAACGTCATTCGAATTTGACAAATAATCAATTTTCTTGTGTCTAATAGTCAACGTAATGCAGGGGAAATTGTAAAATGAACTGCATCAGTGCTAAACGTGCATCATAAAATTACAACACTCGAACTATAACGTTAAATGTATGAACTAAACTCACTGAGACTGTCGACAGTTTCTTTTCCATGCATCATTTTATTATCCATGTATGTGGTTACAGTCAAATCATAAAACAGTGAAATCGTCCTCGAACTCTTTCTGTCTTGCCTGCACTCGAGACGGTGACGTGAGCTTCACCGAAAGTCTTCTTTCCTATTGGTTGTCGCTCACGAAAATCGCTTCTCATTTGCATAAAGTTGAAAATTCTCAACTTTGGTCGCTTGTCTCTTGTCGCTTGACACGGCCACATTCTTTTGCCAACGGTCACTGTCGCTCGTGGCGCCGGATGTCGCCAGCGCTCCATTGGAATGAATGAGATCTTGTCGCTTTGTCGCTGCATGTCGCTGGTGGTGTGAACGGGGCTTAACTGTCTGTCACATGTTCATACATGGGGTGCTCACATAGACAGCAAAAGGTGTGTTCGCGCCCGCAGCTCTTAACCTTATTTCCACTTGTTACAAGTTGTACATTTTTTTGTACATATTTTTTATGTATTTTAATTTTCTGTGCATTATTTATTTAGTTAAACTACATAAATGCCATTATCCGTGACGTATCTCAACTGTTACAATAAAACATCAATTGAGCAATATAACATGCTTTTTTTATTCAGTACATAAGCAATATTTAGCTTTTTATGTTAAATTGATACCGTGAGAAATTTACATTCTCAAGAAAATTGGCGTTAATCGATCGATAAGGTTGATCAAATAAAGATTAAAGAAATAATCATTTTTGGGTGAACTTATATCTGCATGTTACTAACAATGTACACTCCGCAGGTGTCCATTCACTCAGTGTGGTTGGGTAATAACATCACCCCTCTGAGGGAGGAGGAGTGGGGTGAGGATGAGGAAGATGAGACGGATGCTCCAGCACCTGCCTCACCACCATTATCACCAATCAACTCCAGGTCAGTTAGTGGCAAAAAAGCTCCTTAAAATCAGCATCCTCCACACTCCACACCCTGCATTGTCTTTCTACTTGCCCTCTCCAGGAAGCACCGTGCAGGGGTTGACATCCACTCCTGCTCTCAGTTCCTCCTGGAGCTCTACAGCCAGTGGATCCTCCCTGGAAGCCCCAGCAGCAGGAAGACTCCTGTTGTGCTAATCAGTGAGGTTGTCAGATCGGTGAGTGCATGCTTAGACGTTCTTTCATAGCGATCCATCAGGTGCAGGTGTTCTCAGGCCGTTTGACTCAATTGACCCCTATTATCCAAGTTAGAATTGTGAGATAAAAAGTCGCAATTACCTTTTTATATATTTTATTCTGTAGAGGAAATAAGTTTTAAAACCATTAAAACTATTTAAAAAAAGTGTTTTAAGAATTATCTTAGGACAATCTATTTTCTCTGTGTCTCTTTAAGCTGCTGGCAGTGTCTGATCTGTTCACTGAGAGGAATCAGTTTGATATGATGTTCTCCACCCTCACTGAGCTGCAGAAAGTCCATCCACCAGAAGATGAGATCCTCAGCCAGTACCTTGTTCCAGCTATCTGCAAAGCAGCCGCAGTGCTTGGCATGGTGAGTGTATGCACTTCTGGCTATGTAAACAAGCAGTTACAGTTATTTAACAGTGTGGAACTATGTATGTATGACAGGATAAAGCCATTGCAGAGCCTGTGTGCCGTCTGTTGGAGAGCACCTTGCGCAGCACTCATCTGCCCAGTCGGATCGGTGCTCTTCATGGAGTTCTGTACGTGCTGGAGTGCGATCTGCTGGACGATACAGCACGGCAGCTTATCCCTACTGTCAGTGAATACCTGCTCTCTAACCTTAGAGCTATAGCAAAGTGAGTACAACTAAAACCTGACGCACTTTACGGTCTGACTAACCTTAAAGGGATAGTTAATAATTAGCCCATGATTTACTCACCCTCAAGTCATCCTAGATGTATATGACATTCTTCTTTCAGACGAATAACAGAGTTTGTCCTGTCCCTACCAAGATTTATAATGGTGAATTAACAGTGAATTGCTGTTTCATCTATCCATCATAAAGTGCTCCACATGGCTCCGAGGGGTTAATAAAGGTCTTCTGAAGTGAAGTGATGAGTTTCTGTAAGATAAATGTTAATTTTTAACATGTTACATGTTAAAATTCTATCTTCCGGCCAAACGAACATACGCAGTCTAATGCTACGCTCACACCGGACTCGAATAGCGCATCAAATTCGCGTCTACCGCGTCTAGTTTGACGCTTGACCACTTTGAGTTAATTCACGCGTCAAGAGCGAAACTGACGAAACTTTTATTTTGTAAAATAAAAAGTTTGAAGCGTAATTTACGCGCGCCTCACGCGTCAAAACCGAAACCCGTTGACGGCCATCTTTATTTATGTTGATCGAGCATTCATCGAGAGATTTACCGCACTGTATTTGCTCTGGAGAGCTAGAACAGCGGCGTGGGGATCATCGCCGCCGTATTTGTGTCCATCGGACCCTTCGGAGGTGAACCGTTTGGCTAGTTTCACCATTTGCTCGCTCCATGAGCTGCGTCTGGATGACGGCCGCTGTCAGCGGTACTTCCGCCTGTCCCGCGCCCAGTTTGATGACCTGTTGTCCCGCATCAGAGCGAGGATCACCCTCGCCCTCATCCACCTAATCTAGCTGTCATTTATTTTTGTTTTGATGATAAATAGAGCCAGCTTCCAAAAGTTATTAACCTGTCCTGTGATTTTTTTTTTTTTTTCTCTCTCTCACGTCCAGACACGATACTATTTCATATAATCTAGATATGGAATGAATAACATTCAATACAAAATGAACATGTCTCGTATATAGAAATAATGTTTTAAGTGATCAAATATTTGCTTTGTTGTGAATTAGAATCACATCATATTACAAAATAATTTATTGAAGCATCCAGACACTTCACCATGTGAGCAAGCAGCTAGGCTCCTGATTGGTTAACGTGGCGCGAATTCACGCCAAAGTTCAGATTTTTCAACTCGGGCGGCAGACGCGAATTCGTGTCAAACGCGTGAATGCACAAATGGCACTAACTAAATCATTCGCGCGTAACACGTTTAACGTGCCAGATGCTCAGTTCGCGCCATTCGCGCGAATGAGGCGTATTCGCGTCTTTTGCGCCGCGCTCCACGTCTCATTCGCGCTGCAGGAATTTTTTACGCGCGTAACGGGTCTTTGCATTGACTTAACATTAAAATCATTCGCGCCTGACGCGCTATTCGTGTCCGGTGTGAACGTAGCATAAAGCCTACAGATGTCTACTAGGCCTACTAATAACTAGTTAATGTAGCAGACATTTTCTATCCCTGCTCAATCCCAATGATTGAATCAGCATCCTTCCTATTACCAGCTTTGACCTTTAACCCCTCCACCGCACCTCTCCCAGCGGCAGGCGAGGACAGTCCGATCATTAGTGTTACACTAACTCTTAGTGTTTGCCGTTTCATTTGAGAGAATATGGGATGAGAGGTTAATGGTTTGCGTCCTGCATTTAATGAAAGACTTCACACTGTTTGAGTCTCTCTTAAGAGGTTATGCCTCATGCAGTCAAAGCTAATGCCAAAGTCTCTGTGGCATGCTGGGAGACTCAATAATAGGTTCGCACTGGAAATCACAACACACGCCCGCACACTGCATGGTCATCAGCTCCTCATTAGCTGTAATGTATGGTGTCTAACTGAGATCTGAGATCCCTCATTAAAGACCAGGGCTAGAATTAGCATCAGATAGCTTCACTGAAAATAGATGAGTGTGTTTAGGCCTAACACTGTTTGTTTGTGTGTCTCTCTCAGCTGTGTGAATCTACACAACCAGCAGCATGTGTTGGTGATGTGCGCCGTGGCATTCTACATGATGGAGAACTACCCATTGGATGTTGGGCCTGAGTTCAATGCCGGGATCATTCAGGTGGGAAGAGGACACAATTTGAAAAACTTCTGCTTTGCTGAAATATTTACAATACACAATCTTCCAGTCTAGGGTGAAATTATTATGTTAATTGAGAATGATTTGTAATTTAAAAGAAGACTGTGGTTTGCATTCTGTGGCACAACAGGATTTTAATAGCCTCTAAATAGCCTCGCTGATGTTTAGAAAACTGTGTTTGATGTGGCGTGACACGGTGCTTTTCATACTGTGTGACCCCCTTTAAGATGTTTGGCATACTCTTATGATAATTTCTTAGAAAATTAAACTATTTCATTAAATCATAGTTTGAACAACATGCAGAAAAAAAATACATTTTCATAAGCTGACATCATAATTCGCCTTTTCTGATAAGACAAGGCAAGCTCAGATTGTAAAATGTCATGTGGTGTAATTTAATGATAGACTGAATGATATTTAACAAACAACATGAATGCAAATGTTTCAAGCTACAAAGATTTAGTAACACTTTGTTTTACAGTGTCCTTGTTACATGTTGCATGGACTTGCCATAGTAATAACAGTAAATTATGGATAATTACATGCAACTAACCCTCAACCAAAAATCCTACCCTAACCCTATAGTAAGTACATGTAGTTGCTTAATATTACTCAGTACTTAAATATATAATTACACTGTAACAATGACACCTTAAAATAAAGTGCAACCAAAGATTTTTTTTTCTTTTTTAAATCATGGACACACTTATGTCATTGAGCCGGGTCTCTCTACTATTGTTCCTCATTTACATCTCCAGCTGTGCTGTATGATGCTATCTGGTAGCGAGGAGGCCACGCCATCCATCATCTACCACTGCGTCCTGCGAGGAATGGAGCGGTTGCTTCTGTCCGAGCAGCTGTCGCGCATGGACGCGGAGACGCTGGTCAAGCTGAGCGTTGACCGCGTGAACATGCCCAGCCCACACCGTGCCATGGCTGCCCTGGGTCTCATGCTCACCTGCATGTACACAGGTGTGGCTGGAGAGGAAGGCAGGACACATTTCAGCTTCATCTTTAATACTGATCCACCTACTAACACCAACCCCTAAGATCAGACTCACCTTAGATACTTACCCTACTAACTAAGCACTTAGCAGCAGAGTCCTCAGTATGATTTTAAGAAAGTGTCTTATGGTAGATGTTTAAGTGAAAATTGTATATAGAAGTTTATTTTGTAGAACTCTTCAGATTTCGCTTAGTCGAGATGTAGTTACCTAGTTTTATTTGAGTAGATCCATTACGGAACTGTCCTTCTTACTGGTGTCCATATATTTACATTACAGGGAAGGAGAAGGGAAGTCCTGGGCGCCCTGCTGATGCTGACCCAACAGCTCCTGACAGCGAGTCAGTCATTGTCGCAATGGAGCGTGTATCTGTTCTGTTTGACCGGTACATATGTCTGTTTTTGAAGAACTGGATGCATTTTTCCATTTTTAGTTTTTTTTTTCTTTTCCACTAATTTGTCTGTGGAAAATTCTTGCCGCAGGATTCGTAAAGGCTTTCCGAGTGAGGCACGAGTGGTAGCCCGGATCCTTCCTCAGTTCCTGGATGACTTTTTCCCACTGCAAGACGTCATGAACAAAGTCATCGGGGAGTTCCTGTCCAATCAGCAGCCTTATCCACAATTCATGGCTACGGTGGTGTACAAGGCAAGTGCCACTTTTTTGATATCTTATATTATGCTTTGGATACTCTGTGATCTTAAAGGGATACTCCACCGTTTTTTCATATTAAACTATGTTATTCCCTTAACTAAGACGAGTTGATACATACCTCTCTCGCCTCTCATCGCTCTGGCGCGCCAGACACTTTGATAGCACTTAGCTTAGCCCAGTTCATTGAAACAGAATGTGTACAAAAAAAATCAATGGTGTCTAGTGTTGATTTGGACCCATGTATATTTAATTGTACTGACAAAAACTGTTAAATGAGTAGTTCACTTTTAAAAAAACTTTTGCTGATAATACTCACCCCCATGTCATCCAAGAAATTAAGGTTTTTGATTAAAACATTCCAGGATTTTTCTCCATATAATGGACTTTACTGGTAACCAAACGGTTCAAGGTCCAAAAGACAGTTTCACTGCAAACTGTACAAAGGGCTTTAAATGACGATGAATAAGGGTCTTATCAAGCAAAACGATCACTCATTTAAAAAAAAAAAAAAAACTTGAAGTTTTATAAGCTCAAATGCTTGCTCTGTGATGCACGTTCGTGACTTTCCTGTTCGAACTTGTTTATCAAAATGAACAAATCTTTTTCCGTGTCATTTGGTTTATTCAACGAATGCAATGAATGAATTGACTCGGAAAAAGATTTGTTCATTTTGATGAACGAGTTCGAACAGGAGAGTCAAACGCGCATCACAGAACAGAGCAAGGCGGCCATTTGAGCTTATAAAACTTAAACTTTGTTGTTGTTGTTGTTTTTTTTTGATAAATGAGCGATCGTTTCGCTTGATAAGACCCTTAAGCACCGTTCACACTACAATCGACTTTGTCGCTTTAGGTCGCCAGTGGCTGCGCTGGAGGGCGTTCCCACTAATGGTTGCCTAGAAATGTTTGTGAGTGACATTCACAGAAGTTGCTCTATGTTAGACAACGAATACATTTTATTGCCGCAACGAACAAATATTTTGTAAGGAAAAGTCTAACTATAAATGGAATCAGTACATAAAATAAAGATGAACGAGAAACAGTGAGTGCTCTTTGCCATCGTGGCTATTTAACTGCAGCAAATGGGCAAATCCCGGTCTATCTGGGTTCCCGAAACCATTCAGTCACGGAGTCAGTACGTGGAACACCACTGTATGTACACGGGGATATATCATACATTATAGGACAGTTTCTGACTGCTAAAATGAGCTTCTCGTTCAACTTGCCTCGTTCAGACTCGGCGCTTCACTGACTTCACTCCTATTGCTTGTCGCTCCCAAAAGTCGCTCTGCATTTGCATAAAGTTAAACAGATCTCAACTTTGTCGCGTCGCTGGACACGCCCCACCGGTCGCTGGAAGTCGCCCGTAACCCATTGAAATGAATGATAACGTGTCGCTTAGTCGCTTGTAGTGTGAACGGGGCTTTATTCATCGTCTGGAATCGTTTAAAGCCCTTTTAACAGTTTGCACTGAAACTGTCTTTTGGACCTTGAACCGTTTGGTTACCAGTAAAGTCCATTATATGGAGAAAAATCCTGGAATGTTTTCATCAAAACCTTAATTTCTTTTCGACTGAAGAAAGAAAGACATGGACATCTTGGATGACATGGGGTGAGTAAATTATCAGCAAAAGTTTTTTTTTAAAGTGAACTACAAGTGGAAATCAGTTTACTAAATAATGTAAACTTGACTGACTGCTTCATTTCCACTTGAATGCATGTGTTTCTTCCAACAGGTATTTCAAACACTTCATGCAACTGGGCAGTCCTCCATGGTCCGTGATTGGGTGCTACTCTCGCTGTCGAACTTTACACAGAGAACACCTGTCGCCATGGCAATGTGGAGCCTGTCCTGTTTCTTTGTCAGTGCCTCGACCAGCCAGTGGATCTCTGCCCTGTATCCTTAAATGCATATTGACTCACCCCTTGTACTAGTAACATCAAACTTCCTGTTTTCCATCAAAAATCCTTGTTTTCCTTAACTTCTCTCTTCCCCTTTAGCCTCCCTCATGTCATCAGTCGCATGGGGAAGTCTGACACAGTGGACATCAGCCTCTTTTGTCTGGTTGCAATGGATTTCTACCGACACCAGATTGATGAGGAGTTGGATCGCAGGGCCTTCCAGTCTGTCTTTGAGATGGTGGCTTCACCTGGCAGTCCGTATTACCAACTACTGTGCTGTTTGCAGAGCATTCACCAAGACACGACACTATAATACTGACCATATTATGAAACAGAACAATAATGTATAACAATACATGTATATGAATAACAATAATGTATCTTCAATGCAAATTAGGCATAAAAAATGGTAATATAATATCAGAGCAGAAGACATCACACTTGCAACAACGTATGGGATTGGATTGATTGCTATGATACTGTCCGTTATAACCAGTGGACATTCATACAAATAGTTCCTTGTTATTAGAGACAGTAATGGAACCAATCCAAGCAAGACTGCACATCCACTAAAGAATGTGGCCACAATGAACCAGAACATCAGTAATCTGTAATTAAAAAAAGAATAGTAGTACCATCACTATATTTGCCTGGTGTCAAGGTGTCACTTAACATCTCAAAAGTCTATATGGATGCAGGCTTGTCTTCTCCATATGTTGTATGCATAAACGCTCTTTATCTGGTTTCAGAGAATGCTGTGGCAAAACTGTGAGGCTGATCACAAGTTTTTTGGTAATGCAGTCAAAACTGACGACGCGTGTCCATCATTAGAAACGTAATATTTGAAGAGAATTTTCAGCTATGAACAAACTGACTGAAGAACATTTCTATCAGACATTGTTAAAATATCTCCCGCACTTCCAGATTTCAACCGATCCAAGATTAGATCTTTTAGTCCGCAGACCTCCCAAAATCAGTACATCCGGGTATTTTCTACGATGCCCGTCACTACACTCTTCTCCAGCTGTCCATACTCTCCTGCTCCCTCAGAAATGAAAGACACACTCTTTCAAACACCCACAACTTCCTCAGTTTAAAATCATTCCTTTTGCATGGGCAATGCATTGCTTTGCTCTGTTTGCTGGCACTTGAAGCGAAAATGAATTGTAAATCGAATTTGTATATCCCCTCTAATGTGGAAGACGTTGCATAAGACTATTGGTATGATAAGATTTTTTGTGTATTTAAATGTAAAATGTGTTTGACTTAATGAGTAAGAGGGGTGAATTGCCTGAAACAAAGTTTATTTTTCTTCTAAAAATTTAGTTGTCTATATTTGTTGTTTTTAAGATGGAGAAAAAAAAACAGATCACAAATGTGAATCACAGGTCCTTTTGTACGGACAAGGCTTGAAATAGTAGAGGTTTTTAGATGAGGGTTTCTGCATATGAAAATTACAGCTCAAATCTACATACTGTGTCCCTTGCAACACATCTGCAGTTATTTGTTCGATTTTTCTTTTAAAAGCTCAGGACGAAAGATATGATTATTGATCTAGCGTAATGACTGGAAGTATGTATTTTAATCTATAGAGTGTTTACATTTAATGTACAATTTGTGTAATAGAAATAATATTTGTGATTAAACGAATAAACTGTGGTGCATGACAACACCCATCGGTGGACATGAGATGGTTTCAAGTGAAAGTCTTTGTAACCGAATATGCACAATAACAGTCTTCACTGTAAATATAAGCCTAGTTGACTGGCTTAAAATGTCTTTAATTTGCTTTCAATATTGACTCAATATGTCACAACAAAAAGGGGTTACTTTTGGTTGTTCGTCGACTCGCAAAAAAACTTACGCCATGTGTGCTACCATTAGATGTCGGTTCATTCTGTTTCAATAAGATGTTTGCTTTGACTTAGTGAAGCCGAATATGTAAATAGAAATTTATACTTGATATTTTCACTCTTCTGTGAAAAGCCTTTACTTCTCTAAAATGTATTGGCACATTTATTTTACACCAACAATGCCCCATGATGACATTAATTTCTTGCAATTTTATAGATTGTAGAACCAATCAAAATGATGGATTTCCATTAAAAAAAATGTTTTTTGATAGTAGCTTTGAAAATCTTTCAATTTCGGTCTTGTTGGGCATTTATGTTGAGAGTTATGGGTCACAGACAGCATTAAATTAACGTAAATTAACGTTTTACAAAGACCACCAATGTGACAATACTGCAGAATCATAATGTTAATAGTGCGCCACTGACAATTTCATTAATATCAGAAAGTAAATACCTTTTATTCTCTTTTGTGTGTGCTTAGGAAGCTTCACTTGAGAAAGAGGTTAATAATCCTGATTGGTTTTAATGGCTTAGTTTTTTTGAGCTATTTTCTGCTTTTGCAATATATTGTCAATTTCTAGCACATTCTGTTTTTTTTTAACCTTTCTTTTTTTCTAATTCCCCCCCTTTAGTGATCCAAGTCAGATCTCAGTTCAGAATTTACTTAAGCTTTTTATGTTTTATTTGAGATATTCATAAAGTTAACACTTAGCTGGAGTTGAGTGGATAGCAGCAGTATGTCCCATAATACCTTCGAGTCATGACTCGAAAAAAGATTCCTTCATTTTGATGAACGAATTTGAACAGTCAAGTCACGAACGCTCATCACAGAACAAAGCAAGGTGACCATTTGTGCTTATAAAACTTAAACTTTGTTATTTATTTTTTAAATGGCCGATCGTTTCGCTAGATAAGACCCTTATTCATCGTCTGGTATCGTTTAAAGCCCTTTGGAGCTGCACTGAAACTCTCATTTGGACCTTGAACCGTTTGGTTACCAGTAAAGTGCACTATATGGAGAAAAATCCTGGAATGTTTTCATCAAATTCTTAATTGGATGACATGGGGGTGAGTAAATTATCAGCAAAAGTTTTTTAAAAGTGAACTACTCCTTTAATGCATGGCTTGAACGCAGCCTAAACTCGTTGTTGTGTTTCAGGAGGAACTGTAAGGTGGTTGCTGTATGTTTGCGCTGCTCTATGACTGTCTGTCTACAGCTCTGCATATCCCCATGGAACGCGCATGACGTGTGATGTCTGCGTGAGCAAGTGTGCAGAGGTATGCAAATAAATAAGTTGACCGGCAGGTACAACATCCTATGATTGCATTCGGGCTGATTGCAATGATTGGACAAAAATGTTTTTGGCCTGAGACTTCCACAGACTAAGTAAATGTTTTAAATATTTAGACACTTCTTTGATTGCTATCAGGATGTGAAGTATTTGATCTGGTCTGTAAATGAAAGTAGTTGAAGAGCCTTGAAATATTGTGATTCTACTTTTTTTTCTTTTCATTATAGTACATTTTAGTTAATTTCATTTTATTAAAAAAAAAAAAAAAAAAAAAACCCAAAACAAAACCTTTTTATAGGTTTACTCCAAGAGCAAGGCTTTGCACATTTTGTACTCCAAGGTGATGAGCTCGATAATGGATTTTAGAAGTTTACACCGATAATCCTCTGAAAAGTGCAGGTTATTAACTTTAAGCATGACGAATGGGGGAATCCCAAGCCTGTGTGATATTTGATGATATGATTGTAAGGCAATTTGGGTGTATGTGTACAGTAGTTATGAAAGCGCTATATAAATGCCTATATAAATATACATAAATGTAATCTTCAATTTAAAAAAAGTTCAATTTAACATAATTTAAGTTTATGTTGTGTCAACAGCAACAGTATTCATGTTAATCCGCTAATAAAACTACTGTTGAGTAACTACTAGTAATTAATTATCAAGAGAGAGATTGTTCTTTTCATGTTTTTTTGTGGAAAGGGCTTCCAAAAAAACTCAGTATTCACTTTCTATAGACAAAAAAAAAAAAAAAAAAAAAAAAACCTTTAAGAATTAAAAACTAAATTGTTGTTCTAGTTTGAACTTGGGAAGTTGTTTTTACTTTGTGGCATTCAAATATCTTTTTTTTTAACACAGCATGTAACTTAATGATAAACTTAATTATACATCTAAATTCATTGTCATGTAAAGGAAAAGCCCTATACCGGCGTTGTCCTTAAAGAAGAAGAAAAAAAAAAAAAAAAAAAACTCGAGATGTAGATTCCTCCTCCTCCTCCTCTTGCTTCTGCTGTCCACACACCAGCTGCCCTCTCCTTTTGTTTACTCCTTATTCAGCACTAAGGTTACCATGTCATTAAACTTCACATCAGGTTGGGACACATCCGTCACAAGTAAGAACATTAAATTACTGATTATATAACTATGAGTTATAACGCATTATTATTGCCTGTACGGTAATTGCAGGAATTTATGTATTCCTCACAGGAAAGTTTTTGGGAAGTGGCGGCTAATGTTAGCAATGTAGCCATTGGAAATTCTTGAGCTTTTCTGCGGATATTAAAACTTCCAGAACTTTTTAGGTAAATAATACTATTATTTAACTGTATGCGTATCTATATGAGGTTGTCGGTTTTTATATTTTTACAAGTTGTGCCTCAATAGATGTTAACGTTACTCTTGTCAGTATCTGGCTACTGATGCCGATAATTCAATACCATTTTACTCACTGCCCAGCTGTTCCTCGCGAAAACCAATACCGAGGCTGCTCGCCTCTCTCTACCGTTATTAATCTGGAACTAAATAAGCATTAAGATGTGTACGGTTATTCACTTTTTGTCGTTTTTCGCTCGTGTTGTTTTGGACACCTGTAGCATAACTTTTGTGGTCAGTTAGGGAGAGTGAGTCTCTCTGTCGAACAGGGTCTGGGTCGTTATGGAGATGATTGACAGCCGTGGAAACCAATGAGCGATGAGAAATATTTAGATACAGATCCTGATTGTCATGGATACATACGTTGACGCGTGAGCATTCCAACCAGATTCCAACAATGGGGAAAAGAAGGCGTGACCGTTAGCAGTGGAGTCTACTTGGGAAAGTCTTGCGAAAAATATACATTTGTGAGTTTGTGTATCATATCCTGTATCCTATCAGTTTCTAAGCGTGTTGTTCCTGGTGCATGTTGATTATTATAAAATGTGAACTATTATATATATATATATATATATATATATATATATATATATATATATATTATTTCACATTTAGAATATTGTTAGTTCTATATTGTTAGATTTTACATATAGCAGCTATATTAAATTCAGTTATGTAGGCCAATGCATAATGAGGATGCAAAGGAAATGATGAAAACACGTTCCATTAAATCTTTGCAGTTTTGTTGGTTTCATATATTTATTTGTATAGTTAGGTTACACACTACCTCCTAGACTTGAAGCGCACTAAACATAAAAATAAAAATATTTTAATTAAACAATTGAAAACTTCTTGATCTTGGAAGATGTGAAATCATATAGCGGGGAATTCAGGTTGATCGGGACACTTTTTTTTAGTAATATCAATGGCAAAAATTGCCCAACCTGAATTCACCCCACTCTTGGTGTAAATTACTTTTTTTTTAATGTATTTTTTAATAGATCTGGACAAAATAGTCTTGTCATTGACTTGTTAGAAAATGTACATCTGCATGAAAGCCTATTCTAGACTAACACTACAATCATGACTAAGAATTACAAAAATGTATTATGCAATTCTCAACGTTTTAATGAATCTCTTAGTCTTAATATTTTAATCAACTTCAAATGCATTTTTTATATAAATTTCTCTTAATATGATGATTAATTTGTGAATTAATTAACTTTCCCCTCTCTCCTTTGTAAAGGTAAGCATGCTCCACGTTAGTGCCTTAGACAGGGGCTCTGGAGTTCTGATATCTGGATGATATCATGAATCTCTCTGCATTTGTGAAGCCCTTGTCAGACGAGGCTGGGACTAAAAGAAGAATGTTCAGACAATCAGAGCAAGGGAGGAGGCGTGTGAATGCCCAGTCGTCTGCACGCATAAGAGGGGTGGAGGTTGCAAGGGGAAGAACAGGCTATGGCTTCACACTCTCTGGTCAGTCTCCATGTTTGCTAAATTGTGTCCTGAAGGGTAGTCCGGCTGACTATGTGGGCCTTCGCTCTGGAGATCAGATCCTGAGTGTGAACGACATCAATGTGTCCAAAGCATCTCACGAGGATGTTGTTAAGCTGATCGGTCGCTGCACAGGCGTCCTACACTTGGTCGTTGCCGAAGGCAGTCATAACAACGCACACCTAGATTCATGTTCAAGCGATGAAGAATTGGGGTTCCATGACCACAAGAGCCACTGGTTAAGGCCAAAGATAGACTCAAAGACACTAGGCATAAACCGTGCAGAACGCGTGGTAGCGGAAATGCAGTCTGGTGGAATCTTTAACATGATCTTTGAAAATTCTAGCCATTCATCCAGCAGCTCAGAGAAAGCAGTAGCTTGTGCCTCTACTTCCAAAACAAGGGCTCTCTCAGAGCCAGACTTTTCTTACTGTAACGCTGGCACCCGGCAGAGTGATCCCAGCTTGCTCACTGAAGAGGAGATGGCCAAAGTGCTCAATGATGACTCTGTGTTCATTGATATGTTTGAACAGCAAGATGAATTTCCCCTCTTGCAAACTGCAGACTCTGCGGGAATCCTCAACGTTGGGATGATTGTAGGTTACCTGGGATCCATTGAATTAGCTTCTACAAGTGCTAATCTGGAAAGTGACAGCCTTCAGGCAATTCGTGGCTGTATGCGACGTCTACGTGCCGAACAAAAAGTGCACTCGTTGGTCCTGCTCAAAGTCATGCATGATTGTGTACAGCTATGCAACGACCGAGGCGCTGTTCTTGCCACTTACCCTGCAGAGAAGTTAGCTTTCAGTGCAGTGTGTCCAGACGACCGCCGCTTCTTTGGCCTCGTCACCATGCAGGCCACAAACGACCACGGCGTACATAGACACGGTGAGGAGGAGCAAGGGTTGCGTACCTCTTGTCACGTCTTTATTGTAGACCCGGAACTCTGTCATCATAAGATCCACCAAGGTGTTGCTCGACGCTTTGGCTTCGAATGCACTCCAGACCCAGATACAAGTGGTTGCTTGGAATTCCCACCGACTTCCCAGCCCCTTCTACAGTTTGTGTCCGTGCTCTACCGCGATATGGGAGAATCTATCGAGGGTATGCGAGCTCGAGCGTTCCTCGATGGAGACCTAGATGCTCAGCAGAACAACAGCACGAGCAGCAACAGTGACAGTGGAATTGGCAACTTCTTGCCGGAGGAGAAAAGCAACCGAGTCCTCTTGGTTGACTTGGGTGCAAACCCTGGTCGGCATGTTCCCACAGGACTATGGGAAAACCCTCCAGGATCTCGTAGCCAAAGTGTCCTAGGAGGTCTTCCACCACCACCGCCACCACCAATCTCGCATCGCAATGGCTACCGCCCTGACCAGTTCGTAGATCACCCTCAGCCTCATCCACATTCCCAAGCGGACCCACCTCTGCTTTCTGGCAGGCATCTGAACTCCTCCTCACGGCTGGATGTGTCAGGCCTTTCTACGCGCTCCCACTATTCCGCCCATGGCAAAAAGGTGACGGGGGCATCAGGCCAACGTTGGCTGCCAGTTCACGTCCTGAGAGATTGGCGTCAAGGACACAGCAGTGATCAGGAGTCTTATGCAGAGTCTACAGACGGATGGTCCAGTGCTAACTGTAGCACCCTGCCACCACCCATGAGTAAGATTCCAGCCGACCGGTACCGTGCTGCAGGCGAGATCGCCTCACAGCCTCACCGGCTCCATGCACAGAAGGACGAGTGGGCTAAAAAGCTGTTTGGGGAGAAGAACCTACGAGAGAAGCTGAACGATGGCAAAAAGACGAAAGATTCAGAGAAAAAAGTAAGAGATTTTTTTTTTTTAAACATCAAATGTCACATTTGTGAAATACTTGTTTGGGGTCACAATCAGTAAGGATGCTTGATTTCAGAGGATCTGACCTCAAATTGCAGTGCATTCAATTATTAAGTAATGGTTTTAAATTTGATACAACAAGTGCAGTACACTGGTTAATGAGCCAGGGAATGTGTTATTCAAACCACTGTTGTTTGTGAAAAGAAAATGAAAAAAGCTTGCAGATGTAAACTTATGTGCCTGGAATGGATAGCACTTTCCCCCTCGTTCTTATTATCAGGCACGGCATGATTCTTTACTTTGCTGTTTTCAATTGCGCTAGGAATTTTATCCTTTCCAACACACACAAAACTTTAACTCCAACTGACACTCTCAATTATGTTACTTTAAAATGTGTGGTCGCATTTATAGATTTGCATTGTCTCTCAATAAAACTGCACAGACACTTTAATGTCAAAAAGAATTCTGTCAGATAGGTGACATGCATAGCCAGGCGGAAAATACCTCATTCCCATTTGCTGCTTCAGCTGTGGCTCCTTGCTTGGAGGGAACATGTTAAAACTGACCCTGAGATGAGAAGATTGAGATACAAAGCTGGGTATGTATCATTCTCCCAATGGAAAATTTTCAGTTCAAATGGCTGTGAGCTCTCTCTGCTCTGACTGCCACTGATGGGCCTCTATTAGCTGACAGCAGATCACTCATATTGAAGTCTTGAATCTGGGTGCTAGATGTCAAACCACTGAAACTGATCTGAATAGAAAAATTCTGTCATCATCAATTCATGTAGTTTCAAAACGTTTAGTAGAGTATTGATGTACTGTTTTCTATCAAATGAAACCAGATAAAGGCCAAGCTCCAGTAAATTGCCATTACAAGTATTTCTTATGACTCTTATGTGTTCTACAGATGAAAATGTTCACAGGTCCAAAGCAACAAAACAGACTGCATTGATTGGATTTCCCTGAATAGCACTGTTAGATGCATCATTATCTGTGCTTTGACAAGCTTCAGGGTCTACTGAATACAGAATAAGACTTGTCAGGCGTCAATGTGTTCATTGCATTTCAGTTCATTCTCTGCTTGTTTCATTCTCGATACACACATAATGTGGATATCAGCATTTTAGATTTTGATGCTGTAGCATGTCTTTTTAAGTTTTCTCTAATTTTTTTCACAATTTGAATCCCCCCATTCTTTGCCTACACTAATTAATTTGAAATAGTGTGACAGATGAATAATTAAAATTTCAAATATTTCATGTAGTCTCTCAATTAATGAGGAGCCCGATCTCATGAAAGTTCGTATCTATTGCACAAATGTCATTTCTCGTGTCATTTATACGCCAAAAACAGTTTTTGCGTGTATATGGTACGCGTTTTTCGAGTGCATATGATACACACTTTATGGCGTATAATACGCACGAACTCCCCGGCCCCGCCCCCCCTACACCTACCCCAGGCGTTTTTTAGTGCGTAGCATATGCACGCAAAAAAACGTTTTTGCCGTATAAATGCCACGAGAAATGACATTCGTGGTGTAGATACGCTTTTTCATGAGACTGTGTGTTAATTACATGCATAATTGTTACAGCATGTTAAAACACAACGCATTGAAATATGTAATTAAAAATATTTGGAAAAATCAATAGTGAAAAAAATTCCTTCATATTCATTCCTTGATATAAATGAAGGAATATCGATTCCTTCATATTGTTTTTAAGTCAAGTCAAATCACCTTTATTTTATATAGCGCTTTTTACAATAGAGATTGTATCAAAGCTGCTTCACAGTAATAACATGAAAACAATACAACACAAATCAATAATATTTTGGAATATTAAATGTTTTACAAATTTTAGTTAGAGTGTAGGGATCTAGTCACAGTGGTTCCTTTCAATATTTTAGTTTAAACTTTCTTGTCTGTTTTGTGACATTATGAAAGAGATATTCAAAACACTTGCTTGGCCTCCACACAAGGTCATGAGTTGATCTCCTATTGGCCAACAGGTGGCACTGTTCCTCTGTGCCAATTAAAGGTCCAATGTTGTTGCAGAACAATATGATGATTCTTCTCCTTCATCTATTTTGACTCCTAAATGCATATATTTATTTCCAAATGATTATTCAGTGGTTTAAATGTGGTATACTGATCTATAGGTTATAAAACAAAATAGCAAAGTATTTTGTTGTATAAGTTGGCTGTTATTCTATTTTAATGTTTATTTATTTTCTATATAAAGTAGACATATTTTCTTTTTTTTGCACAAGCATCGTTTGGTTTCATATTATTATAAAATCTATTTGTTAAAACGTCAAGGTAATGAAAAAAATGTTGAGACACCTTCTTGTCTATATGGATAACATAGTGAATACAACATACATTAAAAATCACCTTGACACCATTTGGCTAAAAGTCATTACAAAAATGGGCCCACTGTATGTACCATAAGAAATGTTCACTTTCATGTACATAGTATTTGTAAACTACCCACCTTCAATGAGTACTGAGCATGTGCAGAACAATTGTGAGTGTGGTGAATTCCACTTGTCAAGTCAAGTCAAGACTTGAGGAGAGCGGTACAGAAAAATTGTCAAAGAACACACTTTCTTCTGAATCATGACCGAAAATAGACTCTAAAGGCCAGTTACCAAGCACGATAACCATAAGTCTGTAAAACAATAGCAAAGAAAATCCAATCGAAATCAGAATCTCATGCCAATCATTATCCATTCTGCTTTAAGAACTATAGAGCTTTTAAAGTGGCAGACGACAAAACTGCACTGCAAACTTATAATAATCAGAACATGCTCTGTCTATATCATCCGCTAATAGTTACCGTTGTGACTGGGCCTTAATACTTAAACGTCCTTGTGGAGTGTTGTTTTATCATAAAAGATTGAGCTGGTTGTGGTTTTGATTATATGAATACTCTTGCAGTGTCTGGATTGTAATCTGACCGTGAAAGCTTTGCTTCACAGTCCTACAGAGCGGGATAGTTTTGACATGGTTACGAAACCGATTAACAGATAGGCCTAGATGATGTTTTTTAGTAACATTTCTTGGTATGTTTTGTCATCCCCTCCTCATGGATGAAGTAAACAGGAAAGATAGCTCCTCAGAGCTCCTCAAAGATAGCTCCTCCCTGATAAGTCTATGCAGCTCACTGTACGTCCCTACTCCCCACAGGAATCCATGATGTTATCTCAACCATGAGACTGACACAACTGCACCTTAAAGGAGTAGTTCACTTTAAAAAAAAACTTTTGCTGATAATTTACTCACCCCCATGTCATCCAAGATGTCCATGTCTTTCTTTCTTCAGTCGAAAAGAAATTAAGGTTTTTGATGAAAACATTACTGGATTTTTCTCCATATAATGGACTTTATTGGGAACCAAACGGTTCAAGGTCCAAAAGACAGTTTCAGTGCAAACTGTTCAAAGGGTTTTAAATGATTCCAGATGACGAATAAGGGTCTGATCAAGCGAAACAATCGCTCATTAAAAGAAAATAACCAAGTTTAAGTTTTATAAGCTCAAATGGTCGCCTTGCTCTGTTCTGTGATGCCCGTTCGTGACTCTCCTGTTCAAACTCGTTCATCAAAATGAAGGATTCTTTTTCTGAGTCAATTCTTTCATTTCATTTGTTGAATTAACCAAATGACACGAAAAAAGATTCGTTCATTTTGATAAACGAGTTTGAACAGGAGAGTCACGAACGCACATCACAGAACAGAGCAAGGTGAGCATGCGAGCTTCTAAAACTTAAACAAAAGAGCAATCGTTTCGCTTGATAAGGCCCTTATTCATCGTCTGGAATCGTTTTAAGCCCTTTGAACAGTTTGCACTGAAACTCTCATTTGGACCTTGAATCATTTGGTTCCCATTGAAGTCCATTATATAGAGAAAAATCCTGGAATGTTTTCATCAAAAACCTTAATTTCTTTTCGACTGAAGAAAGAATGACATGGATATCTTGGATGACATGGGGGTGAGTAAATTATCAGCAAAAGTTTGTTTTTTTAAAGTGAACTACTCCTTTAAGAGGGGAGAGAGATTGAGAAAGAAAGTACAAATAGCACAGTTATAGAATATATAAATCTGTGAACTGAACTGATATGTACTGAATTCAAAAAAGAGGGCCGAATGTGGTGCTCTGAGACTTTTCAGCTTGTATACCATTCACTCTTTGGCAACTGGAAAAAGAGCTTTAGGCTGTGCCGATGTAAGCATAGTCATCTGAGCCTCAGCCTCATGCTTTTTTTCCCTCTTTATTAGTCTTTGAAGTATATAAATATACAAGGAAATTGTTTTCCTCCTAGGATTCAACTCCCAAGTTCTACATAAAAAAAAAAAAAAAAAAAAAAAAAAGAGCAGCTCCCGTTAACATCTGGAACATTTAACGTTTTGTTCTAAACCCATGTTGACAGCTTTATGCTTATGCTTTTCGGCAACCGCCTGAACGATTCATCCAAGGAGCGTAGTTTAGTCCACAATATTTCCTTTAGATTAGTTGCTGCTCAATGGCCATGGAAACGTTGGGGTGATGAAGAGTCAGCCACTTGTGTCTGGCTCCCCTATTCCTCTGTTACATGACTGATGGTGTTTTTAATCAAACCCAATATGGGATGCAGAATGTAAGAACATTTGCTGGACTACAAGAGTAGTCTTTCTGCTTCCTTTGAATTTTAGAGTTTTTCCTCTACTTTAAAGGGTACTAAACCCCTGGTCAGAGCCTGACTCCACCTCAGCGGAGATATAGGTCGACGAAATAGATGCTAAAACACTATCCTGATTGTTTTCAATACTCGCAATTCCAACTCCTGACTCGCTACAGTGGTTTTGACAAAACAAGCTGGTTTTTATACTGCCGCTCGTACCAAGAGCGTGGTGAGCTGAAACCTGCGTACGTCACAGAACATCCAATAGGAAAATTTAACTGCAGTAGCCACCGTTCAACCTGAAGAGGGCAGCACTAAGACGTTTTTACACCATATATTGTAGAAATAAAACACTTTATACACAAATGTCAAAAAAATCCATTCTTATATATTATTAACTAAAAAAAGTTGGTTTAGAGTCTAGTTACTCTTTAAAGTCGGCATGAAACGGAAGTTGCAAGTCTTTTCTTCAACATTGTGACGTGCATTTGAGTGAAACATCTTCTTGACCTAAAAATGTATGGCAGGATTTTTTATTTCATTGGATGGTTGTGGCTTGTTATTGCTGTGATGTCATGTGAGTGACAGGTTGTCCCGCCCTCTCACCAGTAAACTCATTATCATATAAAGGTTGCTGCAAGACAAAAGGGAAGTTATTTTGATTAAAAATCAAAAAAAAATATGTGCACAGAAAAATCATTTATAAAACGCACAGCAATGTTCCATTAAATAAAAAAAAAAAAAAAAAAAAAAAAAACAAGAATTGCCAATTTTGTCATATAGTGACTTAAGTTCATAATTACATGCTTCACATTAACTGACATATCCTTTAGGCCCTGTGTTTCATATGTTTAGATTGCACTGATCATATGTCCTCTCCTAATTCTCTAAGGTTTCCTGTTATGGTAAGTGCGTTATGTGAGCGTGTGTGATCACGGTGTCTTTGCATGCTTGTGATAGAGAGAAAATATTATGTAAATGTCTCTTCTTGTTAGCCTTAAAGGGATAGTTCACCAACATTTTTAACTCTGTCATTGTGTACTTGCAGTCATTCCATACTTGTATGTCTTTCTTTTTTCTGGGGAACATAAAAGAAAATATTTTGAGGAAAACGTAAAATTTCCCAAATTGAAAGTCAGTGGTCACCAAAACTGTTTGATTTACACCCTTCTTAAAAAATATCTTCCTTTGTTTCACAGGAGAAAGAAAGTCAAACATGTTGGGAACTATCCCTTTAAATGTGGAAACATATATGCATATCTAGCTTAAGTATGTACTTCACTGACCCTCATGCGAATGCAGGCACTTGTTGGCATATTTGTGCGTGTGTGCATATGTTTGTTTGCACTTAATGTGTCATAATGATGATCTTGAATACAGAGTTCTCAGTGTTTCTAGGCAACACAGCAGACTATTTGATTATGCTGCTCTTGTCATCTGCACAATCAGTCTCTAAACTTTAGCCTATGAAAATGATTCCTCTCTGTCTGACCGCTCGACAAATAGTTTGCCCATCTTTGTACATTCGTCCTTCTGTTTCTCTGTCTGGTGATGCTTTTGGGCTGTCTTTGAACACAAAACATTGTGACACGTCATTAAGAAATGATTATGGTTAATGCTGATGTTTGTATTTTTTAATGTTTTAAAATATTTTATACCAGTTAAATGTGTTGATAATGTGTAAATACTGTTCCTATGAGGCTTTGCACCTTGTAGTTACTTAATAAAATTAGCAAAACTCAAGTACTTAAAGGGATAGGTCACCCAATAAAGAAAATTCTTTCATAATTTACTCACCCTCGTGTTTTGTGTCCGTATTTTTTAAAGAATAAAGGAAGTCAGGTTTGGAATGACATGAGGGATTGTAAATTAAAATAGAATTGTAAGAAGATGGGAGATGCTTTTAAGGAGCAATCACACTTTCCGTTGTTTGGCTCATTTTCTTCGGCAAAATTCAGTAATTTTAGTAGGAATGCATTGCACGGTATAAAACATTTTGCACAAGGGCAAAAGATGTCACCTTGAAGATTACAAGTTTAAGTTGGTCACACAAATGACTTCGCTGCATTGACCAAAACAAAACTGCTTCAAATGTCACTATATTATTGATAAATAGACAAATGACCCTTTTTGCTCTTTAATTCTCACTGAAATTGAAATTTTGATTGCACTTTTATATTGAAAAACAAACCACACTGTAAAACAGTTTAACACATGTGAGAATTACTTAAATTTTCTCTAAAAAGTTATAGAAATCGTGATATTTTATAGCAATACTGTGTGGTGATGATAGTGGCACAAACATCACATTTAAATGAAAGGTTTCACTTTATTTGGATGGTCCCATTACGACATTCAGTTGACTATAGGTAACATTGCACCAACATCTCTACTAACTCTCACTAGAGTGTTAGTAGAGTATTAGTAGACTGGTAGGGTTAGGGATAGAATAAGTTGATATGTAGTTGCAAAGATACTTATAGTCAACAGGATGTTCAAAAGGGTTAATATCAAAATAAAGTGTTACCAAATTAAAAACCTCAGTGGGAAATACACATAATGATGACAAGAAATATTTGTATGGTAATTGTTATTTTATATATATATATATATATATATATATCCTTCAGGAGTCATGCTAATATGCTGATTTGGAGCTCCAGAAACATTTATTATCATTGACTGTTGTGCTGCTTAATCATTTTGTAGAAACCCTGATACATTTTTTTCCAGGATTCTTTGATGAATAGAAAGTTTAAAAGAACAGCATTTATTTAAAATGCATTTTTGTAATAATGTAACAGACTTCCTGTCACTTTTGATCAATTTAATGTTAACATTTAATCCTTGCTGAATAAATGTATTAATTTCTAAAAAAAAAAATCTTGTTGACCCCAAACTAAATATTCTCTCTCTCGTATCTAATGGAAATTCAGTTGCGTTCCAATTATAACATCATGATGCATTGTAACAGTAAATCTTGTCGTATGCATCGCAATATGAATTGTATAATGAGGACAATTGCATTGTAGAAATGTTGTCTATATTACTAATGTCTTTCTCTCTGTTTCTAACAGGGTGGAAGGTTCAAAGGCATGGGCTTTCCTCAGCGTTCCTCTGGCAGACGATCTTTTGGACGTTCCAAGCGTCTCAGTATGGCTCGCTCACTCGATGACCTTGAGGTGAGGTTTCCCTAAATGCTTCTCTTTTTCTCTAGACTTTTCTCTCTCCGGCTCTCTCTCATTCTCACTTATAAAACTTCCCAGCATTCCGATCCTATCACCCGGATGGTCGGGAATGATTACATAAGGAATGAGTAACCTACGCAGTACTTCATAGACAAGAGACATGCATGCATGCAAACTGAAACAAACACACACAATCAACCCTCTGGAGGGGCCTTATTTATGAAACGACGGTTGTCCGCCTTTAGAACAGATTTGAGTCCACAGCGAGGGTATTCCAGTGTGTTAATGGCTCTGGTCACACGTGAGTTTAATTATAGACCCATCAGTCAAAGAGATAGAGTGCGTCTGCGTGTCATGTGACGCGCACACAAGTGTAGTGACGGCAGATTACCATGGCAACGGAGGAGACGGTGAAACGTGAATGGTGTGGAAACTCAAATGGAAGCGCTCAGGGGCATGAAAAAAATGACAGCGGGTCACATCTCAGTCTGGCCTGATAGCCAGCATGCCAGTGGTTATTATATATATATATATATATGTGTAATTAGAGGCTTAATTTTGAACATATTGACCTATTGTCTATTTCAGCTTGATTTACAAATACAACTAGACATTTGTACTTGTTGCTTGACCAACGGCAGTGGCATGTTTTAGGTAAATGTTTGAAAAATCATCATTTTTGCAATTACATTCAGTAATGCTAGTGGTGGAGAAATCGCACACTTCAGCTTTAACTCTTTATCAATCTGTAGTTAACGTTCATTAATCATTGATTATCAGGAGCAAAGCAATGATTAGTGGTGCTTGCCAAGGCAAGTATTACTATTAACATTTCTCCATTGTCAAGTGGGAAAACCATGAGCATTGTAGACCCTCTGATGAGTCATCCTCAGTATAGCATACTGATTGTGTAAAATAAGGGGATAAATACCCATAAAATCTTTGTTCTTGGCCAATGAATTTAACCCCTAAGTATTTAACTTTGGTATAAATCTTATGCCGTAGTTATAGACATAAATGTTGTTGTGGTGAAGTGGCCGACAGGCAAAAAACTAAAGGATGTGACCATAGCTATATCAACGCCGAAGTCATGGGTTCAGTTTCCTGGCAATGACACATAATGACACAAGTTATAATTTATTAGCTCATGCATTCCTTGTAAATTGAACCCGTGACTTTGTATTGCTATAGTCATCTAAACACACTGTAAGTTTGGCTAAAACCTCTTCCATATGCTTACAATGTAAAGATGTAAAAATCTTAAAACTGTAAGAATAACGGTAACACTTTACAATAAGGTTCATTAGTTAACATTAGTAAATGCATTAACTAACATGAACTAACGATGAGCAATGCATTAGTTACAGTGTTTATTAATCTTTTTTAATGTTAGTTAATACAAATACAGCTGTTCATTGTGCGTTCATGTTAGTTCACAGTCCATTAACTAATGTTAACTAATACAACCTTTGATTTTAATAACGTATTAGATTAATAAAGATTAATAAATGCTGAAGAAGTATTGTTAACATATTGTACATGTTAACTAATGTAGTGAACTAATGTTAACTAATGAACCTTATTGTAAAGTGTTACCAGAATAACAATTAAATATTATATAAATAATATTATTTATTATATTATAGTTATATAATATAGCAATTAAATGATATACTATATGCTTCCATTCAAAAGTTTCGGGTTTGTAAGGTTTTCTTTTTTTAATATTTTTGAAAAAAAGTCTCTAGCTCAAGGCTGCGGTTTGTTTATTATCACATATTCAGGAAACAATAACATTTTAAAAAATATTATTACAGTTTAATGTAATTCATTTCTAAATTAATCAGAAATCTGAGTTTTTCAGCATCATTATTCCAGTCTTTTTTCTTATCCTTCAGAAATACTGCTCAATAAACATTTATTATTATTATCAGTGTCAAACTGTTCTGCTGCTGCTTAATATTTTTGTGGAAATTATGATTTATGGAATTATGAAGGAAAATAAAGTTCAAAAGTAAATTATATTTCTTCAAAATGGAAATCTTTTACATGTCTTTATTGTCATTGTTGTTTTATTTAATAATTGCTTACATACCAAACTGCCTACAATTAATCTTACATACCAACCTTAAACCTGTCATATATTAAAATATTACTAATAGTACTTTTATTATTATCCTGTATATTCTGCATATTTTAATCAAATAAGTATTGTTAGAGGAATAGCTACACTTAAAAAAATCTCTATTTTTCAAAGGTAATCAGTTAGTTCAGTAATTATTATTATACCTATGCCCACTATTATAAATGATCTGTCAATAATGAGTAACTGATCCCAGACACAGTTACTCTTTCAAACTTGTTTTGTCTCCTGATCAAATCCTTTCTCCTTTAAACAGCAGTTACATACTAGCATGAAAGTGAGTGCCACTCTGACGGGACAGTCACACTATTGATCGGACATGATAAGATAAAAGTATGAAACGCTTCCTTTAGTGAGCGGCTGGAACAAACACTGGCCTGATTGCATAAAGCGGGTTGTATTCGGAGAAGAAGAGAGAAAACAATTGTCTTAAAGGGATAGTTCACTTTGAAATTATTTTTTGATATGTTTTAGCTTACCTCACGGGCATCCAAGATGTAGGTGTCTTTGTTTCCGCAGTAGTTTCTATTTTGATATTTTTAGGTCAAACAGTTCGTGTCTGTCAGTCATATAATAGAGGTCTATGGTCACCACCTCGAAGAGCATGCACAGAGAAATCCAAATTAAACATGACTTAATGACTCGTAAATGTAAGTACACATTGATGGCCTAAGACAGTATTTATATCGTTTTTACCTCTTGTAACCTTGTAACTTGTACGTCACTCATTATTTAAACAGAGATTTCGGAAGTGTTATCCTTCACTGTGAAGATCTAAACATATTTAGATGTACATGAAATTGCAATGGAATACGATTTCGATACATCAACAGACAACGTTGAATTTTTCCCACAACCATATTTAGATCACTTCGAGCTCTTCCGGCACTTCCGCAGACCGAAGCGCCCGCGTCCTCAGATCACTTGGACGTGGCTGTGGTTACAAGAGGTAAAAACTATATAAATACTGTTCGTTTTCTCACACAAACTGCTCGTTTCGTGTCTTAGGCCATCAATGTGTACTTACATTTAGAAGTCATTAAATCATGTTTAATTTGGACTTCTCTGTGCATGCTCTTTGAGGTGGTGACCATTAGGGGTGGGCGATATAGCCTAAAAATTATATCACGATATTTCAAGAATATTTGCGATAATGATATTTATCACGATATAGAAAAAATATAAATGAAACAATGTTTTATTGGTGATTGCAGCTGGCTGGCAGCAGCATTAGTGCAAAAAAAGTATAACATAACTCCTTATCATTTTATTTTAACAATAACTACAGTAATACATTAACAATATTAACAATAACTTCAGAAGCCTGCACAATATTGTCACCTAATAAAATTTACCTAAACTTTGAAGTACAAAAAATTTAAACAAACAGCGGCAATCCAAACAAACCTTCAAAATGTAACAGTTGCCTTGCATAGTTTTTGGATTAGCATCAAATGAGGTATACAATACCTAATTTATACAATAATTGTATAAAATCGGAACATTTAGGGAGAAAAAAAACATTTAGTGGGGAATAAATAAGAGACAATTGTAACACTAAATCTGGTAAAACTTTACACATTGCTCTTTGTATTGTACATTCATGAAAAAAAAACAAGGTAACAAATCAAAAGGATTAATTATTATATAGCCTAGTCTACTATAAAATTGAGGCATGTTTAAAATGAATAGCACAGCTGTTTAATGAGGCAGCAACATATGATCGATAGGACAGAACAAAGGCTATTAATAACCTTTAATTGCGCAAAGTATTATGATATGAAAGGCTCCAATATATCGCACAGCGCTTATGCGCATCCCGAGCGCTGAATGATACGCTTGAAGCAACACGGAGTCACAGCGCGCACGCGCAGCGCGTCGAATACTCCGCACTGAACAGTTCAAAGCACAAAGTAAATAAATATTGATGCGTAGCGTCGTGTATAATATACAGCATCTACCTATGCAATCGTTTATCGAGTCCTTTCTTTTAACAGTTTTACATTTCAGTTACTGTGGGCGTGATGAACAATAGTACTCTGACTCTAGTGTTTTGCTCTAACAGACACCTGACCCGGCCGGTAGAAAGTAACATGATGATTTAGTTAACGTTACAGCAATAAAGTCCAGCAAGATAAAGTTGTTTTATGCGAAAGCATAGAACTTTTATTTACAAATATTACAAATAGTAACATTGAATCATCTTAGAAAGAGTTTAATCGTGTTGACTGTTGTACCCGAACTGCGGAAACTCTGAAGGAAGATTAGGCGAATGCAAAATGTACGCTAGTAGGGAAGTGGTGAAACGAGTTTTCATGCATATTTGACAAAAAAAAAAAAATAATAATTGTGTTGTTGGAGATCTGACCTCTTGTACTCAAACAACTTCCATACTATTGAAGTAGCGCCCTTTTTAGGAACTAAATCTTGATCTGATCCGGAGGCTGACATGCTGCTGTGTTGTTGTGCACGCGCTAAAGGCCAATTTATACTTCTGCGTCGAGGGTACGCCGTAATGTGCGGCGTTGGCTACGCACGTAGGCGACGCCGTTATGAGCATTTATACTTCTGCGTTCAGGTCTTGTTGCTCTGCAGTACTGCTCCGAAACGCTAGTTGGCGGCGGAGAGTTTTAATGTTCCACTGTGTTTAGATTCCTCACGGCTAGGTTACTACAAGCAATATCGACTGAAAGAGAGTGGATCATGTTGGAGTTGGAGCTTATTGAGGTGGAAAAACAGTTCACTTTAGTGAAATTACTAAAACTGAAAGGCAGAAATGAGAGAAGACGTCGGAGGAGATGGTACGTGTGGAAATCATAGACAGTGGTGGAAATGCGTGAGAAGGTACGTGCGGAAATGCGTAGGAGGAAATGCGATGCTACCAAGCCGACCAATCACCGGTCTTGCGGTCCGCGTCGTCGCGACGTGTAGTTACATTTTTGAGGAGGTGCGCGTCAGGCGACGGCGAAGGGTACGCGCAATGGGACGCGTCTGTGCGTATGCTACGCCGTACCTACTGCGCGCACCCTACGCAGAAGTATAAATTGGCCTTAAGGGCCGTTACATAGTCAACGCATCCGTACGCATACGCGTCCGCAAGGCTATGCATCGCTACGCTTTGGCCGCCATTAAGCGTCGATGCGTAGCCAAATGTGTCGTCCTAGTTTTTGATACGCGACGCACTGATGCGCGCAATACTATGCGTTATCGGTGGGGGCGACATTGCAAGAATTGTACATTAATTCAAATATATCATATTAACAGAAGAAGAAGGTTTGAATACAATGGCGGGCGAGGAGGAAAAATTATACAAGCGTATACGCGTTCATCCGCATTTATACGACAGTTCATCACAATTAGTACACTCAAATAAAATTGCGTTGGAAAATGCCTGGAGAGAGATTGCAATCGCGATGGGAAAGACAGGTGAAAATGGACTGGAAAAGTGCCCGTGACAAATTTACCAGCCTGGTTATATGAATTAATGGTTTATGGATATGAATTAATGAATTAAAATACCAAATTAGTTAAAATGTGTAATGGTTTTTACAAATTTAAATAATACCAAATTATAAAAAATGTGTAATGGTTTTCACATAATACCAAATAAGTTAAAATGTGTAAAGTGTTAAATAATAATAAAAAAACTCATGCTTCAAATCAAACTTTTATCAATTTATTTGTCAGTGCCACCCGTAGCACACTGTACTGGTGGGGAAACACGCCAGCATCTGATAAAAAGTAATCAGCCAGCTGCTCCCTGACAAGTGCCGCTCTCCGGGAGGGTCTGCTGCTGTCGACCGAAAACCGTGGTCCGTCGACCATGTTCTGGTCCCCCACAACGTGCTGCCTCCACTCCACTCTCCAGGCTGGACCTCTCCGGTGTCAGACGTCGCATCCACAAAGGCGGCGGGCATGTATCTGGCACGTTCAGTGGATGCCAGAAAGTTGTGGAGAGTACGCACGCCTTCACGAGCTTCACCGCTTTTTCAGGTTTTCAGTGAAAAATCTACTACCCCCTGTTGCGTGACCGGTGTATTGCATTTTACGCATCGCCCGTGACGCTTGCGTCTGCTTTTACACTATAGGGAGCGCGTCGCTCGCGTCACTCGCGTTGCTTGCTCGCGTAGCTCGCGTTGACTATGTAACGGCCCTAAGTAACGTAAATACGCCATACGTCATCATATCATCAATATCGCGATATGACACTTTTTTATCATGTAAAATTTTATACCGGTATTATCGTGGACGGTATGATATGGCACAGCCCTAGTGACCATAGACCTGCATTATATGACTGAAAGACATGAACGGTTTGACCTAAAAATATCAAAATCGAAACCTACTGCGGAAACAAGGACACCTACATCTTGGATGCCCTTGAGGTAAGCGAAAACATATCAAAAATTAATTTCAAAGTGAACTATCCCTTTAAGAGCAGGATGATTTTCATGTTGTTCAAATGCTAACACGTGTATTGTATATGTAAGACAGAAACTGTTATAATGCTGAGAATGGAAATTAAGGTTGAATGTTTTTTATATTTTCCTGAAGTCTTTCTTTTCTCTGTTTCCTCACATCTTTATCTTGTCTTCCGGTGGCTTCGTCTCTTTTCTAAGAGCTGTACATATGCAGGTTGGCGACACTTGTGTGTGAACAGAGCTCGCTTTGTGAAGCGGCACCGTAATTAGTGTGAGAGAGTGTGTGTGTGTGTGCTAATGAGCATTGAGCAGCATTCTTCTCGTTAGCAGAGACTCTGCTACGAACTCACACACTTTCTGCTGCAGTGAGGCATAAACATGCATACACACTCTTAAATCACACGCTAATTGAATACTGTCCTTAAATGCTGTGACACACACTCTCAAGCTCTGAGATGAACATACACAAACAACCTCAGGAAAGGCACTAATTATCAGCTTCTCCAGTACACACACACACATTTCCTCTGGCTGGCCTATCATGTAAGAGAAAGCGAGCTATGTAGTTATCTTGTCAGCGAGTGTTTACCCGGTGAGATGGCATTTCTCTTCATGCCCACAAACACTGTGTGACATCATACCAGCCCTTCGAGCCTTTAGTTTGCTCACTGAGCCAACAAATTCCACCCTCCCCCCCGATTCAAAGCGGATCGTGACTGTCGTTGAGAGTCACGAATGCGATTTATTTTTAAATACAAACTCATTTTACAAGGATGATTTAAACTGAATGGCACTCCTGAGACTGACTGACTTCATAAATAGACCATGGATGGAAGTGAACTTGAAATACACATTTCTGGTCTCATGGTGAATGATTTTAAAGAAAATTGTTATCTTAATCTCTCATCAAAGATGAATAACTTTGGTTCGGTATGACTTTTTGGCTAATGTTATCAAACCTTTTTATTTATTTATTTTTTCTAAATATTTCCTTCCATCCACCCTATAAAGCAAGGACTTTCTCATTCTTTTTGACTCCAAGGCCCCCCATTGTCTACAACAATATTCAAAGGCCTGACGCCTCTAGTTTCTGGAAATTAAATTTTAGGATTCCAGAAGTTTTAAGCACTAAATGTTTCCCTCTCTTTTTGACAAATTTACACATTTTAATGGCTTTTCGAGTCATTTGTAATTTACTGGATAAAAGTATTTGGTTACACCTTATTTTAAGGTCCAGTTTTCAACTATTAGCTATGACATTTGCCTCAAACTCCTAATTTAATTAAGGTAGAGTAAGGTATTCAAATGTGCTTTATAAGTAATAAACAGCCAATATAATATGCATAATAAGGAACTAGTTAGACAGGAATTTGACCCTAAACTCGTGTTAGCAACTAAAGTATTATAGTATTTTGTAATTTTTAAAAAAAAATTCTCATTATTTTTTTTAACTAGAATATATATATATTTATTGTAAAAGTGCCTTTGTAGTTTTAAGTACTTCCATAGTACTTTTACCATAGTTTTTATATTAGGCTACTTCAGCTTTTCCAAAAGATTGTTTCTGATGGGGTGAATTAAAATAAGATACATCTTTATCTTATTTTAATGCTTATTTTATCTTTTTTTTAAGCCATTAAGCTATCTTGAGACCCCTTAGGCATTTAGAGACAGCTTTTTTTTACACTTCAAACTATTTCCGGTGTGTTTCAGAAGTAAATGTGCCATTTCAGGTAGTCTCAGACTAAAGTTTTTGAAGAAATTGACCACTTTACTGATTTGAACAAATAATCTTGACTATATAAATAAAGCTGTTTTTTGCATAATCTGATATGCTGTATACAGGCTTTTCTCAACCAACTTTGTGTCAGGGAAGTTGGTTCATGAGTAGTTGGATCCGCGCTGTATGTCTGAGGCAATGGGCCTGAATGATTGCAAAAAGCTGAATCACTTTGAGGTTCTTGAGATGTTTTCACCATACATGAAGTCATGCATGTGTGAAAACACCCGTGAACGACAAGGCTCTTGATGATTAAATCATAAGATTACACACTGTTCATAGAACATTCGAATTGTGGGGGAAAAAAAACAAACAATGTAAATAATAATAATTCTGAAAATTGGAACCTAAGTACTTTTTTGTTGTGCAGCACAAGGCTTAAAATATTAATGACAGCACTTAAAAATTATTTCCTGTAAGCTTGATTAAAAAATAAGGTAGAATCCTAATAATTATGCAATAGGAAACAACTCGTCTCAACTCTCGGTCTTGTGACAGCCTGATTTAGAATAGTTTTTCAGTATCACCCTGTTTGTACGTGTTTGTTTTTGCTTGTGTTTCTACATGAGTGTATTTTCTCACCTATAATGTTTGTAGAATATCGATGCGTCTAGATGGGTGAGTAATCTCATGTTAGGGCATTGTGTCATCAAGGGAATTAGAAAAATGGTTTATTTTTAACTCTATACGGCCGAGTCAAAAACACTCAGCTGCATGTACCATCATATCAGTCACAAATTCTGACTGAATTATCACATAGGGATGATACTACTTTTGCTCCAGGGTCCAACAAAAACCAGACCCCTCAGATTCTCAAACCGCTTACGGAGATGACAGGGTTGGGACTTGTTGAAGAATGTGATTCTTCATACCAGACTTATGTTTTAATAGTGCCTGTCAAACAAGACAAATCCACAGACAAACACACTAAGACTAACAATTCAATGTTCCGGATACTTTTTTGTTGTGCACATCGGCTGCAATTATACACACACACACACACACACACACAAAAATAAGCACATGCCGGGTAGCTGAACCCCCTTAATTGTTCAAACACACACACACACTGATTCTTTCACGCTCTCTTCTTTAAGCAGATGCTGTGCTCAAGGCATACTAAGTAGGTGACACAACACATTGTGTAAATAAGATGAAGAATCCCACTGTGAAGGACTAACATTTCAGTGTGTGTGTGTGTGCGACTGTTTCTCACGCCTCTGTGAAGTAGCCTATATGAGTGTGAATGCACACACACTCACTCCCACTTGCGAGCGTGTCTCTGCATCTCTGTCTGTGAGCCCTGGGCTCTGTGGGCGGAATAGGAATTACAGCGGAGTGGGTGGAAAGACAGAGAGAGAGAGAGAGAGAGAGAGAATCAAACGACACAAGACGCAGAGATAGTGACAGGGACAGACTGTGAACACAGACTGTTTGCAGACTTGCATGCCGTATTGGACCCAGCCAGTGGATGGATGTGTTTACAGAGCGTGGAGTCATTTAACGGCCAACTGTGGAGTCTAAAACTGCCATACATGGAGCCAACTTTGAGCGTCAATCCTGATGGAGTGAGTACCTGTACAGGCACATTTGTACGGATTAGTGTGCTTGTTTGATCTGTCATGTCATGTTGTGTTTAGAGGCAGAGTGTTTTAGTTGAGGTGGAGGTTGTGGATGCTCGGTCAGTTTTCTGTCGCAGGAGTCTGTGTTTGCTGTTAATATTTAAGAGTAAGGTTGTGATCAGGAGGCACTCTTTGGATTTTAACACCACTTGCACAAGTACTTGTGCGATCTTGCTTTGGAATGCAGGTCCTTGTCTGTTGAAACCTCAAATTAGTTTAAAAACTGGGCTGAGGGACAGGTTATCAAGTGAATTTGCATATCGAATGCTCATTTGATGCCATTGACAAGTGTATATATGTAACTGCATGCTAAAGCAATTAGCAAGATATTTGTACATGTGAATATAATATTTTTGTATAGTAATTTACCTTTTATGGTTGGATCACGAATCATCTTGCATATGATAATCATGTGACCTGATTTGTCCAATCAGATTCTTATGAAATACTGATGGTAGATTTCTGTGTTTGCTCTAATTTTGGGGCAATTTTATTTTAGCATTATTTGAGTTCTTTATGGTTATTCAGGTGTCATCTATGAATTTTAAAGCAACCTTGTCTTCGGTCTCACGTATCTCAATTGTGTGTGTGTTTTATTGTTGAATTTTGTACAGGCTTATAGACAAAACAAACATTTCATATGAAGCTGCCCTCCCCTTCGAGGAAGAACACCAATCAAAAAGTGTCAGCTAATTTAATCAGATCTCATAAAGGAAGCTGCACGAAACATTCATGCTTTGGGAGTGAACTCATTTGGGATTTGAAAGTTGTGTGCTATTTAAGTTTGGGGAAAATAGTTTTTTTTTATCTTTGGAAGGGAAATATTTCACACAAAAACTAGAACAGAAGTTTATAAGATTTGTATTTAATGTTTACTTGTTTAAAATGTATCTTCTAAAGTTCACTAAATATAATTTAGATCTATCTTGGATTCCTTGTAAAGTATTTGCAAGCATTATGTAATATACTATTTTAATTCATAATGATAGAATTGCATTATTTTGTGTACGAGTGAGTGAGTATGTGTCTGTGTTGGAAGAAACAGTAGAGGGCAGTATTGAGATAAGGTTGTCTTTCAATGATGAAATCAGCTTTAAACTTTACTTTTTTTGTAAATAACAAGTATCCACATTATGTATTGTTAAACAGTGTCCCCATCATCAATATTGTTTGTGCTATTTATCGCTTCTTCTAGCCAATTGTATTTTTTTTTTTTTTGCAATGTTGATCAGGCTTGTCATCCATGTTTATGTATAAAGGACTTATTTGGATGAATGAAAAAACAAACAAACAGTTATATAAATTTTAAAAATTATAAATTTACAAATCTAGCATTCACTATACAGTACATTGATTAGTTAAGTCTAAACTAAGGGTCTATTCAGGCTTGTTTTTAGCCCCATGTATTAAATTGTCTGCACAGTAAAATCATAAAAACTCACTAGATCATATGGACAATGCTGTGAAACTTAATTCTAATATTTTAACATATTACAAAATATATCTGAATATTATATCAAATATTTTTGTAATGGCCACTTACATTCCCAGATGAGATATCTTCTTATATAGACTTCCGTCTATTTGCCAGCCCGCTTAGCTCACACAAGCTTCATTGGAAGAGAGAACCACTGTTAATGCCTTCATGTCCACTGGCAACAGCCAGAGAGGATGGTCATGAGAACCAAAATGAATGTGGATCTGCATTCAAATGAGTGCATTTGAATATGCATTGCTGTGATCTGAAGCACTGTCATAACTCTATTCATAACCAACTTCCCTCAGAACCTTGTATTTTACTAATGTGAAATTTGAATACACTACATGTTAGAGCTGCACGATTCTGGATAAATTGAGAATCATGATTTTTTTGGTTTCAAGGCGAGATCACGATTCTCCCACGATTCTAAAAAGACAACTAGCCTACACAAAATAACATGTCATTTACTAGAGGTTCTTAATCTTAATTGCTGCAGTCTATTTAAAATGTTTAATGATTCAGAACAAATGTATTTTTTTAATTAATTGATTTGAATGAATGAATCAATGACTCACTCATAAAATCTTCACTTATTTTAATATGGATGAATCAAGGTTTTTTGAACAAATCGTTTGAATGAATGATTCAATGAATATATATATATATATAAATATATATTAAAATAAATTCACTCACTTATGCTGTGGCGTCGTGTAATGATGAAATCAATACAATCGTCATTTAAAGTGGCGAGTTAAAAAACGTTATTTACTCTAATTTGACCGCTTCTGTAATAAACATCAGTGTTTTTTAATGAACTTTTATCCAAGTTCTTCTGTGATAATATGACTGTTTGTAACACAGAAATAACAATTATGTGGTTGAAATGCAGTTTCATATTCTAGATTCTAATTATTTCATATCCTGCAACTGAATTGGAAACAGAGTCTGAAGTTTAAGAATCAAAGTCTGTCCCCACCATAAACTACATGATTACTGTTGTAGTTGGGCAACTCCACTAGCCCAACATCTTGTTGACACGTCCAGACTGCAAACGGGGACAAAAATAGAGTATTAGAGTATTCCAGCCTTCAGAGCTCATTACCAACTCATTCAAAGCAATCAGCATTATTTCTGATGTTGACGCTGTGACATTGCTATTTCCCCCATCATACTTAGTCACTTAAAAAAAGAGAATTCTTTTTAAATGGTTTTAAAATTATAAATATATTTAATCTTTTAACTTATTTGTAAGATGTGTTTTTAACTATTTATTATTATTTTTATTTTTTAGAATAGGCCTATACTATTTGAAATTGAATATTTTAAAATAGTGACCTCTTTAATTGTATGCGAATCAGATTTTTGAGAAGCAGGTTTAGTTTAAAACATTTAAAGGTGCAGTGTGTAGATTTTAGCAGCATCTAGCTGTTCGGTTGCGAGTTGCACTGCTCACCCCTCCCTTTCGAAGTAGCCACGAATCTGTACCATTATAAACCATAGTCAGGTGAGGATCAAGGGTCTTAATATATGATATAATAATAGTAATCAGCTGATTGTCTCACAAACGTAACCAGCACATTTCTCCCCACATAGCAAACCCATAATACTGCGAGGGAGAACAACAACACAAAGCTATCCAACTATATATTTTTTCTAACAGGATAGTAAAAGTTTAGCTGGCTAAATATGAGCTGTTACTGTGGCTGAGCTGGTTAAAGTGTAAAGCATTGTTTATACTCGACGCGTCCGCATGAGCGCAAAGGTGCGCGCGGAAAAATTTACGTAATTGTAATAGTGTGCGTGCCTCCGCATCCCCTAGACACCATTTACTACTCACAAATTAATAAAAAATAATAAATACAAATATTGTTTGTTTTTTTTCCTCTGGTTTTGAAAACTCTTCGCGATCACTTAAAATGCTTCCAAGATCGACTTGTCTACCGCGATCGATGGGTTGGTGACTCCTGTAACGTTAACTTACTGTTTTACAATCAATAGTACTAATCAGCTGATTGTCAAAGTCATAATAACACAGCGAGGGAGAAGAACTAAGTTACATGAAACAATCCAACTACATATTTTACACCACTGACAAGGGAAAAATCACTACTCACGGTGTTTATGGCTAGCTTCTAGCTTTCTGCGGCCTCTCTTTCAAGGTAGTGACGAAACGCGCTCTGTAGAGCTGTTCGCCGTCGGCTACTGCAGAAACATGACGTCAAAACTGTGTTTTGGCTTTCGTGTGGGGAGATGAAATAAACAGCCCACCCAAAATACTAAAAATAAGGCTCTCAAACCTCCCCTAAAGATCTTTAACCAGCAACCAAACAGCGTCATTTTAATCGTCATATATTGTTTTTTGTTCTCTGGAATACAAGTACTTTTTAAAGATCTTACTTTTTTCACCGTTCTTCTCAGGAAATTGCCAATTTTGCCACTCATATTTTTTAATCGAGCTCATGAGGTTTGTATCAAAGACTGCCTTTGTACCTCCAGCTCTGGGATATTTTTTATTACTTTCTGCCTCTGTTCTGATATGACCCGCTCCAGAACCTGCCTTTCATTAACATCCACTCTCACGGCATGGTCATTCACCTTACGTCATTCTCCAACTACACTTTCCTCAAAAAACCGCCTTTCAGAGGCCTGTCCATCCTCTTGGATTCCACATTTTTTACAGCTTCAAGAAACTCAGCACTGGCGAGTTCCCCGGCTGTGTTTTGAGACGTTGGGAAATTAAGACGGATGATTATTTGAAGTGGCAGCGCAGTCTGTGCAGTTGGAGGCCCAGAGTGAGTGCTTTCTTTTGTCTTGAATGGAGGATTTATTTGAGTTGTGGCAGAGCCAGGGATGGTGAAACGGTCGAGTAAGCATTTCTTGATTCCTCTAAGGTAGAGAAAGAAAGAGGCGCTAGTCTGCCTTGAAAAAGATCACCATGTCTGACATCTGTTTTTTTAGTTACTACACAGGTCAAGCAAAGAGAGCAAGAGAGGAACGAGAGAATCCCGTCGTATTCTTATTCATCTGAATTTCTCGCTCGCATCCCAAGCGCTTTCTGCCGGTTGGCATAGCAACAGCACAGAATCAGAATGGAACTTCCTCGTCAGTAAGACTGAGTGTCTGTCCTGCGCCCGGAAAGCATGTCTGCTCTTGCTCTAGAGGAATGAAATGAGTGCAGTCTAAGGCGTATGAGAGGAATGGATTCGTTAGTCAATGCGTTGGGTCTCTACACGTTGGGAGCTGCGCTATGTGAGCGGACATACGTCGCGAAAAAACCATGAGTCTGATAAAGAGGCTTTCATTTAAAAGGGTCTGCTACTTTTATACGGTGAGTGGCAAAAGGTTGTTGCCTTTTGTTTGCTTTCTCTGCTATATTCCATGTTTCTTGGTGTCTTTTTATCTGTCTCTTTTTTGTGTCTAGACTGTGAATTTTCTTTCCATGAGTCGTTGTAAGATGTTAGAGATGTCTTTTTTTTGTTTGTCCCCATTCAATGGCTCTGTAAACATCCTCCAGACCTGTTGTCTGGAAGGAAGAAGACAAAACACACCTGGGCTACATTAGCTCAGTTAGCTCCCCCCCATAAAACTACATCCAAATGTGTGCAGATTGATTAGACGTGGACATTTGCACCATGTCAGATACTACCGCTCGTATGTCTGTCCTAAAGATTTTGTGCGGTAAGTAAGCTTGAGCAGTCGCAAAGCCAAAGCAAACAGGCAAGTGTTGGATGCTAGACACACACAACTCACTCTTTCTATTCCAGGGAATTTTAGCACTCAATGCGAGGCGCTATTCATTTCAGATTCAAATGTAAACTCTGGAATCTGTTTGTCCGTTAGCTGTTAGTCCCACAGTTTCCTGTCTTTTCTCAAACCACAGTGTGTTAGGCTTGGAAAAACCTTGTCTGTTACTTTTCAAACACCTTATTGGAATGTAGGAGGGAGTGTGGTCATCAAACATGTTTTTTGACCAATGTTACAGAGAACTGACATCCCTCATTTCCCTTCAGGTTTTCCTTCTGTTTCATTCTGAGCACACACTTATTTTATCCACTTTACTCTTATTCAGTTACTATATATATATATATATATATATATGTATGAAGAGTTCAGATGCAAAAGCCTCTAAGTGCCATTTGAAATTTTTTTCTAAAATGATCATTTTTATCAAGCTTGTATATTTAAGTTCAGTAATTTCACTTAAATGGCAATGAAGATTACCTATTAATTGTCATTTAAGTGAAATAACTGAACTTATATTTCTTAAAATATACAAGCTTGATAAAAATGGTCATTTTAGAAGAAAATTTCAAATGGCATTTAGAGGCTTTTGCATCTGAACTCTTCATTCATATATATATATATATATATATACATGTACTACATGTTTTTTTATTTATATATATATATATATACACACACATGTATGTTTATATACTGTATGTACATTTTTCGATAGATATCGAATAGATACACGAGACCAGCTGCATGTGCCTCTCTCATCTCTCCAAAAGCAAGTTGACACACAAACCCACCTCCCCTAACACGTTTAATTTTCTGTTGGTGTTACAGGGCATGGGATTTTGCATATTGTGCGCACATAAAGCCACATCTCAGTACTAAATTTAGTTATTTTTCGTTGCTTATTGTGCTTAAACAGTCAAATATACACACAATCATGTCAAAATGCCTGTCTTGGCGAGTGTTCACGTAAACACAATCAGTTATGTTGAGAAACACAATCAGTTATGTTGAGAAACATAACATGTGTAACAGTATATCGGATCTTTGTGTCAGGTCTTAAAGTGATAGCAGCCTAATAAACCTGCTGCCATATTATGAGATAATATTACAAATATCTTTATGGCAGTTTTTCCCCATGGTATCAATGTAAAAATTGTGGTCATTGAAAATGGTGAGTGGCTAGTAACTTTGGAAAACCATATATATATAACCATAAACTATATATATTTGTCCACATGTCTTGTGTGGCTCTGTAGAAAACAGTTTTGCTGCTTAATATTTTTGTGGAAACCATGCTATGACATTTTTTTTCATGATTTTTGGATGAAGTTCAGATGTATAGAAAGTTCAAAAGAACATAATTTATCTGAAAATATAATTTCTTTCTAAAAACCATGTTCCCAGTAACAGAACCATCGCATGGACTGTGTGAGGACGGTGTGTGACTTCAACTCCCTCCACCCCTTGAATGTCCAGATTCACTCAGAATTGCGTGACATTATAGAAGTTCTGTGAAATAGCTTGCATGCAAACTCTGTTTCATGACAGACGTGCCTTTGTGAGGTTATATGAATACAAGCATCATGCCTTTGTGAATGTGAACTAGCTTGCTTTTCTTTCACACTGTGTCATAAAGTCATCCATGTGTCAGCTGGTGTATGTTTAAATATTTCATCCTTGCTAACATAGCATTGAGGTGTTGTGCGTGTGTTATACACAGCCAGCCTTGTGTAAACAAACACACTGGACATACAAGTGATGTTTGGTACATGGCATGCATATTTAGTTAACACTTAAAACTCTCAAATCTCGTTCATATTTGTGGATATTCATGTAGGTTTGAGGTAATGATATCAACTTCATTGTTTGTGACTGTTAAGTGACTTATCCCTATCCACCCTACAACTGACCAGACCTCTCATGACACATAGAACATTCTTGTGGGATGACGTTTACTATAGCATGCTAAATATGCAACCTCTTCTCGCGATTTGTTGCTGAAGCACCACTGCATGCATATATATATATACATGCAGTGGATATTATATACATATAGACGTGAGTCTTTGTGTTCGCAGATACAGGTTTTGACCATAGACTGTAATAAATATGGACAAAGCATCTGTGACGTCACCCATAGACTCTCTGAAGAACAGTTTTGAGGCTGTTTATGGGGGAGTATGGGCAGCGCCATACTGGAAAATCTTGGGAAATACAAAATACAAAAGTTTCAGAAAGGATACAGAGGTGGTATGATGTGTTGTGTCAGATCATGGCCGAGACGTCAAATTCACTCGGCGCAGCCCGTTATCAGCTGTCAATCAAAGTTAACCGCCCTTATTTGTCATACATTTTATATCTAAATATGATCTAAACTAACAAGTTAAAAAAAAAATCACCCCCCTCACAGTTTTCAGTCACAAGGAACATATTGAAGATTACAATAAAAGTCCATGGGACCAAACTGTAAACATATGAATTTATGCTGTGAAAACGGACATTTTAACATGACTTCTATGGATATTTGCTCCCTTTTGGGACCGGCCTCTAGAGGATTTGAGCTGTATTGCAGTTTTTCGCACTTCCGGGTAGGCTTCATCTTTCAGATTAGAATGTTGCCGCTTGGTTTTGACTGGAACATCAGGAATGTATCTCATTGTAAGAAACTCATCTTTTGTGTGTGTGTGTGTGTGTGTGAGAGCGAGAGAGAGAGAGAGAGAGAGAGAGAGAGATCACAGGCCATCCAGCTGCATAGAGTTGAAAGTATGTAAACCCTGAGGTATTTATGGATCTCTCCACAGTCCGCAAATGCATTTCAAATGTGCAATGCATAGCGGAGGGAAAGAGAAGGAAAACAAATTAAGTCACACCAGGGTCATCAGACTAGGAGAGATGCTGAGATGAAAGCAAGATGGGGCTGAACTTACATGTTCCTGATGCTTTGATAACTCATATATGAAATTATTTATTTATTTTTCTGAGCTGTTAGATTGCAGTGGTTCTCAACCGGACCTGCGTTTTACATTGGGCATCAAGGCCATGTCCACACTAATACGTTTTCGTTTGAAAGCGTATATTTTTCTCTCCGTTTTGGCCTTCCGTCCACACTGAGACACCGTTTTAAGTCAACAAAAACATATCGTTTGGAAAACGCTCTCCAAAGTGGATAAATTTGAAAACGCTGTTTTCGCGTTGTAGTGTGGACAGTGAAACCGGAGGTATTTCAAAACGATGACGCAAGTTTAGTCATGTGATCCATGTAGTACCAATAGATATTCATGTTTATCGGTATTGTGCCTGTTATGTGTTATTCATTTTTACACTATTGCTAAAATATGTTACTTTCTATGTTACTTAATATGTGCTATTCGTCATAGCACAGTACTGCAAAGATAACAGATAATGTAGTCTACTCACATTTGCTGTCCTGCGGCAAAACAGGAGAGCAGTTGCGTTTTAGACCAAACTGACTGAATGCGACCTGGACGCATCCGTGATGGTGAGATATTTTGCTAAATAAAATTATCCTGTTATTGTGCGAAGACATTATTATTTATTTTCCCATCTGTATCATCTCAGTGAGCTTTTGTGAAGTTTCACGCATGCGCAGTAAAGTGAATTTAGAAGTTTCTCATCCACACTGAAACGTCGGAAAACACCTGAAAACGCTAGTGTGGACGGAGAGCGTTTTTAAACGAAAACCCCGTTTTTCAAATGTATCCGGATTAATGTGGACGTAGCCCAAGTAGTGACCTAACTTGATCAATATTTCCAAGAAGATTCAAAAAGATCTTTAAATATTCAAAATATCGCACTTCCCGACCTCAAATGTTGTGGGCGGGGCCAAGTTCGGCTGGCATCCAGGCTAGAAATTAATGTGATAGATTAATTGTGAACAATTCATATGTTGTTGTTCTAATTGTACACTGTTCCCCTGAGCAAGCCACTTAGCCTCAGATTCTTCCTGACTTTCTTAACACAGTGACAGTCTATGCTTATGTCACATGGAAGTCATGGGAAAAAACTACACCTGCCCCAGGCATGTGGTGATTAAATAGTTTTCTAGATTATATTCTGCTAAAAATATAGATATTGTTTTACATCAAGCTCATTAACTGTGAACAATGAGCACCATCATCCCTGTTAGCTGCTTCTGTGAGCCACAATCTTCTATGTTACATTAATAAGCCTGAAAGAGATTTGGGGTAGAAAGAGTCAGGAATGTGAGGGGTGTAGAGGTTGAATTATGGGGGCTTGGAAAAGGCCACTATTTCAATATGTGGTTACAAGCAGCTCCACTGCCAAAAAATGAAGGGAACCCACTGGAATGAGAAGAGGAGGGGGGAAGCAGAAGGGAGAAGAGAGAAGAATATATCTAGGCAATATGCTTAGCGCTTTGTTTTCTCTGGAATGTCTTTGTGGCATTACATTCAGACAGGTTCAAGAATTACCATTTCAACGTTATCTTGATCTGCAGTAGCTGTCTTCCCATTGTTTTACTTAAAGCCTGATTTTCTGGTTTCCCATGTTGTTTTGAAATAATGTATTAGTACTTGGTTTTACCAGGTTCGTAATAAGAGCAGATCTTTCCAAAAGTGACTCATGGTGGTGGGAAACAGATCTATTGTGCATAAAACCTACTGTGTTTAATTAGTTCTATCTCCTGTCTCATTTCATTTAAGGTCACAATAATTGTAGAGTTAAAAAAAAATGAATATTGGCTGCCCTGATTTTTTGTCAGTGGTGTTACTCCTAGTTAGGGAGTAACACCACTGACATGATTTTTAATCCTTAATTTTTATTATTATTTAAATTGCTATATTTTTGGTACTTTTATTTACTTTTTCATTTTTGTTTTAAAATGTTTTAAAATTTACCGTCTTAAATGCCTCATGAAGTCCTACTGAATGAGACATATAGGACCTCATTGTGTGGGAGTGACCATGTTTATATTACACTAATGCAAATGAAGGATATGTGGTAAACTGTACAGTGTGAACACAAACATTTAACACGGTTGTGTTTATATTGTAGATATCTAGCTTTCAGCAAGGCTCAGCAATCAATGATTTACAGCGCACAGTCAACTGTGATGGTAATATAGTTGATGTTAGACAGTGTAGAATGTGTCCCTGATGTCACTAAACAAATATAATGAAGTTACAGGCTGTGCTGATGTCATCTCCAACATGTTGACCATGGACAGAGTCAGCTTTTGAGCCAAACTGTCATTATACAAAGTATTCCACATTCTCCACTTATTTTGCAAATGCAGTAATAAATAACACCAGGATCAATTATGGCTTAATTACAAGGTCATGTTGGGAAAGGACATGTTGTAGTTCCAGCACATTTGTTTGTATAGACTGTTCAATGGAAACTCCATCCATCTTTCTGTTTATCCATCCTGGTACCAGCTGCCTGACGTGGTTATTTTTTTTTTTATTCCTCTTCCCCACGACTGTTTCTAGATTGTACATGATCTAACGCCCCTTTTACAGTCCTTTAATCGCTTTTAATAACCATTTCTAGGCCTGTATATTATGGAAACTAATTTCTTGTCATAGGAATATGTATTTAGCTTAAGAAGGCTTCTGAGTGAGTAAACAATGTGTGATTCAGTTCTTTTGGAGATCAACTGCTGTTTTATTTGAGATGATTTACATGGTAATTTTAATAGTCAGTATTCTTTTAGGCCCATTTTATAAGAGTATTATTGGATCAATGTTGTTTGAATAAAATGTGAAGTTGGACAATTTAGGGCTAGTTTTAGTACTATCAGCCTTATTTGCATCCATTCATCATAATTCTGCAGATTTTTCTTCATTTTCACAGATGTAGAAAAACATTCACAGATTCATTGTAATTCTTGCTACTTTTATTCTTTTATAGATTCCCTAGTCCATTACATGTTGTGCTGTGTGATCTTTAGTGAAATATATTTTATATAATGAAAACAAACTATTTAAATATATACCGTTCAAAATGTTTGAAGACATTATGATAGTTTTAATATTTAAGGCTCTTATGCTCACCAAGGCTGCATTTGTTTAATCAAATACACAGTACAAACAGTAATTTTGTGAATGTTCAGCACCTATCACTCCAGTCTTCAGTGTCACATGATCCTTCAGAAATTATTCTAAATGCTGATTTTCTGCTCAAGAAACATTTCTTATGCTGGTTAATATTTTTTGTGAAAACTGTGATACTTTTTGATGAAGTTTTTAAATGGAAATGTCTTAACTGTCACTTTTAATTATTTTTCAATGCACCCTTGATGAATAAAAATTTACATTTTAGTAAAAAAAAAAATGTTTTCACTGACCTCAAAATTTTGAATCGTAATGTATACTAATAAAATCAAAAGCCCTAAATCGAAACCAAAGTACAAACAAAAATGCTTTCAAGATTTGTTATCACAACATTTTTTCTTTGGTCAAATCAACTTAAATAATATTTAGTTCAGATAAATTATTATTTTGATTTTCTGATGATTAAATCAATCTCCTTCATTGTATTAACTCAATTTTTCCAGTTCAATCAACTTAAATTTTTAAGGCAACCAGGTTACTTAATTTTTCAAGTTAAACCAACAATATTTTCCCAGTTTTATAAGTAAAGGTGCTATTTGTTGATAAAGTGCTACAATTTAAGCACACCCTGGCTATTTCATCACTTACTGACCCTTGAGCCTACATTTAAAGGAAATCACTCATTTAGCCCCCATCCCACACATCCACGTATTGCCTGAATGCCTCTGTTATGACTGTAACATGCATCATTTGACCTTGCAATAAATGGGTCATTACTGTGACAAAATCCCTAATGCAATGTTTTATTGAAATATAGGTTTGGTACAGTTGACCAAGAATCTGCTTGGACTATTTGTGCAAAAAAATCTATGACTCAATATTTGTAATATAAAGAAACTTTCAGTCACTTGCTTAATCTCACTAAACCACTAAAGTGACAAGCCCAGGCAAATCAAACTAGGCGGGGATGATGCGTCACAGTGGGCGGGGTCTGGAATGTACCTGATGCATCTCATTATCTCTGAATGAGTGAGGAGGTGTGTGTGTGTGAAAGACTCTAGCCTAGCAGTAAAACAGGAAGAGCTGGTGTGTGTATCATGCCACCAGAGTACCCTGCTATGTTGCAGACTTCAGTGTGTGCTTGTGTTGGTGAAGAGAGTCACTCACACATGTCTTTCTGTGTTCTCTTGCAGTCTGCGGCTGTCTCCGATGGTGGTGAGTAATCAATCAATGTTTTGATATTTAAAACCTCAAATCACATCTGATCCTCTTGATCAATTGTCTGTTTTTCAGTATTCCACTTTTCTATCACAGTTTATTTTTACTTTTTACTCCTAAACATCTTGGTCTCTTAGGGATCTAATTACTTATGCATTCTTCATCTGTTACTTTCACCATCTTGTGCTCTTTTCCAAAACTACTCACATTTTCTCAATTACTCACAGCTCTTTTCTGATATCTCGTATCAGGCTCGCTGTTGTTTTCTATGCTGTGTTTTCAATGTTAATGTAGTTTGTATATGTAGATTTGAAACAGAGAGAGCTCTACCCAAATGAAGGAGAAAGCAAACACCATTTTGGCTGTCTTTTAGTCGTCTGATCTCTTGATAAGATTGGTTCTCTGTTCTATCTGCCATCCAACCCCCATATTTTTGCTCTAAAAGTGCTTGTTGGATGAATATTGACAAATCAGGCAAAGTCTTTTATCTTGAAAACAATGTAATTGAAGTTCTTTGGCTCTTTGAGATCAGTTGCCAACATTATTTGTGCTCGGTTTTCCTTTTGAAGCACCACAAATGTATTGTATCAGAACAGTATAATGTCTAATGTTTTATTAATTTCAGCCCAACTTCCTCTTTTTATCCAAAACTATTAATGAGGAACACCATCAATGGTTGTACCAGAAGTAGTGTGTTGTCTTTGATTCTTCATGCCCGAGCGAGTTACTGGTTTGGCTTAAATCTCAGCATTTCAAACCCAACTGCACTAGGAGTGAATAAGCCCTAACTACCTCCCTAATCCCCCTTCCTTGTCCCAATTAGCATGTGTGAATGTGCCAGGGTTTCTGTGAATGTTTGCTTAACGCTGCCATAGATCTTTCAACCTTATGCATAACAAAAGGCACGTAGGGACAAATGTATAAATGCAAAACTGTGAGGAATTTACTCCAGTGGGCTGTTACATTTACAATCCTGTAGTGTCATTTTTAATGTCTGTGTTGTTACCAAGCTACCAACGACCGTGAGAAGATCTGAATTGAGATCAGCTTGTAGTTAACCAGGATAGGCAGGCTGGATCAGTGTTCAGATCCAGATTTTCCCCTTAGAAACTGCTCCAGGATCAATTATCAGCATGGCAGGATGTCGTAAATCTGCTGGTGAAAGCGAAGAGAGAGTGAGTTAAGGGACCACTTCAAATGTCAGTAACACCCATCCATCTTGAGATCAAAGTGCAAATCTCAGGAACCCTTCATTTTTCTGCTGTCTTTAGACTTCTTGAGCTGTGTTATTGTAGACGCCTCGGTGTGAGTTTTACAGTCTAGACCTCTCCGTGTGCAAGACTAATTTCTGCATCTATGGTCGATGACACGCTGTAGATTTTCAAAAAGAAATTAATAAATATAAATACTTGAATGAACCTCCTATGATAAACATGTTTTTAATATCTAGATATTTAATGAAGAATAAAAAAATAAAAAAATGCATACAAATGTGAGGGTGATGCATTTATATCATAATAAAAAAAAAGATAATTCTTGAAAAGTAAAGTGTTAATTAGTTTGACATCTTTTATTATTATAAGGGGAAAAAATTAAACAACTAACAAAAATCACTGCATATTAATATTAAAAAAAATGTTGTCCACCCAAAAAAGAAACCTCTGCAGTCTCTCATGACTGTGAAAAGGTTAGTTAAGTGTCTTATAATATCAAATAATTTGATCTTTTGTTGATAATACAACAGTTGTAATATGTGTGAAAATTTAATTAATTTTTTTAGGTCCCACTTTATATTAAGTGGCTTTAAGTACTTACATTGAAAGTTGTAATTTGATACAATGGACATATTGTGTACATACATGTTTTTAAATTGTAGTACTTGTATTTAAAAAAAATACCAAATGTAATGACATAAATTAATAATTAATTTATGTCATTACATTTGTAATTACACAGTTGACCCTTCCCTTAATTGTAGGCACTCTTATTTGTCATTGACCGCTTTTTTATGCAACATTTTATGCAGTGCAGTCAAATGCAAATCTGTTTGTGTGTGCATGTTTGTCTTCAGTTATGGTGCTACCGGTTGGCTGTGCTGGTTCAACATTAATATTGCAGGTTCCTGTTACCTCTACCTTCTAAGTTTCCCTCCTCTCTCTGCTTTCAATAATTTATCATCTGCCCGTTCAGAGCTTTGTGCGCAGGCTACTATCTGTTTACCACTATACATGCACGTAGGCTCGTCACCGTGCCTGTGTTGTTTAGATAGTTCCTAGTTGCTGATAAAGTTAGCTTCCAGCATGTACATTAGCTCTATGGACAGTTTGATGGCCGTTCACACTCTTCACCGTGGCAGTGTGTGTGTGTAATGTGGGGTGATGAATGTCAAAGCCAATTGGCGTCCAATTGGCATGAAATACCTGGTGAAGTGGCATCACACAGGCTCGTACCAGCTTTACCCAGGTAAGAGGTCGTGCTGATAGTGACCCTTGGTCCGTTGAGGTTCTTTCAGAGGGCGTCCATCTGAAAATTAAGCACTTCTGAGTGCTTGTTGTTTTTTAGTGTAGGTTTTTATTTTCATCTGGGCTAAATCAGTTTTTGTCTTGCTTAGCCTATGACAGTATGACTAGTTTTGTTGTTGTTGTTGTTGTTGTTGACTACGTTGCTAAATGCTGATTGATGTTCCTTTCAGTGTTTATGAGGATTATTTAAGAAAGAGTTCACTCAAGGCATAATTTCTCATTCACAGTTCATAGTGACATGGAAGTCACATGGATGACTTTTATACGGCTTGACAACTGTTCACTGAGCTGTTTGATTTTTCGAGTTTCACGGATAAAACGACAGCATCTGTGTTCGGAACAACATGTGGGCGAGTAAATAAGGACTTTTTAAAATTTTTAGCGAACTGTGCCTTTAAAGAAGAATGTGCTTTGTAACTTTAATCGATAGTATTTGATTACAAGAGCTCACCGACCACATCAGAATCACCCAGAAACTAAAAGGAGAGCATTTAATCTAACAGCAGCAGCAGAAGTGTCCAGTGATTTAAGAAATCAGATAAAGGACTGGTGATATATAGTTTAATATCTCACATCTAGCTCGGTTTCTGTTGTTTACTTTCAAACGCAAGTCTATTTTAAGAGAATGGTCATAGTTTAGAACACCCTGACATTTTTCAGGCAGTCCCATTGGGGATTTCTGGATTTTGAAAGAAATATATTGTACCAGTGTCATATGCAAAATGTGAAAAAAAATGTAAAAAACCCTTCAGGTTATTATAAGCTTCTTCTTCATAAAGGGATAGTTCACTTTGAAATTATTTTTGATATGTTTTAGCTTACCTCAAGGGCATCCAAGATGTAGGTGTCTTTGTTTCCACAGTATTTTCAAGTTTGATATTTTTAGGTCAAACCGTTCTTGTCTGTCAGTCATATAATGGGGGTCCTCCTCAAAGAGCATGCACAGAGAAGTCAAAATTAAACATGATTTAATGACTTCTAAATGTAAGTACACATTGATGGCCTAAGACACGAAACGAGCTGTTTGTGTGAGAAAACGAACAGTATTTATATCGTTTTTACCTCTTGTAACCACAGTCAAGTCCAAGTACTTTGAGGGCGAGGGCACTTCTGTCTACGCAAGTGCGCCGGCTAGCGCCGGATGTGATCTCTCGCGCGTGAATGGAAATTGCAATGGAAGACGATTTCGATATATCAACAGACAACGTTGATTTTTTTTCACAACCGAAGACTGAAGCACCTGTCCATCACTTGGACGTGGCTGTGATTACAAGAGGTAATAACTAAATAAATTCTGTTCGTTTTCTCACACAAACTGCTCGTTTCATGTCTTAGGCCATCATTGTGTACTTACATTTACAAGTCGTTAAATCATGTTTAATTTGGACTTCTGTGAGCATGCTCTTTGAGGTGGACCCTATATAACTCCATTATATGACTGACAGACAAAAACGGTTTGACCTAAAAATATCAAAATTGAAAATACTGTGGAAACAAAGACACCTACATCTTGGATGCCCTTGAGGTAAGCTAAAACATATTAAAAATTAATTTCAAAGTGAACTATCCCTTTAAACAAAAATGAGTGTGCCTCTGTGTTTGGTGTACATAATACGTACATTGTTATCTCCTTGTTCGTGCCTAGAGCTGAACAGTGTGGACCTGAAAGGCTGCGGCAGTGATAACAGTCTGAACAGCAATGCCAGCCTACCTAGCGTGCAATGCCATAGACGCCACACTGAACGGCGTGTTGCATCATGGGCTGTCTGCTTCGAGCGCCTGCTACAGGATCCTGTTGGTGTCCGATATTTCTCGGTACGTCGAAATTCGAATCAGTCCATGTAATCCTTTTGCAAAGCAGCCGCACTGTGTTAAAGAATCCTCTAGCAATATTGTCAGAGGATACAAGTTATGCTTTATGCATTTTAATTGAAAATGTGAAGTCCTCAGATACTTTCTTATCAAAAGTTGTAAAGTTTTTTTAGCAAGGTTGCATGAGGTTTCTAACAAAACCACAAGAAAGTGTTTGGAAATAATTTTCCTTATCTCTAAAAAAAAGTAATGCCTAGAAAGTAGCCAGTGAGTAGATACTAAGACAGTTTTTCGTAGTTGAAAGGTTTTTCATGAAAGATAAAACATGTAAAGAACCATTTTACACAAATCATTTTGCGTATGTTTTGCACTTGATCTTATTTCTTTTTCTCTTCATCCTGCAGGAGTTTCTGAAGAAAGAGTTCAGTGAGGAGAATATTTTATTTTGGCAAGCGTGTGAATACTTCAGCCATGTACCTGAAACAGACAAGAAACAGGTATAAAGTCGTCATATTTACAATATTTCTTAATATTTCAAAACATATATTAGATATTTTGGTAACACTTTACAATAAGGTTTCATTAGTTAACATGAACTAAGAATGAACAATACTTCTACAACATTTATTCATCTTTGTTATTACACGGCTCTGTGGAATACTTGATTCTGATTGGTCAATCGCGCCATCCAGCAGTGTGTTAAGATTACAACCACTGAAAACAGATAACACAGGCTTGTCCGGGTTACTGAAGTCAGCAGCTCTATACGCTTACTAGGACTGGTATTTCTTCGTGGAAGTTTTGCCTTTGGTGAGCAAATAAAATTTAAAAATCGCAGTCAAATCAATATTTTGTGTACAGTTATGCGTTATTTAATTATGCTATTTCAGTATCGTGGACTCGCTCTCTGTTGTTTCATACAAACGCAGCTGCTGCCATTTTTTGTACACTGTTGGATTGTAAGATACAAACAGGTACAATTTTAAAACAGTTTAATCTGAAATCAATATCTCTTATTTCCATAATTATTTATGTGATGAAATGCTGCGTAATAAGTGGTATGACTGTATACGGTAACTCTTAAATATCAGTCTAGTTTGAACTTGCCACGCTCTCTCCGCGGAAGCTTTGTGTTTAAAGACCTAATAAAATATTTCAACTCAGATTAATATTTCGTGTCTACTTATTTACTCAGCGGGACAATGTGCATCCAGCCGGTTGTTATCTCAGATTAAACCCCCTTCAGGCTGATGCAAGGCCCCTCCTCTTCACCCTGTCCGGGGTTTATTAGAGATAACAACCAGCTGGATGTACATTATCACTTACTTAAAGTTAATTTCAACATTTACTTATACATTATTAAAATGAAAAGTTGTGTTTGTTAACATGAGATAATGCACTGTGAACTAACATGAACAAATAACCAACAGCTGTATTTGGATTAACTAACATTAACAAAGATAAATAAATTCCGTAACAAATGTATTGCGGTATAGTGGTTAGTTCATGTTTACTAATGAAACCCTATTGTAAAGTGTTTCCGATATTTTATGTCCATAGCAGTCCATTTAGGATACTAAATACACCCTTAATGTGGACAGGTTGAAATAAAGGTTTGTTATTTGCTGTTTGATTCTGACATTGTCATAACTTTTGGCCTCCAGCTGTCCCAGAGGGCTAGAGAGATATACAACAGCTTCCTGTCGAGTAAAGCCACCACACCCGTCAACATTGATAGTCAGGCTCAGCTGGCTGATGACATACTCAACGCACCAAGGCCAGACATGTTTAAAGAGCAGCAGATACAGGTAAGGATAAAGGAAGTGTAATTTGTGAAATTTACTGAAAACCTGAGGGTATAGCCTGGGGGAGATCTGAATAAAAAGCATTAGAATACAAAGTAGTAACAGCGATTAAAAATTTCCCAGTGTACTGCACATCACAAAGTTGAAATGAGGCTACGTGGGTGTCAGGTCCACCCTGAAGATTTAGAAATTGTGGAAAATCTCTTTACATGCCTTGACCTGTTTTTTTTTTTTTTTTTTTTTACACATGTCTACTTGATATCTTTCAGGTCAATTAATGAAGAACAATCAGCAAATGATTTAAATTACTGTTCATGACACATGACATCATAAAAAAATTCCCAGAAGTATCCAACAATTGCTGTTTTTAAAATGACTGTGTTCCCTCCTTCTCCTTCTTCATCCCCATCTTTGAGGGCTGCAGGCAAGATGTCGAATAATAAGAATCATAAGCACATGAATGTAGCATCCTGCTGTACACTCCAACCCCATGATAACAGTGAGGAAACCCTCGGGCGACCTTTGTGCAGAATGTCTCCTTATAAAGTGCCTTTGAAGGCAAAGAATCACGTAGCAGCATTTAGAGGCTCCTGTCTGGCTGTCACCTCTCTATCCAAGATCTCTGTAACTCACAGAAACATTATATTGGCCACATTGTACAATGTCAGATACTGCTTTTCAGGATTTTTTAATGAGTAGATTAAAAGAACAGCATTTATTTAAATCTTTGTATTTTTTACTATCACTTTTGATCAATTTAATGCACATTTGAATTAGAGCCAGACCGATATATCGGCCCGCCGATATTAGGCATTTTCCAAACTATCGGTATCGGCAGTTATAATGGCCAATAAATGAATATTTCAAAAATAAAATAAAAACGGACGAAACACGCTTCAATCATCTCTCCTTGGCCTGTTATATTGAAAATGTATGTTTTACAATTTGCAGTATGACGTTGTCTTGCTAAATTCTGGCTCATCGTAGACTAGCTAATCAGAAAGCTAGCTAATACCACTATCATCAGTGGAAGACCGCTAACGTTAACATTAATGAGCTTGGAAACCACAATGAACTTTTTCTGCCTAAATAAAGTAATGATGACTAGCATATCTGTAGTTACAGTCCCTGCATTGTAAAATGTAAGTTAGTCTTGCGAGGAGTGAACATTTAGACATAGAGAAAACGTATCAAATGTATCTTGTGCATAAAAATTAGCTTTTCTTTTACACGTGTGTGAAATCCAACGACATCGTTCTGTAATGGATTTAGAATCGCTGAATAGTAGGTTTTCGAAGGCAGGCGGCAACTGATGATTGAAAATGGTTTGATGTAGCTTGATGGAAAGAATTTAAAAAGTGCAGGTAAAGGGATAAGCAAGCTGACATTGTAATTATAAGGTAGCTTATAAGGCAATGTAGGGACTAATTATTATTTTATTTATCAGAACTTTAATATATTATGATGTTCCTCTGTTCTGTTGTGACAATAAAAGAAACAAGTTTCTTTTTAAAATGCTTTATCATATTATTTTAGTTAAAACTTATAAATAACTACAAATAACAATGTTAGGGAAATCTGTTAATGTTTTGTTGCGCGTTTCTGAAAAAAAATAAATAAAAATTAAAGCTGCAAGCAGTGATGGGCGGGCCCTCGCACCTGTAGCGCGTCGGGGTGTGAGGTGGCCGCGTTGCATATTTTGCAGCTCAGCTGTTGTGGCTGTGAATTTGCTACGCTGCTTCATTAAAGGTCACTTCCTGTTGCCAGCAGGTGGCGCTATGACTGCGGGTCAATGTCAGCATGTAGTTTTGTTCAGGGCGGGACTCTTGTCAAATGTGTACAATTTGGTGCAGATCTGGGCATTTACAGCCAAGTTACTACAACTTCCTGTTTCATGGCGAATCATCGACGCCACGGACACGCCCATGGACGAAAACGCGCAGATAGCACAACTTTACATCGTCAATGCCTTTAGAAGGTACAGCAGAAATTTGAAGTTGATCCGACTAAATCCCTAGGAGGAGTTCGTTAAAGTACGGAGTTTGTAAATCGTCCCAAATCGGTCGCCAAATTCAAAATGGCGGACTTCCTGTCGAGTTTAGGGTATGGGTTCTTGAGGCTTTTTTGTGCGTCTGGTCATGGTAGATGTACCACAGAAATTTCGTACATGTCGGTCAAACAAGCAGCGGGGGCTGCTTCGTTAAAGGTCACTTCCTGTTGCCAGCAGGTGGCGCTATGACTGTGGGTGAATGTCGGCATGTAGATTTGTTCAGGGCGGGACTCTTGTCAAATGTGTAAAATTTCGTGCAGATCTGGGCATTTACAGCCAAGTTACTACAACTTCCTGTTTCATGGCGAATCTTCGACGCTACGGACACGCCCATCGACGAAAACGCGCAGATAGCACAACTTTACATCATCAATGCCTTTAGAAGGTACAGCAGAAATTTGAAGTTGATCCGACTAAATCCCTAGGAGGAGTTCGTTAAAGTACGGAGTTTGTAAATCGTCCCAAATCGGTCGCCAAATTCAAAATGGCGGACCTCCTGTCGAGTTTAGGGTATGGGTTCTTGAGGCTTTTTTGTGCGTCTTGATATGATACACGTCCCCACCAAATTTCGTGCATGTAGGTTGAACGTGGACGAGGGGCTAATTTTTTCCAATTTTCTAGGTGGCGCTAGCGTGCCATTTTGCCCCGCCCATCCGCGAAACCCACAAAATACGAAATTTTTCACCAGTCCTGACATGCGTGCCAAATTTGGTGAGTTTTTGAGCATGTTGCGGCCCCGAAAATGGCACTTACTTTGCAGAAAAAGAAAAAAAAAAAAAAAAAATCCTAACAGTTTCAATAGGGTCCTCGCACTGTTAGTGCTCGGGCCCTAATAAATAAACATATCGGCCAAAATATAGGAATATCGGATTTTAAAACCCAAAAATATTTGTATCGGTATCGGCCTTCAAAATCCTTTATCGGTCGGGCTCTACTTTGAATGGAAGTGTATGTCATCCAAGCTGAGAAGACCCACATTGCCGGTCATCGGCATTTGTTTTTGTTAAGGATGCCAGTCCCAGCATGAAATGCAGGTGCCCCCACCAGTTTACTTAAGCAGCTTAACCAGCAAGACTAGAAAAAATATGCTAGTTGACCATATGGATTTTCAGCATGCTGATTTTACAGTGCCCCTCTTCTTTTTTTTTACTCAATAGATCTTCAACTTGATGAAGTTTGACAGTTACACACGCTTCCTGAAGTCCTACCTGTATCAAGAATGTATGCTTGCAGAGGTTGAGGGGCGTCCTCTTCCAGACCCCTACCAGGTCCCCAGTAGCCCCACATCTAAACATAGCACAAGCTCTGACCGCTCGAACCTCTCTACACCTAAAAAGGTAACACACATTTCTGGTTCGCTTCCTTTTTGTGTTCTCTCCGTAGACTTAATGTTTTTTATACTTTACAAACTACCCATCACAGATTTTCAGAAAAACTAATTCTGTTTGATTTCCTCATGGGAACCTCAATTGTGGTCCCTACAGTGACATGAGTACCCATGAGTCAGTGTGCATTCAGGTTGAATTCCCCACCGGAATTGAAAAACATGAACACACACACACTCTCATTGATGTTTATTTTGTTGTACGCCCCTAGAAAGATGATGGTCTGTTTGCAGTTGACACATTGACTTCCTTTTAAGATAATCACACAATCTGTGAAGCACATCAAATAGCGAAACCTCCAATTATCTCTCAGTGGAAGGTTTAGTTATGCCTTCAGTAGTTTATGTACATTCATATGTGATTATGTATGAACATTTATGAATCATGGATTCAACAAAGCTTAATGTAATTATGTTTGTAGATGTTATTTATGAAATTTATCAGGAAGATTTACCAAATGCTTCACATCATTTGGCTTAAATGGCTTTCTTTAACTGTACTTAAAAGTTATTTGGGAATGGCTTCACACTTATGAGTATTATCTTGTTGTTTTTTCAAGCGTGAGATTAGAGTTTTTGGTAACATTTGTTAACATTAGATAATGTATTAATAACATGAATTAATTATTTTGAGCAATACATTTGTATAGTATTTCTTAATCTTTGTTAATGTTAGTTAATAAAAATACTGTCGTTTATTGTTAATTCATGTTAGTGCATTGACTTATGGTAACAAACACAACTTTTGATTTGAATAATGTATTAGTAAATGTTGAAATTAACAGTAACTAAGCTTAAATGCTGTAGAAGTAGTCATTCTTAGTTCAGTTAACTACACTAAACTAATGAAACCTTATTGTAAAGTGTTTTTCTTATTGTAAATAAAGTTTTTCTTTGGCCACCAGAGAGTTTTTTTTTTTTTTGAGCTTTGTGTAACATTTATTTTTGAGTATGGAAAGTAATTTACCACTTTTTTTGAAGGTGCAGGATGACAAGAAAAGTAAATCGGGAAGGTCACTGAATGAAGACAGCAGAGATGAACATAGCGATAAAAAGAAAAGCATTTTCTTCTCTTGGTCCAGAAATAGAAGTTTCGGAAAAGGAGCTAAGAAGAAGGAGCTTGGAGACTACAGTAAGTGGAGGACATCAGTGACTCTATTGTTAAATAGTTAGTTTCATTACATTTACAGTGCAATTACGATGCTCATGAACTTTTGCATTTTTGTTTATCTGTTTCTCATTTACTATTTCCTCAAGTTTCTCCAATTCCCCTGCATTTTTCTGCGTTGTCATTTTATGAATGTTATTTGTCTTTTACTACAGGCTATACAGATAGTAATGGACGGAGAGAATCACAGGGCTCTTTGTCATCTGGTACCAGTTTGGAACTTGCTACCTCTGGTTCTGGGAAAAACGAGGTGGGTCAAATGCATCAGACTCGAGCTGATTATACAATTATATACACTCACCTAAAGGATTATTAGGGACACCTGTCCAATTTTATATTAATGCAATTAAATGATCAACCAATCACATGGCAGTTGCTTCAATGCATTTAGGGGTGTGGTCCTGGTCAAGACAATCTCCTGAACTCCAAACTAAATGTCAGAATAGGAAAGAAATGTGATTCAAGCAATTTTGAGCGTGGCATGGTTGTTGGTGCCAGACCGGCCGGTCTGAGTATTTCACAATCTGCTCAGTTACTGGGATTTTCACGCACAACCATTTCTAGGGTTTACAAAGAATGGTGTGAAAAGGGAAAAACATCCAGTATGCGGCAGTCCTGTGGGCGAAAATGCCTTGTTGGTGCTAGAGGTCAGAGGAGAATGGGCCGACTGATTCAAGCTGATAGAAGGACAACTTTGACTGAAATAACCACTCGTTACAAGGTACGAGGATACGAGGTATCCAGCAAAGCATTTGTGAAGACGCAACACGCACAACCTTGAGGCGAATGGGCTACAACAGCAGAAGACCCCACCGGGTACCACTCATCTCCACTACAAATAGGAAAAAGAGGCTACAATTTGCAAGAGCTCACCAAAATTGGACAGTTGAAGAGTGGAAAAATGTTGCCTGGTCTGATGAGTCTTGATTTATGTTGAGACATTCAGATGGTAGAGTCAGAATTTGGCGTAAACAGAATGAGAACATGGATCCATCATGCCTTGTTACCACTGTGCAGGCTGGTGGTGGTGGTGTAATGGTGTGGGGGATGTTTTCTTGGCACACTTTAGGCCCCTTAGTGCCAATTAGGCATTGTTTAAATGCGTCGGCCTACCTGAGCATTGTTTCTGCCCATGTCTATCCCTTTATGGCCACCAACATGTACCTATCCTCTGATGGCTACTTCCAGCAAGAAAATGCACCATGTCACAAAACATTTCAAAATCATTTCTCGAATGGCTTGAATCATTTCAAATTGGTTTCAATGACAATGAGTTCACTTTACTAAAATGGCCCCCACAGTCACCAGATCTTAACCCAATAGAGCATCTTTGGATGCCCAGCCCTGGATGTGCATCCCACAAATCTCCATCAACTGCAAGATGCTATCCTATCAATATGGGCCAACATTTCTAAAAAAGGCTTTCAGCCTTTCAGTTGAATCAATGTCACGTAGAATTAAGGCAGTTCTGAAGGCGAAAGGGGGTCAACACAGTATTACTATGGTGTTCCTAATAATCCTTTATGTGAGTGTATATTATAATAGTATTATATTATTATTCTCTGTCTATGATTATTAGTATTAGTATTGTTAAAATGACCAAATATCATTTTTATGCATTGTTCATTCATTTGTGTTTCTGTCCGACAGGGTGACGTGTCGCGTAACTCCATGTCGTTGTCCGAGCGTACGGTGCGTCACTGTAACATTAACCTTCCGGATGGCTCATGCTGCTCAGTACCCATCAGGCCTGGCGTCTCCATCAGAGAGGTGCTCTTAGGCTTGTGCGAGAAGCTCAGTATTAATCTGGCTGCTGTGGATCTGTTCCTAGTGGGAGGGGAAAAGGTAACATGCATATTAATCTGTAGTTCAGATAACCAATGCAGGGTCCTAATTGTGTTTTGTGGTAAAACTGTTCTATAGTGATATATTTTGATTTTGTCTTGTCTACCTTTAAAGGTTACAAGGTGGTTTCAGTATGTGTGTTTTTGTGCTGAGTGCTGCATTTATGCGTGGGTGTGCGCATGTGTGTGCATCTGCATCATTCGATACTGCAATGCTGTAATAGACTATAATAGCATGTATTGTCCTTGTAAAGCCTTTAGTGTTGGACCAGGACTGCATGACACTGTGCTCCAGAGATCTGCGGCTGGAGAAACGTACGCTATTCCGGTACACACCCGTTTATCTGTTTTTATCTCTGTCTGTCTGTCTATTCATTCATTCCTTCATCAATGTCTTTATGTATTCATTTCTTTTTTTAACATTTCAAACCTAACTAAAGTCATTCATTATCTAACATTCATCAGGATTCAGTTTATTAAAGGTTATTTTCCTTAACTTCTCTCTCTCGATCTCTCCCTCACAGATTGGATCTGGTGCCTATAAATCGTTCTGTTGGCCTGAAAGCGAAACCTACTAAGCCGGTTACAGAAGTGCTGAGACCGGTGGTGGCCAAATATGGCCTGAACTTAGGAGACCTGGTAGCCAGGATAGTGAGTTAAACATTATAAGCTTATTATTTACATGTGGAAAATATAGTTTATTGGCTGTATCGTTTGGTTATTATATGGGCATTTATCAATATTGTGCATAAAACAATTTATATTTAAATTTTAATTTATATATCTCTGATTTATCATAGAGAATTCTCATCAAAAACATTATGATGATGTGTTTAAAGCACGTAGGGTTATCAGGTGACACAATAGTGTGCAAATTATGTTTCCATCATGTTGCCTGTTCAGCTGGTTTTATATGTATGGAGGATCAAATTAGTGGACTAGAGTGTGTGAGATGGAGGAAATTAGACATAACATGTGAAATATGTGTTTTGTGATTCTATTTAATGGATTATTAATTAAATATGTTGGTCTTCTTTTGTGGGCAGAGTGGAGAGAAAGAGCCACTGGATCTTGGGCTTCCTATATCTAATCTAGATGGACTGAGGGTGGTTCTGGAATTAGGGGACCACGTTCAAGGAAAAGGCAAGATGCTCACACACATATAGGACAGACATCATTTCCACCATCCAATTTGATTATTTGATTTCAAAGAAAAGAAAATAAGTTGTAAATACTTTAAAAAAAGTTTGCTTGTGGAACAGAATGAGTTAACACTCTCCCTCTGTAAACAGACAAACAAAAACTGGTCTCATCTAAAAGTCATGGCCCACCCCTGTCTACACGAAGCCAGTCTGCCACAGTAAGACTTCAATCTCCAGAACATTCACTTCAATCTCCTCCTCTCTTTCTTTCTTTGTGTTTTTTGGCCTGTGTGTGGGGAGTCTGTGCATGGCTGGCTCCCCTATTCTCTCCTCTGGTCTGAAGGCTATGTGTCTCTGTGCATTTCTGGGCATTTTGGATGATCTAACCCATCTTCTCGAATCACAGCAACCCATCTCTTACCACTTCCTTTCCTTCAACACACCACACCGTTGTGAGGGGATAGCAGCCTCTGTTCGCCAAGAGTTCCTTGGTTCAAGGGTTCCTCCCTTGTACAGACTCTCTAGTATTTATAGTTACTGATAGCTGTGTGATATGTTGAGAGAAGTGGTGGAAAGACAAGAGAAAGTGAAGCGTGGATGTTCACCGATGCTGGGTGTTGTGGTGGCATGCTGTGCTGGTGGTGGTGGTTTTTCTGCAGTGAGATGCTGTGCTGTATGGAGATTGACTTTAGTATGCTTGCACACGTAGAGTGAGTATGTACACTCCTTTTAGTGGTAGTTACTAGAGATCCACCCAGTGCCCCTACGATGCCCCTGTAGTCTTAGCCCTGTTCCCTAGAGAAAGCCTCGCAGAAGAGGCGGTTCTCATCCACGCACCCTAAATGTGCCCCATTCTCATTGTCGCTACCCAGGGGGAGGACAAAGCGGCAGGGAAGGCTTCGGCTGTGAAAACCAGAGCCCAAGTGGAAAAGCAAAAACAGAAAAAGCTTAATATAGATGAAGCTGAAGGTAAAAAAACTATTCCCCTTTCACTTTCTTGAATAATCTCTTTTTCTTTGACCTAGTTAAGCGCAGGTGTTGATCCTGACTACGTCTTATGCTAACAAAGTCTCTGTAGCAACACTGGCTGATTTAGCTAATGCTAACACAAGCACACTTTGAACTGGCAGCTGCAGGTAATCTGTTGCCGAGGTCTTGCAAGAATGCTTTCTATCTAACGCTTGCTGTAATGTGTCTAAAGTTGGTCGTTTGTCACATTTCAACAAAATAAAATTGTTTAAAATTGTGTGTGTGTTGTCCGACCAGAATTCTTCGAGCTCATATCCAAAGCACAGAGCAACAGAGCTGACGACCAGCGGGGCTTGCTGAACAAATCCGACCTTGTCCTTCCTGACTTCTTGCGCCTTGACACGGAACCAGACGCCAACAATCTCAGCTCCACCCCCCTCTCCCACAAGAACCGGCCCAGATCCAAGGAGAATGGCTCCGCCCTCAGCGCCAGCCACCAATCGCAGAGCTTAGATTCAACAGTGGAGGGCAAAGTGCCCAGACGAGCCCTAATGCCTCCCAATAGCGCTCTCAGAAACGCCACAGACCGAAATCCACCACCATTCAGTTCCTCGCTATCGCCGATTCCGCACTCGCAAAAAGGGGGCTCGTCCGGAGGGGTCCGGGTGCTGGAGGAAGAGGAGAGTGGCACGGACCTGACATTTGTTGCAGAGGGGGACATCTCAAGCCCTAACAGCTCTCTCCTTCGCCAGTCCCCCTATCCTTTCCCTGCTTTCCCAGAACGGCAATACCTCCTAAGGGAGGGCACTTACCAGGAAAGCTGGGCTCGATCAGGTACCTCTCCTGTGTGAACAATCAACTCTTGCATGTGTTATCCTCACCTCTTTCTGGTCCCTCCTGAAGATGTGTGTGATTTCTGAGTGCCGTGGATTTGCTGTGCTTTTCATCGTGAGCCCTGTGCCAAACCCTGGCAAAACCACCTCCTTCCCATGTACATTTGACACCCTTTAAGCACTTTAACGAAGAATCGAAAAAGATACTTCTACCTACAATGTATTCAATGGTTTATTTTCCTCCCTGAAAGTATTTCAAATCAACCAGCCACACACAATCTTGACAATCATTAACTTCCATGGCTTTTTTTTTTCCTCTGAGGGAAACAATATAATTATTTTAGCCTGTCGGAGTTATTTGAGGTCAGTAGTGAACTGAAGCGATCTTGCTCGTCTTCTGCATATCTCTACCCTGTGGCTCATCACATGAAGGCCTTAACAGGAGCCATAACTGACGAAACTAAACATGTGATAATTCTTCTTTGACTCAAAATATAAACTACATACCGGACGTGGAGTGTTTGAGGTGTCAAGCACCCTCGGTTACGCATGAATATATTTATCTGTTGTTCAAATGACGTGAATGCACAAATGGATAAAAACAAAAAAGCACAATCAGTTTTAGGACGACAGAGGCCTCGCCTTACCTCTGTGGTGACCAGTAGCGTGCCTTCCATGAAACTGTCCATGAAATCTAAATATTGACAAAGAGTCTTCAGTAACTCCTCATGACCTCACAATTCTACAGTTCAATCTTAAATGGAGACCTCAGAGCTTATTTTCGTTTTCTTTATTCCATCGTTTTCTTACAAAACTGCAATTCAACAATGTGTAGCTATGCAGGTCACTTCCTTTTTATCACCGTTACTTCCAAGTTTTTTTAAGCTACGGTATCATATGTTACGTATTTAATCGTGTAATATAATCCTAAGAAAGGATTAATTTATCCCAGATGAAATTTAAGTATATCTTCCTGAATGATAAAATTCGAAATGTGTACATAGTTTCTGTTACAGCTGTGTGACGTATTGCCGTGTTGAGTTGCCATCATTGTTGAATTGCCCTCCATTCTGTTCCTTCTGACACTGAAATCATTTTCAGTTTTCTGTAGCAGTCTTTTTTGTAGAAGACCAATATCTCTGCTCAGATTGATATTTCTGCAAACTTGTAAATAGAGTTAAATAAATGTTAGGGGTGAGATCTCTCTCCCTTCCTCTTGTTGTTTATTTCTTGTTCCGATCTCTTTCCAATAACTGTTTTTTTTACAATCTCTTAAGCCTGAAACATACTACAAGTACATAAACAAATGCTTTCATCTACACAAATTGTTGTATAATTCAAAAGCAGTGCAAGTGCATGTTACATTCTCAGACTTGCCACTGAATGCTTCAGGTCATAGCAGAGCATTCATTTGAAAGTAATCTTGCTGTGAAAGTTTGATCTCCATAATTGTGTTTAATGCCACAATTTTATTTACTGTACGAATGTATGTACAGTAATCAGAAGATTTTGATGACTCTGAATCTTTGATGGCTAAGCATTGATGTTTAAGTACTTCTGTAGAGTATGTTTAGGGTCTTCATGATGTCACATACACACTTCTTTGAGTAACAGACTGTACATAATGTACATAGTACATAATATGTTGTTCTGGCATATTTTGGTGGTGTTATATAAAATCTGATTTGGGGAGGCTAAATCACCAGGACTTCATCACAAGTGTTCAAATAAGTAATACGTTTCTCATTCAAATAATTGCCTTGGTGAGCTTAAAGGAGAACTCCAACGCAAAATGAACCTTTGGTCTAATAACACATTGGTACCTACTAGTCAACTGTTCTCTGAGATTTGTTTTCATGAAAATCGAATGTAAAGAGTTTTATCTCTAACGCTAGTAATGGGGGCATTTAATAAGTAAAAAGAAATCGCAAGTTAATACCTAACAAGGCTCAAAATAGCCCCACATTAACACATAACATGCAAACCGAAGCATTGAGAACTGTGTAAGTGTACAGACTGTTTAATAAGAAGATACTATATAAAGACAGTTCACTTTGTGTATACAGACAGGAGCCATCTTTGGAAAACAGTCTCGACAAGTCGATCCCCGAATGACTTGTTAAGTGAGCTGAACTGTATGAACGGCGTTCATGGTTTGATTTGTCGAGACTGTTTTCCAAGATGGCTCCTGCCTGTATACGCGAAGTGGACTGTCTTTATAAAATATCTTCTTATTAAACAGTCTGTATACTTACACAGTTCTCAATGCTTCGGTTTACATGTTACTGTGTTGGTGTGGGGCTATATTGAGCCTTGTTAGGTATTAACTTATTAAATGTCCCTAGCATTACACGATAAACTGTTTTTAGAGATAAAACTCTTTACATTCGATTCTCATGAAAACAAATCTCAGAGAACAGTTGACTAGGTACCAATGTGTTATTAGACCAAAGGTTCATTTTGCGCCGGAGTTCTCCTTTAAGACACTTCTTACAAAAGCAATAAAAAAATAGTTAATTTGTGTTTAATATTATATAAGTGTAAACAGTACCATATCGTTCAGAGTTCAAGGGAAGACAGGAGCCCAAATAATTCTCAGATAAGATAGTTTATCATTTCCTTTTCCTGTTGAATGAAAAATACAACGATTAGGAGTTCAATGTAGACAAAGCTGGGGCGGCACATCTGATCACATGATTAACTCTGCTCTCAGAAGCGTTCTTTAATAACTCCTTCACATTCCCCTCACCCCACTTCCCCCACCCTCTGTTTTGTGCTGTTGGAGTGAAGCCGTTCTCAGTGCATTAGCTATGCACAGAGGCCCAGTTAAAGTGAATGGCTGGTTAGGCAGGCTTTGTGTTGTTTGGATGCCGGTTCTGGGCTTAGACAAAACCAGCCTCTGTTTCTCTTCACTGCTCCCTCTCTCATCCTCCACCAGAGGAAGTGTCCTAATTCTGCATTGTTTCCCTAGGTACTTTTTCACGCTCCAAAAAAAAGGGAAACCCTCTATAGACAGAAATCATAATGCTGTCGTAATTTGACCATGAAGCCAAATTGTTGCGCGAATCATCCTCCTGGTGCCCTCTTGTTTTATATATTTTCTAATCTAATATGTTTAGACATTTTATCATGTGAGAACACCTATGTAGGCTACTAATGTCAGCAAGGTCTGTTTGCTTTGTGGTTTGCTAGACAAATTTTCAACTCTGGATTTGAATAACGTGTTGTGATCAAGAGAAGAAATAGACATGTTCTGAGTGATGTAACACTTTTATTGACGATGTATTCACTGGTCCTGATGACTCATGTTTGGCCAGACAGCCCGAAAATAATAGGAACTACTTATAGACCAATAAAACATGAGTTTCATGATGAATGTGACAAATAATAAGGTGTTTAAAGCTATGAGTAAGAAATTTATTGTAAGAAATGTCTTCAGATTTATAAAGCCACAATATATTCCATCATGCTTCCAATATCCCAACGTTTTGAAATGAGGTCATAAGTGGAGTTTTTCGTAGGATAGTTTTAATGTTAAAAATATAACTATTATAATGTATCATTTGAACAGATTCAAAAAATTTTGCTCAAACACAATGAGGGGTTTAAAATAGATTAGCAATTTCAGCAATATTTTATGAACCTATATAATATAAAGTGAACACAAATTCCAGCAGGGGAGAGGGAGCAATCAAACTCTGATTCAGACCAGACAATCAAAGCAAGTGTGAAAGCACATTAAGTGAACCCAACCTGCCAAGTGCGAACGCAACTTAAAACAAAGATGTAGCATTTGGCTGCACTACAACACATTACACTTTTTACTGGAAAAGCTACACTATTTCTAATAGGCTAGCTGAACTACTGTCATGTTTCACGTGCCTATTTGGGCGGGGTCTGAGCCGGTCGGCCATGATGGTAGGTGACGCTATCGGTTACCAGGGTTTTTATCGGTTTTTAACGCAGCAGTTACTTCCAGGCATGGTAAAACAGTGCGGCATTGCGAGAAACTCCTCTACTACCGAGCTAAAAACACACGTAATCAATACTGTTTTGTCGTGGGAATCCTACCAACATGGCGGAAAGGGCAGGGGCACTGTAAAATGACGTCAACTCTTTTATTGACGATGTATTCACTGGTCCTGATGACGCATGTTTGGCCAGACAGCCCGAAAATAATAGGAACTACTTATAGACCAATAAAACATGAGTTTCATGATGAATGTGACAAATAATAAGGTGTTTAAAGCTATGAGTAAGAAATTTATTGTAAGAAATGTCTTCAGATTTATAAAGCCACAATATATTCCATCATGCTTCCAATATCCCAACGTTTTGAAATGAGGTCATAAGTGGAGTTTTTCGTAGGATAGTTTTAATGTTAAAAATATAACTATTATAATGTATCATTTGAACAGATTTAAGAAATCAAAAAATTTTTGCTCAAACACAATGAGGGGTTTAAAATAGATTAGCAATTTCAGCAATATTTTATGAACCTATATAATATAAAGTGAACACAAATTCCAGCAGGGGAGAGGGAGCAATCAAACTCTGATTCAGACCAGACAAAAGACCGAGCTAAAAACACACGTAATCAATACTGTTTTGTCGTGGGAATCCTACCAACATGGCGGAAAGGGCAGGGGCACTGTAAAATGACGTCAACTCCTCATTCTCAATACTAGTAGCTTATCGATACTTTTAGTAATCTAATATTCTAAGCAAACACCTATTTAAATGCAGTCAGATGTTTTGGGATATTAGGAAGATTGACAACACTTCGAAATTAAATTATATTTAGTATGTTTGTATAGTTACGTAGTAGTAGCTACAATTTTTGTTTTGTTTTAAATAAATTAAACTGACTATTTGCTACCATCTTTGCAACTTGGTGGAATTGATATTTAAAAACAAAACTGCCTGAACGTGGTAATTTTACTTCAATTTTGACTGTAAAGTAACAGCTATTTTTTGTTAGCCAAGAATAGCATCTGGATACTAATCTCTTCTCTATTCACAGCATGTGAAGGACCCAATAAATCCACCGGCCATGTTCAAGTGTTTGTGTTTTAAACAAGTTTTAAACATCTGCTTGAACTTCAATAACAGGAAGACTGTTTTTTTTACTCCCTCAAACTATAGTCACTGCTATTGATATTGTTTCCCAGTTGTATACACCATTACAGCGTTCTTTCAAACTCGTGGGGATGAGCAGAAGTTTTACAATGTTTGTCAAGCAAGTCTTAGGGGGGTTGTAAATGGCACAAATATGGCCAAGACAGAAGTTATTGGCAATTCAGCACTTGCATCAATACTGAGGGCAACTTGGTTCATCATCATGAGTGAGATCCTGAAAAGCGATGGTGCTCCATCTAGTGGCCGAGGCAGATAAATTATTATTGAATTACCGCCTGTAAAAAGCATGACAGTAATGTGCTAATAATGTTACAGTTTTTAGGTTTAGTTAGTTTGAAGATAAGTACAATTGATTTATCATTAGTGTTATTGTAATATGCAGAGATATTTTCACTTCCTTGAAGATATGATATGCTTGAAAGGAAGACTAATAATGACCAACACAGGGTTTGCAAATAGAAATAGTATAGTGCCACAAGGGGGCAGTGTGTAACTCTAATCACTCAACAATAATAAAAAACGGCTCAAATTCAGTAAGTTGCCTACAGTGATGTGCACAACCAAACAAAGTTCGGTCTTTATCAGCCACAGCTTTTCATTTAACGCAAATTTGTAACAATTAGCAGTGTGTAGCCTATTGACAATGACATCCTTTCTAATTTACTTTATCTTCTTTTATCGATATGAATGTCATTCACAATCTGGTGAGAGACCGAGACTAATGAGAATCGATGTACACACGTGTGGGGGTAGTTTTGAGCATGTTTAATGAGTTTGCATTTGGTCTGAATGAGTCGTCTTATGAACATTAACAGCTTTATATCAAGCTAACAAGTCATGGCTCATCATCTCATCATGTGCTGCACTTTCTTCTAGTCCATCAATTGCATGTCGCTAAGCAACCTGGTGAGCTATGCGTGTTTGTAGCCTTTCTGTTCTGCTGAACAAAAAAGCTTGCTGGCTGGCTTTTTTATGACGTGTTAACGCGCAGAAGAGCAGAAGCCAAAATCTCAGTCTTGAATCAGTTTTAATTGGTCAAACATAAAAGATAACTACCTCTAAATCAACAAAACGAATAATGAAAAATGAAGGTTGTCCCAATATGCCTCATTAGGACCAGCAGCATTGACCTCTGCAAAACACAGCACTTTAGATCCATACCAAGCCTGCTTTTCTTTTCTGAATTCTCAGTAGCATGTAAGTAGCCTATTACATGTAAGCCTATACTGTCCAAAAATATTTTATTCGAAAAAAATAATACTTTTCTTTTAATGTGCAAGGATGCATTCAATTGATCAGCCATTTCGACTTTTAAAATGTTACAAAATATTTCTATTTGAAATAAATGTTGTTCTTTTGAACTTGCTATTCATCAAAGAATCTTGAAAAACATGTCGCACTGTTTCCACAAAAATATTAAGCAGCACTACTGTTTTCAATAGGCTACGTAATGATAATAGGAAATGTTTCTTGAGCACCAAATCACCATATTAGAAGGATTCCTGAAGTATTGTGAGCAGTGTTGGGTTACTGTAGCTACTGTAATTTAATTACTTTTCCCTTGAAAATGTAAAGTAAGGGATTACTCTTCATTTAGGCCTATCTGTAATTTAATTACAGTTACTTCTGATGTAATTGAGGTAAATACTGTGTATAGATCAATCCGATCTCACAGCGATTCGTATACATTTTATGATGTGTCTAAATCGTAAGACCACACTCATACTAATTTGTATGAATTATTGTAAAATATATATGAAAAAAGTGTGAAATGTCATGAGATCAGACAAAAAACAATAGTGGGTTTAACATCAAAATGTATTGTCTGATGTTAAAAAGTACGTTTTTTATAATGTAACCTTCTCCACCTTGGTCAGTTTAAGGATAATGCAATTTTATAGTTTTTATTTGAAAGAATTAAAAAAGATTCATATCTAGCTGGTTGAGATTGATATGGGATTTAGTACTTTTTTTAGAGTAACTTACCCAACACTGATTGTGAGACACTGAAAATTTGAGAAATTGCTGTGGAGAATTCAGTTTTGCTACCACACCAATGAATTACATTTTAAAATATATTTAAAAAAAAAAGAAAACCACAATATCACAATATTACAATATTTTTGATCAAATAAACCCTTCTTTGGTGAGCATAAGAGATTTACTTCTTTGAAAAAAGTCTTACAGACCCTAAACTTTTGAACAAAATATGTGAAATTTGGGTAACACTTTAGTTTAGGGTCCAATTCTATTACCACGTTGTTTATTATCATGCATATTAGAACACTGGCTGTTTATTATAAAGCACTAATGCCGCATTCTGCATGACCATATTCTGCATTCTACCTTTAGAAGATTAAGTCCCAAAAAAAAAGTCTCAGCAAATTTAAAATAGTGTTATATATTCGTATAACATGTGTAGCCATATTTACCATAAAGTGGCTCCACTACTTTCCAATTTTTGTGTGTGAGACAGGACAAAATGTAAGTTATTCAACAAAACAACTTCCCATCTGCCTTGGCCTTCGAATGTAATTTCAAAAGATAGGCTATATTGATAATTGCCATGTATGGTCACAAGACATGCAAGAGCCAATGGCTATTTTTTGACATCAGTGTTGTCAGATCTGTCGCGCGTCAGATTTTAAATTCGGCATGAAATGGACGTTGCGATAGTCTTTTCATATTGTGACGTATATATCCGAGTGAAAAGGCTTCTCGAACAAGAAATAATGTAGCATTTAATGAATAAATAAAAATTAATTAAAAAAACAATAAGTAATGTATAGGGCTGGACTTGATTTAGTCCATGGGGAATTGATTAGATTGCTATATTTGTGGTTTGCAATTGCTGTGATCTCGTGAGTGACAGGTTGTCCTGCCCTCATCAGGGAAGAGAAGATAGAAGATACTTTGTTTAAAGATTACAAGGGCACATGGATTGAAATAAATAATGATATGCATGGATAAATCATTTATAATAAATACGAAAATATTACATAAATAATAAGATTGGTGCATTTTGATTTCATGGTGACTTTATGTCAAGTCCTAGAAAAGCCTTTTTATTATACATTTTTATGCTCTTCAGTTTGTTATTTATTTCTATTATAAAAAATAATCAATTAACTATCTTAATATTTGCTCCTCTCCCTTTTTGATTATCATTCCTTAGTGAAAAACGAAAGACGTCAGAGAGAAAGGACCAGTGTTTCCAAATATTCCCACAGGAGGGCACCCTCCGCCCCACCTCCTGCTCCTCCACCTCCACCACCACCTCCACCACCCCGGGTCAGAGGGGGAGGCAAACGGGCTCCTCTCCACATGAGAGGTGCTCTTGACGTGGATGGGATCAGGTGCGATGACTTTGGTGGTCAGAATGGAAGCTTGGAGAGAGTGGTTGACGATCTGAAAACCCACAAAGGAAGAACGAGAAGAGGAATTTACCAGACCTCGGGTCAAGGCGAAATGTTGCCTGTGAAAAAGCGTATTGATCCATCCACAAAAACAGCAACTAAACCTTCAATGAAAACTTCAAGAAAGAAGAATAACCACAGCAAGAACAATGCCACTTTTGTCTGATATCGCAATAAATAGCATGGTAACAATTGATAGTCTATTGCTAACAATAAGCCCTTGATAGCTTTCCCAAAACAGCAGGCAACATTTTACAATAAGGTCCCATTAGTTAGGCTAAAATTTGTTAATGTATTAGCTAATATTAACTAACAGTGATTAATATTTTTGTTTTTAGTAATCTTTGTTGAAGTTAGTTCATAAAAAAATACTTTTCATTTTTAGTTCATATCAGGCCCATTAAATAATATTAACAGATATATAGACATTGATTTGAAAAATTATAATGTATTAGAAAATGTTGAAATTAACCAAAATAAATAAATAAATAAAAAAATCAAATTAATAAATGCTTTAGAAGTATTTTCAATTTTGTTTAACTAATTTAGTTTAGTTAACGTATGTTAACAAATTAAACCCAATGGGTACCACTTTACAATAAGGCATTAGTTAACATAATAAATGCATTAACAATGAACAATTTGTTACACTATTTTTTATTAATCTTTGTTAGCATTAGCTGTTAATAATACAACTGTTCATTATTAGTTCTTGTTAGCTCAGGTCCATTAAATAATGTGACAGGCACAACTTTTGATTTTAATAGTGCAAATTAGCATCAGCTAAGATTCAGCTTTTATGATTTTAAATTGTTAGTTCATGTTAATGTAATCAACTAATTGTTAACAAATGGAACCTTATTGTAAAGTGTTGCCCAGAAAACGTCTTGGTTACGTATGGTAACCCTTGTTCCCTGATTAGGGAATGGAGACGTGAGTCAGAAGTGATTCTGACGAATGGAGATCACTTGCGAGATTACTACTTTGAGTGAAATAAAAGGAGTCCAATACACATTGGCATGTGTTAATTGCACCAGCTGCTGTGCATCGCGGCACGAGCATATAACAAGTAGCAGGTGCGTTCGCATCTTTGTTTTTCCCCTGAGGAGCCGGACCTGTGACTAGGCCGTACAGCGGAAGCTCAGCAACTGTGGCGAGGGTATTCATGTCTCCGTTACCTACTCAGGGAACGAGGGTTACCATACGTAACCGAGACCTTACCCCTTTTGTCAGATCACTACAATGTGAGTCAGAAGTGATTCTGATGGATATCTACCAAAACACCAAGGCCTGCTGGCCTGACAAAGTGTTGGGCAGAAGTAGGAGCTCTAAGCAGAGGTCAGTCAAAGGTCATTCCCTGCTTTTTCGCAAGACACACTCAGTGTGACTTATTGGATAACACTGGGAAAGCGTGCCCTTGGGGAAGGGAATCCTGCGGGAGCCACATCCTACCCCCAAGTGAGGCACTGTGACGGATAAACATATGGACTAGCCAAGCAGGTTAGTAGAACATATGGCAGTCTCTGGGGTGGTTCCAGCCTAATTATTGGGGGGAAAATAACAACAGCAGAGATGACAGAGCAGGCTCTGTCAAGGGAAAGACACAGGCTCATCCGCAGAGGAGCTAATCATGGAGGAATACACACATGGGTTCGCCGCAGGGACCACTACATATGGACACCCAGCCAAACACATGTTCCACAAGCAAACGAGTGTAGGTCTAGCATCAGACACTTCGCAACGTCTGACTGTCGGAGGGGTAATGGAGGAACTCAGATGGTTAGCTATTTCTGGGAAACACTACTGAAGGAAAAAGACACACATTTTACGACCCATGGGGGCAGGAGTGGCGTTGCAAGCCGACACTAAGAACAGGTCCCTCGAACACCTGCCCGTAGAAACGAAGGGTCCGACCAGGGGCTGCGGGGTGACATGCACCCGGTACGTGCCTCTCTGCCACGCCCATCTCGGGACACAGCCGTAAAGCCAGTGCTGAAGCGGTCTCATATGAAGCAACCCGAGCGGCGTTACTGCGGCTGCTAATGCCATATGCCCCAGGAGCCTCTGAAAAAGTTTCAGTGGGACCGCTGTTCTGCTCTTGATTGTACTCAAGCAGTTCAACACTGATTGGACGTGCTCCTCTGTCACTCAAATCCATACAGAGATAACAGATCCTCTGCACAGGGGAGGGTTTGCTCTTGTCCCAGTTGACCTGAAGGCCCAACAGGCTGAGGTGATGGATCACCATGTCCCTGTGGGACAGGGATAGCCCGAAGGGCAGGACTTTGTACTATAGAACGGTCTGTGTCAAGGAAGAATCGAGACATGAAAATACGCGTCCTTCAGATCGATCGCTGCAATCCAATCTTGGGGATGGACGCACTCGAAAATGCGTTTATGCATGATCATCTTGAACGGGAACTTGTGCATGGCCCGATTCGAGGTTTGCATGTCCAAGATCGGCCGCAACCCACAGTCACAGGGTACAATGAAGTAGGAGCTGTAGAACCCTGTCCTCACCAGCTCGATCGCGTCCTTCGCCAGTAGGACATCGATCTCTGCCTGCAAGACAGGATCATCGCAACTCCGCACAGAGGTGAAGTGGATACCCCTGAACTTGGGAGGGCGCCTGGCGAACAGAATCGCATAGACGGATGAGCAAGCGAGATGGGCTGGGAAGTGCTAACCAGGCTCCCAGACACCGTACAAGCGGGACAAACGGGATCACAGACGTACTCGGGGTGAGGCAGCGAGGTGGAACATAGGGATTCGTCTCAGAGGCACTGAGGCAGCCCGAAGTGGAATCTGCGTGTGTTGTACCACACTTACCTGGTTCCAGGGTGTGGCAGAGTGTGCGTGGGAAGCCTTGGTGGTGTCCCCGAACTGCACACTGCTGGCCGCTGGCGATGAAAAAGGGGGAAAGGAGTGGTAAGGCACGGAAGTGTCGCTCACTGCAATCCATGCCCTCTTGTGACCCAGAGATGGAAGAATTTGCTCTTTTATTGAAAATGTGGGTACCGCTGGACTCTGGGGAGGAAGCGGCGTAACAGAAACAAAAGATTCTCCACCCGGTCCTACTCCAGGGGAGGGAGAGGTCTGGACACTCTCTCCCGAAGAGCAGCTTACTCCATCGCTGGGTTGCCTGTCTCAGGGCCACTTGCCCTTGTGCTTGCCGCCTGATTTAGCGGGGGCCTGGATGGGCTGGGCGACCGGCCACCTGCTGCCTGGGTGGAGGCTGCTACTTAGGCTGAGCAGGGGCGGAGGCGGACGCAGGGGGGCACCCTCAACTGTGAGCAGACAGAGGCGAGCCAGCGACTGGTGGAGACAGCAGCTGGTCGTCAGGGCTGCATGCTTAATCACCTCCGTCTGCTTCTGTGCCACGGAAAACTGCTGGGCGAGGTTTTCCACAGCGTCGCCAAAGAGGCCGTCCTGGCAGACAGGGGTGTTGAGGAACCGCACTAACGTGAACATCGCCCGTCCCAAAGCGTGCAGTCACTTCGTCGCCCAGTGGGCAAGGTCTGTTGCTGCACACAGTTCCTGCATAACCCCTGGGTTGGAACTATCCTCATGCAATTCCTTAAGCTCCTTGGCCTGGTAGATCTGCAGGAGCGCCATGGCATGCAGGGCAGAAGATGCTTCTCCACAGGCTGAGTAAGCCTTGTCCGCGAGAGCGGACGAGAATTTACATGCCCAGGAGAGGCACAGATTTCCCTGCCAGGACATGTACGTGTGCTATCTGTGAAGGCTATTAACCGAAGTAGCTGTTCATGCCGTCACACCAACACCACACACAGAGGCTTCCTCGCAGAGACTCGATAAACACGGTGTAGAAACCTTGCAGGAGACAGGAACAACCTTCACCGTCTGGCTCTGAAGCGAAAGGAAAAGATGCGAACGCACCTGGTGCTTGTTATATGCTCACGCCGTGATGCACAGCAGCTGGTCACAGCAATTATTGCATGCCAATGTGCATCGGCTCGTTTTATTTCACTCAAAATAGATAGGCTCTCGCAAGCGATCCCGATTCATCAGAATCCCTTCTGACTCACGTTGTAGTGATCTGACGAAGGGCAACAGATGATTCTCAAGCTTGTGCTGGTTTACATTCAGTTTGAGATAATATTGCAAAAGTTTCAAATAACAACTTCTAAAATGGAGCTTGTAGGGGATTTTCCAGTTAGTTTTTGCTCTCACTGCTGCTCTAATCCACAACATAACCATATAAATGTCACCTGTGAGGAGCTGTAGAGAACAATGAGCTGGACTAACGGATTTCTATGGGATCCATCTATTTTACTTATGTCAGGTCTAATGTGGCAGCACTTAATACATGTAGTTACACCCAAACATCAGGTCTCATACTTTAATTGTTCTTATGTGTGTTTATTGCTTGATGTCACCTGCACGTTCTACTGGAGTCTTTTGTCTCAATGGATAAGGTTAAGTTGTCTTTTATCTCTAAAGTTTACTCATGGAATTTTAATGGTTTAATGCTGAACATGGCTTAATATTCACCACTGATGTTCACCTCATTGACCTGAGGATGTGAATGCACTGCTTTCTGCCAAGACGTATTTCAGGGATAATTGCATGGAGGAAGGAGAGACTGAAAAGGAAAGACAGATCAATACAAAATGCTGCAGGTATTTTAAGGACATAAAGTGTTTTCATTTGCTAAACCACAAGATAATGCATTTCTGTACTCTGACAAAGCAACTGTCTTCAATAAATATGAATACATTTTTGGTCAAAAATTGTCTAATGCGATTTTCTCCATCTGAGGCCAATTCTCCACTTAATTTTTCCATGTCTCCATGTCGTGTTTTGGAGTGCCAAATTCGTATATAGTAAAATTATTATGGGCTCTGTGGGCGTGAGAGACACATGAGTTATAGCGCTTGTGTGTAGGGGTGAACACTGGGGCGTGGGGACATTCTCTACACTTGAAACACCAACGCTGCAATTGCCGCAGAGCAGCCAATGAGCGTGCTAGACAGCCTGCCCTAGGTCTGCTGCTCCACTGCATTAACAAAGAATGCAAAATTAAGGATAATTTTTGGCTTCAATATCTCGAGAAAAGATGACTTTACCCGTAGCATAAGCTAAACTTACGCAATACAAGATAACCTCTCGTAAGAGAACCCAAGTTTCCCCAGGGGTGCCAAATGCAATGTAATTGCAACACACTCTCATGGTATTTTTCTTAAAACTATTTTATCTTTTGTCAAATTGGTGGCTAGATTCAGTAGTGTGCATTTAATGAAAAATTTAAACGGTAAAATTTAAAAATAAAAATGTACTATAGGCTACCTTGACGACATACCTTGAAGAGTAGTTATGAATGGAAGTGAAGCAATGCAACTGATGCCATAAGTCACATGACAATTATAAAATGGCAAAAGTAGACTGGATTTCATTCTACACACATTCATACTATTATTGAACATTCTTTTTAACAGTTACAAAGCAATTACTTATTCAACCTGTAACTTTGAAAGCAGCCAGTCATTTTTTATTACCTAAATGAATGTGAATGTTTTATTTGAACTAATCGGTTGTGTGAATGGTATGACATCTAACTAATACAGAAATCACGTCACCACATGCTGGAGTATCATGTAACCTGCAGAAAAAATGTTGCATGAGTGTAAATTGACATTTACTTATTAAATGGTGAAAAATGTTTGTTCATTGCTAATGCATTTACTAATATGAATGAATGGAACATTATTGTAAAGAGCTACCCATATACAGAATGGATTTAGCGGTGTTGTTCAGCACAATTTATTAGGGTGTAAAATGCTGGCATCTGTGTGTTCAACTGCTGCTTCACGCTCCACAAAAGACAATAAGACTTCCTCAACCACTAGTTTTCTCAGCTCCTTACACCCGGACTGTAGACATTTTACACCTTCACTCCGTCTAGTATATGCTATTTGTCCTCTAGAGTGCATTCTAAATGCTTCAGCTTGACTTGACTTTAACCTCTGGAATTATCTCATGTTACGCCTCTGCTGCCTGCCAATAGGACGCCATTTTACACTACTGCCAATGGCCTGACGCCCACTATCTTCAATCCTTCATCTAAACTTCACCCCAGCCCAGCCATTACTGTCAGGCCGTTCTGTTCGCCTAACTCCCTCAAATCTCCATATAAAAGGTTACTGCTTGTCTTGTAGGTCCAGACATTTCTCCATTTCTTGATCTCTCCACTTGTGGAACAAACTCCCAAAAGCTGTCAAAACAGCTGATTTTTCGATAAAAAGCCACATCTTTGGAATAAAGGAACACATAGAATTATCCACTCCTACACTCACCTTACACAAATCAAAAAATATTGAATTAAAGTGAGGTCTTGAAACTCTGGAACCCCCAAATAAAGCTTCTAGCATTTTTCTAGTTTAACACTTTTTTTAGTCAAGTTCAAATGTAACATGATGATCCATGTTACCCAGGTCCAGAGCATCTGTTGCTTCAAAGAAGCAGGAACATCTGACATTTATACACTAATTACAAATTGATCTGGGCCCTAAAATACAGCACACGCACACACAAGAAAGGCCTTTTGTGTCTTTGCAGGGATATTATATTGATGTCTAAATTGTGCCTTTAGGACTTATTTGATATTTAAAATGCTGCTACCCCAACTCACTTCAGTGTTAACTATTCCTCAGTTACTCTGGCCCTTGCAAGAGTGCTACAACCCATAAAGGGTTCCCATTTATCCTGCAGTTTCATTTAGCCTGTATGTGGTTAAACATTGTTACTTTTATAATTGCAGATTATTATTAACTAATAATGAGAAGTTCACACAATGCCATGTTTGTTTACATGTCTCCTAAACCACATGCTTGACATGTCTGAGACTTGCAAGAATGCTTGCATCTTTTGGCCAGGTGTTGTAAATTAAATTGGCACCTTGACCCAATGAACAACTGTAAAAACCTTTGCCTTTCTAGTGTAGGTCTCTGTTTAGAGGGTGGGTCAATGCATGTCAGAGTTATGTGGGTGAGAGAGTTTGTGCGTGTTGTAGACAGTTCTGGAGGTTATTTTGAAAGTGACCCCCTCACTCACTGCCGCGGACCGCACACAGCTGTCGGGAACCATGACACAAGATGACGGATACGGTTGTCGTAGAGGGACAAGTCAGACTCCGAGAGGGGAAAAAGGTGGTTAAAAGCAACGCAAACTACGTTTACGGTATCGTTTATTATTGTTGGAAAACTTAAACTTTGTTTGTTTGTCGTAACGAACACTACGTTGTTTGTTGTTTTGTTTCCCTGCGTTTACAGTGGAAAAACAGATGGGTGATTCTTCGGAAACCTTCGCCGGTAGCAGGTAAATCCTACTTGGAAAACGTTTTAAGCTGCTGTTGAGATTAGCTATTAAAATGCATTAAATAGCTGTTTTGTTTCATAAACGTACTTTCTATGTAGCAAAAGCCTGACATGGCGCTGTCACGGTTGTTTTTTTCTCGTGACGGTATGTGAGGTAGGTATTGCCACGGTCGTTATGCGTGATATCGGAATGACTCTCGATGCACGTGTCACAAGGTCGCAATTAATTCACTCTGGCTCAAGCTGTTTTTGGAACAACAGCTACAACGTGTAGGCTACTTTAAAACAGCAATGTCGTACAAAAAATCGTGTTTGTAGTCGAGACAGGGGCTTGTCACAAGATCTATCACTAACGTTTGACTTTACGATAACATTAGGTAATAGCCTACTACAAGACTGCTACTATTAGGCTAATGCTAATTTGTGCATGTATTAACATTATTAAAATCAAAAGTTGTGTTTGTTAACATTAGTTAATGGACTGTGAACTAGCTAACATGAAAAAATAATGAACGACTGTATTTTATCATGTTCATAGTTCAATAGGCATATATGTTAATTAAAGTTAACTAATGAAACCTTATTGTTGCCTAAAGTGTTTTCAAATTTCCATTGACAAACGCCTAGGGTACAAACATATCTAGGAGTGGTTTTGTGTTTGTTTGAAATTTCTTGTTCAAAAACCCTGTAAATTAGAATTTTGTGAATTCTGTACTGCAAACTAAAATCTAAACTCCAACCTACCACTATCATATTTTTTGCCATAGTATGTTGACCTGTGTTTCAAATGTTAGAAATATTAATGCCTTCATTTTATGGTCAAAGCAGAATCTTGAGTGTATACCATATAGGCCTACATATACTTACATTTTTCACTTTAATTTTTGCTGTTTTATAATTTTTACTTTTTACAATTGGCTATAATTTGTTGTTTTAGTTCATTTTGTTATAGTGGCAGTTGAGATCATAATATATATATATATATATATATATATATATATATTTACTTTTAATTTGTTTATATAACTTTTTTCTTGGCCGATAATGGTAGAAATGTTCAAAAGTCTATGCAGACATAAAAAAATGAACCTTCTCTGATAAATATTCCCTGTCTGATGTTAAAAAATGACTAATAAAAAATGACCCCAGTCTCTCTTATGATTAGCATCAGCATTCACATTGCAAGCCAAACACTTGCATAACTTCTTTAGGTAAACTTGGCTAGCGGATAGGTCATTTTTGGATCTCTGTTGTCTGAAGTTGTCATTGTTTAATAGGTTAGTCTCCAGTTGCTTTCACGGATCACTGTCTTTTGATGTGTGTTATGACAGCTGCTCGACTCCTCACATAGTGTTTCAGAAGTCTGGTGATGAAGTGGTTTGTTCTTTTGTACAGAAGTATAAAAACAAAACATTACCGCATTCAAAACAACAAGTGCAGTCATCCCAGAGACTATGGCTTGATGTTGTCACACACAACACTAGTCTATGGAAAGACAGTTTATATTTCATGGCCCAGTATCTGTGCCCTATGCATGCATTACTTTGTCAGTTGTAATTCCTGATGATGATAATGCAAATTATAATATCTACTGCTGGAATTGTTATGCAACACAGTGTTGATATGAAAGGAACCTGTACCTGTAATTATTTTATTTTACTTGAATGGTACATTTATGGTAATAGTGCTCATACAATTGTGCTGAGTGATTTCATGTGCAGTGGTGTTTATATGGAACTCCAAGTTACCAAAAAAACAAAAAAAAAAACAAACCCATAATATTATCATTGTGATGTTTGGCAGTTTTTGTAAGTGTAAGATGCATTTCTGTTCTGATGTTTTATCAATTTGTTATCCTGACTGTGTTAGACTGCCTGTCCTTGCTGGTGTATAAGGAGCGTGGAGAGAAGAGTAAAGGACTGCGGGAGAGGAATCAGGCCACGCTGAGGGATATCTGTGGACTGGAGGCTCTTCAGGGGTTTGATGGAGTGAATTATGCACTCAGTCTGCTCTGCCTGAGCCAGTCTGTCATGCTGGGCTTCGACAACAGAGTGACTCTTCTGGCCTGGGATGCTCGTATCCGCTACAGCCTTGGAGAGGGTGAGAGAATAGCATGTGTCAGATCAAAAAGGGGATTTATTAAAAATCTGTCATTATTTACAGTACTCTCCCTCATGTCGTTCCAAACTCGCATGCTGTTATTTGTATGTGGATCATCACACAGATTTTTTTTTTGTTGGTAAAAATCATTCAGCAGCCACACAATGACAGTTCAATGCTGTGTTTTTATTTTAGCATTTTTTTTTTTAGAATTTTTTTTTAGTTCACAGCCATATAATGGCATTTCAAAGTAACTGAGGGCTGTTCTCATACTGTTATCATGCATCATAACAGTAGTCTATATGACTTGTTAAAATTAATTTCACACATATATACAGTATATATACAATATACAATATATATATATATATATATATATATATATACAGTATGTATATATATATATAAATATATATATATATATAATTTATCAAATATTTATTTATTTATTTTTTATCAAACATAGCTAATGTTTAATCTCCCTCAGGGCACTATATGAGTCAAGACGACTACTGGGTCTGTTAATCCCAGACACCCTCGAAAAACACGTACAGACACACACCTACACCCTGGATCTATTGATTTCACACGTACACATACACTCTCAAGTCAGAGTGGTGTGGCCTGCCCTTTGAGAAAGCAGCCAAGTTATAATTGGGACCCCTGTGATGTATGATACGCCGAAAGATCTAAAGTTTTTCTCGAATACATTTTTGACAGAGTAACACTTACCAAAAAAAAAACATATAGTCTTTTATGACTTCAAGTTATTTCAAATCAAAGTTTTAATTTCCACATTCAGCTAAAGTGTTGAATGGTTAAGCTCTTGTTTGGTAGCTGTTTCTGAATCCATGTGTCAATTTTCAGGTCTCCTGTTTGTTTGGTATTTGTCTTTAAGGCAGTCAGAAGGATGATAGATTGAGTCTGGTGTAGTGGGGTGCTGATGATGTGTCATTCTGCTCTGTTGCTCTTATCAGTTTCCTTCTAAACTGCTTTAACACACTGTGCAGTAGCACGTTCCCTCAGTTTGAATCATGACTGATTTTTTAGTGACTTCAGACTGCCTTGCTTTGCTGACCATAGATTGAGATCTAAGAGTGTGTGTTGTATGGATAAATCTTTTAATATAAAATATATATGTTTGATAAATATTTTGTGTGTGTTAGGCTATATGTGGCAAGTTGTCACATATAGCTTACACACAACGGTGCACAATGGAATAGTAATTATGAAGTAAAAAGCATTAATCTCATTACTGATGCAACACACACACACTGCCGCGAGCAAACTGTATCATATGCATTATGCCCTCTTGGAATTTGATATGATAAATGTTATGATAAATTGAGTTTTTTTTTTGGAGTTATTTGGAGTCTATAATAACGCCTGTATTGCCCAATTAGATATATTGATCTTGAAATAAATTTGTTCCAAATTTGTCTGTGCCTAAAAAAAAGACCAATAAAAATGCAGCTGCAAATAAATATCCCCTAATTATGATCAATTTGGGGTTCCTTCCCGTAGCCATGGACTTAGTGGAAATATCAGGGAATTTTAAAATGATGTTTGCCATGCCTGAAAATGTGTTGGAAATTTATAGTAAATATCTCATGAACTTTATGACCAAATATATTATAAATAAGACATCACTCTTGTGTAGAGTAAACATTTTGCGAATTGATCTGTTCAGTCATTAAAAGAATTAATCTTAATGATTGATTGGCAGATTGAATCTGATTCAGTAATATTCTAAAAAAAACATTATTCACAAGTGTTCACATAAAACTAGAAATATTATGGAAATTGGATGGTCAAAGGAACCCTGTTCACTACTCACGCTTACTTCAGTACTCAGTTTTCTGTTTAAATGATGGTTGATGTCTCTGATGGTTTATAATTTGATATGAATCTGTTAACTTTTGGTAGAAAGTTAATTTGATGGGAAGAATATCGGTTTATGAGTCAAAATACAGTAAAAAATGTTCAAGTAGTATGTTAATTCAAAATAAGGTTACACTTTATTTTAATGTGATGTATTTACATTGTGCTTAAATGGAAGCTTGTTTCCGCCACTGAATAAAGAAATAAATAATTGTGACTTTATCTCATAATTGTGAGATATGAAGTCAGAATTGTGAGACATAAAGTCGCAATTGCGAGATATAAAGTTGCAATTCTGAGAAATAGTCTTTGTGAATAGACTTTTTATTTGACAATTCTGACTTTTTTTCTCACAATTGCGAGTTTACATCTCGCAATTCTGACTTTATAACACATAATTGCGAGTTTATATCTGGAAATTCTGACATCTTTTCCCAGAATAGTTTCCCCCCTCAGAATAGTTTATATCTCACAATTCTGACTTTACGACACGCAATTGCGACTTAATATCTCGCAATTCTGACTTTATATCTCGCAATTCTGACTTTATATCACGCAACTCTGACTTTATATCTCGCAGTTCTGACTTTATATCTCGCAATTCTGACTTTATATCTAGCAATTCTGACTTAATATCTCACAATTCGGACTTAATATCTCGCAATTCTGACTTTATATCACGCAACTCTGACTTTATATCTCGCAGTTCTGACTTTATATCTCGCAATTCTGACTTTATATCTCGCAATTCTGACTTTATATTTCGCAATTCTGACTTTATATCACGCAATTCTGACTTTATATCTCACAATTCTGAAAAAAAGTTATAGAAATAAACTCAGAATTGCAAGATGTAAACTCGCAATTGTGAGAAAAAAAGTCAGAATTGTGAGAGAAAATGTCACAAATACTTTTTTTATTGTTCATTAAGTGGTGGAAACAAGCTTCCATAGCTTATCCACAAGTACTGAGTAATATTAATTAACTACATGTACTTAGAGTTATGGTTAGGCTTTGGTTTAGTGTTAGTTATTTATAATTATGCATGATTTACTGTTTTTATTCAAGCAAATGTAGTTGCATGTAACTTAATCATCTTAAAATAAAGTGTTCCCTAAACTACATAGATGTACAAAACTGTAGAAATTTGCCATTTTGTTTATTTTAATACATTATACAATGGTAAGATTTTGGAATTTTAAATGCAAATGTACTTTGTCCTTTTAGCTGATGGAATGACATTAGGTGTCCAGTACAACTGCTTTGCTTTGATGTGCTAATTTTAAAGTTGTGCTCTTTGATAATAAACTTGTCTCTTTTTCAGTTCACAGGTTTAATGTTAATGTCCAGCCTGGCAGCAAACTAGAAAGTGGCCCCGCCTCCCTGCATTTGTGCAACAATTTGCTTGTGATCGCCAGAGACCTCCCTCCAACTGTCATCGGCCAATGGAAACTGTCAGACTTAAGGCGTTATGGCGCCGTTCCTAATGGATTTGTCTTTGAGGGTGGAACAAGATGTGGCTACTGTAAGTTCATGTTCTTTTCCTTATTCAGTGCTATTCTTGAATATATTTTCTTTGCCAAAGTGCTCATTTGACACTTGATGTTTTTGAGATGCAAATGGTTTCTTGGACATCTCTTTTATTTTGTTTTGGTAGAACACTGCATTTTATTCAGTGAAACAAATCCCATGATAATAGAGTTGGTTTGTTGTTGTATAGTCTCGCGTAGCCAGACCTTCAGACTGACGGCTGAAGGTCTGGAATTCATAGCAGCTTTCTTTGGCCAAGGCCCGCCCATAAGGCCGTTTGACCGACATGTCAAACAACCAATTACAGTTCGTTTCATTCAGCGTCACGTTTCGGGGCGTGGAAATGTCCCCACAACATCAGACCGGCGTGCAACAAGTCAGTCAGACTCAGCAGCAGTCACCGGAGGCGCTCGTTAACAACGGTCCGCGCTATTAAATTCACCCACAAACTCGCGCTCATGTCCATCTTATGCCCGCTTTGTCACACGGCCAGTTCAACCTCGTATAAATCAGGTTATGTGTGTAAATCACGTGCTCACGAGCGCTCACTCAGACACTGTACCCGGCGCTGCTCGTGCGTCACAGTTATGTTCATAAAGCGCTCCCCGTTCACAGTAACCGGCTCGTCTCATTCAAAACAGCCAGCTGTAACGTTAGCTGTCAGCGAGCCGCCGCACATTGAATACTCGCAGTCAAACGTTTGACTCTGCAGTATCTTATGCACCTTATAATCCAGTGTGCGCATATATGAATACTGAATCGGCCAGCTGCGATGTCAGCGTCTGTTGTTTCATGTTTGCCCACAAACGCGGCTGATATCCCCTTCGCAATTAAGTACTTCACTTGATCTTCCATAATCGATAGGAGGGGACATACAACTACGTTTAGCTGATCTTGATTAATGCTCATTGTCACTCATAAACTCAACAGTTTTTCTTCCGCAATCACACTTCTGCGCTTTGTTTCCCGGCGGACCGAAAATAAACGCGACACTGACGCCCCCCGGAAATCCGATAAAATTCAACCAATCAGATGACGACTTCGACATTCCTGAAGTGTTTCCAGTTAAGTGTACCATATGCATCAGACGTTTAGCCAACGTTCCGTGGGCGTGACGTCTGAGGCTGAGACTAGTTGTTGTATGGCATTTCCTTTGTTTTTTTTATTCAATCAAATATACTGTGTTTGAGAGTAACGCTAATTATTTTGTAATTAAAAAAAAAAGTAAAAGATTGAAAAAAAAATCTTAAGGCTCAAAAATAAAGTTGATAACAAAATTATTTGCAGTGCATGTAAATCTTTGAAAACCTTTATTTTTCTTTGTGCTTCTCAAACACATTTTGGTCTCTTTTCTGCTGTCTTTTTTGCGGGTCTAAACCTTTTGCTTGCGAGTTGAAAGGTTCATTTTTTCGCAAATGAAGCTGTGTCTCAGTGGGCGGTCTCTAACAACCAGGATGGAATGCCCTTTTCTATTGGTCACCCTGGATCGAAGTGATGGGTTGACCACGCCCACTACTGCCGAGCAGAAGTCTAGAGGACGCGCGAAGACAGTGAAGACGGAGGGATTTTACATTGTGTTGAACTGAATTATTCTTATGCTCTGCCATTTAAATACTTAACATTGGCTAAACCAGTCTGTGGTTAGTTTTACCTCTGAATAGATTTTATTAGCCCACACAACAGCATAGCTAGCAGCCAGAGCCACCAATAGTACAGAAATGGGTTTTAATCCAGTTATTTTGTTGTATCTTTTGTTGTAGTGTGACAGTAGGAAATATCAGTTTACATTTCAAAATTAGCTGATGTAACAAAAATAGTTAATTCAGAAGGTAACTGTTTGCTTGGTTTTTGACTAGATAAAAATTCAGATCATTGATCACAAATTATGATCACTGTTATTTCTTTTCTTAACTTACAAAACTGCATGTCTCTAGAGGACCAAAAGTTAAACACTGTACCTTATTTATATAAAACAGCAGCTAACAATAGCTAATCTTTTCTGTCAGTCAGCGTTATTTAAATCTCTATTTAAACTTAAATATGAAAATGCAATTACATAACAGTAAAGTTAAAAACTGCTTGGAAAAATATCTAAAACCTGTCTTGCTAGATAAGTGCTTGTAATACAATTTAATCATTAACGAAAGAAAGCGTTTGAAGTAATTTATAAAACCTGATTTATATTATGTATTTTATTTACCGATATTATCAGTTTTAAAACTAATATTGTTAATGCAGTGTCTCGCCATGTTACAAGTCGCTGGCTCTTCTCTCAGACACACTGCGCGGCAGCTCTGGGAAAACATAGTGGGCGTGGTCAACCTGTCACTTCGATCCAGGGTGACCAATAGAAAAGGGCCTTCCATTCCGGTTGTTAGAGACCGCCCACTGAGACACGGCTTCATTCGCAAGCAAAAGATTTAGACCCGCAAAAAAGACAGCAGAAAAGATAGCAACATTTGTGCGTTTGTGATGAAAAGTGTTCGAAATGCACAAAGAAAAATAAAGGTTTTCATATATTTACATGCACTGCAATGTTTTATTGAATAACAAAGGAAACTCCATATTCTTGTACCCCTGCCTCTTTGTCGCTTGGTCGTATGTTCTCTGCGGGGGAAGTAGCAGAGAGGTGATTGCCAATAGTAAATGTGCAAACCAGATAACCTCAGTCACACTTTAGTCTCTCCGTCTCTCTCCCTCCCTCTCTCCCTCCCCCCCATACTTACAGAATCAGTACACATTACTTTTGTGCACCCACACAGATTGTGGTAATGTGTGATATGCAGTGTAAGACGTTGCGTTAGCACCAGTGAAACTTACCAGCTGCCTCTCTGGCAAATCCAACTGCAGCTGTTCTGTGGCTTCAGCAGCTTTAATGCTCCATCTTATATGAAACTTCCTTACACCGGGTCAACGACTGCCATGTTGTCACAGCACAAATCGGGGTTTTATTGCAATCATAATCAGGATAATACATTTTTCACATTAAAAGGTGTTCAGGATATTTGTTAGACGCTGTTTGAATGCACTATGCTGGGACAGTGGGCATTTTAATGCGTTTAGGTGGTGAGGTGGCATGTGAAAGGTCTCCTGCCAAGTGGAAGAATTTGAGGGGGCAGGGGTGCTCACATTGGACACCAGACTCTCATTGCTGTTGTAGTACATTTATGTACATGGAAACTGTACATGCACAAAGCTCTTAAAATCACAAAAAGAACCCCTTTATTTAGAAAAAAAAAAAGTGATTTCCAACCTAGGATAATTGACATCTTCACCCTTTATTTCAATATTATAAAAAAATTGGTTAAAGAAACATATTGCGTAGTTGTGCTTTGAGTCGGTTGTTTTATTTGTAATGATCCAATGAAACAAGCTATATTGTGTGGACCTAGTTGTTGGCCAGGCTGTCACACAAAGAAATTATGAACACATGCTAAAACAAGAGAAACCCAATTAAATAATCATAGCATCATTTTTAAAAAAATATATGAATATATTTGTATTATTCTTACTCAAAATATATCTTAAATGTTAAAGGTGCGCTAAGTGATGTCGGGTGACGTGACTTCTTGTTGACATTTAGAGTATTTTCAAACAAAACGGAGGCTAGACCCTCCCTCCCTCCTCATCCGTGCACTAACCCCCCAAACCCCACCCCCAGGGCCTTCTTGTCAGTTATTGGCTGGAACAGTTTGTTATGTTTCGTGGAGCGGGTTGCCGCAGTTTGTATTTGTTGCCATTTGTGGAGTTGTCTGCATAGACCGCGTTTTTTTTTTTTTTACAGTCTGTTTAGGGGACAGATAGCTAGCGGATAGTGAGGAAATGTTTGCTGTATGTGACAAAAAATGTTTGGGCTTAAAAAATGTGTGACCATCGCTTAGAGCACCTTTAAATACTTTTAGATTTGTTTTTACACATTTGAGCATATTTAAATTAATTTGATGTTCCTTCAAAGTCAGTGAAACGCAAATCAACGGAGCTGGACATGATCTCTGGGCTTAGACATCCACATAAAGAGAGCTTGTTCAATTCGATTGAATTTGAATTTTCATTACAACCACTACTACCACTTCATGCATTCTGAAAATGTATGTTAATTCATGAAAACATACAAGGAAACAGATACTAAGACAGGCAAGTTTGCATTTTACAGTAGATGCATATATGAAATAATTACCTTGTCTGGTGCATACTGTTAGCCAGTGCTTTATCTCATTATAGTTTGACAGGCATGAGCTCCGATTGGTCTCTGCCACGCACACAGAGGTCATGTCCCTCCCATTGCCATTAGTGTAATTCAGCAGTTGGCTGCTCGGGGACAGAGTGAATTAAATTGAAAATATGGCCCTGTTGCTGTCTCTAGCGCAATTCAATGTCACAGGCCACTAGCCGTGACAAAACACATACTGGCAGTGCAATTAGTGAGCGTGTCAGCAGTCTCATTTGATTTCAGAGACTGAATGGATGTGAGTTTATTCACTGGTTTAGTTTGTCAACAGACTTAGAAAAATTGTAACCCAAATTGAAACTGACAGTGCAACTCTAATTAAATGATTCTGCAAGTGTTTGATCTTAACTTGATTACAGATGTTACACATGACACATTTATTTACTTGTGTAACTTTTTATACCGCACATAAAAGTCATAGGAATTGTAAAGTATGTCAGAGAATGCCTATGTTTGAACTGGAATACTGACTTATTTTATTGAATGCTGTGCAGTATACACTGTAAATGGCTTACTATAAAAAAAAGTGAAACAGAATTCATTATGCAACAATATTCGTTTCAAACAAGTCTTTTTTTTTTAAATTGGCACTTTAAGTCAATAACTGTTTAAAAATATAATGTAATGTAGAAATGTAAGTTTAACCACATTGCATTGTGGGATATATTACTCTATTGTATGCTGCACATGTTAGCAGAGTCATCTGTGTATTTTCATAATCAAAAAGTCTATAACGTAGCAAAAGCGGGAAGGGCTGTTTTATTCTCAAAATGTGGGCAAGGTAAATAAAGCCACAGATTTGGCTACATGTCTTGAGTATTAATAGCCTAGCAGTGTGTTTATGAATTATGAAACCAAGTGCTAAGGGTGTTATGGTTATTTTTGTAATGGACTGTCACTCCTATACCGTCTCCACAGTGATGCTGAGGGATTTGACAGGACTATATTTGCCTTCATGAAAGACTGCCTAAGTCTCTCCTAAAAATGTCCTACAAAGAAAAACAGTCATAATCTGACTGCGGATGAATCATTAATGCATGTTGTCACAAATAAGGTCTTTGTTACCCCAGTTTTCACATTATACTCGAAGCCTTAAGGCTCTTTATTAGCTTGTTTTTCAGTAACATTCAGCTGTGCTTTTGCCAGCTCTTATTTTAGTTTGAAAGGTGTTTCAGGCTTTGCAGATGCTATTGACATTTGTATGGGGGAGGTGTGGGCACTGAAACGGATTTTCTTGGTACACAATCCACTTATTTCATAAACTATAATTATGCTAAGTGCAAAAAATAAACTTAAGTTTTATAACACTGTTTCTTTTTTTTCTCGTTTCAAAAGCTGTGGACCTATTAGATATATAACTTCCGTGCATTTGGCTCATTGATAAATTATCACTGTTATCAATTAGCCTTTACTTTACTTTATAGACTTTGTATGCATGATTAATTTTTTTGAATGATTTATGAACTCGTATAGTTTTTCTTGGTTCCATTGGGTTGGATTAGTCTATATAATTCATTTATTCTGAATCAGTGAAATGTCAATGTTTTCGTCTGCTCCGAGGAATGACTTGATGTTCCCTCATTTGTTGTAATCTTGTGACTTCTATTGTGGTCATTACTAAACTAATTTTCTGTTCAGTTCTGCAATGGGAAATTAATATCAATCTGAATATGAAATGGTGCATGTCTTTTGAATAAAATGGGCTCAAGACATTAAGAAGCTATTTCTTTTCTCTCTGTCTCCGTAGGGGCTGGTGTTTTCTTTCTTGCATGTGCAGAAGGAGAACAGATCAGCTTTTTGTTCGATTGCATCGTTCGTGGCATATCACCAAGCAGGGGGCCGTTTGGACTGAGCCCAGTCCTGCCAGGTGAGTTCATACTTGTGGAGGTGTGTGATGTAACATCTCAGATCAGAGATTTCAAAGTTGCTAATGTTGGCCTCATCAGCTTGCTGTGTGTGGGCTGTATGCTGCGTGCACATATTTGTGTCTAAGCTCTGTGTATGACTGATATGTGGTGTCAAGTTTCCTTCTCTCCCTCTTTATTTTTCCCAGCACCCTCATGTTCTGCTCAGAATGGCTGCTGATTTTTTGTTTGGAGTCCCAGAGGCTCCAATTATGTAAATGTAAAAATAATAATACAATTTTTTTAGTTTTTTATATTCCCTCTAATTCAATTTAATAGCCTGCTCTGATCGAATCAAAATCTAGTAGGCAGATATTTTTGAAGCTACATCTCTCTGTTTTGTCACACAGCAGGCATGTACTGCTTGGAAATGTGAAAGTGAAAGTACAATATGTAACTTTTCATTTTGTTTTGAATAAACAACATTATTTGAATGTCAATACATCATCAATCCTTCATCCAACATGTGGTTTTGTCTTAACCTGATTGACTGTTATAAGCCTATTATAAGTTTATATTTTAGACCTGATGGGATGGTTTTCATGTGAAATTGTATACATATTTGTGTCTCGTCATATCCTTAAATAGAGAAAAGTTACTACTTTGACTCGTGTAGGGTGTGGGAGTGGGTTAGTTGTCACATTGAGCGAGAAAGTTTGACATGGAGCTGCTAAATTTCAACCTTCGGGGAATCATCTGAACAGAGGAGAGTTTCCTGGCAAAAGAGAGCTCGTAATAAACAAGAATCAACATTGGCTTGAGCGATGGTGAGAACTGAGGGATTTGAAATGTTGTAAAAACAATGTGGAGATGATGTTTTTATTACTCGACAGGCGAGTAAGGTATTTTACTGAACAGATAAATTGTCATATGTTAGCTCTCTGAAAAAAGTTCATTGTAATGCATTATCTATTGTGAAGGGTCATTTCATTATGGTTGTTACAGTGCTGTGCTGGAATGTGTTTTCAAGAAAGTACACTGTCTGGGTATAGCTACGGTAACGTCTTCAGCTAGTTAGCTTGAGATCCTTTCCATCTAAACTGGTTATATCTTAAGCTTAGTAGTGAATCACGCAGAGTCAAAGCACAACCTTGCATGTAGTTTTGTTGTTAAACTGCTAGAGGGCCAGCAATTACATAGTGTACCTTTTAAAATAACAAATAAATAATTAGCAGAACTCTTCTGATACATAATTTTGTTATGTAAAAATTCATTGCATTATTTAATGTTTCAATTGGATTTTCTCAAATCCCTAATGTAAGAAATGCAATATTTTTCATGTGACATGCCATTTGAAATGTGTTATCAAGTTGAAAATTATTTAATAATCAGTTCTCATAAGATTATTAAAAAGTCATATCAACTTGACAATTTAATGTTAAGTATGTCTGAGACACCAAACAGTACATAAGTTAAAAGTCCCTCTGTAATAAATAATTGCATCCCTTATAACTCATCTTTCACCAAAATGACAAAAAAACTTGAAATTTGTTTGAAAAAAATATTCATGCCTTAAAATATCTTGAATGTAACTACACCCTTGCTTCATTTAGTGTATGCAGTTCTATAAATATACAAATAAGCCCCACCTCCACTGACTCAGACCAGCTCAGAGATACATTCAGAGATCATACATTAACGTGATTGTTTACAAGGTAGTTTGTGACGTCAGAAACACCAGTGATTTCAAACTGTGTTTTGAGACTGTTCACTGCAGTTTTAAGGAGAAAATACTCAACATCATATTCATTTAGTTTAATGAAGTTTAATGAGTCTTGCTTTGTAATGGCAATCGTTTTTTTTTTTTTTATTCTGACCACTCAATGGCTCCACCTTGACGGAGGTTAATAATATCTATGTGGTACATATCTTTTTAATGGAACCTTACATGACTTCCCGGATACTGAATTATTATTCTAAAAAAAAAAAAAAAAATCAATGTAAGATTCACATTTAGTTTATTGATTGGTCCTAGATAGATTTGCCATGTAAGCATAAAATGATATTAACTTGCCACACTGAGAATAACTGAATTGAGCTGACACATGGTCAGTAACATAAAAGAATATGTGGATATGAAGTGGCTTAAAGCTTTCTGTGGTTCATAGCTAAAATTAGTACAGCCATATTTACAATGGCTCTCTACATAGTCTGAGAGCTTGTAGAACACACAAAGAAACCACACAAAGATTGATCTGCGAAGCACTAATATTATGCTCGGTCTGCTCCAGGGCCATTTCTTCTAATAAATAATAAATATACTATGTTACTTTAGGGGAAAAATTACTACATATTTACATAGACCCATTTACAGAGGTGATTTATGCTCTGTGGACAATTTTTTGACGGGTGTTATTATTTCCCCCTTTGTTACATTGATGTTGTGTATGTGTACCACAGCCTTAAAAATATGATTATTCAAAATTGCTAAACATATTTTGGTATTTCTCTATGGACCAAACAATCATTTTCAGCCCGATTGTTGTATGGTGGATTTTTGATGATTTGACGATAATAGCTTGTTTGCTTGTAATCACAGCGAAAACTTTTTCCGGTATTTTTTTCCTTTATAAATTCTCCCAGTTTCTGTGATTGATGTATGAAAGTATAAAGATGTAAATCAAAAGCCTTAAAGTTTGTTTACTTCGATGTGTATGACAGCGCATTCTCTTAATTCACAGAATTATGATTTATGCACATTACATGAAGTTCTCGTCTGTCATCCCTCGTACTGAGATGTCTAGGAGTCATTAATTATGTGCACTTGATTTATTTTAACCTTTGACATTCAATAAAGGTTGAGTTCAGATTGCCAGTGATAAATAAGGGGTACAGGCACTCTTCTTTTTCAGCATTTCACTTTATTCCATATTCTTCAAAATGATTTCACAGAGCAGATTCATTGTACAGTAACAAATGTCTTTAAATATGCAAAAAGCAAATGCTCTTTCAGCTTTCTTCACACACTCTGTGCTGTTTTTCAAATGTGCAAGAAAAAAAATGCAGATTACTTTGTGTATAATATTATTTTAAGTATTTTAACAAAATCTACTCACTTGCTCTGACTTTCGATTTAGTTTTTTGCTTGTGTAATATTGATTTTTCAGTCAATTTGTTGCCCTTTAGCATTGCTTGAATGTCTGTTGAACAACTTCAGACCAGCATGAAATTGACATTTTTTGCTTATAAGATGCCAGAAATATTTATCACTAAACTTTATTTCTCCATATCAGCTTTTCTATGCGATATTCTGCTTTTCTTTGCCTCTTGTTCTGTTCCAGATGACTTTTTCATATGTTTATTCTCTCCTGACTGATTTATTGTCTTATTTGAGCACTTTGTGTTCAGTGTCCTGATTTATTCTATTGTAAGAGAGAATATTACCAACCTACTGCCATATTTAAAAGGAGGTCTCAAAGCTTACCGTGTGTGAATACAAGTGTGTATGCGTGCTTGTGTGAGAGATCTGCCTGTGATGTACCAGTAGAAACTGATAAATGTGGCCAGTGGCTCCAGTAATTCTCCCAGCAGAGACAGTGATACAACAGTGATGGATTATATATGAATTAATGCGCAGTGACAAATCAGTGCTGTCTGGTCCATGTTTGTGCTTCGTTTGTTTGATCATAAGGATATATGTTGGTACATGTGTCTATGATTGATGAATGTTCACATTATTGGTTGATGAATGTTCACTGTATTGGTTTAATTAAAATGTAATGTTTCCACAGACCCCAATGCGAACCCGTCATCTATTGAAGACAGGATTAGCCAGGAGGCCAGTGAGCTAGAGAAACGACTCAGTATGCTGTCGATCTGCAGCCACCACAGCATGGCAGGTAATTCAAAAAGCCATACACTAAATAAACACACATAGGAGGCTATTTTATTTCAAATAAGGTTTTTGTAAAAAAAATAGTTCACCCAAAAATTTAAAATCAGTTGTTGTTTTTGTTTTTTTTAATCATTCAGTATTTTAGTGGATTGCAAAAGTATAATTTTAGATGAATATTTTACATAGTTTATTTCCACACAGCAACAGTTCATAGTATTGGTCACGCTCCAAAAAGACCATAAAACTAAAGCACTATAAAAGGATCATAAAAGCCTTCACATGGGAAAAAAGACATAAATTAAAGCTCTTATTTGTTGTTGTTATTGTTATTACATCGCAAATGGCAAAGTTTTGTAAGGGATAATGTACAGTCAAGCTAAATCCTGAAACTTCATTCTGAAGGGATAAAAATAATGACTGACTGACTTTATTCTATGGATACATATAGTATAGATTCATGTACTAAGTAGATAAAGAAATAAACTGAGAAGAAATATTGATTTCAGTTTAAATGATTCTATCATGTAAGAAGATTGCAAGCTCAAAGTGATACAAAAAGCCTGAAACTAGTGGTTTTGGTTGTCAGGTCCATCATATTATTTATTTATTGTACAAAAATACATGAAATACCTACAGTATGAAAAACAAAAATTCTTCTGTTGAACCCAAAAAATAACTGAACATCATAAAGTCATAATTCGTTTTTGTGTCACTCACTTTTTGAAATGCATGCACAATGTTAAAAATTGTTTCAGGGAGACATTTGTTAATCCGCCCTCTCTTTGTCATAATTTGTCAGCCTCCACCTTCAGTTACGGCGCCTCCTTGGCAGGAGATGATCGAAGCATCTCCAGCTCCTCCTCTGAGACCAGTCATTCTGACAACAGCCTGGGCAGCCGGCTGGCGATATGGCCTGAGCCAGTCAGACACCCCACTCCCATTGAACCACCACCATCATCATCACCACTGTTAGGGGTTGCAGGACCTAAGACTACAGCCTGTTCTGTCAGCACGTCCAGTGACGAGCGTCTATATGGAGTAATGTTGGGAGGGCTTCGGCCCCCATCCAAGCCACCTAATCCTAGAGGCCTTCAAGAGGCGGGACGGCAGAGCTCAACAGACAGCGGCATCGCCACCGGAAGCCACTCCTCGTATTCTGGAAGCTTCTCCTCCTACACTGGTAGCGTGGATATTGGGCATGGAGAGACTGATGAGTTTGGATCTTTAACAAGCCTCCCTCAGAACCCTAATTCAAACTCAAACTCCCTTCTCAACACTCCAGTACGGACAATTCCCCTGATTCCTGAACACAAACCCTGTGTGTGCCCACTCAAAGAGTCTGCTCAAATGCAGGCCACCACGTACCAGGTACCCAGTCCACCTCCGCAGCATTACGACATCCCTCGTAGGCTCCTACTACAACAATTCTCCAGTCAGGAACAGTTTTTGACTGCTGGAGCTCTGGGATCAGAGGGTGTCCCTGCAGATGCCACCCCCAAACAAACAGTCCAATGGAGATCCAACTGTTATGGTGAAGGAGTTGCGCCCCCTGAAGGCTCCACCGCACCACAGTCACAGTCCGCCATCTGTCCTGACTGCGGGGGAGGAAAGGTAACAAGATTTGTTTTCTTGTTGATATTTTGCTTTTTGTGTCTTTCTGTGAGTAGTTTTTTACTGGTATTTTTTTTAAACATTAGCTTTCGTTAAGAGTTCTCGCACATATATTCTTTGTGTGAAATGCCATACTAAAATGAATCAGACAGTTTCCTGCTGACAGAATATCTGACTCCTTTGAGTTTATCCTTTGCAGTGAATCAAACAAACATACAGCACAGCAGGCAGTGTAATCTGTAGTCTGTCAGTTTTTTGTGTGAATCAATTGCGTAAATTGCACACAGTGTAGTCAGAATTCAGAACAAACACCTGAGCATTTATTTTTAGTGCATATAGCATACAATTTGCTGTGAGACATAAATTCATGTTTTTACTGTCTGGTTCTTAATATGACAACAGTTTTTTAGTATGCTTTAAAAAAGATGTTTGACTGAATTATCTTATGCTCACCAAGGCTGCATTTATTTGATTACAAAAAAAAAATACAATAAAATGTGTAATATTGTGAAATAATATTAAAATAAATAAAAACTTAGTTTAGAACCGTTTTCTATTTGAATATATTGTAATTTATTCCTGAGATGGCAAAGTTGACTATTTATATGCAAAGAAAATTGACAACAGCTGACAAGCTCCACTCAAGATGTCACTCTTAGTTTAATTAGTTTAAAGATTAATGATCAAGATTAAACAATCACTCAATCAGAAAACATCCTTTTATCAAATTGGCATGTTTAACCCATTTCTACATCATAAAGAATTAAGTCATCGAAAAACAAGATCATATCTCCCATTTAAAACAACAACAAATCAAAATCACAGAAACTCTTTAAGACACAGGTCCTCATTCATACCTTTTGGAAACAGACTTTTCAAATAAAACAAATATAGAAAGCCTCTCGTTTTTGCTCCTCTTGTCCTGTGTTTTATCTTTTCAATACCAAGGAAAAAAAAAAGACTACATTTTATGGTTACTCTCACAAAAATGTCTTGCGACAAGACTTTTTAGATCCTTTCTGTTTGTTATACTTCTATGTTCTGTTATCCTCTCTTTAAATTAACGAGATATATCACCAACATACATTTTATTACATGGACATTTAATAATATAGATCACATATTTAGTCTTGCATGTAATAAAGCTCTTGATAAACATAGGACTTATTTTCAGGATGATTAGAAAACGTAACTTTTTGTAACATTATTTCCATCAGTGTTGAAAATATTTGTGCTGCTTAATTTTTTTGGAATATAAAACTTTTCTAACATAACAAATGGAATTAACTGGTACTTTTAATTAATTGAATGTATCCTTGCTGTTTAAAATAATGTATTTATTTAATATCAGTGTATGTTACTGCATTTTTGTGTGTTTTGCATGTACTGTATATATAAACACACTTTTGAAAAAGTTTTACAATGGAATTGCCACACACATCAACGTGTGGGAAACTTTAGCATATCATTAATTATGACCACTCTGAAGCAGTAAAGTATCAAGAAAAGCCAGGTTATCCGGGTATATTTTTTCTGTTGAAATGAAAAATCGGGTACTATCCAGGGGGCAAAACGCCATTTTTTTAGGATATCGGACATGGTCTGCTGTAAAAGGTTGTCATATAAAAATTAAATCTGTGATGTCTGAGGATCACAACCTGGGTGAACAAACCAGACAACAAGCTGCTGGAAACTTCAAAACAATTCTAGCTCAAATTCTGCTTTAACTCCCTGGAGTCACCTAAACATGCTAAAAAGGTTCAATTATTTCATGAATCCTGAGCCATATCTACCTGATACTTCATTCTAGAAAAAACGGAGCACACCTTTCAAAAGTGTGGAAGATAAGCTTTCTTATCTGATGCCTTGTACATGTAATCAGAATGTAAGAGTTAACAATGCCTCATAATTAATTGTAGTCCAGTCATTTTAGGCCAAAATGGGGGTCAAAATTGTAACAGAAGCAAACTCAACTGATTATGTATCCTCTATGTCCCGAGGAAGGGGAAAAAACCCAGAAGAATCCCATTAGGGGTAAGTTTAGAAAAAGACCCAAATATAGCCTATTCATATGCCTATTTATAACAGTAAAAAACGTAATGTTGAGGTCTGAATGAAACCCATTTAGGCTACCCATGAACATTAATACAGGCAGGAAGAAGTACTTTAGAAACCAGCATTTATTAAAGCTACTTTACCTACCTTTTGTCTTCTGCATTCTCCGAGTCCTTACCCACGTCTCCTAGCCTGGATGCCAGCCCGAACCCCACCCACAACATTTTTTGGTCGGGAAGTTCGTTCTGGACTCAATCCATTGAGGAGTAATAGCTGGGTTCACATGGTTAAAGTCACGTTGAGACAGGTCCGACAAATGCAATATAGCTGGTGTATGATGTTTATGACGATGTTATGATGAATTATGCCTTTCTCCACAGACAACTCGGAACGTCTGTGGGGGTTGGACCTGTCTCAACTTAATAACACTGTTGGAGCGTGACTTGACTGATTTTAATAAATGGAGAGACGACGAAAGAGACCACGCTGAAGAAGTGTGTTCATTTGAGTCGTCAGAGAAAAGAGACTGGGAGCCAAAATGGTGTTTAGGTCACCAACTACATGAGCTAAACGTTATATTATTATACGAGTCATTTTATCCATCTATGATATACTTCACAGTTAAGTTATGTTACTTTTAACACGATATTTTTTATCATATCAAAATGTATTGCGACTACAATTTCATAATTATTGTGACCAATTTCAATATCACCAAAAAATAATAGTAGCTTAAGAAAATAATCTCAAGCTTACTGATGACAAGAGTCACAAATTAAAATAGAACAAAGGCACAATAAATCGACTTATGAAAAACTTTAAGCACTGAATAATATAATATTATATAAAGTAATCAAATATACAATAGCCTACATGGTTTTCACTATAAATTCAACATTCATTCTTGTTAATTTTGCAAAAGTAATTCAGTCAAATACAGTAACGTTAAATTACTTTCTTTCTGATGTTTGATTAACATTATTGACACACATGGCGACAGCATCTTTATTAGCAGCGTCTGTCACTGTGAGACCTCAGAGTCGGATTCAAGTGCGCTGTGCAAAACCGTCTCAAGTTCACCATGGTCTCAAAACCAGCATTTACAAAATGAATTCTCTCCCGGTGCTCACTGTGCCTGAGCAGTTTGAAATAATTTGTATCCAAACCACAATGTATAAAAACGCGTTTAAATGATAAACTTACATCGATGCGCAGCCAAATTTAAATATTTCTACCGGATACCCAGACAGCAAACTGACATTGAATCAACGTGGAAACGACGTCTCTCATGACATTGAAACAACGTTGATTTTGCTCATCGAATTAACGTTGAACCAACGTCAGACGCGGCATTCTTCAAAGCTAAATGAAAATCGAAAATTGGTTTGCTTTCATAACGTTGAAACAACGCGTTGATTTCAAGTTGATTTTCCGTTAGTATTGAAAGAATGACGCGTCTGACGTTGGTTCAACATTAATTCGATGAGCAAAACAATGTCAGATCAACGTTGTTTCGATGTCATGTTTCTACGTTGATTCAATGTCAGTTTGCTATCTGGGTATGCAACCCGGTATCACGACAAGACGTGAAATAATCACGTTGGTCCACTTTGGAAAACGTGTAGATGTCACGGTTTAACCCCCTCAAACGTGAAACTTACACGTTTGACCTATTCTACACGCAATCGCCTCTGCCATAACGACCTATTGGTTTTCATTAAACCGAGAAAAAATGGAATTTTGTTTTATTGACGATCACTGAGAAATGTTCTATTAATTAAAATGCAAAAAAGTATTATTTTCAAGGTGAAAAGGGTTCATTTGCCTTGATCCACACCGAAAAAAACGTCAAAATGTCACGTTTTAATGAAGAAGCCAAATGAGTAAAACGTCTAAACGTCTATAAATGTATTTGTCATATCAAATTAAAACCTGACGTTTCAATTTTGCCCTGCTGCCCACGGGGGTTTGATTGACAGGTGGCCTGGCCAATCATAACGCCGAATAAGCAACTTTGTCCGACAACAAAGCTGTCAGTAACGTCGGTGGATATGAACTTGAAAACGGTATTGTTTAAATTACTTAAATGACAATATTTGAAAGTTGAGACTTTGTTTCATATCATCAGTAAGCTGCTTTGAACTCTCTCTCGTAATCACTCGGTGTAACGTTAGTCTTTGCCCCGCGATGTATTTTTCACTGCGTGAGTGCATGAGAACATGATATGCGTGACTCGTGAGACCCGCCTGGCTCGTGGCTCGTCGCATACTAAAAAAGGCGGGTCTTTGCGAACGTCTCTATTAATGATAATGATTCCATAATAATGAATGGAATATAACAAGGGAAAGTGCCACTAAATAACAGGGCTAATTTGTGGGATGTTGCGTGGTACGGCTTTGGTGGTAATCTTGCAGTATCTGCTCCACAGCCAATCACGGGCCCCCTCCTTGCTTGGGCCCCGGGGCTTTAGCCCCGCCTAGCCCTATGGTTAATGCGGCCGTGGATGTACTCATCATTTTGTATTTAAATCATCATTAAATACATTATTAAAACACCATTTTGGCTCCCAGTCTCTTTTCTCTGAAGACTCAAATGAACACGATGTCTCTTTCGTCGTCTCTCTCTCCATTTATTAAAATCAGTCAAGTCACGCTCCAACAGTGTTATTAAGTTGAGACAGGTCCGACAAATGCAATATAGCTGGTGTATATATGATGTTTATGACGATGTTATCCTGAATTATGCCTTTCTCCACAGACGTTCCGAGTTGTTCAAAGCGCTTGTAATATGATTGTTAGAAGGCAGCAGTCTGACTCAGAGATGGTGAACAGGAACATGGTTCGTGTAACATTAGCAACACATTATTAGCTGTTTGATAACGTAGTAAAACAAAAGGCTAATCATAGTAATTACAGTTATGCGGCCAACGTTGTGTAGCATTTACTTGTGTAAAGTTGACCGATCGAGTTGGATCTCTGAGCTGGTGTAAGTGAGTGTGGGCGGAGCTCATTTGAATATTCATGGGACCTCGAATACTACTAAATGAAGCAAGGGTGTAGTTACATTGAAGCTTCAACACATGAAGATTTTTTTTCCACAGCATAAAACGTTTGAATATGTCATTTTGGTGATCAAAGGTTAGTTTTAAGGGATAGTTATTGACTACAGGGGACTTTAAACCAGATAACTCGGCTATCTCTGAGTCTAAATGCATTGTTTGTCAAAGTATGTAGACGAACTGTTCTCTAGATTTGGACTTGAACTTTGCCTACAAAATCTGACTTCTGCAACAGTTCGGGCGGTGTTGATTGAGCATCAGTCTTTCGTAATGCACTCCTCTAATCATGGAATCCAGCGTTCCATCCGTCTGTGTCTCTGAATCACGCTCAGCCATCACTGCCAGTGGGGAGGCAGAACCAGTTTGCAGAGTGAATTTCAAATGCTTTTGTCATCTCGCCACATGCTTCGGGTTGATCTGAGAATGCAATAAGCTATAAAAACAGCTTGCTTTGACCAAACAGTGGGAAAACATTTTTTTCAAGGGAATCAATATTTCATACTGAAAAGCATTCCATTCTCAGTATTGTTGCCCACAGCATTCAATATACTGTTGTACAATAGTGGCAACTTTTCTGTAACCGCAAACATGTTTTTACAAGATATGTGTAGTCAGTTTTTGCTCTTTGTAAAGATTTAATTTAAAGATATAAATAACATCAGCAACAGTTTAAGAGAAGCAGTTAGTTGTCAGAAAAATATTTGGTTTTCAACTTTTCATATTTCCACAAAGTTTAGTTCAATGATTTTGCTCACACTTTATATTAGGTGTCTTTAACTACTATGTATTTACTTAAAAAAATATTAGGCACAACATACTTATTGTGTTCATGTTGTACTGTAGAACACATTTGCTGCCATTGAGGTGGGATAAGGTTAGGTGGTAGAGGTAGGTTTGAGGGAAAGGTCTAGAGAAAAATGGGTCTTCAAGAAAAATGCATGTAGTTACATGTAAAAAAAACCCCTATCATAGCATTTGAAATGTTCCTATTTTTGTTTTAGGAGTTCCCAAAAACAGTTTATTGTGCATGCAAGGATAAAAAACACTTTATTTGTCTTATAATATGCATTTATTTTTAACTGATTTGGTCAACGACTCCCAAATGATTCGTTCGACGATTCATTTTCCCAAACACCTTGACTTGAGTGACGCGAATCTGCGGCGATTGGTCAAATGACCCAGTCAGTTGTTGTTGGTAAACCGTAGGCAGAGACTGTCGGCAACGGAACGCCCATAACCAGGATTATAGCTCGTCAAGTGTTGAAAATTGTATAGTGTTTGAACAAACGTGTCAGAAAAAGTGCACTTTCCACACGGTCCCTTACTCGCGTCTCCGTCAAGAGCGAGCTTTCCCGGCGATTCTCACATTGTGGCAGCTTTTGAGAGGCAGTGCTTATTATATAGAGCGAAGTCATATTTGGCTAAGTCGTTTAGGAGGTAATTGCCATTTTTCAATCAATGTCTGGTGAATATCAAAAACAAAACTAACTTTACCCCACTTAGAAGCTGCGCGGAGTGTACACAACACAATATAACTATATTGTGCATGTTACAACATAACAGCAAACATTATTAATAATACTTACAGATTGTGATTCGGAGGAGGACGAACCTGATCCATATACACTGGATACCGAACCCTCCTTCAGGAACAACCGGCTTTTGAATTCATTTAGGTTTTTGAATTGTGAATGATTCGTCATTAAAATGATGAACACAAGGTTCGGGCATTGCAAATATGAACTCTGACCACTGATTCTTCACATGCTTATCACTGGACAATGGAAACAAGTGGCTGAACTGTCTTTGCAATGTAGAACACAGCGTCTTCTCGACATGATGCGATTCAGCTGAAGTATTTGAATGTGTTCTAGACGTCACTTCAAGTCTGCGCGCGCAGTTGTTGGGAGCGGCCAATGACCTCTCTACGTCACGATGTAACAGCTAATGACTCGTTTCAAAAACAATTCATTTCATAGACTCAGAGTCGACTCTCACTTTTGAAAGACAATAACTTTATTATACGGTGCACTTTCAGATATAAATCTTTGCAGGATGTTTTCATTACCTTAGAGCTATATTCCACACTACATGAACAGTCATTTTCAAAAATCCATGATAGGTGCTCTTTAAATGCTAGTACACAGTAGTTAAAGGCAAATAGAATACAGTAAAGTGGGTCCGATTTTGAAAAGTTTTGGTGATGTATAGCTGCGGAAGAAGCATCGGTCAATTAAAGGAACAAATACAGCGTTAAACAAGTCTACTGCTGCTTTGTGGTTTCTGAATCACTTTTCATGTTTCTTGTAGGTGGAAAAGAGCAGGTGTGAGATCAGAAGCAGTTCTGAGCAGCAGAATACTTTTCATGAGACTGACGGTGAGCATCATATAGTTATCTAGTTTTGAAATGATAATAATATAATAAAATACATAGTCCCTTAATCAGGTAAACAATACTTTCATGTCATTTCAACAGGATTTGCATCAGTAATGCCCTTCATCCCTAAGTTTAAGCAGACTTTCTTGTCAGTATCGACTGATAAAGTGATTCTAGTCTCAGCATTGATATGTTGCTAAACATAGTAGCCATGAGGAGAAATTGCGATGCTTTGTTGTCACTGGATATCTAATGTTTGTGTGTGTAATATGCCATGTCAATATTTAATGATTTGAAGCATACATCTGAGTGTTTTGTTAGTTATGAGTTATTCTTGGGGTTTTGTCTTGCGCAGCAGATTCAAAAGGCAATTATGAGCAGATGGCATTCATGACTTATGCATCCAGGTGGCCACAGTTCAGAGCCGGAGAGTATGGTAATTGAGATGCCCCTTCTTATATATCACCACCTGATCACAGCATTTCATTTGCTCAATTTCATTGGTAACTGTGCATGTTGTCTTGTCTTACAGGGCAGACAGGACTGTCAGTTATTGACAAACTTCAAGGTGATTCCATTAACTATGTGAATATCCCCATTAGTCCAACGTCTAAACGACAGCTACACTATATGGAGTTGGATCTACAGGACCGTCCAGAGTCAAGCCACACTATCAGAGGTACACTGTGTTCCTTCCATATTTACTTTTCATTTTTGATCCTTTAATTACATGCATTCCGACTTAAAGGCCTGTTCACACCGGCCGACGTTTAACGCCTCGTGACTAAACAATGGGCGCCAATGTGAGTGTGCACACCGACGCAAAAAACGGCACGCGTAATAAAAAGTGTAATTTAAAAAAAAAAAAACGCCTCGTTTTATTGGTTTGATGCGCCGTGTCAAAAACTATCTGACCAATGAGATGGGCGCTTTTGCTCATGTGTCTGGTGCTTCTGAAGTTGCAGTAAAACACAACTTGGGGGCGCTCAAACACAAAACGATCTTACCGCGCACACATACGTAACAGCGAAGAAGATATACACTACCGTCTACACTGCCGGAAGACAAGGAAGATGCAAGGCAAGTTATCATTATATTAAGCGCCATCTAATGTCAGGGAATGATATGCATGTTCACTCGGCTCATCGTCAGTGAAAATCGCTTGGGTGTGAACACAAAAAACGTGTTGAAACACGCTGCCGAATAACGCGCGCTGATTTATTGTTAAATGTTAAGCAGTGGCTGGTTGCATAAAATGCTAAGAACTTACAAATTAATCACCTAACAAAGCCCACGTTATCCCAGGATATTTTTCTGTTGATATGGAAAAATCGGGTATATTTAGCAACATAGCTGGTGAATTATTATGATGTATATATTACGATATTATGATGAATAACGTAGTCAAACAAAAGGTTAATCATAGTAATTACCAGAGAACAATGCATCAAATGCATTACCATTCTGATACATTGAGTTATAGACGAGCCTATTAGAGTGAGTGAAGGCAGGGCTCATTTGCATATTCTTGGATCTGTATACTAAATAAAGTAAGGGTGAAGAGTTGCATTGAAGCTATTTTAAGGCATGAAGAATTTTTCTTTTTTCCACAGAAAAAAAACAAACATTTTAATATACTATTTAGGTGATCAAAGATGAGTAGGGGTTCTTTAACCCCCTCAGACCTGAATTATGTTTCAAGTTTCTGAAAAATATAAAAGTACATTTTACCAGCTCAGGGTTTCTATAAATTAAAACAAATGAAATTTTTTTTTTATATAATTGCTTTCATTGTGATTTTTTTTGTCCATTCCAATGGACATCAGGTCAAAACAGGTGTACTTCCAAAAAAATGTACCAAACATGAATAAATTAATAAACATAAAATTTGTTGGTCTTACTTTATAAGCTTTTTCTCAAGGTCAAAAACATCCCAGCAGTATACCATTCAACTATAATTTTGAGGTTTTTGTTTTAACAGATTGCACATTGTTTGTAACAAATAAATATCTTCGGAATCAATCTAGAGTCATTTTTTAGAACCAAAAACTTTGAACATTATAACTTTATAAACACGCCCCTACTCAGAATCCAGAGTTTTGAGAAGATTGGAGAAACTTAATTTTTCGCCCGAAAAAAAAAAACGAAAGGGGTACCACTGTCGTTTTTTTTTTTCGGGTCAAATTTTGAGTTTCGATATCTCAGCTCTGGAAGGGTCTAGAGCCTCCATTTTTGCACTCAGGTCTAAGTCTCATGGCCCTCTATCAGAATCCAGAGTTTTGGGAAGATTGGAGAAACTTAATTTTTCGCCCGAAAAAAAAAAAACAAAACGTAAGGGGTACCACTGTCGTTTTTATTTCGGATAAAATTTTTGAGTTTCGATATCTCAGCTCTGGAAGGGTCTAGAGCCTCCATTTTTGCACTCAGGTCTAAGTCTCATGGCCCTCTATCAGAATCCAGAGTTTTGGGAAGATTGGAGAAACTTAATTTTTCGCCCGAAAAAAAAAAAACGAAGGGGTACCACTGTCGTTTTTTTTCGGGTCAAATTTTTGAGTTTCGATATCTCAGCTCTGGAAGGGGCTAGAGCCTCCATTTTTGCACTCAGGTCTAAGTCTCATGGCCCTCTATCAGAATCCAGAGTTTTGGGAAGATTGGAGAAACTTAATTTTTCGCCCGAAAAAAAAAAAACGTAAGGGGTACCACTGTCGTTTTTTTTTTCGGCCGAATTTTTGAGTTTCGATATCTCAGCTCTGGAAGGGTCTAGAGCCTCCATTTTTGCACTCAGGTCTAAGTCTCATGGCCCTCTATCAGAATCCAGAGTTTTGGGAAGATTGGAGAAACTTAATTTTTCGCCCGAAAAAAAAAAAACGTAAGGGGTACCACTGTCGTTTTTTTTTCGGGCCGAATTTTTGAGTTTCGATATCTCAGCTCTGGAAGGGGCTAGAGCCTCCATTTTTGCACTCAGGTCTAAGTCTCATGGCCCTCTATCAGAATCCAGAGTTTTGGGAAGATTGGAGAAACTTAATTTTTCGCCCGAAAAAAAAAACGTAAGGGGTACCACTGTCGTTTTTTTTTCGGGCCGAATTTTTGAGTTTCGATATCTCAGCTCTGGAAGGGGCTAGAGCCTCCATTTTTGCACTCAGGTCTAAGTCTCATGGCCCTCTATCAGAATCCAGAGTTTTGGAAGAGATTGGAGAAACTTAATTTTTCGCCCGAAAAAAAAAAACGTAAGGGGTACCACTGTCGTTTTTTTTTTCGGGTCGAATTTTTGAGTTTCGATATCTCAGCTCTGGAAGGGTCTAGAGCCTCCATTTTTGCACTCAGGTCTAAGTCTCATGGCCCTCTATCAGAATCCAGAGTTTTGGGAAGATTGGAGAAACTTAATTTTTCGCCCGAAAAAAAAAACGTAAGGGGTACCACTGTCGTTTTTTTTTTGGGCCGAATTTTTGAGTTTCGATATCTCAGCTCTGGAAGGGTCTAGAGCCTCCATTTTTGCACTCAGGTCTAAGTCTCATGGCCCTCTATCAGAATCCAGAGTTTTGGGAAGATTGGAGAAACTTAATTTTTCGCCCGAAAAAAAAAAACGTAAGGGGTACCACTGTCGTTTTTTTTTTCGGGCCGAATTTTTGAGTTTCGATATCTCAGCTCTGGAAGGGTCTAGAGCCTCCATTTTTGCACTCAGGTCTAAGTCTCATGGCCCTCTATCAGAATCCAGAGTTTTGGGAAGATTGGAGAAACTTAATTTTTCGCCCGAAAAAAAAAAACGTAAGGGGTACCACTGTCGTTTTTTTTTCGGGCCGAATTTTTGAGTTTCGATATCTCAGCTCTGGAAGGGGCTAGAGCCTCCATTTTTGCACTCAGGTCTAAGTCTCATGGCCCTCTATCAGAATCCAGAGTTTTGGGGAAGATTGGAGAAACTTAATTTTTCGCCCGAAAAAAAAACGTAAGGGGTACCACTGTCGTTTTTTTTCGGGCCGAATTTTTGAGTTTCGATATCTCAGCTCTGGAAGGGGCTAGAGCCTCCATTTTTGCACTCAGGTCTAAGTCTCATGGCCCTCTATCAGAATCCAGAGTTTTGAGGAGATTGGAGAAACTTTTTTTTAACCCGAAAAAAAACGAAAGGGGTACCACTGTCGTTTTTTTTTTCGGGTCAAATTTTTGAGTTTCGATATCTCAGCTCTGGAAGGGTCTAGAGCCTCCATTTTTGCACTCAGGTCTAAGTCTCATGGCCCTCTATCAGAATCCAGAGTTTTGGGAAGATTGGAGAAACTTAATTTTTCGCCCCGAAAAAAAAAAACGTAAGGGGTACCACTGTCGTTTTTTTTTGGGCCGAATTTTTGAGTTTCGATATCTCAGCTCTGGAAGGGCTAGAGCCTCCATTTTTGCACTCAGGTCTAAGTCTCATGGCCCTCTATCAGAATCCAGAGTTTTGGGAAGATTGGAGAAACTTAATTTTTCGCCCGAAAAAAAAAACGTAAGGGGTACCACTGTCGTTTTTTTTTTCGGGCCGAATTTTTGAGTTTCGATATCTCAGCTCTGGAAGGGGCTAGAGCCTCCATTTTTGCACTCAGGTCTAAGTCTCATGGCCCTCTATCAGAATCCAGAGTTTTGGGAAGATTGGAGAAACTTAATTTTTCGCCCGAAAAAAAAAAAAAACGTAAGGGGTACCACTGTCGTTTTTTTTTTCGGCCGAATTTTTGAGTTTCGATATCTCAGCTCTGGAAGGGTCTAGAGCCTCCATTTTTGCACTCAGGTCTAAGTCTCATGGCCCTCTATCAGAATCCAGAGTTTTGGGAAGATTGGAGAAACTTAATTTTTCGCCCGAAAAAAAAAAAAAGTAAGGGGTACCACTGTCGTTTTTTTTTCGGGCCAAATTTTTGAGTTTCGATATCTCAGCTCTGGAAGGGCTAGAGCCTCCATTTTTGCACTCAGGTCTAAGTCTCATGGCCCTCTATCAGAATCCAGAGTTTTGGGAAGATTGGAGAAACTTAATTTTTCGCCCAAAAAAAAAAAACGTAAGGGGTACCACTGTCGTTTTTTTTTCGGGCCGAATTTTTGAGTTTCGATATCTCAGCTCTGGAAGGGGCTAGAGCCTCCATTTTTGCACTCAGGTCTAAGTCTCATGGCCCTCTATCAGAATCCAGAGTTTGGGAAGATTGGAGAAACTTAATTTTTCGCCCGAAAAAAAAAAAACGTAAGGGGTACCACTGTCGTTTTTTTTCGGGCCGAATTTTTGAGTTTCGATATCTCAGCTCTGGAAGGGGCTAGAGCCTCCATTTTTGCACTCAGGTCTAAGTCTCATGGCCCTCTATCAGAATCCAGAGTTTTGGGAAGATTGGAGAAACTTAATTTTTCGCCCGAAAAAAAAACGTAAGGGGTACCACTGTCGTTTTTTTTTTCGGGCCGAATTTTTGAGTTTCGATATCTCAGCTCTGGAAGGGGCTAGAGCCTCCATTTTTGCACTCAGGTCTAAGTCTCATGGCCCTCTATCAGAATCCAGAGTTTTGGAAGATTGGAGAAACTTAATTTTTCGCCCGAAAAAAAAAAAACGTAAGGGGTACCACTGTCGTTTTTTTTTTCGGGCCGAATTTTTGAGTTTCGATATCTCAGCTCTGGAAGGGGCTAGAGCCTCCATTTTTGCACTCAGGTCTAAGTCTCATGGCCCTCTATCAGAATCCAGAGTTTTGGGAAGATTGGAGAAACTTAATTTTTCGCCCGAAAAAAAAAAACGTAAGGGGTACCACTGTCGTTTTTTTTTCGGCCGAATTTTTGAGTTTCGATATCTCAGCTCTGGAAGGGGCTAGAGCCTCCATTTTTGCACTCAGGTCTAAGTCTCATGGCCCTCTATCAGAATCCAGAGTTTTGGGAAGATTGGAGAAACTTAATTTTTCGCCCGAAAAAAAAAACGTAAGGGGTACCACTGTCGTTTTTTTTTCGGGCCGAATTTTTGAGTTTCGATATCTCAGCTCTGGAAGGGCTAGAGCCTCCATTTTTGCACTCAGGTCTAAGTCTCATGGCCCTCTATCAGAATCCAGAGTTTTGGGAAGATTGGAGAAACTTAATTTTTCGCCGAAAAAAAAAAAAAACGTAAGGGGTACCACTGTCGTTTTTTTTTCGGGCCGAATTTTTGAGTTTCGATATCTCAGCTCTGGAAGGGTCTAGAGCCTCCATTTTTGCACTCAGGTCTAAGTCTCATGGCCCTCTATCAGAATCCAGAGTTTTGGGAAGATTGGAGAAACTTAATTTTTTCGCCCAAAAAAAAAAACGTAAGGGGTACCACTGTCGTTTTTTTTTCGGGCCGAATTTTTGAGTTTCGATATCTCAGCTCTGGAAGGGCTAGAGCCTCCATTTTTGCACTCAGGTCTAAGTCTCATGGCCCTCTATCAGAATCCAGAGTTTTGGAAGATTGGAGAAACTTAATTTTTCGCCCGAAAAAAAAAAAACGTAAGGGGTACCACTGTCGTTTTTTTTTCGGGCCGAATTTTTGAGTTTCGATATCTCAGCTCTGGAAGGGGCTAGAGCCTCCATTTTTGCACTCAGGTCTAAGTCTCATGGCCCTCTATCAGAATCCAGAGTTTTGGGAAGATTGGAGAAACTTAATTTTTCGCCCGAAAAAAAAAACGTAAGGGGTACCACTGTCGTTTTTTTTTCGGGCCGAATTTTGAGTTTCGATATCTCAGCTCTGGAAGGGGCTAGAGCCTCCATTTTTGCACTCAGGTCTAAGTCTCATGGCCCTCTATCAGAATCCAGAGTTTTGGGAAGATTGGAGAAACTTAATTTTCGCCCCCCGAAAAAAAACGTAAGGGGTACCACTGTCGTTTTTTTTTCGGGCCGAATTTTTGAGTTTCGATATCTCAGCTCTGGAAGGGGCTAGAGCCTCCATTTTTGCACTCAGGTCTAAGTCTCATGGCCCTCTATCAGAATCCAGAGTTTTGGGAAGATTGGAGAAACTTAATTTTTCGCCCGAAAAAAAAAACGTAAGGGGTACCACTGTCGTTTTTTTTTTCGGGCCGAATTTTTGAGTTTCGATATCTCAGCTCTGGAAGGGTCTAGAGCCTCCATTTTTGCACTCAGGTCTAAGTCTCATGGCCCTCTATCAGAATCCAGAGTTTTGGGAAGATTGGAGAAACTTAATTTTTCGCCCGAAAAAAAAAACGTAAGGGGTACCACTGTCGTTTTTTTTTGGGCCGAATTTTTGAGTTTCGATATCTCAGCTCTGGAAGGGGCTAGAGCCTCCATTTTTGCACTCAGGTCTAAGTCTCATGGCCCTCTATCAGAATCCAGAGTTTTGGGAAGATTGGAGAAACTTAATTTTTCGCCCGAAAAAAAAAAACGTAAGGGGTACCACTGTCGTTTTTTTTTTCGGGCCGAATTTTTGAGTTTCGATATCTCAGCTCTGGAAGGGGCTAGAGCCTCCATTTTTGCACTCAGGTCTAAGTCTCATGGCCCTCTATCAGAATCCAGAGTTTTGGAAGATTGGAGAAACTTAATTTTCGCCCGAAAAAAAAAAAAACGTAAGGGGTACCACTGTCGTTTTTTTTTCGGGCCGAATTTTTGAGTTTCGATATCTCAGCTCTGGAAGGGTCTAGAGCCTCCATTTTTGCACTCAGGTCTAAGTCTCATGGCCCTCTATCAGAATCCAGAGTTTTGGGAATTGGAGAAACTTAATTTTTCGCCCGAAAAAAAAAAAAAGTAAGGGGTACCACTGTCGTTTTTTTTTCGGGCCGAATTTTTGAGTTTCGATATCTCAGCTCTGGAAGGGTCTAGAGCCTCCATTTTTGCACTCAGGTCTAAGTCTCATGGCCCTCTATCAGAATCCAGAGTTTTGGGAAGATTGGAGAAACTTAATTTTTCGCCCGAAAAAAAAAAAACGTAAGGGTACCACTGTCGTTTTTTTTTCGGGCCGAATTTTTGAGTTTCGATATCTCAGCTCTGGAAGGGGCTAGAGCCTCCATTTTTGCACTCAGGTCTAAGTCTCATGGCCCTCTATCAGAATCCAGAGTTTTGGGAAGATTGGAGAAACTTAATTTTTCGCCCGAAAAAAAAAAACGTAAGGGGTACCACTGTCGTTTTTTTTTTCGGGCCGAATTTTTGAGTTTCGATATCTCAGCTCTGGAAGGGGCTAGAGCCTCCATTTTTGCACTCAGGTCTAAGTCTCATGGCCCTCTATCAGAATCCAGAGTTTGGGAAGATTGGAGAAACTTAATTTTTCGCCCGAAAAAAAAAAAACGTAAGGGGTACCACTGTCGTTTTTTTTTTCGGGCCGAATTTTTGAGTTTCGATATCTCAGCTCTGGAAGGGCTAGAGCCTCCATTTTTGCACTCAGGTCTAAGTCTCATGGCCCTCTATCAGAATCCAGAGTTTTGGGAAGATTGGAGAAACTTAATTTTTCGCCCGAAAAAAAAAACGTAAGGGGTACCACTGTCGTTTTTTTTTCGGGCCGAATTTTTGAGTTTCGATATCTCAGCTCTGGAAGGGGCTAGAGCCTCCATTTTTGCACTCAGGTCTAAGTCTCATGGCCCTCTATCAGAATCCAGAGTTTTGGGAGATTGGAGAAACTTAATTTTTCGCCCGAAAAAAAAAAAGTGTTTTTTTTTTTTTCGGGCAAATTTTTGAGTTTCGATATCTCAGCTCTGGAAGGGTCTAGAGCCTCCATTTTTGCACTCAGGTCTAAGTCTCATGCCCTCTATCAGAATCCAGAGTTTTGGGAAGATTGGAGAAACTTAATTTTCGCCCGAAAAAAAAAAAACGTAAGGGGTACCACTGTCGTTTTTTTTCGGGCCGAATTTTTGAGTTTCGATATCTCAGCTCTGGAAGGGGCTAGAGCCTCCATTTTTGGCACTCAGGTCTAAGTT